>JALJCO010007983.1:0-1200000 GCA_023101725.1 Atherinomorus stipes | reverse complement strand
GATATTAAAAGCCTCAACATCTGAGGAAATATTTCCTGCCTGAAGAATCTCAACGGTCTGCAGGGCCTTCACCCAAGCACGAAGAGGGATAACTGCATCAAACGTTGTGAAATAATTTTTCAGACAATTTACCTTACATTAAGACTCAATAGTAAGGTTACACTTGGCCAGGATGTATTCTGGTGCATCAGTGCTTGAAGCCAAATGAGTTGCCATTACTTAAAGGTCCTGTGCCTGATTTTATTCTAATTTCTCTAAGAAAAATGCTTTCTACATGGTATAATATGTGGTAAAAGAGGTAATTTCATGAAAATGAATTACTCATTGATTGTGCATATGCATGAATCCAGGCCTTTTTAGTTTAGGTTTCTACTGCTGTCGTGACACTTTTCTCGGCCAAAGGAGTTCATTCTACAGAAGTTCCGGTTTCCAATCAGCCACTAACAGTGTTTCCTAACGAGGAGCACCCTCCCCTAGCGCATGTGCGGCAGCACTTGTACACAGAACCGCATGTCGCCTACCATGGGAAAGTCACGATATCTCAGCTGTTACTGTTCATAATGCAAAACAGCCTGAAAGCATCAAAACTGAGGAGGAGAGAGACTTGAAACGCAGGAGAGACCAAAGAAGGAATAAAGTTTGTGTAAATCGTCATGAATTTCCCCTCGGGGATCAAAAAAATATCTATCTAAATCTAGGTAGATTGTACTGAAGGTAGAGAGCAGCTGGACAGCCTCGGACTGAATGCAGACTGGAAACGTGCTGTAGTATGACTGGACAGGTATTTTTCAATAACTTTCTTCTCAGTAACATTTTATATGTCCTCGGCTGCTGGCACTACTGAGCTTTATATCACCTTTACTTGCAGTGGCGAGTTAGATACTTTATTAGGTTGTCATGTTGCAATGTCGCCTATAATATCACAACACATCATAACTGTGCATCTTTGTACATAACTGTAGTTATGGTAAACTACCTGTTTATGAATTAAGTGACAGAAAATGTCATTTAGCTGATTCGCACCCATTTACTGCCACCAAAACAAGAAATTCACTGGAAGATGCAAGTTTCCTCTGGAGCGCTTCCTTGTGCACGAGTATGAGAGTGCACATTATTTCATGCATGTCGAGTGGGAGGGAGAGTAATGGTGTTCAGACGAAATGCGATTTGGGCGTCAAGGGCATCAGGTTTATATGCAAAGTCCGACCCGCGTCGAGGAGGTGTCGAAAACCTTGCGGCGCGTTACGCGCATGAGCTTTGAGATTTTGAGCGTTTGACGCGCATTATGCGTGTTACGGGCGTCAGATGCCAGAGTTGGAAAATCTGAGCTTTGGCGTCTTGACGTGGGGCGTCAACCAATCAGAGCGAGTCAGGACACAGACACACATTTTATGACAGGACGGGAAACACCCAGAAGAACCAGAGGAATCTCCTCTCTCTCTGAAGACAGAGGAGGATAAATTGATCTGTGTGCGGTCCCAGTTTCTGAACGGTGGTTTGATAACCTGCTGTGCCGATGGGTTGTAATGGGCTTATAATGCTGCCCTGCATCGGGACAGCGGGTTGTTAAACTGGGCCGGATCAGACAGCTGAAAGCTCCCCTCGCCAGCACGCAGCTCCTTGAGTGAATGATGAAACTCAGGGGCATTAAGATGCTGGAAATCAAGCATCTGACTTTTAGTTACCCAGCATCCAACTTTGGGCGTCTGGCGCGATTTTGATGCCCAAATTGCGTTTGGTCTGAACACACCGTAAAAGCGTTTCTCACTGGGAGAAACAGTTAGGGACGGAGCGTACAGTTCAGACTAAATTGTTCACCATTGGTTCGAAAATGTGCAAAATCAGGTATAGCACATTTAAACAGCAGCAATGTGAGCACTCCATCGAGTTTCAGATGAACAATGAAAAGAGCATCCATTGTTCTGAATTAGCACCGAAGGGACTATAAACACAGGGGAGAAAAAAGTTGACCATAGGCAATTTTAGCCCATTTTGGGGGTGCTGAAGCACCCCTAAATTGAATCCCAGCACCCCTAAAATTTGAGAGATTTTTTTGAATATATAAATTATATATAGAACCATATGTGCTTCTTCTTTTTTTTTTCTTTTTACAAACTTGAAAAGTGTAAAAACCATAGGCTACTATACTTTCTTTAAATGTAATATTTTCACAGCAACCCCCCACCCCTCATTTTAATATAATTTCATTTATTTCATGTATATAGCACAAATGTCTACATCCAGCTGGATGCCCAAAGTGCTGTACATAGCAGGATGTTAACACAAGGCTAAAAATCATGACATAATTAGAAATAACAGAATTTATAAAATCAATAAGAACAATAAGACAAAAGTTAAGAAGGAAAGGCCTGCACCAAAAGATGGGATCTGAGCATGGCTTTAAAAGACTGAGTGAACCTGAGTTAACTGTAACTTTTTTAAGGTGTGTAACTTTTTTAAAGTCAAAAATGGCTCAAAACCTCATATATTTCACCAGTAATAGCCAAACTCTCTGGTTCACTGCTTAGAAACAACACTTGCATTCCCAAAATAAGCTTCTCTCATCCAGATAAAGCTGAATCCTGTGATAACTTTGTTTCTGGACGCTGGATGATAGAACTTAACTCTAAGACTTGAAAATAATCAAAAACTTTGAAAATAAGGAGGAAAAAGTGGGTTTTGGTGGATCTGGTTCACCAGTGGAACAAGGCACTAGTATGCTGGAAATCAGCTTCTATCACAGCTCCTCTGTTGACAATTGGTCATAGACTTTCCCAGACAGTTTTACTGAACTTTCACAAATATGGGAATTAAACTGTACATAATTGATTTATCTTGCCCGGCCGGGCAGCTCTCTCTGCACCCTGAAACATCTGATCCTAGACTCGCCTCTGAGGTTGACACCTCTGAACATGCATGGCTCAGCTGCATGGACACCCACTAGATGGGATGCACAGAGAGATGCAAGTAGAATAGCTTGTAAAATCTTTCTTCTTTGTGCAACAGATTCAATTTTCACAGGGAAAGAAGCTTTTTCCTCTGGCTGCATGTTGTATGAACATAACTCTGCTGAACTGACCAGTGCGGCTTTTACACACTGTATCTTTAAGTTGCACACTTTGGAGCCAAGATACAGCATTCCAACTTAAATAATAATTATTTATATATAATTATTTTTTACATTCCTTATTCTGTGCTCATCCTGGCTTGGTCTTTCAGCAGCCAATTAAGCCTGGATTTCCTTGTTGTGGATTCAATGGGCCCTGCTAAGTTTTTTGTTTGTTTGTTTGTTTGTTTATTTGTTTGGGGGGGGGGGGGGGGGTGTTGTTGTTTGTTTGTTTTATCCAGGATGTCTTTGTGCAACAGACCCCTGGTAACCTCTGCTTTCATATAATCATATTGGATGACCAAGGGCTGATTATTATTATTTTTTTTAAATAAATTAAAAAACAAGTAATACTTTGTATCTTGAGCAATACCTGTATGACTCTGATTGGGACAAATATTGCATTTAGGGAATCAGGACTTGATATGATCCAATAGCTGAACTTTTTTCTAACCTATAGACACATTAACATGAATATAACATCCCATCTGCAACTCATGTAAACATTATATTCACAGTACTGTCTTTGACAAATATGAGGAGTTTGAATAATGTTGTACATGTACACATAGGCAGTGGATCATGACAACAGATCTACAAATTGAGAAAGTGGCACGACCCAAGGGTTGACAACTTCTGACAACAAGATTGGATCTGCCCTGTAAATAACAGAATGCCCAGTCATAATGAACCAGTCTCATGCGAAGAACTGTCCTGGGTTATTTTGTAGCAGCCTTATGTCATTTTGCTGTCATCAATAAATATAAAGACTCAAATCAGATACGACAGATCTATTAGCATGTAAATCCTGCAGCATTTACACATTTGCAAAGGTAAGAGTATCCTGCACCAACATATAAATAAATGTGTTGCAGACTTTACAACTCACTGAAATGTTATCTTTTTGCAATGTTCTGAATGGTGCCCTGATTCCCGATTGGTACCACCTGTGCCTGCAAATTGCACTTTCTCTACTCACCTGTCTTCATTAGTATTCCACGGGGGGTTCTTTCCAGATACCGGTGACTGCTAAGGAGGGGAAAGAAAAAGGCCATCGCCGGCAGGTAGTGGTTAAAACAATTTTAAAAAATGTATTAAAGAAATAAAATAAATACAAATACTAAAGTAATAAAAGGGCCAAATGAATTGCCTAAAAGAGATAAAATAAATTAGAAAAATGATCAAATAAAAAGTAATAAAAGAAAAGGACTAAAAAGGCGAAAAGGGGCTAAAATGGGCTTGCGGTGGCTGGTGTCTCCCTGGGCTGTGGCTTCGTCCCGGCCCGTGGCAGCCGCATTCATCTTGGCCGTAGGGGCTCATGGGACTCCTTGTGGGGTCCGAGACCACCCTCCAACTCCCAAGCCATGTTCCTCCGCTGCCACCATCTCCTAAGCCCCCCAAGCCCGGGGATCCGACGGCCATCCAGCTGCACCTCCTCCACCAACTGCTCCCAGTCTGTCTGTCGCCTCTCTGGTCTCTCTGTTGTCCGCACATCGGCTTTTATCCTCCATTAAACCTTCAAATATTTGACAGTCCAAGTTTGGTTTTTCTTTGATTTCAGGTTTTCTGTTCCTGACACATTTAAATTTTGGAAGCAACATTTTCTCCCAGCTATGGACACATAGATCATATTAGTTAAACTCTTGCTAATGCTATCATTTGTTTATGCTAATACTATCAAATTTTAGTTGACTGAAGTTTCAGTAGTCAGTTTACTGGTATAACATTTGAATGGCTCAATTTTCCTCTAAGTTCTTTCTAGTTGTGATGTCACTCTTTTGTGATGCTCAGTAACGGCCTGTGGTCTGTCAAATGCCTCAGCTTCTTGGTGAAAGTCGCCTCCCCTTAAGTTGGATAGCAAACTTTTCAGGATGCACAATCATGGGGCAAAACAACAGCTGGCAGTAACTGAATTCTAAGTTTAGTTCACAAATGTACATTTTCCTCTACTGTAAATGTGTGTTGATTCAATAATAAAATGCTCTATCATCAGATTTTGATTCATAGTTCAGAGTTTCAATATAGAGTTGTAATGTCTGACAATATTTCTGAATAATCTTACATGTTATTTTCAATATTGGTTGTGTTTCTGCTCTCATTAATTGTGGGAGCATGACGTATCTGACAAACTGCTGGTCCAAAAAGCATGTAGATGTAGCCTGAAAAGAGAAATGTGCTTACATTGTCAGTGGTGGGACCCATAACTGGAGCCTCCTGGAGATGAAGGCTGTAACAGATTATTACTGGGTCAAGCTCACAAGAGAGAGTAGCTTAATGTAAGCATAGCACAAAAAGTGGGAGAAAGGCTGAATTAGCATTTGATAAAAGACACCCAAAATGAGCCTGCCAGATGTTAATTTGTTCACGTAACTAATACCCTCATTGTGGAACCAGTCTGTATTTTGTCAGAGCTGTAACCTCCAGCCATAGGATAACTTATGCTCCTTAGACTTATACATTTGCCTTATAGGTTCCCAGAACCAATTTAAAAATGGCTCAGATTTTTGCTAGAGTTAATTCATTTGCACTATGCAAGCAGCCTGACAGACTTATGACACAACCATCATGGCTAATGTAATTAGTCTATAGTTATAAAAAGAATGGTGGTAATGAATTGTTTAATTCTGGAGCAAGAGTAATCCGTTTTCCTGCTACGTTCTAATATCGCACTGTAACACTTCCTCTCTGAGACCTGATATTAGCATTACTTGTTGAACTGTGTATTTGTGGCACCCAAAGTGATGGACAAATCCTGCTTTAACACATGAACACACAGTGGTAATAACAGTCACAGAATCATGCGCACATACACACAAGCCAGGTGCATCATAACTCCCGTCCTGTTGGCCCTGTCAGTCAGATCTCCCCCTCAGGCAAGGCGGGGGCAGAGGTGGAAGGACAGGTCTTTTACCGAGGGGGCCATATAGACTCCGCTGTCTGCTGGAGGGTGAAATGAGCCCAGGCAGAGCATACTGAGCAGTGGCTTGTGTAGCGAGACCAGATAGGAGGTTCCTCCATCTTTAGCCCTGCTGCATGTTTTCCAGCTGATAAATTCCATATCTGGTCTGGGTGTGTGGAGCAGGGATGGTCCGTCAGTTTTTTGAGTTGAGAGGCACTCAGCTGGTGAGTGTGTAGGATGATGGGGATGCTCCTGCTGGTGACTGTGGAAGTGTCAGCTGAAAATTCACTGATTCACTTGCAGTCAGTGTTTGCTTGGTTGACCATAAGCTGCTAAAAATCAATAAGTCTATATAGCTCAGTGCAGTATGAAGGGTGAAATCCACCCTTATTTCTGGTGGCAACAATTATTAGACATACACTAGCCAGGACACTGAAACCACTGATGGGTGAGGCAAACAACTTTTGTCATCTGGTTACAGTACAATGTTTTGCAGGCATTCATGTCGATGTTACTTTCACATGTTCCACACAGCAAAATAAGTTTGAAGTTTGTGTCTTTTTCATGTCTTTGCCACTTAAGGGCGTGCTTCATTGAGAATGATATTTCTCAATTGCAGAGGATTATCTATCTATCTATCGATCTATCTGATTGAAAGTACCCACCCACATGACACAATGTGATGCTAATGGCTCGGCCCACTTTCATTTATAAAGGCTGCTGGTGCACATTGCTGCCTAAGTTGTCTGTTGATCATGTCTTTGATCGATCGTGACATTCTCCATCATCAAACCCAACGACATATACTTTGCTCTAACGTGAGTTGCTTGAATTGCTTTGACTTTGATCGCTTCATACACCACATGTATATTGCCAAAAGTATTCACTCACCCGCCTTGACTCACATATGAGCTCAGGTGACATTCCATTCCTAATCTATAGGGTTCAATTTGACGTTGGTCCACCCTTTGCAGGCAGAACAGCTTAAATTCTTCTGGGGAGGCTGTCCACAAGGTTTAGGAGTGTGTTCACACTATGCGCTTCAGCATCCGCTAACCCTGCTCCATCAGTTTACGTGGCCGACCACTTCCTGGATGAGTTTCTGTCATTCCCAAACACTTCCATTTTCTTATAATACAGCTGACAGTTGACTGTGGAGTATTTAAGAATGAAGAAATTTCACGACTGGATTTGTTGCACGGGTGGCATCCTTTCACAGTTCCACGCTGGAATTGACTGGGCTCCTGAGAGCGACCCATTCTTTCACAAATGTTTGTAAAAACAGTCTACGTGCCTAGCTGCTTCATTTTATATACTTGTGGCCATGGAAGTGATTGGAACACCTGATTCACATCATTTGGATGGGGTGAACAAATACTTTTGGCAATATAGTGTAGCTATATTCTCTCTCCCTCTAGCTCTCTCCAAACACTGAACCCTCAACTTCCATAATGTATTTATAAGCTTCTTTGGCACTGCCATCTACCAGATCAGGTGATAATCACATTAAATAATATGATTAAAGCTTGATTTTTGCCAACAAGCTCTGCCAGTGTCCCATATGCCCTCCCCATCAAACCACAAAAGGTGTCTTTTGACATCTTTGGTAGTGAACGTTCAGATTTGAAAAGACGTCAAAAGACGTCTTTGGCAACCAGTAAGTTACTCATTTAAAAGTGGCACCCTGAAACTTTCTGACATCAAAATAAGGGTTTCTGACTTGTTTTGGTGGTTATGATGCATTTATTATCATGTACATTCCTGGAGCTGTCGGTGCCCAGCAGCAGACTGAGAAACAGCACTTCACAACTCTCACTTTGTTTCACTTTATGTACTGCATCACATGCCAACAACCAGGTAACACACTGGCCGTTTTGAATGTGCTAAAAACACAAGGGGACATTATGAGACAAAGGGAGGGGAAAAGAAAGAGAGAAAGGGACAGAGCAAGAGATAAGACAAGACTGACAT
This sequence comes from Atherinomorus stipes, assembly GCA_023101725.1. NCBI lineage: Eukaryota > Metazoa > Chordata > Actinopteri > Atheriniformes > Atherinidae > Atherinomorus > Atherinomorus stipes. Next base: position 1,192,024 of record JALJCO010007983.1, on the reverse strand, counting down.
CTGACTGACTTTTAATGATTGGAGAGATCTTAGAGGAAAGGAAGGATACAAAATAGGGGTTGAATTAGCCACCATTAGGGGGCACCTCAGTAACAAAATCTACAAAAGGTCAGCGGTGCTTCTTAAACACTCATTTTCACTTTAGCACGATGTAGATCTTTCTGAGAGCATAACAAACGTAGGTACCCCCAGAAGCCCACCAACCCAAACTACAGTAGCCTGCACCTCAAAGTGATATACTTATTTCTGAAAATGTCCCCAAATGGGTCACCATAAACATTATAAAACATGCACTACCAGCCAAAAATTTTGGAACAACCTTATTTTCCAGATCTCTGGAAAGATAGATGGGGTTATGAGTAGTCAAGAAAGGTTGGGAGAGCTCTGGGAAATGATAACATCACTGTTCAAGGCTTGAAAATAAAAACCAGTAGTGTATATCTGCATATTAGTAGCATCAAGTTATAGCAGTAGCAAAAGTTTGAGGTGTTCATATGGCCCTTAAACTTCTAGAATTTCAATCTGATCAAGCATGAGCAGGGACATGTTGGAACCAGCATAATCCATGGATGCATCAGCTTAATACCTACAAAATTAAAGTAATGTGCTGCCAATGTCCCAGTGCCTAAGACAGCAGGACACCCTCAGAGGTTCCATATCCATGTCTCAGCTGTAGTCAGATTGTTTTGTTGGCTCAAATAGGAGCATGTTAACACACACAGTATATATATATATATATATATATATATATATATATATATATATATATATATATATATATATATATATGCCCACACACACATATATGTGTGTGTGTGCGTGTACGTACTTCATGTTAATATACAGAGTAAGTGAATGAAGAATTGTTAATTTTATCTGTAAATATATAAATAAAGGTAAAAGTATTTCTTAAGTTATATACTGTAATAAATAGAAGCATATCTGTCTAGTATAATATTATAAGTGTTTCTAAAAAAATAACTGAAGAAATGCAGAGTAGGCAATACTTGATAACTTTGTGCATCACCTTTCCCTAAGAGCAAAAACCAGCATCTTTCATAGCATTGATTTTGATACAAATTATGTGCTTATATGTGGTAGGAAAAAACACCCGTTTCCTATTTTCTTATTTTTCCCCCTTCTGTGCACTGCTTTACAAATTAAGTGGAATGTTTGTGACAGCTTGATGCTGGTGCAAGCAACAGTGAGCGCAGCTTTGGATGGTAAATGTTCCCTGAGGGGGCCGGTCCTGGTTTGATATACTTAATAAACTTTAAATCCGACAGGCTGGCAGAGACAGCACACTGCCACTTATTTCTCTCCCTTTCCACAGAGAGATATGGGGCCCTGTGGAAATGGGAATGGGAAAAGTTTAGATACTCTTTGAGAAAGGATGAGAAAACGTAAGTGGGTATCTGTGCACACCTTTTGTGTTTCATTGTGATGATAACTGATAAATACATTGTGGTGGTAATGAAATGTCTGTGTATCACTGGAATAAAGCTTCTATTAAAAAGGAAGCTTATATCATTACTGTATATTGTTTAATTCGAGCCATAGCTTTGCAAAATGCCTGTCTTCATGAGTTTGTTCATTTTTAAATGTAGATTTTGGTGAGACATGAGCATTGAGTGATGCAGATTTAGCTCGAAGATGGTGTCATATATGTTGCACGTATGTGAGAATCTGTATCTACTTGGAGATGTGGTGGTAAGCAACCTTCTCATAGCAAGAGGGTTTGTGGTTGAAATTCCAGCTATCCTTGTGCTCGCTTGGGTTTTCTCCAGCTTCTCCTCACAGTACAAGAACACACATGTTAGATGTATTGGTTATTTACAATAAATCCTGAATTGAAGAAACATTTCAGATGGTAGTTTAATTATTGACTTACTAATTTTTTTCAGTGGCTGTCTTTATGAGTACTTTCAGTCTGGTTACTCCCGTGCATTAACATAGATTAAATAGCTTTGCTTAATAGTATTCAAATGTTTTAATTAGGGGCTGTCAGTCGTTCAAATATTTAATTGTGATTAATCATATGAGTGTCCTGAATTAACTTGCAATTAATTTCATATTAATTGCATTTTTTTCTGTTTCTACATGTACCATACTGTAACTACTGTATTTATCATGTTTTAATTCTCCTGTAAGCAGTCCGAGTTGCAGTTATAGAATGAGCAACTTTAATTTTTTGCTACATTTGCTCACTTTAAGGTTGAAAGGCTTTACAAACTCACACATATGCACGCATGGAACATATTCACATATTCTCGTACCACTTCTGACAGCCTCACCTTCATTTAGAAACAAATGTACTATAAACAGGAGTAAATACCCTCCAGTGTAGGGCTGCAGCTATCGATTATTTTTGCAATCGAGTAATCTAGTGTTTCTTCTGACGATTAATCGAGTAATGATAAATTGGACATTTTGTAAGTTATTTAAATTTCACAGCTTAAATTGATTGTAAGAGCCAGCATTTCTAGCTTTTAGAGTTCAGAGTGCAGTTTCCCCTGAACACAGCACTGATGCCCACCCATGCTTCTCTGCCAAAAACTTCATTGTTGCTTCCACATCTCCACATTTAATTCTGTGCTTTACTGAAATGGAAACAATTGGCCGTTCAGGAGAGGACCTAGATACACATTCAAATCCTCAACACTTGCAGTATAAGTGTATTGACAAGAAAGGATGATCAGCACCTGCTGAACCAATTCCCAGCAGTTTAAAAAATCATTTATTTATTGTTTTGATAATTTAAAAAAAAACGCTGAGACCCTCTGACAGACTTTTAGTGAAAGTTGCTCCTGTATGGAGGTGGTGAAGACGACACCGAAGCAGAACCTGCTGCAGACAGCAGACTGTTGTGGCCTATTTTGGTTTTAACAAGAGTCTAAACAAAAGTTTAAGCCGCTTTCTAACACAGGTTTTTCGGGCAAATTTCAAATGAGGTCCAACATTGATAATATCCTTGTTTTAACAAGAAAAATGCCGTTTCCAGGTGGTGACTCTCTTGCAAGTTAGTGTAATGGTTATAGAAACACAAAACAGCAACACTGCGTCGGTATTTTTTTATTCATCAAAATACAGATTTATACAATATAATTTAAAACACAACGATCTCTGTTTCGTCGGGTTACTTTATACTTCAGTACAAACAGGCTTTGTGCCCCCTGGTTGCGCACGCAAATGCCAATGTTCGTAAACAGGAAACCCATCTATACTCTGCTAAACCACTTTGTTGCCTTACAGTGCACTTATTTGCACATAAAAAAAAAGTAATGTATGCAACATCAATGTATCTGTGTGAAACATTTAGTCGAACATGAAATTATCGGAGGCATAAAAAGTTGGAATAGCTCATGAAAACTTAAAAAAAAATATTAAATTCACTTACTTAAGATACTTTCCGAATTTTGTTACATTATATATTAGTACATTGTTTGTACATTGTCTAAACTGTCCGCTGTCTATAAGCTCCATGGTCGATTATCAAGTAAAAACCTACCAGCAGGAAAGTGCCATAACATAATCCTGCAACATCTTTTCAGAAGCTCTTTTAATCCCCTCCCTCTAGTAAATTAAAGTAAGAAATTGAATTAGAAGCTTTTCTTGTCCAATAATACAGATTTAGAACAAAAGTATCTGATAGAGAGCAAATACCTAGTCTCCTCTATTCTGACATATCCTCAGAAGTCTAATCTCTCACGTACATGCAGTGTTTGATGTCCAATTAACCAGAATGCACACAGCTGAATATCCCGTTTAAACCCCATTATCTTGACAAGAGAAGCGCTCACAGCTACCTCAGAGTTTTCTGTCAAAATGCCCATGATCTGCATTTCCAATGATGCCAGCTATTTCCAGACTTAAAGAAGAGATAAGGGAGGGAGAATGGTGAGGAGACAAAATATTGCTGGCAGTTATATTTGCATAAATAGTACCAATCATCAATTCCAGCTTCTCTGTTATCCATTTTTTTCTGAGCAGCCTCACTAAAAGCCAATAAACCCAAAATGTTCAAATGGTAATAATTAATTTATTGTCACAGTGTGCAAAGAAGAGGAAGATGAAGTATGTGAGGAGGACAGTATTTGACATCTTTAGGTGTAAGAGTTGCATGAGTTGTAGTTAAAGCAGGGAGGAAGCATTTTTTGTCAAATGTACCATTGCTCGACACTATATACAGTATATATATCAAAAGTTTTAGAACACCTATTTTTCTTTTTTTTTTTTTATGTTGGAATTCAGGCAGTCCAAGCCCAATAATCCCAATAATAATACAAAGGTGAATGATGAGGTACCAATAGTTAAAAAGGTCTCCATACACTAAAAAATATTGTACATTTCAGAATCATACAAAAGGCCTTTTTCAGGCAGCAAAAAAATGAGTCAAAAATTTAAATCTGTTTTGCAATAACAGAAGTTTATCAAGAATTGAAAAGTAGTGCTACCATTTTCCAGACCTCTTTTAACTTTTCTTAATTACTCACAACCCCATCTTGCCATAAAGAACTTGAAAAATAGGGGTGTCTCAAAACTTTTGACTGGTGATAAATTAAAAACAATCAGGCAGATGCAACCATGACCTACATCATATGGGTTGTATTTCCATCTTACAGCTTTGTGGCAGCAAGTTGTTCTACCTCCAGACCCTCATTTAATCCTTTCCTTTAATTTTTTTTATTGCCATTTGTCATACAATTCGCTGAAATCGGTTTTCACTAAATGTTTCATCAACGAATTCTGTCAGTGCATATACAGTCAGTGCATAGAAGCTGCAAATGTGGATTACACTACCCACTTCATTATCAAGATTTTAAACAGAATTTCAAACATCCCAATGACCCTTCAGCTCAGTGCTGCAGAGCCACTGCAGTGAGAATATATCTGAAGTCTGGGGTGATGTGAGCCTGGTAATTGTGAACCTTTCTCTCCCCTTTCGAATGGCTGCAGTGAGGAGAAGCAGCAAGCGTGTGCAAAGGTTTTGTGAAGCCCTACCATTCTCTCTAATAAGCCCCTGTGGGACCTACATGAGCACAGCTGCAACTACATGCAAGCCGTCTGAGAAGTGAGAACGCTAGCTACTTTTAAGGGGGTGGAGGACGCTTAGCAAGGAAAGTGTGAACATTCACAGTTATGGAATAATGACCTAATATTGCGCTCTGCTCTGCGACAGGTTATTGGCAAACACAGTGGGGTTACAATAAGATGTCAGATTCAATGATGGTTCAGCAATCAGAGCAGCATCTTTTTTCCTGCAGAAAAGCTGGACTGCATAAGTTTAATTTAACATATGATTTTATGGCATTGTCTATCATGCCACTGCAGTCATTTTTCAGATGTAGTTTTTACGTTACATAAAGGTTTCACTGGATGACAAGCAAATCAACAAGGTTTAGTGCAAAAATGTAGACAGAAAAAGAGGTGCTCGATGAAACCAGGCTGACATGGATACTGGTCGTCCAGTATGAAACATCTAAATGTAGCTCAAAAAAGTAAGGAAATATGTGTTTGGTTGGTATTTCTCCCCTATAAAACCAGTCATCATTGGAATGCCTGATTCAGTGGGGTATAACTTGTAAGGATCATGCACATGTGGAATAAGTAACACAGTATGCCCCCAAAATGTACCCAAATCCTCTGCAATTGATAGGTTTAACGTCACAGACACGTTCTCTGCACTCAAACTACTACATGCCGCCATTTTGAGTACCTGTGGTGCTTGGTGGCACTACTGTGACTTTATACAAGCTGTCAGGCATAGGGGATTATCAAGCTTCCGTGTTTCTGTTTCCGGAACTTGTCACATTTAAGCGCTTCCTCTTCCGGGCCAGTTCAACAGTAGCTGAATCCAATGTCACTGCTCTGTTCCACTTCGTAAATTGAATAAACGCCAACCCTATTTAAATTTTCATGGATTCTCGACTGAAGCGATGCTAAGGAATTAGTGGATCAAAGCGATTCGCCGGGGTGAAGGGCTGAACTTTATAATAAAACACGTTTGTCTGTAGCCGGCACTTCAATGATGCAGACAGCTGGGGTTAGCAGGCTGGCGTTAGCAGGCTAGTATTAGCTCTAGCGTTTGCTGACATGCCTAACTTTGAGCGTCTGAAAACACACAAGCATCTGAAAATTGGGTCTGTACCCTCCCGTTTCCAGTGGATCAACTGGGGACTGCCAAGAAAGGAGACCACTTAAGAAAGAGCACTTTCACAGATTTTGTGTATCAGACAATGACTTTGCCTCTTCACATAGCAGCAGCTGCTATAGGTGAACGTCATGGCCTAAGCGAGTTGTTTTTTTTTTTCTTAATACTTTATTGATGATAAAGATGCTTCCAGATGCTTGTGTGTTTTCAAACGCACAGTTGAGCACATCAGCTAATACTAGCCTGCTAAGGCCAGCTGTGTCTCACCGGCTACAAGCAAACATGCTACCTTGTTTAATTATAAAGTTTGGAGACTTTTATGAGCCGTCTTCTTTTTGGCAGTCCCTAGTTGTTCCACTGGAAACGGGAGGGTGCAGACCCAATTTTCAGACGCACAAAGTTAGGCATGTCAGCAAACGCTAGCCTGCTAATGCCAGCTTTAATGTAGCTGCATCATTGATGTGCCGGTGTTGTGCCATAAAGTGATCGCCTGCCATAAAATGATCGCCATATAAAGTGATCTCCTACCATAAAATGATCGCCATAAAGTGATCGCCTGCCATAAACTGATCGCCTGCCAAAAACTGACTAAACAGGCGCTTATTGTGTAGTGGGTGGGTTGTGGTTAGGGTTAGGGGAAAGGTAAGGGTCAGGGTTAGATTTTACCGTGCTCTCATGGGTGTGCTGGCGGTGTCGTGTGTCGTGGGAGTGACAATAAGACAGGAGACCCAGACATTTCTCTCTCTGAATTAACTAAAGGAGAACATGGCCAGAGATGCTTTGAGTATCAGGATAGATCAGACACCAATTGAAGTAGCCATCTGTGCAGCGGGGTGTGGCAACAAGACAGGTGACCTGATAGATTACTGAAAGAACATGGTTAAAGATGCTTTTAGCTAACAGGAGGGTAATCAGACGCTGACTGCAAGCAGCCGTCTGTGCAGTGTAAACATTATATCGGGTGAGTTTCAATGCAAGTTAGGAGAGGTAACTTTAGCTGTTGCTAACTTGGTTTGATGTCTTGTACTTTTTCAGAAAATCAAATTTTGAGAGACAATCCGATCAGACACTTACTGTAAAAAATGTATGTGTTTAGCATTAAATATAAGCTCTTATGAAGATCTAACTGCTATAGCGTTAGCTGCTGTTTACCTAAAGTTGATTACCACAACACTACGTACCGATTCTTTCAGCAAAAATATTTTCTTGTCCTTGAGATGACATATTTTCAGGGTAGCCCAGCCAGCTGTGAAATATTGATAGGAATCCATGCTTATAAAAGCATTCAGACTTTCTGCTGTACGAAGATGAGTTACTGTATGTAGATGTAGATGTTGTGAGAGGAAGAATCTAGTTGCCAGTCAGTTCATGCTAGCTGTTTGGAAACTTTTGCAGGGACTCGATCTGGATTGCGTCCATTAACATATATTTTCCCGTTGTATCATTTCAGTTCTCTGGGGTTGAAATGATAAATATCCACAACCTTATTTTCATTAGCCTCACTTTACCTCTAATACAATGTATTCTGCTCTGGGTTCTGTACTCAATATGGCAGCGGTAAGGTGGAATACATAGGTAATGTCACCAACTGCAAAGCATCAATATTTTCATGTTGGTATTCACTCTTGTTTTTAGATTTAAGTACTCAGTCAGAGGCCTGTACTCAGAAGCTGGATTTCCTCTTATTGAGGTAACTTCAGGGTTTACCCTGCAGTTTTCCATCCTACGACGCCAGTTCACTTCTTACCGGGTAAATCACCATAGTAACTTATGCTGTATGGCTTACCTGCTCCATAGCAAGTTAGGTTCTGGATGCGACATCACTGAGTTCAAGATCACTGAGATCACCGATCACTTGCCCCTACCCAAAGATGAGGCCCCCCCTCAGGCCACTGTCCAGAGCCCCTAAAGATGTATGAGTATAGGTTTGGGCTATATGTAAAAAATTGATGAAGGCCTCTGATGTGCCACTCAAGAGTTCACTGCCATTTCTAATAACTTGAGAGAAACATATTGTTTAGTTTATAGACCAGCTTGGGCCTTTCAAACATAATTGTACACTTCATGGTAGAATTAGAGCTTTTTAGTTGCAAGACATGGACATTAATCAGTTCTTAGCAAGAAAAATGAAAGGGATTAGTTTACCAGAAATCTATATATGATTTTCCTAAATAAACTGTTGCCATATAAAAGTTTTTTTTTCTTTTAATTGACACTTGCAGAGGAATTTCAGTTTATGGCAAGCAATCACTTCTGAAGCCTATTTTACCTTAATCCAATTTAAAATTATTCAACGTAATGGACATCTGTTGAAATGACACTTTACTTAAGGTTGAAAATATAAATCATATTGACTGGATGTCAAAAGGCAACACGTACATCCCTGATAATCATTAAAACTCATCTCCTCAACTGCACCAGTGACTAATCAGTTAAAGCAGTAAGCACTAACGTGTCACAAAAACAGTTTCTTGTCATCATGGATATAGCAATTTCACGTGAAATTGTGAGTTACGCCAGTTTGATGCTGAGAGCTGCAGCTGCAGACCGGCGACTGAAGGGAAACCCCGCGACACGGCATTAAAAAGCTGCGTGCTCCCGCGGCTGTCTTTCAGACAAACAATCACATCAGGAACATGACCTGCTGCAGCAGAAGAGTTGTGATCCGTCTTGTTGTGTCTTAGTAGGCTAATAGTAAACTATTTGTTTTAGAGGGGCCACAGTGCGGTCACGCCACTCACGCGCCTACATTAGTGCAAAGATATCCACAATTTTCCTGAGGCGGTTGCTGGACGGCGCCATTATCAATAGTTATGGGTGAAACTTCCGGTGCGCACAGGAAGTAGCAGTTTAGTCGGGTTAAGGCTTGAAAGCGTAAAAACTTTTTTGCGATGTTTGAGAGTTTTTTCTAAATGTAGGCGTTTCCATTAGCGGTTTTTAATTGCGATATTTAGGTTTTGCGCAATTCCAGGTGTAATGGAAACCCAGCTAGTGACTCACCAATGTGCAATTTCTTCATGCAGCCACACTGTGTAAGTTCCTGATAACTCAGTTTACATCATAAGATTTCTACTTAACTCTGTATGTCAACACACAAACTTCCACCTGAGCCTGTTGCGGTCTCTAAAGTGCCCAGTGAAGGAGAGCAGAATGTCACCAGGTGCTGTAGATGGTTACATGAGGGCAGCAGTATAATTAATTTTCTGTGAGCTTTGAGCTTCTTCCTTTCATTTCATATCAGGCCCAATGATCTTACCCCATAAAGCTCCTAGCTGTGCTGCAGGGTTCTCCAACCTTATCTGCAGCCCTGTCTTATCTTCAACTTGTCCCTGCAACCTGACTGTAGAAAGATTAGCTTCTCACCTTTTGTCAGCTCCAGATTTTTCTTTTAATGAAGACAGAAAAAAAAAACAGAAGCCAAGATCGAGTTTGTACTGTTGCACTCTCGCCGTGTTTTTGTCAGGGTTTCTGGAGCTGTGGTGATTTTTGTAAAGATCAATCCTATTAAGTGGAATCTGTTACTTTTATGCAGCAATTTAATAGAAAACAGTGGGAAGAAAGTTCACTTTTTTGATGAAACAGTACATCCTTATGGACTGCAAATGTCTACTTATAATTGCTTTCTCTTTGGTTGAGGTTCACACAATGATTCCAGATGCAGGACTTTAATAAAAATACACAGCGCTAAAATATGTTCTGTGTAGATTCTGGTTACGACCAGTGGTACATTACTGTTGATCTGGGTCAGTTCTTGGCTCTGGGCTGTCACGAAGAGAGGGCTAAAAGCAAGAAGACGTTGAAGGCTCTGATGACGAGACCTTCTGGGAGAGATCACAAGCCCAGCCAATTAGCAGCTGAAAGGCTGGAGCTGAACTCTGACCCTGACTGCTGTAGTTTTATTCTACAGAGACATCTCATTTTGTTCATTAAGCCCAGTGTGGTATATTCTCTGCCATCTACAGCTTACAGTTACACAAGCATCAGAGACAGGGCAAGGCCACAAATGCTCTAATTAGAATCTGACTTCAACATTTTGACATATAAAAAAAGAGAGGGTCGGCCGAAGAAAACAACATACTACTACATCAGCAAATAAATAAATAAATATCCTGACTCCTTTCCATCCTCGGTGTAAATCTTTTACTTTCATTCTCCATCACCCAGTTATTATCATTACACTGACATGTTGTGCGTTCAAATCTTTACACAATATATTTTCCAGTTTGAGACTTGGTGATAGTTTGTTATGGTTTTACCAAAACTTTTACTCCAAAGACAAAAACAAGCCACCCCTATTTATAATAAAAGCTTGACAGAATTCAGCAGTTTCTGTTTCTACTCCTGCTTCATTTTAAAGGCAGTGTATCGAATATAACTGTGCATATGTGTCAATTAAATTAAAACTGAAAACCCAAAGCTGTTTGTCTTCTCATTCCCCACCAAGAAAAAAAAAAATCAAAGCTCTGCATCCTGTCATTAATGACTGCTGGAGCTTAGTAAATAAACATTGTGAGTCATATTAGAGTCCATTAGGCTGCTGTGTGAAATCTTTTTTTTCTACTCCACTAAATGTAGTCAGTTTATTCTGACTATGAAAAATAGTATATGACACAAATAACAAAAATAGCAAAACAGGTTTGGTGGGAGACTTCCTGTGCCAAACTTTGCTCAACTTTCTTGTCGAGACATAGCAGATGCAGGCTTATGTTAACTGTGATTAATATGAGTATTTGTTACGTCATGAAATTATTTATTGTGATGAGGGATGCAGTACAGATAAATATTTAAGCCGCATTTATTGCTGTGATTCTGTTAGAGAGCTCACTCTTACCTCTGCCAAACCATCAGAAAATGTATCCAATGTTTATGCTGCGATTGCTAGAGCTGCAGGTCAACGTGCATAAGGAAAGTAGGTGGCAGGCCAAGAGCATTTTGATGGAGAGCATTTAAAGATGTATTGATGTTGATGGTTGATTTCTTATAGATTACATCCTCATTTCATTTTATCAAAACTTGGTTTTACTTTTTTTTTTTTTGGGTGAACAGACTGCTTTTTATGTATACTGTTTTATGTTTTATGTATACTGTTAGATTTTAATTTGGCTGCAAGATCATAAAATGAAATTAAATGAAAAATACTTAATTAATCCCAGAGGGAAATTGCAGTTTATGTAAGGTATATATAGTCATCCTTAAAATTATTCTTACCCTGAAGTTAAAGAAGGGAGAAAAAAATCAGCTTTCTGTGAAATAAGTTGAAATTGACAAAAGAAACAACAAATATAAATTCTATGAAAATCATGGCATTGATTTTGAATTGTGGTTTGACAGAAATAAAAAGAACAAACCCACCAAACATAAAACAAGCAAACAAGTTGATGGGGCTCCAGCTAAAATTTTGTTGAGCAACACTTCAAGGGAATCACTGCAATCAGGTGTTTTCTGGAATATTCAAAAAGACTTTTACACCTCTTGGCAGGTATGTTGATCCACTTTTCACTGGAAAGGTGCTATGTGTCCAGTACAGTTTTGTTTGTTTGTTTTTTATTATTATTATTTCCAACCACAATTCAAAAGCAATATTTTATTTCGCTGAATATTATTTTTGTGAATTTTTTTTTTATTGGTAACTTCTTTAGTTTCTTGTTTTATGAATTACTATTGTGTATTTAGCCTTTTTTTTAATTGGAGGATATGAATAATTTTGAGGATGACTGTGTCTATAAATCAAATGTACCTTTCACTAAAGTAACACAACTCTACCGAACCTTTTATTCAAAGTCCATATATACAGAAATCTGAAATTTGACAGGCTTTCTGAGGTTTGCACATTTGGTATATGGCAGATGATCCTTTATGAATGAATCATCTTTCTGTTGTGGCATTAAGATATCTTGGAAACAAGATATTATCCCCAGGCTTTCTTGCCTATCTCATTAGCTGATCCATAAGCTGATGCACTTCCACACATCAACTTTACCCCATATTATAAAGATGTGTGATCTGGCATTGGTATGCTGCAGAGCCTTACTTGTTTGTGCAGCACATGTGTGCCTCTGTGTTTGCATGAGTATGTTCTGAGCACACAAGGATATGCACAATCCCGCCTTCGGTGTTTAAGTAAAGAGTGTCTAGCATCATTCTAAAGTAGCTGATCATCTGCAGAAGTCCTCTCCACCCTCAGAGGGACTTGGGCAGCATGCAGTGGCTGACAGACCTGCTGTGTTTGCACAGGAACTCCGTTTGAAATCTGTTGCAGTTTCTGATGGTGCTGTACTGAGGAAGAGTATTCATGTTTCACCCTGCTGACAAGTTTGGTGCTACTCTTTTCATGAGTAGATTTTATTGTATGTATTACTGTCTTGCCCTTGCTTTTCACCAGTTTCAGTTTGGGAATCCATTATCTGTCGCATGACTTTAAATATATGGTTCCATGTAAGAAACAGAGACAAAAGACAACTTTGGGATGACTGACAAGCAACAGCTGGGAAGTAGGATAACACGAGTCTGAAGTATAGTGCCACAGTGTCATACTGGTGTGTGTCACTGTGGCTAATAAAATGAAAGCCAGCAGAGTTAATGAGAAAAGATATGTGAATGCACTGCAGGTTTCATTTCTGTCACTTGACAAGCTTGTCAGCAAAGAAAGACTTATGAAAGTTTGTGAATAAGAGAATTAATTAAAGAGTCTTTATTTTCATACTGATGGATGTTGAAGTAGTGGAGAATGCAACCAATTTCATGGTTACAGACCATACAGTTTAAAACTGATATTTATTTTCTGACTCATTTATATTGTATTCATGAAGCTTGGACAATGACAGCAAAGAATGTGCAAAACAACTCCCAGCTGACATGTGGCATTAAATAAAACGCCCCTGAAACAGCTCCTGTACAGCTCTTCTGCATTTTCCCAACAGACTAAGGTTGCTTTGAGTCAAGAAGGGGGGAAAAAAACATAAACAGTTAAAGTCAGCATAATAACGTCCTAAAAAGTACCCATGCAATATATTGTGTGACTGGCACAGCGGTGGTGTCCCATTAGAGGATGTGAGTCCAGCCAAAATAACCACTAATGTCTTAGCCAGGATATGTTTATCTTTCACTTCTTCTGGCAGCAGCAAAAACGTCTGTCCAGAAAAGCTGCATTCCCTTTTATTCAATAGTGAAAATGATCAAATTCATAAAGCTGGTAAAAGGGAAAAAAACAAACAGCCAAACAGGAAAACTTCATTTATTTTGTGAGATTAAGGTCATACAATAAGAAAAAAAAAAAAAAGAGGGACACAAAATGAGAAAAAAAAAAAAAACAGATTCACTTTTAAAATCATGGTATTTACTATTTTATATATATATATATATATATATATATATATATATATATATATATATTACAGTCATGGAAAAAATCAAGAGACTGCCCTTGTTTTCTCATATTTCTTGGTCATTTTAATGCCTGGTATTTGATACATTTGTCTGGACAAATATAATGATAACTAGAAAAGCATTCGGAGAGCGTAAACCTCCACCAAGCAGCTAGACTCCCTTATACAACTTTCAAAACATTATAGAACTGATTGAGATCCGTCCTTGTAATTTTTGACCAAACACTCGGGCCATTTCTATGGAGTTATATGGAAAAATTCCAAAAATTTGGTCTATTAGGGTGATGTTGATGCAAGACTGCTTAGACGTTGGTAAGGAGGTTTGATGTTAACCATGGGGTGTCGGGCAGAACACACAGGACTCACTCGTTCAGTTAACTGTCTTTACTGGTCACTCTTAATCACAACAGCTCAGTAATGCAACAAACAACAGGCTTACAGGTGAGGAATTCCAGGCTAGTTGGTGCACAAACACATACAAAGCCATGAGGAACATTCATTCGGCAAATTAACACATTCAAAGCGTTAATTATTACTAATAAATCCCTTACAGCTAGGACTAAACATGCATATGTGTTCAAGGCTAACAGTTACAGTAACTGGCATGTAACAGGTCAGCTTTTAATAACATAAAAATGCACATGGTGAATGGAGGAACACTTCTAAATAAGCATTAAAGGCTGAATAAACATCCTTAATTCAAACCACAGTTGGTACTCCATTGCATAACCATTGTTTTTGATGACAAGGGTGGTCTCTTAATTTTTTACATGGCTATATACTTTATAGGCCTATATATACAGTTGCCCCAAAATTAATCATACCCTACAATTAAAGAAGCTGACAGCTGAAGAAAAAAATCAGCTGTCAGTAAATAAAGTTGAAATTGAAAAAAGTAATGATGAATAATAATTCTATGAAAATCATGACATTTGTATTGAATTGTGAATCAACACAAGTATTAAAAACAAACACACAAAAGATAAAACGAGTAAACAAGCATGATGGGGCTCAGAAAATAAAATTTTGTTAAGCTACACTTTCAGGTAATCACTGCAAAAAGGTGTTTTTTCTAATGCTCAAAAAACGTCTACATCTGTTGACAGGTATTTTGGTCCACTGTTCAAGGGCAAGGTCCTCTAATGTATTTGGGATAGTTTTTTTTGTTTGTTTGTTTGTTTTTTAATTATCATTTTAAACCACAATTCAAAAGCAATTTTCTATTTCACTAAATAATAATTTTGTACATTTCCTTTTATTATTAGTTTCTTTAGTTCCCTGTTATTTGAATTAATATTGGGATTGTATCTAAATATTATATATTATACTGTATATTTAATTTGAGGGTATGAGTAATTTTGAGAATGACTGTATTGCGTATGTGTATAGGTGTGTGCGTGTGGGTGGGTGTGTGTGTGTGTGTAAACCAGCATTTGCTTTCATTTAGAGGTATCATATCAAGCTGAAAACAACATAAATGCCCCTCTTTAACAATACAGCAAATAATTGTAAAGTAAAAGCAAATCTATGCATTCTGTCTTTCCTAGCTCTGAATTGGTCTTGCTCTTGAGAGAAACATGTTTTTTCAGTGGCTTAAAGCACCATTCTTTTTCTCTTTCTTTTCCGTACCGCTTTGTCCAGTTCAGGGTCCCGGGGGTTGCTGGAGCCTATCCTAACTACAGTCTTATCAGGGGAGCACCACTGCTTACTAAAAATGTCTAATCTTTGACTCTGATTTGATGGTAAACTGGTTGCAGATTTTTTAAAGATTGTTTACATATACTGTACATATAACCAGGATCCAAATAACATCTAATGGGATATCCCCTGTCCTGAGTATGCACAGAGTGGTGGGTGGAAACAGTGAGGAAGAACTTCCTTTTAACATGAACTGCTGAACCAAATTTCAAATGCTTCTGTTTGGTCTTTGGATATCAACTCTAGCTCTAGTTTGGATTGACGGTCATCATCCCTGATCCAGAACCATAGAAATCACCGTCATCTCCGTTAAGTTGAGTGATCTTGTCTCGCAAGAAGTTTCTTTCTGTTTCAAGTGCTTGATTTTCCCTCATCAGCCTCCTCAGCAGGTTGTTGCAGCAGGAACAGAATTGGGTTGAATTTTGTTGCAACAGCTCAGTCTGGCACAAGTCTGTATTTGCAGGGCTGCTGAAAGGAACCTGTTCAATTTCCTCTTTTGAATAAACTGAAACAAGAGAAGAATCATGGCATAAAATTGCAAAATGCTTCAAGTTACACCACAGATTGCTAAAGTAGTGTCTTGCAATTCATTGGCAATAAACTTATTTTAGAACAACTTACAGGCAAGTCGCAGGGAGATATTAAGAGTGGCTTGTATAATGCACAACATTCCTAAAATTAAGATCCCTGTCCTGAGAAGTCTTCTCTCTGTGAATACATAAACACAAGTCAATCATACTGTAATGACACTGTCATTGTAAGCAGACTGAAGAAAACATTTCTTGTTAACTGTTACTTAATACCAATTTTCTTTAGGTTTCCAATAACTGATGCTCTCACCTGGTTTATCAGGTTCACAAGCAGTTGTTTCAGTCCCCTTAACTCCGCCATGCTCTTTTATAGTGCTGTAGACAGAGAGTTCCAACTCCTCTGCCATGATGATTTACCAGCTGTGAATGTGTGTATTCTCAAACCCCGTCTCTCTCGGTTCTTGATATATTGCTATTCTGAGACTTTTGCTCACACGTCATTCAAAGTAAGGAAGGAAGTTCAAATTTATTTTGAGGAAATTAGTTTTTGTAGAATTTGTTGAGTCAGTTTCTGGAGAGACAAAACAGAAAAAGACAAATTCCCCTCTTTGTAAATTTATAATTGCCTTTGTGGTATTAAAGCAAAATTTGAGCTTTAATATACTGCAAATTACCTATTCACATTTTAAAGGCTTGGCATGTTTATGCAGTTAACATTTGTAGCACGAGAAACAGAAAAAGACTTCACCGAGGTCTTGAAACAAGATTGTCAAATTTTGGGGTAATTCATTGGTAATGAAAATAAACATGAGTTCTTTTTAGCCTCTTTTTTTCTGCCTGAGCACCTTAAAGTTGCACTTCTGAACTTTTGTACACCCTAACAAAGGCTGATTTGTGGGAAAAAGTCAGTCTGATAGTCTGATGTTGAATGTCTTCTCTTGCTCTGATGCATTATTTTCCTTGCTTCCTCTGATAAAATCTTTCTCAGCCAAATCAGCCATGGTGCGCATTTAAAACACCCAATGTATTTAATACAGTTGCTGGCATGTGATGTGGAGCTGCAAAGAAAAAAGCTTTTATCGAATGTTCCCGGCTGAAACACAAAGTTGTGAAGTGCAGTTTCTCATCAATGGAATGCTGGAGGACAATGACGGCCAATAAATGTCAGCATGCCATCAAAATGAGTCAGAAGTCAGAAGTTTTAAGGTAGGAAACCCACGTTGCTTGAAAATACTAAATAAATGCAACCTTTTTTGTTTTCTTCTTTCCGCATGTAGTCATCAAATCAATTCAAATTTTATTTATATAGCACTTTTTATACCAAAGAGCAATACAAAGTACACAATAATGGCAATCATTTTTTAACATCAAATTAAAATAATTTCAACATCATATTAAAAATGACAAATAAGCCCTCATCTGTCCAAGTATAGGATGTCCGATATTGTGGACCTATTGATATTATTGGCCAACGTTGGTATTAATATTTGATATTGGTAAATATTGGTATTGGTTTTTTCTGGCCGATATTTCGAACCGAAATCTTGCAAGATCTTGTTCCATTAGCACCAGCCCAGCATGTAGAAAAGTCTGTTATTCTGGAAGAACTTAAAGGTGCACTGCTGCATCATGCTTTTTAAATATTCCAAAAGCCAACTACAGGCTAAACATATAAGCTAAACATATTCCCCTCGCCACCATAGAAACTAATTTGGTGTTAAATATCAGGGTTTTTTTTACGTGTCTAATTTCCAACACGGAAGGTTTTAGCTTGTTGGTTTAATGACTAAGTTCTGAGAAACATTATAATGATTCACATGTTGACTAATACCTGCTAGTATCTGATACAGTAAGTGGTAGCCATTTGACCAAAATTAACTTGTCTGGCTGAGTTAAGGATATTTGGGAATCTTTGCTCTTGAAGCAGAATAGTTGTATCTCTCGAAATAGAAGAGATACAACCTCACAGCTGTCTACATTGGCTGATATCAGATATTGGAAATTAAGAGTTGGACAATATTGGTATATCGGATATCTGTAAAAAAAAAAAAAAAAAAAAAAAAAAAAAAGGCCAATATCGAACATCAAATTCAATGCTTCACTATCATCTAGGTCAGAGCAACTCAGTTCGGTCCAATGAGGGCCGCACTCCTGCAGGTTTTCAATGTTTCCCTGCTCCAACACACCTGACACAAGTTAAATGACAGATCCAATAGCCAATGAAGTGTGACACAATGATTTATTAATTTTAGTCAGGTGTGTTGATCGGGGTATGTTGAAAACCAGTGGGACTGCAGCCCTCGTTGGACCAATTCCATACCCCTGACCTGGGCAATCTTTGACTTCTGTTCTCCATCAACACCAAAATAAATGATTCTTTTTAATATTTCATCAAGGGATCCAAAATTTTATATTTTCACTGTCATTCACACATTAGATACAACAGATGTAACATGTTTTTTGTTTGTTTGTTTGTTTGTTTGTTTCTGTTGTTTTTTGCTTTTTTAAGTCCAAATCCAGTTGATATAGAAGTATGGGGGGAAAAAAAGGTTGAAAAACAAAAACAAGAAACATGAAACGTTTGACACTTTTGAGAGGCAACATTATAAATGACAGAGCAAATGAAGGTAGGAGCTAGAAATAAGACCTCCTGGAGTGTAGATGATGGCATGATGTTTGCAGGTGGATGACGGAGATAACTTTAAGGTGGAGATGGGAAGGGGAAGTGTTGCATGAAAAAATGACACTGACGTTTAAAGAGCAGTTAGTGAGAGTCAATGAGAGAAATCAGACAAAAGATAATTTGTCAAGAATTGTGAAGGATAAATCAATCAATCAATCAATCAATTTTATTTATATAGCCCTTTACAGTACACAAGGTAACCAAAGTGCTTTCCATAAAAACAACATCATAGAAAGAGAATAAGAACAGCATGAAGAAAATAATAGGCAAATGCAAGTAAATACAAATAAAATATGAAAATATATCACCACAGTAATGAAGTGGTGATATCTTGAAAAACAGAATGTAAATCAAATGTAAAAATCAAACAGCATAATACTTACTTAAATAGTTGAAACAACCAAATAGATGTGATGCAAAAGGAAAACACTGGGGCTCTGTATGCACTTAAAACAGAATGAAAGAAAAATAAAATTGAGCTTAATTTTGGTAAGAGTTTTTATATTGCCTGGCACACTAAAACTGGCCTTTATACTGTATCCTTCCCCACATGCTTCCATTGCTTGTCTAAACAGGCTTTGGACAACAACAAAAAACAGAATTGGCTCATTTATCATTAAAGCCTTGATGCCATTTGGAAAGCAGCAGGTATTTGTGCATATGATAACTCAGTGGTATGATTGGAGAGTTAGATTTAGCATTCTGAACAAATTTGGAATTGATTTTTCATGTGAAGACATGAAATTAAACAATTTAACAACAACATGAAGGTTACCTGTACTGTTTTGGTTAATAAATCTATTAAAATATGTGCTTTCGTTAATCATAATAACAAACAAAAACCTGACCAAATCACAGTCTGGTGCTCTTCGGAGTACAGGGCTGCAGGTTAAACTCATTGAGGGTTGAGTAATCCACACTTTTGTAAGGGAGTGCAGTGGCTATTGAACGGCATGCGTAGCATACACAAGCTGACTACTATGTAAGGAAAGAGAAAACATATACAGTCATCCTCAAAATTATTCATACCCTCCAATTAAAGAAGGAAAAAAAATCAGTTTAGGAATAAACAAACCAAAAATAAAACAAGCAAACAAGCATGATGGGGCTCCGAAGCTAAAATTTTTTTGAGGAACACTTTGAGGCAATCACTGCAATCAGGTGTTTTCTCTAATGTTCAAAAGGACTTTTACACCTGTTGACAGGTATTTTGGTCCAATGGTCATGGGAAAGGTGCTGCACTGTAATGATTATGGGACAGTTTTGTTTGTTTTAGAATTATTATTTCCAACCACAATTCAAAAGCAATATCTTATTTCACTAAACTATAATTTTGTAAATTTGTATTTTTTATTAGTTTTTTAGTTGCTTGTTATTTGAATTACTATTTTGAGGGTATGAATAATTTTGAGGACGACTGTAAATAGCCAAACTAAAGAGTCACTCAAGAGGGTTATTTTAGGGCTGCTTCTGTAACTATCTTGGGCATGATGTGCAGCTGACTCTTTTGTCATTTTCTTATGTCTTAAGAAAAACATCATCTCCATGATTCTATGTCAGCACTGCAGCATAAAGCTGTAAAAACACCCAAATTACTTCTCAGGATGAAATGGGGGTTCACAAGCTAATGGATACTCCTGGTAATGCTTACCTGGGTTTTAAAATTTAAATGGGCTGTGAGCTAAATGTTGAACAGAAAAGAGCAGCTGTTGCCACGCACACTGTTAATCAGCAGCAGAGATAACAATATTAGAAATTTAATTTTCAATTATCAATGTGCGCATTTATTTCCACAATGCACTAAGCATAATGAAGGATGACATAAACTGCATGCTAGTAACATTTTTTTGTTTTTAAGTACAATTTGTTTATTTTTGGCTGCTCAAACTACAATATGTTCCTTAACTTGATTGCCTTTTTTTCCTTATATATGAGAAATATATGGATTCAGACAAGGACAGAGATGTCCCCATCTGAGATTTCTCCGCCTGATGAAAATAAAGCCCTCTTTTGTTCAGCAAGTCCGTGTCAGTGGAGTCCTTTCATGGGAGCATTTAAGTGACCAACCCCTGGACACAATATTGTCCTTGATTGTTATCTTTAATCATAAAGATGGAGGGAAAGAGCTGAGCCCTTGTCTGATGAGTTGGCGCTTTTGCGTTGAGCCATCCATTATTAAGTGTCTGTTTAGTTTCCCTTAATGTGGAGCTCATTGCTGTCCTCACTGCTCTGAACTGCATGAGGTTGTTTTTTTGAGACTGTATAGTTGGGTCATTGGTATCAAACAGTTTCTGTCTGGTTTGGGTTTAAACACATGGGTATATTTTTTTATAAAAAAAAATATATATATATATATATATATATATATAACCTTTATTTTACCAGGAAAAGTCCCACTGAGATTAAAAACCTCTTTTTCAAGGGAGTCCTGGCCAGGTCACTGACGTAGTTAGTTAAAAAGCTCCTTGGTGGCGGGGGCCCCGGGGTAGATGAGATCCGCCCAGAGTTTCTTAAGGCTCTGGATGTTGTGGGGCTTTCTTGACTGACACGCCTCTGCAGCATTGCGTGGACATCGGGGGCAGTACCTCTGGACTGGCAGACTGGGGTGGTGGTCCCCCTCTTTAAAAAAGGGGGATTGGAGGGTGTGCTCCAACTTCAGGGGGATCACACTCCTCAGCCTCCCTGGTAAGGTCTATTCCGGGGTCCTGGAGAGGAGGGTCCGTTGGATAGTCAAACCTCAGATTGAGGAGGAGCAGTGTGGTTTTCGTCCTGGAACAGTGGATCAGCTCTACAACCTCTTCAGGATCCTGGAGGGGGCATGGGAGTTCGCCCAACCAGTCTACATGTGGTTTGTGGACTTGGAGAAGGTGTTTGATCGTGTCCCCTGGGGATTCCTATTGGGGGTGCTCCTGGAGTACGAAGTGCCCCCTTGTTCGAGCTGTCCGGTCCCTGTACAACCGGTGGCAGAGCTTGGTCCATATTTCCAGCTGTAGGTCGAATCCATTTCCGGTAAGGGATGGACTCTGCCAAGGCTGCCCTTTGTCACTGATCCTGTTCATAACCTTTATGGACAGGACTTCTAGGCGCAGCCGAGGTGTCGAGGGGATCCAGTTTGGTGCCCTTAGGATTTGGTCTCTGCTTTTCGCAGATGATGTGGTTCTGTTGGCGTCATTGGACCATGACCTCCAACTCTCGCTGGAGCAATTTGTGATGAAAATCAACACCTCCAAATCCAAGACCATTGTCCTCACCTGGAAAAGGGTGATGTCCTCTCCAGGTCAGAAGCGAGTTCAAATATCTTGGGGTCTTGTTCACGAGTGAGGGAAAAATGGAGCGGGAGATTGACAGGCGGATCGGTGCAGCATCTGCAGTGATGAGGACTCTGCAACAATCCGTCGTGGTGAAGCTGAGCCAGAAGGCAATGCTCTCGATTTACCAGTCAATCTACGTTCCTACCTTCACCTATGGCCATGAGCTGTGGGTCATGACCAAAAGAACGAGATCGTGGGTACAAGTGGCCAAAATGAGTTTCCTCCCCAGGGTGGTCGGGCTTTCCCTTGGAGATAGGGTGAGGAGCTCGGTCATCCAGGAGGGACTCAAAGTAGAGCTGCTGCTCCTCCGCATTGAGAGGAGCCAGATGAGGTGGATCAGGCATCTGGTCAGGATGCCTCCTGGATGCCTCCCTGGTGAGGTGTTCCAGGCACGTCGCACCGGGACGAGGCCCCGGAGGAGACCCAGGACACGCTGGAGGGACTGCGTCTCCTAGCTGGTCTGGGAATGCCTCCGGATCCCCTTGGATGAGCTGGCAGCTGTGGCCAGGGAGAGGGAAGTCTAAGCTTCCCTGCTTAGGCAGCTGCCCCTGCGACCCGATCCCGGATAAGCGACAGAAGATGGTACGGTTTTAAGGAGGCAATTTCAAGTGCTCCTAGTCTAGACCTAAAAAAAAATCAACCAAAGTTTCCCTGATGTTCCTCCCACGTAAGAGAGGACTCTCCGTCTGGTGTTCCTAGATCTTATTGCTGGAGTAATACTGCCGTTTCTATTTTTTTTTTTAAAGGTCCAGAGGAGATAGCCACAAACCTTAAGAGACACCTTCAAGTGTTTCTTTTATTTCTTTTAAGCTTTATTTCTTCTAAGTGAGGAAAATCTCTTCCTGGTACTGAAGGGTTCTGATGACTCCCAGCTTATGTTCCAGGGGACGGTGTGAATTGAAACAGAGATACTGGTCTGTGTGAATTTCCTGGATTTTTATGGATTTTTTCTGAATTTCCAGGCAACGGAAATCATGCTCTGGAAGGTAGGTGTATGTTCAACTGTGATATGAGCCATGCAGACCACACTGATCACAGCAGGAGATCCCTCCAGCCAGTAAAATGACAAGAATCAGAAGAATTAAATAGGCACAGCTTAAATCACACCCACCTTCATCAAGAGCATGGTTTGTGTCTAACAACGAACAGGAATTTTACCTGCCTGTATGATGTTTACCAAACCAAAACTTAAATGGTAAGCAAAAGTATCATAACCAAACAGAAAGTGGCAAACACAGAAGCTGAACTCTGAGCTAAAAGGCTTTATTGCATTTTAGCATTTGTTTGGTAACACCCAAGCAAAAATATAAGCAAAAAGCCATCACATATACCATCACAGCTTGTCTTTGCATTAATAACTATTCCATGTTTCACCACTGACTAGGTTTATGTGTCAGAGTTCTGAAGTATTTTGACGGGCACTTTGATGGGCTGACCACCAGTGTACCTTGCACCTTACCCAGTGACAGCCATGGGTCCCCTGTGACTACAATGGAAGTTAGCCTAGTTTCAAATTATAGAAGGCAAAATGTATATCTGCATTATTGTTTCCATGTTAAATACTTTTGTGTTTAACATTGGTGAGTTAGAGTCACAAGTCGTGTTATGTTGAGCACAAGGTTTAAAAGTTAATATGCTTTACATTTTCCAGTTTAATGATTCTGTCCCTCTAGTTTTTCATGACTACTTTAGCCTGGAATAATGCTTCTGTGCTCTGTTTATGATGAACAGAGTGACACAATAGCATTAATGAATATGAACCTTATTTTCTCTGCAGCATTAGCAACTCAGCCATTTATACTGTAACCTGAGATTAGTGGAACCCTTTCTGCTGAGTATTACAACTCGCCTGTAACATGAACTTGACAGCAAAAATATTCAAGGACTTCTCTCACACACCTGAGGGAAATCTATCTGAAGAACACATCATATCCTCAATGCTTATCCACAATATGCACATAAATCTTTTCATGCCAATGTGCTATGCAAATTGATATTTCTCAGACATTATCCCCTTTTTCCATGGAATGGTCTTCACAAAATGACTGACTGGTTAAAATGCTGCAGGATTACAATTGCTGCTCTTTCTCCTCAGCTCTGTCCTTACAGTTTTGTTCAGAGAAGCAGGTTTTAGGGTGTGAAGGGGGCCACTCCACCCCTCACTTGCCTTATTTGAGATTGAGAGTACAGCTTTACACAACCATACAAATGGAAATTTGGACACAAACTATGCAGAATAACACATGAAGCATGTTATTTGCACATGAGAGAGCATACTGCACCTAGCCTGAGAGCTCAGACTACCCCACACTCAACTGAAAAAAAAAATACTTGACAAGCAATTTTTTCTCAGTTGCTTGTGCTTTTTTCACCTGCAGTTCATGAACATGGAAAAGGGGTACTGATCTCTCTTTTAAAGGAATAGTTCACCCTCAGAATGATTTAACTTTATTTTCCACTTACCCTGATAGTGAGCAAGACTCTGGACCACTTTTTTAATATGTCAAATGCAGCCGTAGATCAGGACAACTTCTCGTTCCCCCCAATGGAGTTCGCCGGGGTCCGAGCCAAAAAGGTCCATAAAAGTCCACAAAAAATTGTCAATATTCCTCCATACTGCTCGTCCCATGTAATCCAAGTACCCTGAGTGGGTAGCGTCCAGAATTTATTTGAAACTGCGCCATTTAGTATATTTTTAGAGTCTAAACAAGACTACATCGCATGCCTAGCAAGCACGCCGATGCACGTTCACGAAACTACTGAAGCCACGGCAGATGAGATCGCGCGTTCTCTTTTTCTTTCTTTTAGATCAATATCCAACCCCTCCTGTGTTTGTCCTGGTTTGTCTAGAGCTCTCGCGCTCTTACCACAATGTAAACAGTGAATTTCTTCTTCTACGCTTGCATTATCGGCAGAGTAGGCTCTGAACGCCGAGGCTTCCGTAGTTTCGTGACCGCGCATGTGCGCGGTTCATGGAAGTAAACAATACTCCCTTTTAGACTCTAAAAACATAGTAAATGACGTTGTTCCGAGTAAATTCTGGACGCTACCCACTCAGGACACTTGGATTACATGGGACGAGCAGTATGGAAGAATATTGACATTTTTTTGTGGACTTTTATGGACCTTTTTGGCTCCGACCCTGGCTTACTCCATTGGGGGGAAACGAGAAGTTGTCCTGATCTCCGGCTGCATTTGTCATATTAAAAAAGTGGTCCAGAGTCTTGCTCATCATCAAGGTAAGTGGAAAATAAAATTAAATCATTCTGAGGGTGAACTATTCCTTTAAGCACGATTCTATTGAGTCATGTTAAACAGACCCTGGATGTTAAAATCGTGCACCACAGACAAAGTTAAACTGAAATAATGTAGAGGTCATATGTGTGTATATATATATATATATATATTTGTTCAACCTATTAAGAGGTTACTTATACTCTTTGAATGACACCCTATCCAACATTCAGTGGTAATTTTCTGCTAACACATGTAGGGAGCGCAAACAATCAACCTTGGGGTTAATATGAAACTACAAACATGAGAATTTCATATGTGATAAGGCTCCTTAAATTTGTATCTGTTCAACTTACATTTATGTATGAACTCTGATCCACCCAATTTAATTCTTTTCCCTCGAGGTGAAATCCACAAGAAGAAGATGTTAATATCTGTCACCTGAGCGTACTGCCACAGTCAAAGCAATACTTTATCAGTTCACATTAAAGCTTCAGTGGTGCAAATGATACAAATAGTGACAATGCTGTACCACTCCCATATCCTAACAACCACAGGGGAATGCTGCACGATAGAGATGTGGAGATGGGTGAAATTAAAGGGTGTGTTTGGCTGTGCTTTGTAGCACAGAGGTGAATTACAGGATGCAACAGTGCATTCTAGAGGACAAGAGAGAAATCACAGGGAGCATTTAAAAATGAGGATGTGCTCTAGTTGTTTCCTGTTTCAATAATTAGAATGTTAGGAAACAATAGTTTGTAATAAGCAATAACACATTGACTTGAGGTCTTTGATGGTACAGGTTTAAATAAAGCACACTGTATGAAGAGCTGAATATTGCCTTTTTGAGGCAGAGAACTAGGCCTACTGGTAGATAGATCCCATTCTTATACCAAAATATTTTTCAGTGTTGTTATGGCCCAGTTGAACTTAAACGGGTGAATCTCATTGGTAATGCCTGTCATGCATGTGAAAAAGAGACAACAACAACTACAGAAAGACGATTTGGTGAGTGTGATTTGGAAGATAACATTATCTTCCATGCTGAACAGTGATATAGTGGTCTCCATCCATGCATCAAAACGAGACGCTGATACCTGCACATGGTTAATGCACACATTCACAAGCACTGATGCTCAGGGTCCCTTTCAAACTACTCCATATCATGCGCATGTGAAAATGCATTCACATTTAATCACATGAATCGAGATGCACTCATGCAGGGGAGTACATGCAAACATCCAGCTGCTTGCATGCAGGTATTTTAGTGTATGCTTACACATGTGAGAGATGGGTTTCTAAAACTAGTGCATTCATCATGGATTCATTTGATATGTGTGCATGGAAACATCCATCTATGCGTGCACAATATGTTGTCAAACAGGTCACAGTGTCATTCAGCTAGCAGGAGACCTATATACTTTCCTTAGCCGTGTTTTACTCATTCTAAAACATTCATGGTAAAAATTACAATATCACGGCATATATACAAATAGCTACTAAAAGGTTTCTCCAGACATTGACCAAGGATTCTTCACACCTGTTTGTTATACAGTATAATGCCACCTAAAGTTTTTCAGTGTGCAAAGGTGATTGTAAAAAGGGCAGCTTCAGATACTGCAGCTTTGCCTATGATTAATTGGTGCAGGATGACCTACAATTCATCTTCTGAGAATTACAGTAAATGAGCCAGATGTGGCATGTTGCTGCTCATTAGTGACATGCAGCTCACTTTTTTCCCTCTTAAAACAAATACTCTGCCTTGAACGTGTGCATGACAGCTGGAGATGAGTACTCAGCTAAGTGGAGAAAAATAAATCAAAGCATTTTCCATCTTTTTGTGATGATTTGTCTAATTCTCATCTGGTATGCTCATGGGGGAAGGTGGGAGGAGAGATGGAGAAGCAGCAGAGGAATGAGGATGAGGAGACATTGTGTGCATGGTAGCAAAGAAGGAAACAGAAAGTCAGAGAGAAAGAAATGTGTGTGTTTAGACCAGCTGCACACCAAATCTGTTTATTCTGCACAATTTGGCATCAAACACAACAGACTGCTGAGTTCCTGCTACTGCTTGTGGTGCCCCATTAAAATGGAATTTATTGCTGCCTTAAGAGCAAACCCGAATCACACATTTTTTCAATCTCTGCTCCATTCTCTTTCCTCACTCCCCTCCTCATTTGCAGTTTTTCTTTTTCCCTGGCTGTAGTGGTGAGAGTTTCCCCTCATTCCCACAGTTCTAGCTGCAGCTGTCAGACAAGTCATCAGAGCTGCTCATTACAGACCCATACAGGAAAGTACGGTAGGCATTTCCACCTACAAGTGGCCCATCACTGCCATCTCCACTGTCACCGGAGTAAGTGGTGCTCAGACATCAATTCGAAAAGAGCCAGGCATCTCATCTAACTTTCTAGTAGAGACTACACATTAGAGATGCTCAACAATATTTGTCTCCTTTCAGTCATTTGATTGAAAGACATCTGAAATTCTATTCCTGTAATCTGACTGTTGCTTGTGCTTGGGGATGAAATAATTAAACAGTTCAACAACCTGTTACCCATTTATTTTACACTTTTCACCAAAACTTATGGTGTAAGGTGAGCATGAACTCCGGGCCCGCATCTCGCTCCATAAATCTCCTCAGCCAATGATAAATTCATATTTAATGACTATGGCCATCGTCTGGGAAGGAGGAGCATTCTTTCATTATTGCCTCTTTCCCCTGCTGCTTGGTCGAGATAATTGATTTCTCTGTGGTAACAAGGTATCGACCACGCACGGTAGCCAGCTAAGACGGCGGTTCGATTCAAAGGAGGGGTGGAGAAGGAGAGGGGGAGTAAAAAAAAAAAAAGAGGGAGCGAGGGATGAAGCTGAGGAAAAAAAAAGAACAAAAGCACTGAAAGACAACAAGCCATGCAATTATCTACAGTTAGGAAAACTTGCAGGCTTTAGGTGGGTGTAAATCAGACAGTGACTGCAGAGCAGAGTTATACATTTCAGTTGTTTACCTATGTTGTGGACTTAATTTACCAAAGACAAAGCATATTGATCACATGATTCAGATCTGACACTTAATTCACTGAAAAGAGTGTTAGAGAAAAATTACGGAGAGATTTCTTTTAAAGCAATCACTAAAGCTTCTTTATGACGCCAGGAGCCAAATTATAATCAGAATTATAGATTTTAAACATAATACATATAAATATGAGTAATTTGTTTCATTTGCTATAAAATCTTGTTACTTAGTTTGTTCAGGTTTAATATATTATTTATCCACGCAGAAATAATGCAAGAGCTTTGAAATATTAATGAAATATTGTGCAACTGTCTGAGTTTTACTGAAGATCTTGTGAACTGAATGCTAACATTCGGCCTTTTGTCTTAGCTCAAACAAGGCTATCCTCCCTAAATATAAAGTCAGACAAATTACTCCACTCAGGTCATCCACTGGTTCCGACATCCCCAAAGATCTCTTCTCAACAATAAACAAGTTACTCAAACCAGCAGTAACAGCTCAGACTTATTCAGATGGACAGATGCACTGTCTTTCTGTCTTTCTTCCAGGACAAAATTAACACTATCTGCAACAACCTAACCATGCCGCCAGTCCACTACCCCCCCTCCTTCCCCGCCTCTTTGCACTACCTGATTCTTGTCTCAGTTTTCCCTTACTGACCTACCCCATCTAATCTTTTGAAAGAATGTCACTCAGTCAATCCGACTCCTCAATCTATGACTCATCAGCTCCTTTCGATGTCAAAAACCCTGATGCAGCCTTGATGTCTTGTCAAACTTTCAGCCCATTTCCAGCCTTTCTTCTCTGTCAAAGATCCTGGAACGTGCAGTCGCCAACTAACTCAAGGCCCACTTCATCAACAATTTGTTTTATTCTTTCACTCTGGCTTTCGCTCCCATCCCAAAACAGCTCTGCCTAAAATCTAGAATCCTCATTTAACATCACCGGCTCTGCTCTCTCCTGGTTCAGATTTACCTTTTCAACAGAGAACAGTTCATCCATAACCTCTCCTACATTACCTCCTGGGAAAGGTCTATTCTCCGTATCGGCCATATCATGCACAGCCGAAGACCCAATTTTCACTCTTATGCTAACGACATCTAATCTACATCTCTACCAAATCCATAACCCCTGCAACCCACTCCACTCTTACTGCCCAACAAAAATCATGAATGCAAGCCGACTCCAACTCAGCTACAATAACTCTGACATTTTAATAACTGTCCAAAAAATCCCTGATGCAATCTACGATTTCTTACTCACACTTGACCAGTCCACACTAACCCCCTCCTCACATTTCTTCAACCTTGGAGTCAACTTCAACAGCCACCTTTCATTTGGAAACAACATCAGCAACATCTCCTGAACTGCCTTCTTTCACCTCAAAAATATATTTAGCTTCCTTCCTTCATTCTTCTTTACTGCTGAAACCCTGATCTATACACCTTTATCACCTCCAGACTGGATTACTGAAACAGCCTTCTCTATGGATCATCCTCCAAACTCCATTATATTCAGAACTCAGCTGTACACCTCCTGCAGTCCAACATCACCCCAGTCCGTAAGGACTGGCTTCCACTGGCTTCCTATCTCTCAACATTTCCTATTTAAAGCCCTCCCTCCTCACTTTCAAAGCCCTCGATAACCAGGCCCCACTTACCTTATAGAACACCTTCACCATTTCACTCCATTCCGAAGCGTCCCGTCCTCAGAACAACTTCCTTCACCCCCATTTCGGAACAAGCACCGAACCTGGAGAGATGGAGCCCTCTCCATTGCAGCCTTTCTCTGTAACTCTCTACCACCTTCAATCAGAGACTGCACAGAACTATCCACATTCAAATCACTTCTCAAAACACATCTCTTTAAAAGTGCTTTGTTTCACAGTGATTTAAAGCTGTTGTTTACTTTAACTCATTTTACTTATTTACTGTATTCCTGTTGTCTGTTGTTTGGAAAGTGTCTGAGTACCTTAAAAAGTGATTATTATCATTATTATTATTATGAATGTTCATTGCTGAGCTAAAAATAAACATTCTTGTTGTTTTCTTGCCTCAGAAGAATATCTTGGGTGAGAAACCTCTATTTAAAAAAAGTGAAAATTGTTCATTTTTTAATGTAGTTTGATGAAGGAAATATGGATTTTAGTACCAGAAGTAATCAAAACCAAAGTCGTGTACTCCTTGACAATGATAAGCCTGAACTGAGTATGTTAAGATGCATGTTCCGTGGGATAGTTTTAAGTTTTCATTTTGTTCAGCTGCAAATGAGCCACTGTTAGGTCACATCTTCAATTGAAGAACAAAAGTACAGAGCCAGTTATTCCTACGCTGATGTGGCACTGAGTGATAATACAGTTTGGCCCATTGTTCCAATAGTCATTACAGCTATTTCCATAATCTATTAGGCTGAATGGGCAGGCGATGAGGTTCAACATTATTATGAATTAAAGCAGGGATCATTTATACATCTTATAGTTATTCCATTAGCAGTTATTATAGAGTGCAAAGCCAGACTGAACCCACTGACATACATTTTATATGGCCTCATTTAATATGGAGCTTTAGCAACACTTCAGACCCCCTGAAAACTAACTCCAGCTGTTTGGGGGGAAGCATGTGTATGTGTGTTTATTTTCATATAATTATGGGGACCATATCCTTAGGAAAACTTGCAGGGCCTGCCTATAAGAATAGGAACCAAATTGCTGTTCCTAAAAGTCTAAAGTGATTTTCCAAGGTTACCACTTGGTATTACGCGTTACATGCTTTCAGTTATGATGACCCTTTAATGCCTGAATTTATTTGCAATTCTATAAAAATGAGGAAAATACAGGACATCTGGACAAAAAAACAAAAAGAAAATAACTAGAATAAAAATAATGATTAAATACTGAATCAGTAAATAACAATAGAGATAAATTATAATGAAATCAAGGCTAATTTTATTTTTACAGCACTTTTCATACCAGAAGAAAAGCACAGTATGCATAAATAATCAATATAAAAACAAATACATAAATAAGAGTGAGTAAAATCAAAGGGATACTGTACATCAAATAAATCAATTTGATAAAAAATAAATAAAATAGACTTCGACCAGGGGGAGTGGGGGTGGGGGGGTTGTAACAAATTTGCAACAAAGGGTTAAAAGGCTAGGCATTGCATGACTGGAATGTCTCAATGAAGATATATCAAAAAATGTGTGTAGGTGTGTGCGTTTGTGTGTAGAGGGGGTTGTTGAAAATATACTTTACCCAAATTAGTTTGTTCTCGCTTCCTTTATTTCTGCCTCAAATACACACTCAGCCAGGAATAACTGCAGAGAAGAGCCTGCAAAAATGTTTGAATTTCAAATCAACATTAATAGTTCATTAGCCTGAAATAAGGTCTCCTGTGTGTCGATCTGTCCTCTCACCGGGGGATTGTGTGTTTATTTATGATGTATGGTGCAGCATACGCTCGCCTGCTGCAGACATCAAACAGCTGGCTGTGTGCAGTGTGTCTATGTAGCTCCATATTCCAGCATACCCTAGTGTGCAGTGATAGAGCTCTATTCTGCTGTGGGACCAACAAGGGCCAAATGAGTAACTAGTCCAATTAAGAGCTCTTAAATAAATTACAATGTAAGCCGGTAAACACGTAACAACAACAGTACTACTTAATTCCTCTATTTATACAGTGAACCGCAGGCAGAGATGCCAAAGGAAACATCAGTGCTACAACCAGCTTCTCTGAACACTGAAAATAATCAATAATTACTCAAGTCATAAGGTTTAGTTATTGCCATTATTGATCGTCTTTAACTGCAGTCTATATGTGTCAAGCTGTAGTTGTGCAGCTTGTAGCAGGTGTCTGCACTGGCTGCTTGAGGTCAGGTTAAATAATTGCTGCACCTCAAAGATGTCAAGTCAATGGCTGCCTGTCACATCCACCTTTGTGATAATATACCATATCTCAAACTAAATCCATGTCAAAGACAATTATATCTTGTGTTTTATGACATGAAGATTTATTATGTAAAAATAAACATTGCCATTTACTGGCAACTTCATCAACGCATTGTATAAGAACCTGTTCACTTTGGATTCACTGGTATTCATTTTTTATTGCTATTATTTTAATATATTATTTTATTCATTTACTTGTTTCTAATATGTTTCTAGTTGTGTTTTTGTTTTTTTTTAGTTATATTTGAGATTGAGTTTTGGTGGTTCAATAAACACTTTTTTTTTTTTTTAAATAGATGAATAATCGTGTATATTAATCACGATTTCAATATCAATCAAAAATAATCGTGACAATTGTCCAGGCCTACAATGGACAAGGCAAAACTCAGCTAGTCCACTATCCCAGACTTCTTTTTACATGTATGCAGTCTAGTCACCAATTACCAAGTTTTGTGTCACTATTTTTGTCACAGCAGTTATGATAAAACCAACATTTTCAGCATGAATCTTACATTTCCAAAACAAACATTTCCTACACGTTATTTCAAACAGATAATTTACCCAAGATTAACATCTCATGGACAAAGAAACTGAAAAAAAAAAAGGTTTTCCAATGTTTATTTTTAGATTAGTGATCTTATTTAAGCTGAGTGAGGGTTAATCAGTTCACAAGATCTTTGGTAGAAGTTTGACTATGTTTTAAAGAATAAGTGTACAAAAATATATGATTTATAAAACAATGCCACGGCACAGTGCTCTTACAACCTCAAACATTGCTAGATTTACTTTTCCTGTGCAAAAAACTAGGGCTACCACAAACTATTATTTTGATAATCGACTAGTCACCGATTATTTTGGTGGTCAGTCAACTAATCGGATCATCTGAAAATTGCAGCATATTTACAGCACCAGTCAAAAGTTTGGACATTTCTCATTCAATCTAAATAAAAAACATGTCCAAAGTTTTGACTGCCAGTGTGTGTGTTAATTTATGTCAATATACAATTCAAGAAAAGATGATCAGGCAGAAAGACAGACAAGGCAGCGGAAGGTACAGTGGCAATTTTGAGAGGAAAAACAAAGCTTAAAGACAATAAACAATTAGTCAATTATTAAATTAGTTGTCGACTATTTTGATAGTGGCAGCCCGTGCCAACACTCTGCATCCTTTTCTTATTTTCGTCAAGATAACATCCCAAACGACTAAATACTTGAATCACTTTTCATCACACCAAGATTAGCCAAAGGTGAGTAAGAGCAGCATGGTAATGACTTCTTTGACATGTTGAGTGTAACAGTTTCAGAAATGCTTGTTACAAATGCAAATCTGTTCTCACATTAAAGTAGTTCCAGGTTTACTTTGTTCACATCAGTAGGAGTTTCTCTTTTCTGAATGATCTTTGGTAGCTAGTATAGTTTTCTGTAAAGAACAACAGTATCAGACTAGTTATGTGCCCAAAATACAATAAATCTTTTTAGTTAAGCCAGGGTTGCATATCAAAACTGGTGCAACAGCAACCTCTAGTGGTGCAGTAGAATGCAGATTTTTTTTTACATGGAGTGCAAAAATGCAGCCTCATTCTCAACCAGTATCAGTGTTTATACAGATTATGTGATCTGAAGAAATTAAACATCATCATGATTATTAAACATCAAATCACATCAACATAAAAATAAAACAAAATGTTAATTCTTTAAATCAAATGTTCTGTGACAACTACAATAACACTGGCCAATAAATTCTCTGTAACCTTGTGTGTTTCATGTTTGCTGGCACATCACTGTGGTCATAACCACAGGCTCAAAGACAGACACCACAAAACATGCAGTTCCTGAACATTTCCCAAACCAATTCAAACTGGTTGCCTTGTCATCAAAACATCATGTGATAACACAGACACCACCACAGCTTCGGTCAGTAATAAAACAGTAGCAGTCAAAGGGTTAAAAAAAAAAAAAAAAAAAAAAAGGAAAAATCTGTTAGTTAAAAAAACTGAATATTTGGTTGGGAAGTTTAACACATTGATAAAAATAACTTGTGCAATAAAATTAATACCACACTTGCACAATAATTTTCTGACATGATTATAAAAATATATTCAGTTATTGAGTAGGTTACATCAAGAAATTCAAGAAGTTTTCCTTTCGCTGCCATTACTTCAGCTGTGGAGAAGCGAAGAAGGTGCCCTGGCGGTTTGAGGCAGAGGTGGCTTTGCTCTTGCTCCCAAATCTAAAAGATGAAAATGTGAAGGCATAAAACATTAACATCATATGAAATAGCCATTTCAAACACAAAAACCTAAACAGCAACCTTTCCCAAATGTGTGAGTAATAAAGTTGTTTGTATTTGTAAATACAAGTTCAAGCAGTTTTGTACGTTTATCACTCCAGTTTGAAAAGTTAAAACATTTTCTGTAGAGTAGTGTGACCATCAGTCTCTGTCCTCATGTAAAGAGCTAAACTGGTTAATTTTATAATATGCCATGGTGCTGTACATAATCTCCATTAAAATCCATCTAAGTCTGGTGCTTATGGTTTATACACGTTCCTGAAAAAAATGCATTTTTTGTTGATTTATTAAACAGTCTTGACATTTCGTGAACTTCAGTAGATCTAATATTATATTTAAACTGTTAGAATTCATCTCTGACACAAATTAACACAGTCAGAACAACCGTGAGCTCTCCCTCACTCATTTTCTCCAGCCAACGAAGGTAGAAAAGGTAGGTAAAGGTACAGGCTCATTTTTTGGCCATCGACTTGCAACACTTTCACACACACTTCATTAAAACACAGATTAAATATCTGTTCCTATACTAGATGCACTATAAAGTTACAATAATAGTCTAATCATTAACTCTGCAATAAATGTCAGAGATCAGCTGCTTTACATGTAATTAATAAAACTAAGATCACATTAAAATAAATTTGTTATCAAAAATTTCCATAAAGCACAGCCAGAAATGAAACCATACAGTTGCATCTTTGACCATGAAAGACTTATGTCTCTTGTCTCTGTTTGATGTTTGAGCCCCGTTACCATCGTTGGACTCTGCAAGCATATTCTTTTCAGAAAATTCAACTTGTACATTCAACATTGTGTCTTGCGTTGCAGAGATAACTCACTTACTGGCAGCACATCGTAGCAAGCAATCTCTCAGTAATCAACCTGTACTGGACCTGGTCATGCTGAGAAAAGGAACTGAGGCCCAAGTGATAATCAAAATTTGTTTGTCAATTCTAAGAAACACAAAGCAGCTGCTCCTACGCTTATGGTTGCATTAATCTATATGGTTTTTTACTTTCCTTAACCTACAATCTACCGTCACTTTCTGCACAAAGACTCCATACTAACAAAAGCTGTGCTTGCAGTCTGTTCTGGTATCGTTTTATTTGTTCAGATGTTGGTGAGCAGACACAACAGGGGCCTCTCATCATCACTGCTGGCTCCTCACTTTAATTTGATGCTAAAGAGTCATCAGTCTGAAAAAATATACACCAATGTAGAATTGTCTTTAAAAAGAAAAACTTTAATGACCAGCAGGGTGCATTTCTTCAGAGAAGAGGCAAAAAATTGGGATTGCAGTGAAATTAGTACATGCACGTTATGAAATACTTCTCCTCATGTCTGTCTTCAGCATCGCATCATTATTAGTTTATAGTACCTCCTGAGAGCAGAATGTAAAAAGCTAAGATGTCAAGCACAAAAAACAATGGATTTAAATACATATACATTTTAATTTTTAAAAAAAGATACGTCAGTTTACTTTCAACTGATGATGCATGGGAGCCAGTTGAAAAGTTTGTTTGGTATTGCAGCCATTTCACCCTGAATAAGGAACTATAACTAGAACAAGGCAGACCGGTTTTACACTGGCTGTGTGTGTATGTTTAAACTGATACTTTATTATTGCCTAAAAGAAAATTGTGTGGTTGCAGTATATAAATAAACAAACAAGAAATCTAATACATATCAGACAGTGTTAGCTTACATGGTGGTACTGGACAGGGTCTGCATCATCCGCTGAGACAGCGAGCTGGAGGAGGGTGTTTTGGGAATCATCTGATGTTCTGGAGTCGTCACTGGTCCCAATATACTCACTGCAGAGAATAATAGAACAACAGATTGACAGATGTTGAGTGTAGAGATGCTTGATCGACCCCCTTTTTAACTCTACCTGGCCCTTTTTTTTTTTTTTTTTTTTTTTCTTTTCAATTTTCTTCTTCTCTCCTCTCATTTTTTATTATAACTTTTCACTATTATTTATAAAAATTTTTTATATATATATATATATATATATATATATATATATATATATATATATATAATATATACATATATATATATATATATATATATATATATATATATATATATATATATATATATATATATATATATATATTTTATTATTTATTTTTATATATATATTTATATTCACATCTTTATATATATATATATATTTTTAATTTATATATATTTTTTTTTAAGGTATTTTTATAATTCTCTCTCCCATCTTCATTTCTTTTTTTTTTTTCCTTATCACTTTTTATATGCAAACCTTCGCCCGATCCCAATTTCCACCCGATCCATCGGTTCCTCCCTAGTTGACTTTAAATTCATAAAAGTAGGGATTTATGTCATTATACATAATTCCCTTTTTCCCCCTCCATTAAAGCTGAAGTAATCACACAGATGTAAGTGGTGTCAGAGTTGTAGAGCCCATGTGTGAATTTATGAATGGTAGAAAAGGAAGGAATCAGATACACCATCATTGGCTGGATCACAGTCACTTAAAAAAAAAGAAAGAGAGAAAGGAAGAAAGGAAAGAAACAAATTTAGCAGAGGATCCAAATACATAAAATGGGAGATTACTCCACATACGTGCAATAAGATGCTACAAAGAGATGCTGTTACCCACAGATTAACTTCCTGGTAGGTTTCCATTTGTTTGTGTACGATTATAAAACAAGGATTCTGCTGTGAAATAAGTGAAACACCCTTTTGAATGTCTAGATATGTATTCTAAAAGGTGTCAAACTTGTTTTAAAAATTCTCTACTGTGATATGCAGCACAGTCAGTGGAGCAGATGTGAGCTCCCGTGCACATAACACGCACCTGTGTGGAGATAATCATACCATGCCAACTTGTTATAAAATATGACAAACTCTTTTTGTTCTTTTTAATGTTTTGTTTCCTGCACCCAGATGTAATGTTTTTAATGTTTCATGTAAACAACTTTGAAATGTCTTGTATATGAAATGTGCTTGATAAATAAACTTGCCTTTTCAGTTTTGAGGCACCAATGTTCTGTCAATGTTCAGTGATTTACCTTTCTGGTTTGGAGTGTCAGTGTGGTGAGCTTCACCCATGCCTACATTATCTGGATAAGCAAAGCGACTCCAGTAGCTCTCTGGAATACTGAGCAGGCGCTCTACAACCTATGAAATAGGAAAGACATCCAGTATTTCCAGTTAATAACAATTATGAAGCACACAAAATATTTATTTGTGCTTTTTTTTTTATTAAATGGTCACTTACACAGCCTCAGTAATGTGCTACTTTATGAGCATTAAGGTACAGTTGTGCTTGAAAGTTTACAAGTCCCTCCATTAAAGAGAAAAAAAAAAATCAGCTGCCAGTGAAATAAGTTGAAATTGATAAAAGTAATAAATTTTAAAAAATTATGCTCATGACATTGGTTTTGTATTGTGGTTGAACAGGAATATTAAAAACACACAAAAAAAACAGCTATACAGCTAAACAACTAGGGTATGTCATGGTTTTGCCCATGCCCTCTAATAAGTAGGTTACACACAGTTTGCACACACCACTAAAGTATATACATTTCTATTTATTATTTCACATCTGGCCTTTCCTTTTTCCTTCTTTTTTTTATATTATTTTTCCGGTTAAATTCTATCTGCTTATGGAGCTGTGCAACTTAGGTTGTGATATGTTACTGATTCTGTGCACCATTTTAGGTGCTACCTTTACAGCATGTGTGGCATGCATCTTGGGGATATGAAGGGGATATTGAAGGGGGATGTCCCTAGTGATGTAACTGGTAATTTGGTAAGACATATTGGAATCATTGTGAATATTGTTTAGTCTCGACTAATTTTATTTGTCAATTTAGGTACACATTCATGTTTTGGGGCTGGGAATGGTACGAGTATAAAGTGACTGTCAATTAACGATGCTTTATCTTGTAGGAGGGGCATCCAGTAAAAACATGGAGTGGAAGCTCCAGACACGAAATCTTTGTATTGCAGCTTGGACCTGGATGGGCAACAAGAACTAGAGCCCTGTAGATAAGGGCCTAGTAATCAGTATTTTTGTAGTTCTTTGTTTTAACCTTTTTCTACAATTTTTTTGCACTTATACACGCAGCACTTTACTGGTGACAGATAAAGAAAATACCAGGATGAAGAGCTGAGCTTCCGTCTGTCCTTTTCTCAACCCAGCTCAAATCTTACAGGGCTCCTGAGATAAAATTTTGTTGAGCAACCCTTTGAGGTAATCACTGCAATCATGTGTTTTCTGTAATGTTCAATAAGACTTCTACACCTGTTGACAGGTATTTTGACCCACCGTTCATGAGCAATGTGCTTTAACTTGTCTGGGGCATTTTTGTTTGAAAAAATAATTTAAAAAATTCTAAATCAATATTTTATCTTAAAAAAATTCTAAATTATAATTTAGTATTACTTTTTCAGCTTTTTGAATTACTATTGTGAATTTAGCATTTTCTTTAATTGGAGGGTATGTAAATTTTCAAGTACAACTGTACATATATATTATGGACTTGGGCTCTGAACATCACGTCATCAGTAATTATTCCTTCTTCACTTTACCCTTGGTTGGCGACTGGTGTCATGCAGAATGGTCATGGGGTCTGGGTCAGCAACAGCATGACCCACCAGGGTGGGACCAAATACCCTGGCTAGGTTGTTTACATCCATCTTAGTGTCCACATTTTGGGATACCCTAGGAAAAGAAAAGATCAGAACTTGCAGCGATGAAAACTAACAACAACATGCAGCATTAGTGAAATTTGAGTGATGAAATTTACTTCTGCAGGTGGATCATTAGGCAGGCCAGAGTGTCTCGGTTGGGCTGAGGCAACTCACTGACAGTCTGATATAACAGAGCAAGACAGTTGCCATCATCCTGGATTTCTACAAATAAACAATAAGAATAAAAATAAATAAATGTTCACACTCTCTTTATCCTATGGATATCTGACTGTAAATTCTTGTTCCAAACATTGTTAACAACGAGAAAGCCATCTGCAGAAACAGCAACACATGAACAAAAAATCTCACCAGCTGTTTCCAAAAAGGTTTTATTGAGTCGGAAGGTGAGGAGTGGCTCTGGGAGGTTTCTAAGAAAGTCTTTGAGGACACCAGTAATGACATTGATGTCCTCCACTTTGCTAAGGGAAGGCAGAGTCTTTCCTCTAATGAGCTTCTCTTTCAGCTCTTTCACCACACGCTCATGACCAGAGACTCTGTAGAGGCCAACCTGGGGCAAAGAATAAATAAAAGAAAACAGCTGTCATTATCCACAGCCTGTGATACTCTTATCACACGATATTAAATGACTAATTAGGAAGAAATTATCTGTCGT
Source organism: Atherinomorus stipes (assembly GCA_023101725.1). Classification (NCBI taxonomy): domain Eukaryota; kingdom Metazoa; phylum Chordata; class Actinopteri; order Atheriniformes; family Atherinidae; genus Atherinomorus; species Atherinomorus stipes. Next base: position 1,152,436 of record JALJCO010007983.1, on the reverse strand, counting down.
TATGACTGGAAGGAAAGGATTAGTGTTGACATGGAGGTGACAAGTAAACACAGACATTAATAAAGCCATTACCTCATGGAGGCCTCGGCGTTCAATCTCTTTAATGCAGTAGATTACCAAAGCAGGAATCATGGGAGAGGTGGCTGGAGCAAAGTCAGCCAGAGTGGCCTACACAAAAGTGGTATGTCAATATATGCATAAAGTCAAAAACAAAAAATCTGCTTTAGTAGGGGTAGCATGAATAAAGAAATTAGAAGCCTGTACCTCTGTACTTCTAATAGGAGTACCAACAGCTGTGGGATTACAGGGGAGGGGACAGTGGTCGCGACACTCTGGATGTGTCACCATCCGGCAGTCCTGGCAGCGAAGACACAGTTTGCCAAACTTTGTTCTTCTTCCACATGGCCCACAGAACTCAGACTTTATCACCTTAATGATGAAGAGGAGAGAAACTAATCAATCTAATGAACTGGTTGTGCTTAAAAGAGCAGTGATAATCTCAGTTTTAGACATTTCTCCAGTAAGAATTTAGTCATACTGTTTTGGGAATGAAGTGGTGCTTTTTTCCTCCTCTGGGTCGAGGAGTTTGGAGCTGGGCTGGAAAATCGGAGACTGGCGTGCTGGGAGCCTCACTTGCCGTCTCAGATTGGTCAGTAGTGGTTGTGTCACCCACAACTGGAGCAACTGGAGACACAATCATGTGTTGGTCAAATCATAAAACCACTGGAGAGACTTGTAAGGCAAAATAATCTCAACGATACAACAAGGTTTTCAACTAGACAAAAACATGGTGCAAAGCCCCATGATGAATGAATAAATAAAATCTCACCACTCCTTTTTCTGCTGCGTGTCCAGTAAGGCACAGTTTCAATGGTGGAGACGGCCTCAACCACACCACCATTTGCAGGCACGGTGATGGTTGTTTTGGCCACAATAGATTCATTAATCTAGGAAAAAGGGGGAAAAAGAGGGAGATTTTTCCTGTAATTGTCATAATACATGAGCACAATCACCTAAACTCAGTTTAGATTGACAGATTACTTTTAAAATGTCATGGAGCACAGTCAGCTGCAGAGGTCAGCATTACCCTGTCTGATGTGCGTCCAGTGGACCGGGGCTTTTTCAACGCCTGCGGAGGAATTTCTGGGTGTCTTCTGGAGGATCGCTGTGGACCAAAAAGTGTTTTTGTTTTTTAAAACCACATAAAATAAGGCCTGTTATAGTTAGTTGATTGAATTGTTAACTGCCTTTAGGCATTCCTTGAGACAAAATATCTCAATTATGAGGTCATCATTGAGAGCAAACAGGCTTCTATCCAAACTGTGAGTAAGGACATGACTCACTCGTTTCTGGCGTTTGCGGAGTCTCACATTCTTCATTGCAGAAGAATCCCAGTCCTTCAGGGGAAAGTGGTGAGAGGGAAAATGTTACTTCACACACCTTAAAGAAGTCTGCTGTTACTCTATTTGAAACATAAAAGAGCAGATTTACCAAAGAATCATCGGTTTGGTCGTAGCTGATGTCAGACAGCAAAGAAGAAGCTGATTCTTCAATTCTACTTAATCTGTAAAACAGATCAAACCAGTTAGAAAACAATGTGTGGCCATGGCTATATGACACTGCATTGTTGCACTACTATTTTCTTAATATTACACAACTTCTTTATCTTGTTTAGATATTATATACTTGTCCTTTTTTAACTTTCTCACAGAGTCTTATGTATTTTAATTTCACTGCACATTATGTATAATGACATAAATGCATTTTAATCTATTCAATTCTAAATAAAGATATAAAAAAAAAACAGTTGCTTCAGAAGCAGGTCAGACGTGGCTGACCTTCGGCTGGAGTTCAAGTTGGTTTTGGCAGCTTGTGCTGCCTGGGAGTGGGCACTAAGGAAGGCCAGGGCTGACCGCTGTTCCTCACTTAAATGGACACTGCTACCATTGCTCTCTGAAATTAGCAGCTCCCGGATCAGCTGTAGCTGCCGCTCCTTTTATACCAAGTAAGCCACAAGTTGACAGAAACAGGTCCATAAAGACAAAAGCAGAAACATCATTTAATTAAAAACAAACATCTGCCAGTTAAATTATCCAAAGTGGGTGCATAATGTTAGTCCTCATTATCTGAAAACAAACATGTAGCTGGTTCCCTTTTGCAGTATCCCATAAACAGTCCTTTAAGTACAAAAGATTAAAAAATTGTGACACCAACTAGCTTTTCGTAGACAGCCTCTGCCTTCTGTCGGCGGCGGATCTCCACATCCACCTGGTTCCTGGCATGTTTTAGTTTGACCTCCAGGGCACCCCTCTCTGTCTCTGTTTTAGCCAGCATCTCTTTACAGGAAACCAGCTCTTCACCAGCCAGCAACCATCTCTTACGACAGTCCTCAAAGTTTAACGCCATCTGTAGAAACTCTGCATAACAAAACAGAACAAAACAAAATATTGGGTTGTATTGTGGTGTATGTACTTGTACATGCTTGTACAGAACTTCAACAAAATTTGTTTTGACAGTTAACACAGGCAGAACAATTGAAATTATCCTAGTATTTGACAAAAAGACAGTGACTGATTTTAAGTAAATAAATTACAGCGCAACAAGCTTACACCTTTAGCCATTTCAAACTATTTGTAAAACTGACTGCACTCATAATTCCTACAGCCTGAGCGATCTGACAGTCTTTATTTTACTAAAGTATAGGCAGTGAAGTTAGTGCTGAATCTGAAACAGAATGTGATTTCTTGCTATTCAATTGTTTAGATGCACAGAACAGGGAACAAATTGCAAAGACGCAACCATCTTTCCACTGATACTATCCTTAACACTGAAGCTGCATAAATGTGTGAACTGTTGTGTGGTAGTGACAGACTCCAAAAGAGGTGGCAAATACCTCAACTATGCGTGGAAATAACTTACGTGGTTCGATGGTTTCATTGAGTCCGTCCACTTGAGCTCTGAGACTCTGGAACTGGTTGTACAGGTTCACCACAGGCTCCATACTGTCTCAGTCCTGCTGCTTTATCCGAAGATATCACGGTAGATTAGCACAAAGAAATTAGTTATTGAGACGATACTGTAATTTCTGCTTTAGTGATATACATTGTTGCTGGTGTTGAAGTAGCTTCTAGTTATAATGCTTTAAAGCAGTTCATTACATTTATGGAACTTCGTAAATAAATAAAACCGTGTATAATTAGAGAAAAAAGATGTGAAATGACAGTTTCAAACTTGAGTTCAAGACTATTTAAACTTGCAACAGTTTTTATTTACTTCATTTCACACCGGTTTTACCGTTACTGCTCGTGTTGAAGCTAGCAACGTGTTTACATTAACTTTAGCGAGTCTGAGCGTCACAGCAGGTAGGCAAATCGTAAGGTTAAAAAAGTAATAACAATCAAAGAAGAATTACCTGCGGGATACCGTCCTAGTGATAATACAGTACACATGCAAAATAACAGCGTCCGACGTTGAGAACGGGAGTTTGATGGTTTATTCCCTCAGCAGTGAAGCCACACCTGATAAAGTTTGCACATTCCTTTGCCCAGTTTAAAATCAGCGCCGCTTTTCTTCTTCTTCCGCTGGAGGCGGCGGAAGTTTGACAGCTCGCTGTCGCCCCCACACAGCCAGAGTCGTGACTGCAGGGGATCCCCCTCCCGGTGTGTACTTTGGCCAAGGACAGTCAGGCGGAAGATTTCGCCTATCTTCAGTCAGTGAGTGTGTTATATGTATGACACGGTGAACAGATGCTTTTACAAACAATGAGTACAGATTACCCTCAGGGATAACACATTATTTTAATAAGCTGCTTTGAATAAAAATAAATAAATTCTTGTATGACATAAACACATCACTTACGTACATTTTTAAGAAGGCATTGTGCAGGTTTTATATTATCATTCTTGTTTTCTCAATAATTCATGTTGTTTTGATGTAAAAAAAAATGTGAATCTCACCTTTTCATCATTTATTAAGTCCTTGATATAACCACACAATATCCATCAATAATAGTTTTATACATGCAGCTGCAATGATTTAATAAATAAAGTCTGGCAACATAGTGAGCAGAATCTGTAAACTGTTTTTAAGTATTCTTGTAGTTTGGCATAGCATCTGATCTGAACCGTATAAGTAACCCTAATATTTTAGATTTTCTCAATGGATGCAATGTTTGTTTTTCTGGCTCAATGTATGTACCTCCAGCCATACTTATGCGTAATGTTGTGGGAAATAATGCATGGAATACTTGAAAAACTTGGTTGTTGTGTGCTGTCATCTTCGTCCAGGCAAATGGGATGCACACAGCAGGATCATTAATCAGCCACTGATGGCATATCTGGGTTCAGCAATAGTTCTGCTGTTCAACATGTAATGAAAATAACACATAACACACTCACACACATTAAATCAACTGCAAAATTTATATGTACGTGTCTATGAGGTAATTTTCAACAATTTGTCAACAGACTAGGCTGTTCTGTGTGCACTCATTGGATTTTTTTTTTAGTGCACTGGCCATCTGATTTAGCAATAAACTTTCCCCAAGAATTGCATGAGTGTCTTCTGAGCACTGCAAGTCCATTATTGTTGATTTAAGATAACAGGATCTGTCAGTCAATAGCATTCTGTCTTTATCAATAATTCATCTTTACAGGTTCATTTCCTCCAGTCATGGATTGTACTGTCTTTTACACCAGTCACTGTCTACCCTTTCAGAAACAGAGCGGACTCATTTTGCTGCCTGTAAATACAACCATACTTAACCAGGAGAAAATGGAGGATAGATTTTAAAGCAAGTCCTTCAGAAGAGATCTTTTTTTATTCACCATGATGTTATAAGTGCACATTTCTAACATATACATTTTGTAATATTAATTAATATCAAAAGGATGTAACTCCTTAGCAGTTTATTCAGACAGACAACAACCCACCGTTCATGTAAGGCATTGTACTGTATATCAGTGACCTTTGCCATAAAAAATACATTTTCTATCATTAACAACTTTCTACAAAATGGGGAAAAAAAAACTAACCAAAAAATGTGTTTCATATAAAGATGTAAAAGATGTATGGTTATAAAACAATGTCTGAATATTACAACAAACCTTTCACAGCGCCTCAGGTATAAAAAGAGATGGGATGCTGCAATGCATAGAAGTTTCCAAGGGAGAGCCCAAGGATTGTGCTGACTCTAGAGTCAGGCCTCCTTAGTGGCACCACTGGAGGGGTAATGGATCCACAAACATCCTCATGGGTAAACACTTAGCAGATAGACAGTACATCTACTTAGGAGTATAGAAAGCAGAAAACACCCCCTTGGACATCCTTTGTATATTTGTGTACAAAAGGTAAGGAGATTTAAAGTGTGACATATAGAGTGGAAAAAACAAGCTCTCTGAAGCAGTTTTTTTTTTTTTTTTTTTTTTGCTTTGTGTGCGTCATTTCTGTGCAGTTTGGAGTCTAAAAGCTTTAATTGAGCTTTGATTGAGTAAAGTGCTGCATTTTCTTTCTTGGCATTATGCCTTTATTGAAAAAGTCGTTGCAGAGATACACCAGAAATGTGGGTCATGAGGAAGGCGTGACCTGGAAAAAGGCGAGAAAACCATGGAGTGTGAGGTTATGTGTTAACCCTTTAGCCCTACGCTCTACTGTTAAAAGAAATGGATATCAATAACGGAAGTGGGCACAAAGCCCTGAATGTCTAAAATGTAGTGCAATCTAGTTAGTCCTGAGCAGCTTAAAAGAGCAGTTACTCTTTTGTGGTCATCATGTTTGTCATTTTGAGACAGTGGTTTCTGATGGGGTTGCATTAGATTGTAAATGTGCATTACATCTTGACTTTACTGTAAGCAACCCTGCAGCTTTACCTTAAGTTCCTTTTAGTTGGACAATCTCAGCAAAAACTGACCTGTAGAAGCTTTGTGGGGATGACAGCTACAGCAGAGTTTTAAAGTTAAGTCAACAGGATGTTTGCACATGATGGAATGTCACCTGACATGTGAATGGATGTCAGATGACTACTGGTGCAGAATGAGTCTGTAGGTATATGGGAAAGCACTGGCCAAGTGAGTACTGTCAAATTATAAGTGCACTTCAAACTTCCCATCAATTGAATTAGAAGTGAAATCTTCCACTTGGAGAGTGTTTACTGGAAAAAAAAAACCCTCTCTCTTTCCTTCACTGTTCCACATTTAAAGCATTATCATCAACAACAATCTTTCACTGTTGAAACTTGACACTCGGTAAAGACTGTGCACAACAAATAACACACATTGACAAGATGATTAAACAGATCATATTTTCCTGTTTAAAATAATGGGAGAGAACTATATAAAAATAATATTTTTTATTGATTCCAGCTTGTTTGAGCAGTGTATCTTGTTGCTTAAAGGAAGTACAAGAACATTCAAACTAAAAGAATATAAACATCCCTGTCCACACGATACTGTTTACAAATAATCTAAACTGTCATCTATTGATGATGAAACTGTTATCTTACATGTAAGTGTAGTCAGCCCTGTGTTGTTCTCAAGGGAACAGCAAGAATGAGTCAGGCAGTGCTCAGTGCTGAGGCTGAATCACAATGCATATATGACAGTGTTGCTTTTCAGAGAAATGCAGAAGACTGGAGAAATTGACACTCGTGCACTGGCTCAGTGTTAGTAGCTTCAACATATTGTTGGAAATAGTCTAGACACTTAAAATCCTCACGGTTAATCACTTTTTTTATACAGCAACCTGAATATTAAGAACATGAATCATGAAATAAAACGGAGCACATCAGAGAAAAAGACTTGGCATGGGAGGTGATTTAGATGCTGTACCTGCAACAGGGAATGACTTAAAAGTTCAAATCCTCCAGTTTTTCTAAAGAAATAAGCAATGGTGCATCATGCTGAGAAATGGAAGGAGGTACTGAGAGTTGACCGAGATTCAGTCCAGCTTCAAAGTCCAAGTGGTGCAATTTTATAGATTAAATAGGCAACAGTGTGGGTTTTCTATGAGGGTCTTCACGAGCCCATGGTGCAAATGGGAATGACGATGATGAGGATGATAGTCACTGCAGTGGCAATGAGTGCAAGCAGCTTGCAGACCTTGAGCCGGCGGAGGTTTGCTTCTTTACGCCTGAGCAGGGCATCATAGCCAGGAGTGTAGATGTCATCCATCCAGAACTCCATGTTGTTGGGGTTCAGAGACTCCTGAGCCTGATAAACAGATTGAGAGACAGAAAAGGTTACCTGCCTTAACCCAGCTTAACCCAATTATTTTTTTGAGGAGGCATGCTGTATAAAGGTCTCTAAATGGGCATAACATAATCTGTTAAAATACTTTCTTTTAAAACAAAAAAGATACACCACTGAAATTTATAGATAATATAAAGACAAAAATGGAAACAAAAGCTATTATTACTATTTTTTTTTACTCCTGTCGAGCTTAAAAAGTCAACAGTTCTTACATGAAGGTCCATGGGGGAGATTCTTGCTTCTTTGTCATCTACAGTCCAAATGGGCCTTCCCCTCCCCTCAGCCAATCTGGGCTCCACGACCTTCCCAGAGGCAAGCCCACCCGCCAGACTGCTGTCTTTCTGACGGAACAGGGACGAGTTAAATACTTGTTCCACCACACTCGTGGACTTCTGGGAGAGTAGGTTAGTGGTGCTGTCTGACTGATCTGCCTGGAATAAGAATAGACCAAATACAGATTTTATGCACGCAATATGAATAACAATGCATACATTGATTGTAAAACATGCTAAATTTGAGCAAAAACATGAAAAGGAAGAGCTGATTTTTTAAAATAACCCAGAACAGTGTTTACTCTGAGGATTAAATTCAATACCCCAGGAAATTACCTAATCATTACACATCCACTTTACAGCATCTCTCTACTCTGCTGGATACAGCGATACAGATGGTAGTGACAGATATTTTTGATGCATTTCAAGTTTTGATAATACTTTATTAAGTAATCAATCAATTATTTACTGTTTATCATAATTCATGTTGAATAAAATAAGCTTTATGCACACAGATACAAAATAGTAAGTAGCTTTGCTCTACCTGCCCAAGCTTTCTTTGTGATGTTTTACCATCTTTAATTTTTGAGAATGACACCGTCCAGTCTCTTGCGGAGTTAGAAATGTTTAGTTGTTTGGTATCAGAGAGACTTTTTTCTTCAAGCTGGGTCTTTGATGCACGTCGAGATGATGCATCCTTCTTCCCTTCTTTCCCCCCTTTAGAATCTGCCTGACCTTTGCTGCTCTCAGTTTGATCCCCGGGGGTGTTCCATCGGCTCCAGTCCAGACTGCTTGTGCTGGTTCCTGGAAACAGATGCCCAGATGCAGACAGAGGCTGGGGTTCTGATGACTCGGAGGGAGTTACAGGGTGGCTCATAAAAGAGGAGACACCACTGAGAGGCTCAAGCCATCTACCCCCTGTGCTTTGTCCGCTGCCGAGGATCGGCTGCTGGATCTTTTCATCCAGTCGCTGCAAAGCAGAGAGGACCTGAGAAATCTCAGCCTTCACATCATTCAGCGACTCCAGTTGTCTTTCTATTTGACTCATACGAAGCAGCAACTTGCACACACTGGCCTTTAGCCCATCGTCACTACTCTCCAAAGAATGGAAGAGCCTTTGAAGTTGACCCAGGCGTCCACGTCTGGCCTCAGGGGTGTCCTGGTTAATGGTACTATCATTGGGGTGCAGGACTCCTGTGGAACCACACATGCTTATATCGTCTAAGAAACGAAAGATGGCACTGATGTCGTCCTCACCAAACTCAGGGTCATCTAACGAGGTCATGAAGGAAAGGCGATCAGCGTGAACCAGGCTACGGAGTCTCCGGGGATCTGGTGGGTCTGTTTGCGTTCCCTGAGCTTTCACAACCTCACCTCCGTTTGGTAATCCACTATCTGCACTCTCACCTCCTGAGGACCCCCCCAAATTGCTGATAGCAGGAGTAGACCGCCTTGGAAGCTGTCCTGCTTGCGATTCCATCCCGATATCAATGCTGCTCAGACCTATTCGGTCCTCAAGACTGTGACTTTTATTGCTCCAGATGGCCCTCTGTGCCCTGGGTGGTCGAAGGTGTCGGGGTGATGGCTCTGGAACTGACCCGGGTCCAAAATAAGTTGAGTCCTGCAGATCATCAAAGCTCTCGTGCTTAGCTTTAGTCCGATGCTCCGGCGACTGGTGCACTGCTGTAGGTGACGGGTAAGGATTTGGAATCATTTCAAAGCTGTGATTGTCGAAGCCTGTGTGCCCCATTTTGGGACTAGGAGACTCACTGCTGATTGTCACCTGCGGGATTAGAGGAGGCTGGTTATGGAAATCCTTCCTAAAGATGTTTCTCTTCTGGTCAACTGAGGATCCCTGTTCGGCTTCAAACACCTCCATTGGGGCTGAATCCCCACTAGATTCACTGTCCGTCTCCAGAGGCAGGTAGATATTCTTCATAACCTCGGAGGGAATTTGACTGCTGGAGTACGAATGTATAGTGTGAGGCAAGTCAAAAGACACAGCCCTTGTCCTGGCAGGAGGGGAGGGGGAAGACAAAAATGAGATAGGATCTGGGGGAAGGCTGGCTCGCTTACGGGCCGAGTAATTTGGTTTTGGTAACAGCAAGTGCTGATCGATGGATCTTCCACTAGAGTCAGAGTGGGCACGTCCTCGTTCTTGACCAGAGATGTAAAATGGGTGAATTCCAGGCAGATTGGGGCCTGGGGACTGGTCGACAGGGATGAGAATCTGGGCTCTCATTGGATGGTTGTCATCAGACACCCCACCCGTCATCTGAATCAGATTGAAGATAGTTACAATGTCAGCAGCGACTCCAATGGGTGAAAGTCCATGCCCTCTGGTGGAAACCCGGTCCCTGAATAGAGTAGCTGGAAAACAGGGGTCCCTGCTCGCTGCAGCAAACAGCAAACTCCTGAGCTCAATGAGGTGCTCTAGGTCAAAGCGGGTGCTGACCATACGGCAAAGGTCCTGGAATGATAGCCACTGGCGCATATTGGCCAGTTCCTCCAGGATCCCCAGGAGGACTCCAGGGTATTCCTGCTGCAGGTTAGCCATGGCTGCTGACCTAATAGGAAGAGCAAAAGCAGTTAGCAAGGCAGAGGAATTAAATGGGTATTGCAATGAAGACCATAAAAAAACTGTTAGGGCTTTACATATGACTTTAAAAAAAACATAAAACAATGTGAAAGCTTATATGATCTATCATATAAACAATTTCATGGGTGAAATAGTAAGTCCATATCTCACAGCACACACAAGAAAACTGTCAGTTTTAGTTATGAAAGTCACACACAATGCAAAACATGCATTTATAGCATGAAGAGCTGTATAACAGACTGACAACAATATGCATATTATCATCTTGAATATTGCAGAAGCTTTAATAAAGCAAACATAGATTACATATTACCTTCCTGGCCAATAACCAATTTGATTTTTATTAAACTTTTTACTCTAACTTCCAAGAAAACAGGTTGAACATGTATGAAAATCAAACTGGGCTTTCTGAGTTGAAGTGAAAAAAGCTATTTGAGTGAGATTCTGGAGCGACCTTGTTTTGGGGTCCTAAAATAACCGGTCATCTGATCTGATGACGCTGTCACACTGCGCACATCTCTACCTCTGGACACCTTCATTTAAATCAACTATTCCATGCATACCTGCCACTTTGATTAACAAGCATAAAAAATACAAAAACAATATTTTCTCAAGTAATCACATATACAATTACCTTTTTTCCAAGTAATTGTAACAGCGTTTTGAAGGTTGTTAAAATGAAAGCCGTGTTTACCCTTTTGTCAGCTGTGAGTATGAAAGGGATATAACACTGATGCAAATGTAATCTGGGTTGTAAGCGGCTCCACTGGTGTAACAAAAGCAAAGATGAGTGTGTGCATTCACACTTACCTGAATCTACTGAAAGAGAATTACCGCTGCACCTGCATCCATCAACAAAACCCGCAAACACAATAAAAGCAGTTACATATTCCAGGATAGTCAGGGTCGACTCACGCTCTCACACTCCTTTTCTCAGCTTCTCTGTTTGTAGCAGCGACTAGCCCAGAGCCCAGGCAGGAGAGGAGAAAATTAGAAATCAGGTCATCTTCCCACAAGTCCCTGCAGTCCCCTAAGGGACCTCAAAATACATCCAAACGGTTTCCCCTCATCACAGATCAGCAGCAACGACACCAGCAAAGTCAATTTTATGCCCACATTTCTAACATACTCTGAGGGAGAGATAGACTCTCGTTAGGCTACCCACAACTGTGAGTGGGGTAGGACCAGGAAAATACTTTCTCAGGGTGCAAAAGCAATAGTTGGTCATTAAATTAAAAGATATTAAAAATTGATATTTGTTTAATTGGCACACCTGAAACTCCGCTGTCAGGAAACCGCATGGTTTGGGCTAAATTGCCTGCTAGATTGTTGCGCCAGAGCAGTCTGGCAGACTTCAACCTTCCCAGACTTTTCACCATTACTCTGCATTATCATCCATAAAGGGTTGTACTTAAAACCCCATTAGAGCAAGGGAAAGGGTGAGGCTTTCATCGCTGAGTAGTAGCACTCTGCTACAATCAGGAAGGACATCTCTAATTCATCTAACAACTCAGTGAGAGGGGGGCATCCATCAGTCCATGCACTCAGGAATCAATGCAGTGAATGAGCCTTGGTATGGGTGTAAGTACGAGCAGTAATGCATTACTGTCAGGCCCTTCCGTGCTGCAGTTTTAATAGCCAGTTGAAAAGAAAAACAAAATTTGACACGTCTCAGTAAGTGTAAGCTTAGCTATTTTTCAGAGCCATATTAATTTATAGTACACTTGGATACGGAAAGACTTTTAGAGGGTAAAATTTCAGTCAACAACAATCTGCATCAATCATAACACTGCAGTCCACTCATACATAAAGTAAAAGCAAATCTTGTGGTATTTTCCTAATACATTTGTATCACTGGGTAAAAAAGTAAATCATTATTGTATTATCTTATGAATGTCCACAATATTATGTACAGATTTCAGCTGAGATGAGACTCCCGCTCTCGTTTCTTCTTCGGTTTTGATTTTTCCACTGGAGTTACAAAAGTTGGAGTCAGAGATGGATTCAAGGCTGGATTTAATGCTGGGTTCATAGCTAGCAGATCCAGTATCGTAGTACTCGGATCACCTGTGAAAATAAAACACATGATGAACGAAGGGAGGGAATGGAGGTCTAGAGATCTTATTTTAGTTAACAAAAAATATACTCAAGTAACAGTTACACAATGAATATGAGTGCAGACACTCAGCTTTAATATGAGCATATGCATTGCAACTCTTCAATACATGAGTACTCATTTGCAGTGACTAAACTGTAGATGATTGAAAAGCTGCTTCATAGACTGATGTGAGCAACATTTTCATGTCTTTATCAGGTAAGCAGGTAAAAGGTCTAAATTTGATCTAAGTGTGGTATTTAAGTTTTTTCAGTGACTTCTAAAACGTTCCTCTGCTAGGCAGAGGAAACATAACCACCTTAAGTCCATGTTTATTGCATAACAATGACATGAATTTGTTTTGGTACATATCCAAAAAATGTGTAAGAGTAAAAATATTCTAGGTCAAACTGTACATTTTAGTTCTCCAGGGCGAAGCAGCTTACCAATGTTGTCTTCTTCACCACTAGGCTCCAGATCTGGACTGTGGACAGAAATGCGAGCCAGAGCAGCTAGCTCAGATATGAAGCTTTCTTCTGCCTCCTAATGGACAGAGCAAGACAGTGCTTACAAAAAAAATAAACAGAAAAAAAAACAGTGCAGGATTGCAAATGGGTTCATCTGCCTATCATTAAACTGACAAGTACAGTAGACCTGTAGCATACCAACCATTAACTGTGTTTTTGTCCTCTCCATGGTTTGATCTTGGACTGTTTTCTTCCGCCTCAACTCCTCGTACATCATCTCTTCATCCAATTCACTCTGCTCCAACAGCTTCCTTTTATTTAGTTCAACCCTGACAACAAAGAAACCAAAGCAAAGGTACAGCATGTGCTCATTTAATGAAGATGGCCTGCCTCAAATGACTAGTATAGCTAGGTAATTGTACCTCTGTTGAAACTCGGCAGAAGCAGGTTTCTTGCCCCAGTTCACCAGCTCTCTGAGTAAGGCTTTGCTCAGTTGATTGCTGCTGTCTTCCTTCTCATTTATCTCTGAATAAAAAGAAAATGGGAATAAATTACCTCAAATATTCTTTGTTATATGCAGATTCTAATAGGGAAATCAGATTTTAGTTTGCTGTAGCATATGTTCTGTGTAATGACCGAATAACATTCAAATTACCGGTAGAATTAACAGCTTACAAAGACAATATTGAAGTAGAGTATAAAAATGTAAAAAGGAAGTGATCTTACCCTGGCTTATGTTTGACTTATCTAGTTGCAGTTTACCACTGATTTCCTGCAACTGGGAATAGTAGTTTTGAACCAGTGCTATAAGAGAGTCTTTGGTTACATAAACACTTTCTGCTGCAGCCTCTGTCAACTGGACCTAACAGGAAAAAAAGGAAAAATAAAGAAAAAGAAAAAACTGTTATAATCACTAATGTGCTGCAATATTCAAAGAAAGATTCATTTATTCCTCTTAGTTAAATAACTTTAGCCAAACTCATACTTTCAAGTTATCATCCTGTTTAGAAAAATCATTTGACTGTGAGGCTGCAGCCTCCATCCTCTGCTGGATGGCGTGGCTGAGGGCGTTGCCCAGCACCAGCTGTGCATGACTCTGTAGAAGCTCAGTAGCCGTTTCCAGCTCAGACAAGAACTCCTGCTGGAGGTTATTCCCCAACAGCTGGCTTTCTGGGCCCAGATGTCTCTCTGCAAGGCTGGCGCTGCTAGTCTGTTTGGAGACAATGATGGTGTTTAATGGCCATGAAATCCTCACAACTGTAAATCTACTAGAAGAAAAGCATCAGATGTCAGTAATATGATATGGACAAGGGGTTTTCAGATTCAACAATTGGAATATATAATTCCTGTATTTATATTTGTCTCACCTTAAGAGTTAAATTAACACAGGGCTGGCTTTTACTGGGATCCTCCCATAACAGAGCTCTGAAATCCGTCTGAGAGAGAACCTTTAGCTTGGACAGCCTCATCTCCTTCAGTATGTGGAGACAGAAGTGTCTGACCACAAAGTACCTCTGCACCCCCACCAAAAGATGCTCATGCTTCCTTTCTATCAACCTTCCTATTTGGCTGAAAGACAATTTAGATTTCATTATTTTATGATAAAATAACTCTGAAAATGGATGTTTTGTAAGCAGATATGGCCACATAGAGGGTGACTGTGTTTGAAATGCATTGTTTGTGAAATTGCACCTTTATACAGAATAAATAGAGAGAGCTATTTCCAGTTTTCACCTGGTTAGTGTGTAGCTCTGTCTGGCCACTATAGCTTGGAGGATCTTCATCTGTTGTCCACCCAGATGTTTCAAACAGGCCTGCACCAGAGCAGTCTCTTCACTCCACACCTATGAAGGGACGTTTTATAACAAAAAATGACAAAAAAAAAAAAAAAAAAGACAACAACAAAAGAACAAACTTCAAGTCAAAATAATGGAAATGTAGCTCAAATAAAGCAAAAACTCAAAAGAATCCAGCTGTCAAGCATCAAAAATTAAGTTGATAGAGTCTTTTAGGGCACTTAATGGTGTCTACCTGTCTATCTTTATCCAAGTTGACCCGAATGTCCTCCAGCTGTTGTTTGGTGGTGCACTCCACCTGCTGCAGCTGAGCCACCAGCTCCTGCTCCAGATCCAACCACAGTTTCTCACAGCGTTCAGCTGTGAGATTCGTCTGGGCAGGAACAGAAGTAACAAAGATTTCCTTGGCTAGTTCCCCGAGCCTCTTTGACCAATGGGTGCGAAGTTTCTGAAGGCACATTATTTTATTTGCAAAAAGTCCATATATACCAAATAGATGAAAGCGTTTGCCAAGATACCCAATGTAACATTTTACTTCTTACCTTCCACAGGTCACAGAGGGCCTCAGCTACACTGTTGTCCTGCTGCAGCTCCAATTCAGAAATCCGCTGCCTGTGTTTGATCAATAAGTCTTGGAACACCTGGGGAGAGGTGAGTTCAGATTTACAACATGCTTCTCTCATCAAACTTAAAAGTAACTCATATAAATAAAGCTGAGATCAGAGACAAGATTCAAGGACAGATGGATAATTATAGTGCAGGACAGTCTCATAGTGACTTTATCTCATTCCAACAGTAAATCCCTGATGCAAATATTGACATTAACGATAAGTAAATCATTCTCACTGTGGTGAGTTTCTGCACGTCACTGTGAGTCTGCTTCAGTTCCAGGGCTTGACTCTTTTCCTTCATCTGACTCCTCTGAAGCTTCCTCCTCTTGGCCTCTTTTTTGCTGCATTTCTCGTTAACCAGCTCCTTTGTCTTTCTCGTGCACTCTGGAAAATAAAGGCAGAACGCTGAGGACTTCTAAGTCTATAAAGCTAACTGGTTAATCATCCTATCAATGCAAATAAATATTCTTTATTTTTTGCAATAATTCACGCTTGATAATTAATCTTTAAAATGAAGTGTTGCAAAAGATGACAGAGACTATCTACATCTGTCATAGATTTGTCCTCTCGTGACTGCAAGATAGGTAAGATATGACACTTTCCAAAGATTATATTTAAACACTGTGATCATATCCTTGACTACATATTAGGCCAGTGTGATGGTTTTCTGCTAAAAAGCTGCATGAAAGTCCAGGACACATTAATAGACATGAAATTATTCTGTGCTGTCCTGAAAGAACTTGGCCTTATTTAAAGAGCTAAAGAGGATTTTCCAGAAAATGGTCTATATTAAGGGAGTTTGTCTTCAAAGTTAGAAAAGTAGGTTAGAAGTTAACTATTGCTAGTTGTTGCTAGAAACATGGAAATTATAGTCAATGATTCGGCTTTCATGTAATGAGCATCTGCTGTTGTAGGCTGGAGCATTTTCAGCTTATCCACCTTACCCTCAGTGGACTGCTGAAGGCCTTCAGTTAGAGTGGCCTGAATGTCTGATAGTATCTTTTCCATGTGACTAAATTTTAAGATGTCATCACTAGTCAACTGCTCCAGTGTTGTGGCGATCAAGCCCTGTCTCAGAGTCACTTCCCAGCTTAGAATGGCAGGCTGGGACTGAACAAGCCCAGTCAACTCCTCCCACCACAACAACTTCTCTTGTGTCCTCTAAGAAATGGGAAAGAACAAACACAATCCATAAGTCTGGACATAAGTGGTAAGAGTGAATGTGAATGGCGTGCCACCAAGCAAGTGTAACTTTTACCTGCAGATCAGCTTCCTGTAACTTCATCAGGTTGTTCTCAACTAATAGAAGCATCTGAATGAGAGAGACAATCAAATTCTGTGCTTCATCTGGAGGGAAAATGCTGGTCTTCTTTAGGAGGAGCTGGCACAAATCCTCTACCTGTCTGCTGAAACGCTTAGACTACAAACAGACATGAATATAAGTCATCCCTCTCCAAAAAAAGGCAAATTTGGAACAGATTTAGAAAACTTGCTAAACAATTCGCTGTCTCGTTACCATTTGAAGATTGCGCTCAAGGAGATCTTTCTGAGCTCTTTCAATCTCTTCCAGCGAACACGGAGTATCATGACCCTTCTCACTGGCAGTCTGGGCTGCAGGCAGCTGCTTCCTCAACTCATTCAGTTCCTTAAATGAAAAACGACAGAGTGTAATTTTCTTAAGACAACTTTTTCATTTAAATGGAAAGGGGAAAGGCAATAAAATGTGTAATGCAAGTGCTGTATATCTGTCAACCTTTTCTTGTGTCTGAAGAATGTTTTTGGTGAAGTCTGCATCATTTTTGTCTTTTGGAAATCGACAGCTGAATATCATCTTCACCATCTGGAGAAAAATCTAAAAGCAAATCAGAAAATGGTAAAGAAAAGGCATGCTTCAAGGAAATGTTGCATATCATCAGAATACAGAGAATCAGATCAGAAAAATGACTAAATCTTACCACATATTTTTCTTCCTGCAGCTGAGAGCTGTAATGTTGTATATCCTGCAGGGCTAAACAGTAAAGACTGATCCTGCCCTCAAAACTGAGGAGATAACAGACAGGTTATGTGCACAATCATGATATGTGGTTAAAGCTTTGCATTTATTGGGCACACCTACCCTGTTTGTGTTAGTGTGTGGGGGTAGTGGGAGACCCTGGTAAAACTCTGGTTCTGCAGGCTCTTGGGGATCAGTGAGGTGGAGATAAACTGACTGCTGTCATCGTTGTCCTGTTCTTGGCTCAGGGACTCTCCATCCACAGAGGAGGATGAATCCTCATTAGGCATTGTTGGCAACTTTGAGTGCTCATGTAGTGATGGGTTGGATGCACCATCTGCTAAAGGCTGGCATGTTAACCAAAACAAAAACAAAGAGAAAAGTTATGTTCTGCCTTTAAAATCCACTCAGAAAACTGCCGTGCTATTAGCCTACATGGGCAGGATGGTGATTAATATGAACAGGCAGAATGTAAGGAATGACTTGTGACTATGTGATGCTTCTTTATCCCTCAGCCCCTCCGTCCTCACCACTTTCTAAAGTATCTAAAAAAAATACTTCAGCCTGAAGTGCAGAACATTAAAGGTAGCGTCCAGAGTTTCCCCCCTGAAAAACGCTACACTTGTGGGAATGAAATCCAGCTTAATCCGCACCTTTGTGCCTCTGCTTTCATGTGGTGGTGAGTTTTGTTTGCAACTCCCCCTCCCCTGACTGTATTTCACCTTTTCCCTTGGTTTTGGTGTGTTCGGGGTGTTTCTGGGTGGAGGTTGGCATGTTGTTTCCAGCCAATGACAGAGCAAAGGGCGTGGCGTTCTGTTGGGATTTAAACTCGTCATTTGAAGTGAACTTTTTTTTTTCTTTTTTTTAACTGTCGACTGGAGCTGAAACTAGATTCACTCAAATTCTCAATAAAAATGGTGGATGCAACAAAGAAAAGGAGATATTTTGCGGCGAAAAGAGCTTTAGATAATGAGTGCTCGTAAACCATGGGTTAACATTGGTTTGGCTTTCACCCACTTTCCAGCTTTGAAGGAGATGCTTGGGGCTGAAGAGTGATGTGACCATTAGCCCGAGGGGAGGGGCGCTCAGTTTGAATAGTATTTACAAAATGAAACGGAGGCAGCACTCCAGACTCTACCTTTAAAGTTCTGTAACAGTCTTTACCTGACAGACATCAGACTGCTAAACTTCAATGTGGGTCACAAAAACTGCTCTGTACATATGTGCGCAGTAGGGATGGGCATATTGATACCCTGGAGGCGATATTTTAATAGCAGCCAGACAAAATATCAGATTTGATACTTTTTTGAGTTTCGAGATTAGAGGTCGACCAATAGTGGATTTTTAAAGGCCGATATAATAACGATAGTTCGGAGCAGGAAAAAGCCGATAGCTGATTAATCGGCCGATAACCCTCCCATGCGAAAAAAATTCAATGTTGTATATATAGGTGATGGATAAATATATAGGCTATTAATAGATTTTTTTAGAAATAAAAACATAAGCTATTAGAAAATTAAGAGGTCCCTCACATTTATGTGAGTGATGGCACTCTATGCCATAAAAAAATAATATTCACAAAACAACTTGTTAAACAAGGCATAGAGTGAAGGAAGTTGAACTATGGTTTTCTCATCCTCACATAGTCAAGCTGTAACCACTAACCAGCTGTAGGGGATGGTATGTTTGGATTTTATCTCTATTTTATGCATTTCCAACAGTCCTGATCTTCATCAACAAAGCTTTTTTTGGTCTTTAATGACCTTTTTTTAAAAAAATAAATTCGCAAAAGGAATAAATTTAAATTTAAAATATAAATACATTTTTTGTCATATCTGGACAAAAATGGAGGAGAGGGTGGTCTGTCTCAGCCAGCACTAAAGTTTACAAGAATTTGCCAAATTTTAAGATTCATGACAAACTAAGGTCACATCAATCTGACATGTTATCTGATGTTTTCCTTGGTTATTTTCTGGAAAACCCCTCATAGATGTGATGTCGGCGGGATCTCGTTGCAGTCAGATGATTGTTCTACACACGGTTATACAAGCGGTAAAATACACAAAAGATGGTTCCAGGACAGCTTGGAACTGGTTTGTGTGGCGGAATTAAACCTGCAAGACCCGAACAGAGCGGACTAGAACTGCAGGACTAACTACGCCTGGACCGGTTCAATAAAGAACCAGGAGTGATGGTGGAGAGACAGTTAAACAGGACGCTGCGGTGGGGCCACTACACGATAAATAATAGCCTTTAATAATGAGAAAATAACAACTTACATGGTTCCAGCTGAGCTTTAAGTAGTCCTCAGTAATCAATAGTTCGGACTTGGACTTTTATTTCGTTTGATTCGGACAAACTCTTGTACCTCGGAGCTGAGGCGACTTGTCCTCGAGGAAGTGATGCGTTTGTGAAGACATCGCAAATTAAATAGCGGATGGCCTTTACGGCATATTCTGCCATGAAAGTGTGAAAACAGCTACAGACAGCCTTCATTTACCGTGTTCTTAAGCTGTTCGCTGTTAGCTTAACAAACACTGTGGTCATATCAAACATGCCGGTTGCCGATACCGATAGTTTGTAAAACGTCCTGTCGGCGATGATTAATCGGCCAAACCGATTAATCGGTCGAACTCTAATTGAGATACCACTGTACAGATAAAAAAAATAAATAAAAAATATGCAATTTGTTTCACTTCTGAAAATATTATATTAAATGTATATTACTATTACATACTACAAACTATTACATTATATTTGAACATTTTCCCCTGAATAAATTTCAATAATCTTAATATGTACTTAAATTATTTGATAATCTACAAAAAAGTTTTGGAACTGGACAAAAAAGCACTGGTATCAGCATCGATATCCATTAAAAAGTACCATTAATGATTAGTATCCTATAGACAGGGAAAATTTGGGCATGTCCATCCCCAGTGGCACATTTGTTTGTGTGTCTGTGTGTACTTTATGCCATATATCTTATTACTATGATCACTTTTAACTATGGTCTTTTAACCTGGTTTAAGTTTGTATTGTGATTTTCATGTGTGTGTGTTATGAGCATCTAATGTTTTTCGGCTGAATGACAATAAAGAGTTCTGATTCTGATTAGCCTCAGACTGAGCTGTTGTTCAGTTGTGTTGATGCAAGGCGCTCAGCATAGCCATGTACAAGAAATGAGGTGGACTTACTCTGTACTTCTGGTTGATGGGGTAAACCACCTTTGCTCTGGATGCAAATGCAGCCACATCACTGTTCATGGGGGGCTGCTTCTTCTCCTAGTCAATCATTAACAGATAAAAAAAATGTGAGAAGCTGATTGTGAAATGGATTTCTTTCGTTCTTTAGTTGTAACTTATAATTCAGTTAAGCTGCTCTTTTACCACATTAAGTTTTCCCACGCAATGCCAAAGACTGTAACCATATTCACACATCTTAGTGAGTAATAATATGTGCACACAGTTTGAGTGACATACTTTGTCATTAGTGGTACCACTTGGAGCGTCTTTTCTGCTGTTGCTGATACAGTCACTTTGGTTGTTGTCAACTTCCCCATCATCAGGTTCAAGCAGCCTCCTCGCATTGTAACCCTAACAGGTCACAAGAAAATACAAAGTCCATGATATCGAGTAAAGAGAATGACTTAAATCTTCAGTAGAGAGAACCGATCTTACTTGTCTCGTCAGTAACAAGGGCTTCATGCAGAATACAAACAGGAGAGTAGCAGCTAATATTCCCAATAACCCTCCGCACACTGTAGCCACGGTCAGCAGTCCTGAGTAGATGTGCAACGACTCGACGAAACTGACCAAAACATCGGTGCTGCATTCTGCTGCCAATTCCCCCGCTGCCATTTCTCAAAAACATCAAATTCTAGAAAAAATTTCGAATATTAGCATTTTGTTTGTTAACCCCAACAGTTATGGTTTACATCTTAGTAGAGGCTGAAGATGAAACTCCTGTCCACACGTTTTTCAAGCAGAGGTTTTCCGGATACCACTGAAAACTTTTTAAAAATGCGTTTTAACGCGTTAGTTAGCAGTATTGCAAAATGCTATCATAGCATTAAAAACTTTTCCAAGACGTCATAGTATTTGTAGCCTAAGTTTTGGCCGATTCCGAATAATCGAGCGAAGTCAAAATAGGAAATGTCAAACCAGTTCTGCCGGAAATTGCATGTTTGTGTTCAGTATTAAAGCACAAATGATTATTTTACTGTAAATAATAGCGGCTTATAATAACTTTATCCACGATACATACAGTAAATACGAATATAACTCAGTTTTCCTTATTATTTAGCTATGTTTTCAAGTATATGACTCTAGCATCCAACAGGTTCGCCCATGTATATTTAATGTGAAAAGTTTAAACGGAAGCTAAATAGTATATTTAACTTACTTGACATTCCTTGAAGGAGTAGCCCGCCCCGTTGTCCTGTTCTTCCCAACTTTTGGAGACGTTTTTTTTTTCTACAAAGTAGTACATCCATGGCTATTTTGACTCTTGTGTAGGTGTAAACGGCGTTTGTTGTTTGTTCTTTGATACTAATATTCAAGAAAGATGTTTCCGTGCGCAAGAAACGCTCTTACAGCTGATTCTGAAGAAAAGCTGAGGAAAGTTTTTTCACGATTTTATCAGTGGCACCATGCAGAAACGGTGCAGCCAGTTAGCTAGCGGCTGTCCTTTCTGGTAGCACTCCAAGTTACGAATGTTTCGGGTACACTTAATCGTGGACAGGCTCACGACATGGTCATTTTTCTTGAATATCCGAGTTTTATGTTTTTTTCTGCCTGTTGGTATTTTTTGTGTCTGCCACCATGTAACGCTAAGCGCCGGTGTCCAGGCGGACAGCGCTGGACATTGTCACTATTATAACGGTACCTTTCTGGGTACATCATGGCACACACCGCCACCTCTTTTACTCAGGGAAACATGAAGTAAGTAGCGTTTTTACATAATTCAGAAGTATCTTAACTTTTTAGTCATCTCTCTTGGTGAAGGCGGAATTTGTAGGCGTGTTAGTACAGCTACACGCTGCATCTGTTATGAAAACGTTATGACTATTTCCCTGAATCAGAGTGACAAGTTTTTAAATCACTGATATTGCTTTGGCTTTCAGCTATATTATTGTTTAACCCTCTTTGTAGGATGCCATGGAACTTCTATATTTAATCTCTATTAATAAATGTTCTTTTTCCATCGACAGAGCTTTCACACTGTCCATGCAATGCAGCATAAACCAGAAGGGAAATCAGCAGACTTGACATTGCTCAGGATTGATGGTTTGATCTTTCTCTTAACACTCTGTATGATCAACAGCTAGACATGTTGTCACCACAAATCTAAAGTTTTTTAAGAAACGTGCACAACTTCATATCATAAAGAGTTGGGAAATTCTGGTTTTGCATGGCTTATCAGAAAATGCATTGATGTCCCTGTTATATTGAAGAGAAACTATATTACTTTAAAATCTCAATTAACTTTTTGGCATCAACACTTCCTTCACAGAAGTATAAATAACTTTTGCCAAAGGTACAGATACAATCCCATACTGTCATAGAACCTGGTAATACAGGCAATTTGTTTCAGAGTTTACGGTTTTGTCTGCAAATGCTTTAAGCCCTCTGAAGTGCCAGAGACTTGGATCCTCTGCCTTAGGAACTCAGTCTACATGTAGGCTCATACGATTCGAAAAAGTTGGATGAAAAAGAACAAAGTCACCAGTACAGGTGGTGGCTTTGCACGGTTTTTTTTTTGTTTTTTTCTCCCTCCATGGTTCTAGTTAAAAGTCTTGCAGTTGAGGTCTTTTCCATCTGGAGCTGATTAATGGATTTATGGTGGAGACGAAAAATGACTATTCAGATATGTCGGGAGAAGATAAAGATGGTAAAATGGTCTCTGTGTCTCCAAAGAATAGATCGTATTTTTTAAATGATTCTTAGCCAACGAAGGCACCCCTGCAAAGGTTTTTTGATTTGCTGTTTAAAATTCAGAGTACTGTCAACTGAGGTTCTTTACAGCAGACGTTTGGAGTTCTTTCAGACAACCAGCAGATGGCAGTGAGTGTTTAGTCATTTGATCAGTAAGAACTGAAATCTAAAGTTGTTTAACATCTTGAAGCTAATCTTGTAGTGAAAACCACCTTACCAAGATCAGAGGCAATGATACTGTAGGTTATAATGAAAAGAAAACCTTATGATCTGCCTTACCTAATTCTGTAAAAACAAAATATATGTGATCCCAGAACAGACCTCTGTGGGACACCATATTTTACAGGAGTGTAGGTGTTCACTGCTACACAAAACTTCCTGTTCAACAGATAAGATATGAACCACTGTAATAATGTACTTGAAATTTTAACTCAGTCCCTCAAAAGTATCAAAAGTAGTGCTAGGGTCCAAAAGAACTGGAACATGACCATCAGCAGCAGCTGATGAAAGATCCTCAGCTACCTTGAGGCCGTTGCATTTTCCAGACCCTCCAAACTATTTCTGATTAGAAGCTGTAAAGTTTTACATACAAGGTAAAGACTGTTGTATTGAGAAATGTTGGTAAGCTCATAAAACTCTCCAGCAGGTATCTCTTTATATTTGCATCAATGATAATATCCATATATGGTGTTATTGTTAATTCAGTTTATTAAAAACCGCTTTTTTTCAAACTCGATAAGCATCCTTTGTTTGCCTGACAGATACAATGGAAGTCAATGGTCCCCTCATGTCTTTTGGAGAAAGCCCACCATCATCTTCAGCTCCTGCTGGTCCATGGGGACACTCTGTTTACTCTTCGTTTACCTACATGTCAAATATCTTTCACCTCAGAAATAGCAGAAGCACACTCACCAGACACAGCCTGCATCAACCTCTGCCTCAGGTGTGTGTCCTGACGATGTTGAATTGAACCAATAACTATGATGTATGTATTTTTGTAGTAATTAAATGTTTTGAATGATTCTCAAGGTTCAGAGTGTGGCACTTCCATCTTCATTTGGGGTCAAATTTCACAAGTGTGCACAGGTACATTATTGCCATGAGTGGCATTCACAGGGTTCTTGCAGGGTCTTAAAAGTCTAAAAAATTTCTAAAATTCTGAACTTAAAATTTAGGCCTTAAAAGGTCTAAAAAAGGGCATTTTTTTCATCTAATGTCTTAAATTTGATCTAGACAAGTCTAAATTTTGTACTTTTTGTACTTTTATTCATTCCGAAGGAGCATTGGCCACATAGAATACGCTGAAACCGGGGCTGGTTTTGTCCATTTTTCTGAAAGGTTCAGATAGCTATGAGGAATTTTCAGTGTCTTTTTCTATTTAAAAAAAAATTTATATGCAATTAAATGCATTTTTTTGAGTAGTGCTTGAGTTAACAATATTAATGTCTATGTCTATTTTCTGTTCAGTCGTCCAGTAAAATCCATTTTTTGATAAAGTTACTTTGGGGCAATTATTGTCATGCGATTAATCAAGATTGATAAATTACAAACCTGTAATTAATTGGTTTCTTCTTTTTTTCTTTTTCTTTTTTTTTTATCAAGTCCTGTTTTGAATTTCTGGGATTATTTCAACGTCTCTAATAATGCATCATGTTGGTCTTAAATTTGATTTACAAAAGTCTTAAAAGGTCTTAAATTTAATGTGCTGAAACCCACAAGAACCCTGCATTCAGGCCTATTTTATTTATGCCCATACTACCAGAATATTTTGAAATTAACCATTAAATAAATGTTTGGAGGAATATTCATACTTTTCCCTCTGAATCATATGGGCACCAGGTGAAGGTTGACAGCGATCCTCCTCAGTTGACATTTTTCCTGCTGATCCACAACCTGGGACCTGTGGGTGGCACCAACCTCTCTCAGGTGGCTATCAGGGACTCCATTTCTGGAATAGTACCCTTAAAAACTGAAGGCAGAGTTGTGGAAAGAGGCTACCAGACGTTTGCAATAGATTCCCTGTTGGGTATGTCTCTGAGTCAAAATATTTTAGAATATTAATGTTGAAATTTCTGAATGTAACCTCAACTGAAAGATGTGTTGGTTTTGTTTCTGTAGCTGGATCCCAAGTTGTTGTTAATTATACCGCTCACATACGGAGTCACAAGAGTGAAGTCCTTGATCTTCCTGCTTTTCTCACTTTCTCAAATGCCTCACAGGTATGTTCAGTCCTCCTAACTGGTAACTTTGTTCAACCAAAAATTGGGAGGTAGTAATAAAGAGTGTTACCTGTTATCACACCTAGAATAATCTTTTCTTCACTCCTTAGAATGATGTCAGTATGTTTGGCCCGTTAACAGCTAATTTGACACTGAGGGTCAATTCGACTGATCGGGTAAGTTTACAGATGGTCCCTTAACTGGAAACAGATCTTTGGTATTACGCGTTTGTTCTTAAAGTGATTTCTTGTTTGTAGTTAATTGTGTTTTTAATACTGATTTTATTCGGAAATCTGTTTTCCATCGCAGATTTATCCAAACCATGGGGTCCATTTTGCTGGATTTGTTGCTGGGTTCTTTGTCACGTTGGTGCTGATGTTACTGGGATTTCTGGCCATTAACCTGGCAGGTCCCAGGACAAGACTGAGCCTTCTCCAGCATAAAGTATTACCACTTCAAAAATATGTTATTCTTCTTAATTGTGATTGGAATCTACAACTGTTTGCAGTAACAATGATAATAATAATAAAAAAAACTATTTTAGATATGTGAAATGTAATTTTGTCGTCTTTTTAAAATTAATTCATGACAGTATGTTTTGTCAAGTAATTTTGTTTTGTGCTTTAGAGAATTAGAGGGGATTCAGACCCTGAGTATGCAGACTGCAGCATGAGTGAGACAGTCAAAGATGAGGCCACATTTGAAGACAAGATTGTGGATGTCATGGTACTGGAGGATCCTCAAAACATGTACCAGGCTTTGGAAAAGTGAGTGCACCAACACAAAAACGGGTTCATTCCTTTGATAGAGCACTAATTTTATAAAAGAACAAATGTGTAAATTATCTAGTAGCTGTACTGAAGTCGTTCATCTTTCTAATTTCTACTGTGTGTCTGAACCAAAACCTGCAACGTATCACTATATCTTGCTCCATCTATTTCTGTCCCTTAAGCCTTGAAATGTCTTCACTGCTCCATGCTACCAGTAACCTGGAGGCCATCCGAATTCAGATTTACAAAGATGTGATATCGTGCTTGCTTTGCGGCTTGCGATCAGGGGGCCAGGCTAGCCCCCAGGCCCAGCAGAGGCTACTCAGTGTGCTTCATGGACAGCTGCTTGGCATGGAAGGGCGGCTGAAAGAGGAGCGAGGGGCCCGCATGGCTGCTCTGGCTGGTCAGTGTAACCTGGAGACCCGTGAAGAAATGGAAGCAGAACATCGGAGAGAAGCTGCTGAAAAGGCCCAGGCTGAACTGCTCTGCCAGCATGCAGACCAGCAGGTACGAAGAATAAACTCTCCACTTTAATCAATTCTGATCATTCTGATAATGACAGCCAGAAAAAATGTATTCACCACCAAACTGTGAATTTGAAACATGACAAGGAGCTCCTCCAGTGCAGTGTCCTTCTGGAGAAGCTGCACAAGCTGAGCCAGAATCGGCTTCAGCGCATCCTCTTGGTCCGACACGAAGAAGCTTCAGCGAAAGTCCAGAGGCAGATCATCGAGTGGCGACGGGTAGAGCTGCACAAGATCTTCTCAGAGGAACTGGAGGAGGCAATAAGGATGGGAGAATTAGAAAAGAGCACAGCAAAGAGTCTTCAGCATGAATACTTTACTTGTCAGGTAAATGATCAAAACTTGATTTGGTGAAGCTTTAAGTTTTTAGTACATTTGTAAAGCATGCAGCATTTGGAACTTATGTTTAGAAATGTGCATATATATATTTGAACATTAGCGTGTAAATATTTGATAATATTCCAATGATGTAACCTTTTCTTAACCAGGATCAGCTAGAGGAGGTGCTGGATGTAGTTTTTGCCAACCAGCGGTATGTGCTGGCTGAACGCAGTGCACAGAGGAAGTTCCTGGTGCACAGTCTCCACAGCCTCAACAGCATGATTTCTGACACTTTCACCAGCACCTCCAACAACTTGGACAGCTGGTTCACTCACATCAGAAGGTGTGTGCATGTAGAAGCAATGTTGGTTTTCTTTGCTTTAGAAACTCACTCTACCACATATAAGTTTGAATTGTGTTTTTATTAGCAATAACAAATTTTCCTGCCGTACTGCTGAAAGTGAACAGATTATATTTTCTGTTATAAATATTAAACTTGAGAGGACTGAGACAAAAAGGTAGAAACTCAAGCTTGAATTGACATACAGTATCCCAGATTTTAGCTCTTTAAGTCCCATTCTCAAGGTTCCAGATCATCTTATAAGCGCTTTCTTCAAATTAGGGCCCTTTTCAAAACCTCAAAATGTCAAGTCATTGGTTTGCAATAGAATTTAAGTGGGGTTGTGTAAAAGATCCTCCAAAGAAAGAACAGAACAACTACAAAAAAGTTCCCAGAAAAGGTTCAAGTAAGTTTGAAAAAATTACAGAAAATTTAATGCAACAATCTGTAGACTTCCCTGAAAAGCATCAGTTTTGTTATGCCCATTAACTACAGGGGTTAGACAATGAAACTGAAACACTTGGTTTTAGACCACAATAATTTATTAGTATGGTGTGGGGGCTTCTTTTGCGGCCAATACAGCGACAATTCGTCTTGGAAATGACACATACAAGTCCTGAACAGTGGTCAGAGGGATTTTAAGCCATACTTCTTGCAGGATAGTGGCCAGGTCACTACGTGATGCTGGTGGAGGAAAACGTTTCTTGATCCGCTCCTCCAAAACTCCCCAAAGTGGCTCAATAATATTTAGATCTGGTGACTTTGCAGGCCATGGGAGATGTTCCACTTTATGGTTTAAAGTCTTTGTTGGCTGTAAACATGACAGTTGCACAAGTTGAATTTTAATGTGTCGTTCTGTTGTTTTTCCACCAGAGGGAGCGTTTTAGCTGCAGAGCAGATAGACCAACTGCAAGAAAAGGCCCAGAAAGACCTTGTGATTGTGAGACAAAGACTGGATGAGACACTAAGCCAAGAGCGGAGAGCCATGCGCTGTGGACTCATTAAGAAGAGGAGAGAGCTCATCTCTGAGATGGTGAGGAGATCATGCATTTTCAAACATGAGCTACATTCATGGCCAGATACCACAAAACTTTCTGTGCACTTTATTCCTAAATCAACATTGTATTATTAACAATTCCTTGTCCACACCTTGTCCAGGTTAGGGTCCATAAACAGAGACAAAGAGATTTGTCAAGCATGTCTAAAGGTCTGGAGAAAAAGATGGAGATAGCTCAGCACTTGCACTGTTGGCAGAACTTGCTGACAGCTCACAGCTTGGAGCTTGCAGAGCTTATCAACAACCTGGATGAGGAGGCTGCAGCAGACATCCGCAAGGTGCCTTTAAGATAATTCCCATCATAGTGAAATCACTGTGCAAGCTGCGTTTAAATGCAAGCTCAAATAGTAGCTTGACTTTTTAATCAAACAGATTCCTTTTTTGTTCTTAAGGTGACTATGCGAGTGATACAGGGTGCCATAGCTGACATCAAGGCCATCCACCCTTCTGCAACTCAGGCAGTGATTTTACTGTTGCCACCAGGGACAACACATCCTTTGCTGCAGGTAGAACCAGAGACAGGACTTGGACAAGCCACTGGACAGGGGGGTAGCACTCTCCTCCAGGGCCAAGAAAGACTCCACCAGGAAGGCAAGGCAGCCTTGCGCACCCTCAGCTGCACCAGGGAGACTCTGCATGAAGCAATGGAGAAAGAACTGCAGGAGCAGAAGGAGCTCAGGGAGCACTGCAGAGATTTCTTCAGGTCAGTAATGTAGTAACATCAGTTATCTCATGTCAGGATATTGAAATGCAGGAGTTTGTGTTTGAAGACAGAAAATTGAGACAAATATTTCAGACTTTTTCAGAATGAGTGTTCTCTGAATCATCTTCCTTTTTCCTCATCATCTTAGATGTTTGTGTTTGTCCCAGCTGACTCTGTCTGAAGATGACAGACTGAGGATGAAACTGGAATTTCAGAAGTGTCTTTCTGTGATTGACTGCTGCCTGGTGCTCCCTCACGCTGTCTCCAGAACCAAAATACACATTGCACTGGCAGCATGG
The DNA here is from genome assembly GCA_023101725.1 of Atherinomorus stipes. Taxonomy (NCBI): domain Eukaryota; kingdom Metazoa; phylum Chordata; class Actinopteri; order Atheriniformes; family Atherinidae; genus Atherinomorus; species Atherinomorus stipes. The sequence continues at coordinate 1,123,190 of JALJCO010007983.1, read as the reverse complement.
AGAAAGGACAGCGAAGAACAGATGGTAAATACACAATTGCACATTATGAAAATCGCTTCTTAAAGACTCAGTCTTTACTTATGCCCCTTTCACACTCGTACCTACTTAGCCCAGCTCAGCATCCCACCGCCTGATTTGTTTATGTTCACATCGTTATTTTCCTGGGAAGATACACTTTTATCACCTACGTTGTTGTGGTTCTGAAGCAGCAGAGTAGAGCTGAAAATGTTGACGTATCCAGATTAGAGTCCTGCACTGGAGCCCCAAGCCCGCGGGCCCCGCGGGCCCCGATGGACCAGTGACCATATCATTACCTCGGGCCAGGGCTGGGCTCGGCCCCTCCTTTTTTAAAACCCGCTAATTAGAGAGATGCGTGCGGTGTTTGTGTTGTTAACCAATTTAAATGGCAACACTTGAATGCAGCAGCCGCCTTACCTTTCTCCCCCTCCCGTCGCTGACATCCTTGCCGCACAGGTAAGATTGATAGTTCTGCTGCTCTTAGTTGTTGTCTTTATTAAGATAAAGAAAATATTTCTGATAAGCTTTTGCTACGTTTATCGTAATAATAGACACTGAGATATGGTTTAAGTGCGTTGGCTATTGTATCTTATGGCTATGGATATGTAGGTCAAATTTCCGTGCGCTGTTGAATCGCTGAGTCATTTAAAAAGACAAAATCATAAATTAAACACCAGCCAAAATGCTTCATACACTTTACAAACTAATGTTAATATTTAAAGGAAACGAAATATATGCTACCCACTTGTGCCATAAAAGTTCTCTGATAAGATTCGAGGTGTACCTACAACTGCACCTATACACACCAATTCTCATTAATAAAATAATGCAGTCATTAAGTTAAATCAATTCATTAACTTTATTTTGATAAAAAGAAAAATATATATATAATGAAAATAGCGCAATATCACGCCAAGATCCCCAATGAACATGTTTTAATGACAGCCTGGTTTAAGGAGAACAAAAAAAAGTCTGGCTTTATCGGGTTTGGGCCTGAGAACTTTGAAAATCTGTCGGGCCGGGCCCGGCTGGGGCTCCACCCCTTCGGGCCAGGGCCGGACTCGGGCTCAGATATTAGGCCCGTGCAGGGCACTAATCCAGATTGCAGGCCACTACTGGCCATAAACTGACATCACGGGATGAGTCTTGAGTGCAACTCCTTACCACGCGGTCTTTTAAAAACCCCAGCCCCAGCCAGAGAAAACACGAGCAACAGCAGAAGCACAGCAAGAACAGAATCCTGTAAATTAACACAGTGGCCATCGGTGTTGATAAAACAGACAACAGGTCAATCATGAGCTTCACTTCCTCCATTGTTGTTCAGTGTCTGTGTCACAAACAAATGACTTCACAAAACTTCGTCAATGACAACCCCGCCCACACTGAAGACGGCTTTAATTGCCCTCAGTTGTAATGTGAGCAAACGAAGCTGGGGTATTGTGGTGTCGACCCAATGAGGGTCGGGCTAAGTAGGTGCTAATGTGAAAGGGGCATTGGTCTTACTCTCATGACTGCTGTTGCTGAAATAGATGTGTCACTTGTTTCATATTCTTAAAAAAAAAAAAAAACACCATTCTCCTGCACACTTTAATTCAAAATGAGATCAAAAAGGGCTAGGATGCTTTTCATTATGTTAATGAGTTGCTTCACTTTCTGAATTTTTTACCTGCATCTTTGCTCCTACGAATTTGGAAGAAAGTAGAGGCGATGCAATGAAGCTTCTTCTGTCACGCTGAAGAGGCATCAAAATCTGGAGGTGCAGAATTTTTATACCACACAACTTGATAGAAAAACTTCTTCCTAGGACACCATCTCCTTTCAACTTGGTTTGTTTCTTTGAGGTGCATTTAGAGCAACCTTTACTGACGTTGCATTGTTACACTGTTTTTTAACAGGGTAAAATGCTATGGATGAGGTAATGGAACTCTGAAATACAAGACAGACCCAACATTAATCAAAACAAAATATTATTCCAATCTCTAAATATTCAATGAAAACTCAAACCAATCCTTGCAGTGGGGTGCATGCTTAGGATTGGCAGAGGGACCTGCCTGGCAGACCTTTGCTTCTGCATTGGGAGGCAGAGGGAATGGGGGGTGGGTCTTAGGAGTGAGGCAGGACTGTTTATATTCAAATAATCTTGCTGTGCTTTCTGAAATGCAAGATCGGTAAGGGTTGCTTTAAGGGACAGCAAAAATGTATTATGGTGGCAGGGGAACAGTTAATGAGGGATAGGATGCATTAATTAGAGTAATGAAAAGTGATGATGGGACATGCTATGCAGAGGCTTTGGAGTATGTGTCAAGTAATTTGGGAAGTATTTCTATTAGGCTCATATTGAATTAAGTATCAGTCTCATCTAACCTTATTTATATGATACAATAGTAATGATATACTCACTAGAAACTACACTTTTCTGTGTTCACAAATTTCTTTTTTTCAGAAAGCTGCTACTGACACAAAATAGTGTATTACAATTAAATGGTTAAATCAAAGCTGCCTGTTTTATACATTTTATCCAGCAGGTGGTTTTGTGTGCACATGAAGCTTCCAGAAATGAACCGTCTTCTGAGCTAGTTTGATAGAAAACCTCTCTGTTTGTTCAAGCTTCATTTGACCATCACTAATAAAAAGCACCATTTGGTCAAATTGCACATAATTTTGTGTGGCCAAGTATTAATATCCATGATTAAAGAATTGGGGTTACTTTTTTATCTGAATCACTATGTGAACTGTCTATTGTGGTAATGAGAAAAGAATTGCATTACATATAGCACATCTCACTCTGATGATAAATGGTGAGTGGTTACCGCCAGTTTAACCCACACCACTATCAGGCCTGGATAAGTGCAGAGTGTTATCCAGAAATAATAAAAGGCTCCACAATTTGGTCTCATTTCTAATCACATCATAACAGTGCACATGGAGTTCTTTCCCAACAATTCTTGTGGATATTGTGGTTTATTGCAGACAAATATGCAATCCAAGGGGAAAACCACTGAGGCCAGAAAGAAAGCAGACACATCTGATGTGTTGCTTTTCCAGAAAAGGCTCGAGGACAGGATTCAACTGTTTGAGAAGGAGAAGGAGATGGAGGGCAGAGTAATGAATAAGGTGATGCTGTCTTGTGTTTCATTTATTAGCTTTATGATGGCTTAATTAAGTGTAATATTTTCACAAAACAGACTCTGTCACCCATCCATTAAATTTCCTGAAAACCATAACATTTTATGTAAATTTCACTTTGCGGTCACATTTCAATAAGTTTTGGTTGTCGGTTTGTATCAAATAACTGAAAGTCATCTTTTTCTAATTGTGGTAGGTGTTTGAGGAGATTCAGAGGGAGAGAGATGATCATTTACTCTCTCAGGCTGACAGCTTGGCAATGCAAATGGCTACAATCCACTACCAGAAGGCTGAGAGACGGAGCAAGGTTTTAGAGACATCCAGAGCCATGCTCACCATGCAAAGCCTGCTAATTCAGCAGCTGAGAGAGAGAAAAAAACCTGGAGAAACAAGACATGGCTCAGAGTATACAGAGTCACTGCTTGGTAGGTAGCGCCTACCTGAAATTAACATCTCTCTTGTTGCATTTAAACTTAAAGGCACAATATGTAAGAATTACTGACATCTAGTGGTAAAGATGGGTATTTGAAAGAAAAGATGTTTTCTTTAAAATGACTTCATATTCCAAGCACTGTTGTGAATGTATGGTGGCCATTAGTGGCCAAAATTTTCCTTGACAAAAATATGTTTTCATGTGTGAGTGGATCCAGTGGTCTCAGGTGTAGCTATGACTGTACTATGAGTAACTACCTTTTATGTCTTTTAAGGCATTACTTATCCCAAACAGTGCTCTAATACTCATTAAACAAAACTGGTTCAGCAGTTTTAAAGTTCAGAGGGTTGTTACTTTACACACATTGTTTTGTCCATTCAGGGACACCGTAGTAAAAATGGTGGAACAAATATGGCAGCCTCCACATGTGCACCGCCCACCAAGTAGATATAAATGAGTCATTTTAATAAAATAAATATATAACAGCTATTCAAGTGTAGCAATTACACATCAATAGAAACAGTTTTGAATTATATAAATCACATTTTTCTGCCATTGACCTTTGACTTTTTTACATACTGTACCTTTAAGTGTCAACACATTATAAACTACTTTTTCTTTTCTTTTTTCCTGTTTCCTTTCTCAAAAAATGTAATAAGGAACTTTATTTTGACTCTTGCTGCAGGGCCTAGAAGAAGCAGAGCAACAATTTCAGAAGGAGAAGACAGAATTTGATGTGATTCAATTTGGAAAAGTGTTAAATAAAAAACACCAAGGAGTCAACTCGGGAGGGGAAGACGGTGAGGAGGAAGATGCGTTTCAGCTGGAGTCGGAGTGCAGGATGACATCCATCCTACAGGAAGCCCTCAACAAGTGTGAGCAGGTCATCACACTGGTGACTGAGAGGTGAGCCGTCCTGACATTTTTATTTAAAAAGTCATGGAGAGTCTTTTGGATTGAATTTCTGAGTCTGGAAATTCTGTGGCATTTGCAGATTCCAAGTAATGACTGCCAACAACCAAGCCAAGGAGGATTTAAAAGAACAAATGGAGCTCAAGAGACTTTATGAAAACTGCGACCAGGTTTGATTTTTTTTTTTTATTCTTATTTCTTCTTTTTTCCCAGTCAATATCTGTAATATTGTACAAGTTATAGAAAGTGGCTTCTGTGGGAGTGATTTCATGCGGAGAGTCTTGTGGTTACTCTGCTGCTCTTCATCTCAGGATCTGGAGTTTGCATCTCAGCTGGTCAAGCAGAGTCAGGTGTCTGCTGATGTTCTCCTGGAGGCCCTGCGTCTCCTCCTTCCAACGCTCCCGGAAAGTGAACTCCTTTCAATCACCGATGCCCTCTGCCCCAAACAGCATCCTGTTTCAGCTTCTGCAGAGCAGGAGCACTCTGGGTAAGAACCAGTTACTCGCAAACAATGATGAAAACTTTCATAAATCTTTCTTTTATTGACTTGTTTGTACAGCCACACTGGGTCTCATTATTATTTAAACTTTTTTGATCGATAGGAGGTGAACTTTTCTCTTGTGCAGCCGTTCTCAAACTTTTGCTAACATATTGAAGTGATTAGCAGGCTATTTATTTTTTTTGGCTTACTCAGTATGCTTACTGCTGAGTGTGTAGCAACAGTTATCAGATCTGGAAACATGAAAGTTCACAACAGAGTCACCATAAAACTCACAACTTAGGCTCCAAGACTTTTGGTACTACACTCAGAGGTTGCATTTAGCTTTTGCAGTTATCCTGAAAATAGCTTGAATTATTTAATTTCAATTCCTGTATTCATCTGCAACTTAGCTATTTTTTTACACTTTTTATTTTATTATTTGATAGAGACAGAGCATATAAAAACAAAGGAAAAACTTCTAAATATGCCAGATTTTCCCAAAAGGTTAATTTTTATCTGTTGTCCCTACCCATATCTTAAAGACACACAACGCAACTTTTCGACCTTAAAAATATGCATTTGACTCGTTTTGATGGCGCGCCAGCAGTCATTATGCACATTTCTCAAGTTGTCAATGCCCAGCGGCGTCCCGAGACTGAGAAGCCGCATTATGTAACTTCTGCCATCCGGAAAAGTTACATGCCATGACGTTGCAGCCTAGGGATATGCAATATTCTGATATGATATTGCAATATGGTATTTACATGAGAGAGATATGATATTTACACATATCGTTATATCGACGGATTAGTTGTGCAAATTTCTTTGCTTAATTTTTTAGTAATGACTTGGCTGCACCTCGACTGACTGCAAAGTGGTCACATGTTTATTTTATTAGAGTGGGAAAAAAATATCGATACACTAAAATATTGCTATATTTTCATATGCCGATACCGTGTCTATATTTAAAAACACTGCATCGTTCTATTTTACTAATGAAATCTTGGAAAATATCATCATTTTGTTACGAAATCTCATGAGATTTCACAAAATACTGTGAGATTTCGTAACACAATGATGTGTTACGATATGAAATATCGTGAGATTTCATCATTGTGTTACAAATCTCACAGTATTTTGTGAAATCTTATGAGATTTTGTAACAAAAGGATGATATCTCATGAGATTTCATTTGTAAAAAAGATCAATACCACTTTTTAAAATATTGATATGGGATCGGCATATGTAAATATCACAATATTTCAGTGTATTGATATTTTTTTTCCCACCCCTATTATTTAAACTGTCTGAAAGACAATCCTCCCCAAGACTTTTACTATGAAATCATAAAAAAACAGCCAACTACCTTTAATTACTTCGATTTAACAAACATTTCTAACCAGTGTTAAGTCAGTTCCATCACTGCAGTGGAGCGATACCTTTACGCTTAATATGTTTCAATACTAAAAAACAGGTGTTTGATATGAAATGAAACTTTCAGACAAATAAGGGTAAAAATAACCGGTATATATTGTATATCGTCATCTAAAATAAATATATTGTGATATAATATTTGGTCCATATCGCCCAGCCTTATTGCAGCCAACTATTGGTTGCACAACACATCACGTACTAGCAAACAGATATAAACCAGATATGAAACAGCAGGTGTTTTGAACGCCCACCACAGTGGATCTGGCAAAGAAATGCAAGGAAACGTTACCGGAGGAAGAGAGGAAAAGAAAGACAGGAAGGGACAGAACAAAAGATAAGGCAAAGCTGTCTTTTACTGGCTGGAGTGAGCTCACAGTACAGATATGATGCAAGATGGATGCCAGTTTAGCTGTCAAAAGGGGGTGCATCATTGAGAAAACTGCTAAAGTTTATGTTGTGGGTCTTTAAAAGACTCCCTGAAATGAGGTGATACAGAAATATCTAATTATAAATAAAATGGTTGTCAATCTAACGAACCTAAATCGATGACATTTTCTTCAGTGTTCTTAAAACCTGGTTTATAGCAGAAACTTTGAGATCAGTCACCATTCATAAAATTTGTGACAAAACATGTTGAATTATTGAGTTGACATTTGGTAGCTGTTTACTGTGGTGTATATACTGACTATATGTACTAGATGTACCAACCTTCTCCTCTGAGGTGTTTTAGAAATGTGAAGAGTTTTTATCTTTGAACTGGCTACATACAGTAGATATGAAAAAGATAATTGACTGTTTTGAGCTTTTTAAAGTAAACAAATGATAACAGAGCTAATACTAGCAATTTTCCTGTATCCGGATCACTGGTGGTATTTTAACCTAGTTTTACCCCACACTTTAATCCTAGTCATCCTTCCCCCACCTACCTTTGAAGAGTCCCCCCAACAACCCCCTGCAATGGCTGTTTTTATCCTCTGGTATGAGAAACTTGCCTGATCTTGTCATAACAGTAATTATATATTTAATTTTAATTTTAAAAGCTTTTTATGACTCTGCACATATCAGTGCACATCCTTAATTCTTTTTACAGAAACAGTTAAACTTAAATCAACTTAAGATTTGACCAATTGGCCGTATGTGTTGCTGATGGAGTTCTTTTAATGACTGATCTATATGTTAAGTCCCATTTTCAGAGTCCTAAATGTACCACCCCACCTTCAGTAATGAGGTCAAAATATTGTGTAATAATTCTTGATTCTTATCATCTGAACTGGGATTTTCCTGTTTGTTGAGAACGTCATTCATTAATTACATCTCACCGTATCTTTTGAACCTTGGTACTCTAGTTGACCCCTATGTGTACTTTCTGTTCCAAGACTCAGCAGTCCAGTTTCTGTGGTTTAACGGAGTCGTTTTTTAAATGGAGTCACAGTTTGAATAAAACGGCAGCTTATTGAAGCGCAGCCACGTCCACGCATTGTCTTCAACTTAAATAACAAATACTGTTTCCTTGCTCCACAAGGGTCCTTTCCCTCTCCTTGAGGCATGATGGAGAGATAAATGATTTTACTCATCATTTAATTTCCCTCTCTTCCTGATGCACTGGAACACAGTTGTCTGTCTCCTGCTGAGTTTGGATTACTGATGAATAATGTCTTGAGCATGAGGTCACTTAGGAATCGAGCTGTCTGGCGAAAGTACAAGGGAATGAAAGTCTGCAGCAATATGCAACACATGTTTTTCTTGTGTTTTTCAGCTCTTTTGTTTGCAGAGGAGAATTGAACCAATCTAAGCAGTAGTTTAAATCTTATTCAGGAGAATTTGAATGATCGGTGGGGCTCGGTTAGAGGGTGTAATTTTTCTTTAGATCTTTGATCACATCAGTTCATTTGAAATCTTGCAGTGAGCTGAAACACAAAAAAGGTCAGAGCAGGCAAGGGGCTCTATGCAGAATGCCACTACTTCCTGTCTTTCTTTACTGATTAATCCAGGTGTGCCTGATTTCAGTAACCATGATGACGATTTCTCAATAACTCATCGTTAAATTTCTTCTTTCCTCTTCTTCAAATACTGAATTTTTTTTCCCCTTTTCCTAATTATCTTTTTGTGCTGAGAACAAGTTTCTATTTATCGTCTTCATATATGATAAGTCAGACACTGGTATGTTAAGTCACATGGTGTTCTTTATTAAGCCATCAGAGCAGTTTTTGTGCCATTTGAGAGATAACTTAATAAATTTTAATTAGAGTGGAAATCCCATTAAAAAGTACAGTTTCATGTTAAAAACAGAAGATTGTCTCTGTAGCATGATTTTAAAAATACAGTTTTATATTTTAGAGATAATTCTTTTAAAACACAGCCTTGTTGGCTTTTAGTAAGTTATTATGAGTTATTGATTGATTTGACCAGATTTTCATGCTTTATCCTCATATAAAAGAGATTTATCATATTTGACATTCCTTACTGTAATGAACATCTCTACACCTAATTTTTTTTATGAAAGCCCTTCACAAAGGTTCATATTTACGACTTTTTGACCAGGTGTGCTGGAGAACTGAATGTAGCTCTTCCCGTCAAGCTGAGGGAAGATGTGGTGCAGAAAAATATGCTAAATATGTCCAGCTGGGCTATGGAAACAGAGAGGTAAGTTTAACATGATTTTGTGTTTTTCTGCTATTTGCCATTTGTTAAACTACCACCAAGACTAATTTGTAGATCAATGGTTACCAACGTCACTGAAAAATCCCAAATTGAAGTGAAATATGCCTTTCATCAGAGGAGATTTGTGGCTTGGCTGCTGTGACTACATGCATGAGGTAATCACTTGAACTCTCCAATCCCACTAACAACAGCTCCTTTGTCCTCCAAATCTCACAGACTCCAGGAAAAGAGGCAAATTCTGATGGAAAAACTTCTTCCCAGATCCCATCTCCTGTTTCCAAGAGATGCCGCACCATTGATAGCTGAGGAGAAAAGAAAGCAGGACAGTTTTATCAAACCACAACAGCTTATTTCTAAATCAAGCGTGGCCGTTAAGCCGCAGCAGAGTGACAGACTGGATGCAGCGAAGGAGGCGGAGAACGGCATGACTTCAGCTTCTGCCTGCAGTGCACTGGGCAGCGCTGCCACTGGAGAAAGGCTGTTTGTGTTTCGGGATCCACCTGAATCATGTGAGAGTGTAGATGCCCCTAAAAGAAGAAGAAAGCGGAATTTCCTCAATTTCAAGAAAAGTTCAGTGGCTCCAACAACCCTACCATGACTTGTACTCAGTGTCTTTTCCAAGTTTGTTTGCATTTTTATTGTTTTATTATAATATATGAAACACTTAAATTCAAAATACATTCATTAGCAGTTTAACTGTGTAGCAAAAAGAGTGTATTTTATGTACTTTTCAAAATATATGTAGCATCTGGCTTTGTATTGAGTAAAGGCAGCTGACTTCAATTTTAACCACTTCTGTTTTCTTGTTTCTGTGGATTTTTTCCATTTCAAAGACAAACTAAAGTTTCCGTTTAACAGTGAAAATGGGCTCAAAGTTGTACTGCTTTCACATCCAAATTTAAGATTGATTTCAGGAATTGTAGCTGCAGAACATGCAGAACCTCATTTTCTGGGATCAAGTTTCAAAGAAAACATGTATTAGTCAGGTACCAGGGACATAAGGAAGTTATTTCAGATGGTCACATCTTAAGAGAAAAAAGTATGCGTTATGGCTAAATCCAGTAGAAAGTAGATTCCAGTAAGCAGAGACCCAAAGCATACAAAACACAAGGCCTTTATTTAAAAACTGCAGTACATCTTGTTTTTTTCCTTTCAGTTCTCAGACAGATAGTTAGCTGTCTTTCATTTGTTGTAGACAAAATCGGAAGACATAAAAACAAATGATGACAAATTATGACAAAGGAGGAAATCCATTCTTTCCATGATGTATAGGTTCCACATTTCAAGTTCAAATTTATTTATAGAGCACACTTAACAACAATCAGCTGATCGCCCAAGGTGCTTAACAATTGACAAATATGGCACAAAGTGCCAGAACACTTGAAACACAATTCTGCAACAGCAGAGACCAATGAAGGCACAAATGATAAAATTAAGACTTTAAATTTAAAAGCATATAAAAACAGGGGAAACATGGGAGAAGGAATAATAATAATATCAAGGAGGAGGAAACCACAAAACGGCAAACATGATAGAAATAGAATTCCAAAAATTTAAAATATAAAAACAGAGATAAAAATAGAAGAAATAGGCAACAAATAAGAATACAGCATAGCTGGAGGAGACTAACCTCCAAACACCTGGCAAGAGAGAAAGGTTAACAAGTGCTGACTTAAACATGGTGACAGACTCAGCATATCTGACAGACAGTGGCAGTGCGTTCCATTGATGGGGTGCCACAATAGAAAAGGCTCTCCCCCCTCTACATTTAACTCTCGGGATCACCAGGAGACCATGAGAAGAAGATCTCAGAGCCCTGGGGGGTTGTAGCAGACCAGGAGCTCTGAGATGTACAAAGGGGACAGAGGGCTTTATACACCAGCAACACAATTTTAAACCGGATTCTAAAACCCACTGGTAGCCAGTGAAGCTCCACCAAAATAGGGGTGATGTGCTCACGCCTGCCCCTGCCAGTTCGGCAGCGTCATTCTGAGCTATTTGAAGACGATGTATTGACTGTTTAGAGAGGCCTTGGTAGAGTGAGTTACAATAGTCCAGGCGTGACATGATGAGAAGATGAACCACCCTCTCCATGTCACGCCTGGGCAGATATGGCTTCACCCTGGCTAGGAGTCTCAGATGATAAAAGATGCTCCTTACTACAGAGTTGACCTGTTTGTCCAGCGCACTATCCAGAGTAACTCCCAGACTTTTGACGACAGGATGTATGTGTGAAGATAGAGAACCCAGTGAGGGAGCCACACTGTTTTGCGGTGTTGAGTGAAAGATAATGACCTCCGTCTTGCCCTCATTCAGAAGCAGAAAATTCTGAGACATCCAAGTTCTGAGCTCAGCAAGACAACTAAGGAGCCGGTTTATTGAGTCACCATTTGAACTCAGAGGTACATAAATTTGGACATCATCTGCATAGCAGTGATAGGATATCCCGTGCTTCTCAAAAATTTGACCAAGTGGGAGCAGATAGAGACAAAACAATAATGGGCCAAGGATAGAACCCTGGGGGACACCACAAGTTAACGGGGATGGGGCAGAAGGGAAGTAGTCAAAATGGACTGAGAAAGATCTATCACTGAGGTAGGATGAGAACCAGTTCAAAGCAGACCCCTTAAAACCCACACAGTGCTCCAGAGGAGACAACAAAATCTGGTGGTCCACAATGTCAAATGCTGCTGTTAGATCCAGCAGAACCAGCGCAGCAGACTGACCTGAGTCTAAAGTTAAAAAAAAGATCATTAAAAATCTTTAAAAGGGCAGTCTCTGTGCTATAAGCATATTTAAAACCAGATTGGAATTTATCAGAGATTTTGTTTTGGTCAAGGTGAGATTGTAACTGTTGGAAAACAAATTTTTCAAGAACTTTTGATATGAAAGTTAGTTTTGAAATAGGTCTGTAATTAGCTAGGACCATAGTTTCCATGTTGGGTTTCTTAAGGAGCAGCTGCACCACTGCCTGCTTAGAGACAGAAGGAACTTAACCAGTCTCCAGACACAGATTTATGAGGTGTAGAATTATAGGACCCACAGATGAAAACGCACAATGGACCAAAGAAGGATGTAGACAGTCGGCAGGGGGAAAAGGCGGCTTAATATGATGAACCGTTTTGAAGAGGTCATTTAGTGATATTGTTTCGAAACATTCAAAAACAAATGGGCAGGCAGGGAAAAGTTCAGTGGCTGGGGCATGATGAACAGAATTTGATCTGATGGAATCAATCTTTTTTTCTTTATTTCAGTCCAGTCTTGGCAAAGTATTGAAAAGGAATATCTGTTTTTTACTTAAAATTATTTATCCTATAACACTTGGATCTTTCTAGAACTATAGGCTAGCCTGTAACTATTAACCCTTGCCTTTTTGTATATTTGTATTTTAGTAGGCTACTTGCTTAGTTTCAATAAACAGTTTTTTCAGTGATGCAGAAAAATGAATATTTTTTAGATTAGTTTCACTTTTTAAATCATCTTAATGACTGCAGGTGAAGCTCCCACCTGAAATTTGTTTTGTTTAAACATTGTTTTGTTTTAAAATCTTGCTGGTGGTATCGACCAGTCATTAAAACAAGAAAAACATCCCGTGACCAATGCTGGAAAAAAAAATCGGAGCAGCTGTCAGCAGGATAAGATCAGTCATCCCTCGCAGCTTGTCTGATTTGCGCTCCAGCAGACGCCAAATGTTTTCCTGAGCTTCGCAGCGCTTACGCGTCATCTTCCGTCATTTTTTTCTCCCTGCCACTCCATCCTTAAAAATGCAGCTAGTTTCCCTCTGCACTCCCTAAAAGACCGCGCAAGCAGCTGGACCTGTAGTGGTGAGCGTGGACTGTTGCGGACATGCGGCTGGGACTCGCAGCTCTCGTGTGCTTCTTCAGCTTTGTGCAGCAGTCTGAGTGCGCACCTCCGACCTGCTACTCAAGAGCTCTCGGCCTGAGCCAAGAAATAATGACTCTGCTGGAGAAAATCCACACTTACCATCGCACCGTAAGCTGTTTACGTTTATTCCATTGTCACCCTCCTTATTTTATACTGGGACTTAAATCTTCTAATGATTTTGTCTGTTTGGCTGCAGAAAACGTGTGCTGAAGTTCTCCCAACAATCTTCCTTGATGTGCATGTAAGTTTGAAATAAAGGTCATCTACCGTGTGATTCAAGTTTCTGTTAATGCTTCTGAAGAGATTAAGTTCACTGTTGTCTTTCGTTAAATTTAATCGTTCTTTTGTTCAATTCCAAGTAACTTAAAAGTTAAACCAACTGATTAAAAAGCAAAGATGTTTTCTGATTGGCACCTGTTTCTGTCTTGTATTTCTTATCGAATGAATTGCAGTTTGCAAACTATTTTAATAAAGGAAATTTCTTGTAAAAATGAATTATTCACAAGAAAATTGAAGGTACACAGGATTACTTTAAAATTACTGTATTATCTATCTAGAACTCGTGCATCACCAACAAGCTTCGCGATTTTCTCTATGTGATGCTGAACCATCCCAGCCAGTACTGTAAAGAGCGACCAAGAATGGTGTTGCTGACACGGAAAATCCAAAACTTGTACACCATCATAACCAGAATTTGTTATCGGGTAAGAACCTCTCTGAGTTGTTTTTAACCACAAGATCTGTGTTCATGAGCTGGAGTAGCTTCACCATATATATGCTTTCCTCTTCTCTGGGCAGGACTTGGTGTTTTTCATAGACGACTGTGATGCTATTGATACCGGACGCAGCACCCCTCACTTCGCAGAAGACAGGCTCCAGTTACTGCAAGAAGAGAGATGAGCACCACAAGAAAGCAGATGACAGACCTACACTGAGCTACAGCTTTCATAAAATCCCATATCTGCAAAATGTAGAACAGTAAAGCATGCATGTTTCATATGCAGCGTTAGCACATCATATGGTTTTGGCTCACAATGCCTTGTCCTACCTTTAGCTGGCTGGATTAGCTACAGACTCATGTTAGTGGACATGTGTGGTTACATTCCAGCAAGGAGAGCCTAACTTTCCACAGGAAATTTGCTGAATGCCAACCATGCCGATGGAAACTTTACAATAATAAACCAATAAGAGATGTTTGTGAGCTGGGCTTAACCAATGCTTACTTAGCAGGCCTGATCAAAGGTTTGTGTGTCATTGAGAGAAATATGTTATGTTTCCATGACCTTTAGTTGGACTAACCTATCTTAAAGAAGCACTATATGGCAACCTATAAACATCGTAGGAGTTACACATGGTGGTTGAAAATGTTATGCAAGAAATAAATGACTAAACATTACTTTGTCACTCTCAGCTGTACAGTATGTCCCCTCTGAATGTCCCTGTGCAGTTTTTAAAAAAACAAGGTTTGCTATTTGTACTGAGGCTAGAAAAAATTTAAGCTTCTGTTTAGCTGCAAATAATTGAAACGATCACACACAAGAAACATGTTTTCTTTTAATGTGTATTTACAGTCAATACACAAGTGTTTTAAATGTAATAAAACTTTTCTTTTTGTGTCAGCTCTTACATCTGATTTTTTTACATGAGTGTTATGATCTTTCAGTAAGTACAAATTAATCTACTGTTATATAATTAGAAACAGTGAAAAGGTTTTTATTGTTAATGGTCTGATTTATATATCCTGTCAAGTCAAAATGGCTTATTCACCAGGCAGTCTCTGACCTTACAGAACATAGATTAGATTTGTTTTCTTTTTTCTTTCTTTTTTTTTACAATTTTGTTTCATGGTTTTAAGAAGAAAGTGTACTGACTTAAGTCACAGACTTTGCTGCCCTCTGTTGCTCCAACTATCTTTACTGCATTCAGGGCGGTGGCAGCTCCACCTACTGTAAACAGACCAAAAGTCTTCTTGTGTTTAGAGGCCATTTATACCTTAAAAATGATGAACAGAATGTGCTCCTCTTTTCCCATGGGTTTTCTTAAAACAAGTTTACAGCACAAACATTTGTCAAAATGTGGTAATTTAGGAAATTCTACAAGTTGTGTTTCTCTACCATAATGTTAATGTTGACACTGAAAAAGCTTTGTCGCTTCTAAAGTGGACTTCTTTCACAAAAAAAAAAAAAAGCTTTTACAATACTGAATTTCCCTCCGGGGATGAATAAAGTATTTTTCATTTTCATTTCATTCATTTCTTTCTCTTTGTAATTGCAAAGAAAATAGGTTTATGTTATTGTTTCCATGCAAGACTTCCATGCATCATAACAAATGCATGCTCATGCACCCTCCACAGTGTGTTTGAATTTCCAGTCCTCTGTTTTATCACTCCAGCCAGTATGACGCTAGTTATGCAGCTAAAATTCTTTTAAATGTTCCCAAAGTGATATGTTCCTCTGAGCTCACGCTTGCAGTGAGCATCAGTATAGCATCATCTTACAAATCCTTCCCTCTTTACCTTTGAAGAGTTTTTTGAGAACTACCCAGAAGGAAACCTGATGTTTTGAATAGTTTAATAACCAGAAGTTAAGATGCCGGATAATACTAAACAATTTGACAATTTCAATGGGCTATATGCACAACTCCACCACTTCCTGAAGCCAGTGCCTTTGTGCCTGACCTTGGGAATCACAACGACAATGGCCAGACACACCTGGATTAATCAGTTTGTCCAGTAATGAAAGACAGGAAACAATGGAGCTGGCTTAAATTCAGGAAGTAGTGGATTGTCCACATACAGATGCTGGCATGAAAAAGTTCCCCTTTCTGTCAACTGCCAGCCACTTACCAGCAACTTGTCTGCTAACACAATCGCACAGAGAAATGCCTGTGTGCCCAGGGGAAACAATTTTAGAGCATAAATGAATGCCCCGAACAAGGATGTTTCCACACGCCAAGTTTGGACACCGTGCGTGATTACGTATTCGCGGGACAAATCGTTCAGCCAGTGATAGTGCATTATTACTGCATATCACTGCACCACTTCTGGCAGAAAAAGGAGGAACTTTTTCATGCCCAGATCTGTAAGCCATTGTCTCCAACTCTTGGATGGTATGACCCTGTCTCTTTAGCCTCTGTATCATTTGTATTAAACATCATAGGATGTGTAGGAAGGACTTCTTCGAATTGAGACTTCTGTAGGACCTTTCTTGAATGAATGACCGCTTGCAAGACCTTGCTGTCTTGATAGAGGTGAACAGAGGTGTGTGTAAGAGCTCCTGACACTTCACCATGATGTTAGAGATTTCCTTTGTTGAAAGTACAGCAAATTTGCAAGTCAATGCACAACGATACTACTTATACCAAACAAACTGGACAAATAGTTATGAATGGCTTCTTATGTCCTTGATACTTGGTAAATTTCCTTTTGCTTCAGCTATCAGGCCACCAGCAGCCATGGTCTTCAACAGGCTTCCACCAGTCCAACAGCCATTAAGTGCATAAACGGCTACTTATCCCACAGAATGCAGTAAGTGTTTTTCATTGGTTGCCTTTTTGCCTTAAAAATATATAGTGTGGAGCCTGTGACCTTGGTCTTCTGCCTTGGACTTTTTCTATTTTTTAACAAACAACTAGCTACCGCATATCCAGCCTTTGAGTCGGATTCATTTCAGGTGAGGGTAGGACCCTGCCTAGGGTACCCTTTGTCACCAATCTTGTTCATAACCTTTATGGACAGGGTTTCAAAGCCAGCCGAGGTGTTGAGAGGATCCGCTTTGGTGGCCTCAAGATTAGGTCTTTGCTTTTTGTTAATGTCTTCATCAGGGCTTGATCTCCAATACTCACTGGAATGATTCGCAACAGAGTGTGAAGCATCTGGTAAAGGGATCAGCACCTCCAAATCCAAGACCACTGTCCTCAAAAGTGTGGAGTGTCCTCTTTGGGTTGGAGGTGAGGCCCTGCCCCGGGTGGAGAAATTCAAGTGTCTTAAGGTTTTGTTCATGAGTGAGGGAAGAATGGATTGACAGAAGGATCGGTGCAATGTCTGCAGCGATGCAGACTCTGCATTGGTCTGTCTGATGAAGGTGAGGAGCTCGGTCATCCAGGAAGGCCTCAAGTTGGGTTCTGCAGCAGGAAAATGATCCAAAACACACCAGCAAGTCCACCTCTGTATGGCTTAAGAAAAACAAAATGAAGACTTTGGAGTGGCCTAGTCAAAGTCCCCACCTGAATCCCATTGAGATGCTGTGGCATGACCTTAAAAAGGCGGTTCATGCTGGAAAACCCTTCAATGTGGCTGAATTACAACAATTCTGCAAAGATGAGTGGGCCAAAATTCCTGTAAAAGACTCATTGCCAGTTATTGCAAACGCTTGATTGCAGTTGCTGATATGGGTGGCCCATGGGGTGGCCCAACCCAGTTATTAGGTTTAGGGGGCAATCACTTTTTCACACAAGGCCATGACAGTTTGGATTTTTTTTTCCCCCTCCCTTAAAAATAAAAATCTTCATTTAAAAACTGCATCTGTGCTTACTTGTGTTATTTTTGTCTAATATTTAAATTTGTTTTATGATCTGAAACATTTAAGTGTGACAAACATGCAAAAAAAAAAAAAAAAAAAATCGGGAAAGGGGCAACCACTTTTTCACACAACTGTAAATGTTACATTATGGCCATTTAAAAACCAAACCAATTATGGGTCTACTGTAGGAGCGCTAGCATTAAAGAGATTAAATCTATCTGTGATGTAGTGTGCTGCAGTGAACATTCACTCACTAACTACTTTTTGTCAGATGACCCTTGAGTTATTACCATGTGGTAAAGCTATGTGGTACTGAAAGCACAAACTTGTTTGACAACTTGTTGGCTCATTGAAAGAGTGACTGAGCCACCAGACAGTGATATGTTTAATGGAAGAAACAATCAAAATGTCACAATGTTTGTTTTATAACACTGGATGATTTATTCTCTGACTTTGCTAGTCTGAAAGCATATAAGACCTCACTGATCTGTTTTTCTCTGCAAACAAGCTTTTCTTCTACAAATTGGCACCTTGCGTGTTTGCAAATTTTCCTCCAAAGTAAAGGTTTCTGCAGCTGCATTGCTCTTTTGTTTTTGTTTGCTTTTGAGTGTTGCAAATATTGCTGAAATGTTCCATATCACAGACATACAGTTTGCATAAGGCTTCATTAACAGCCATGATTATTGGCAGTGTTATGCCTGCACCTTGCCACATTTTACAATCTTCCACACTAAAAACTCCTGGGTCAAAAATAACTCACTGCTGGGTTAAAAAGGGACCAACTAATTTCTGGGTTATTTTGAGCAAGAAAATTGGGTTATTTATTTATTTGTTTTATTTATTTATTAATTTTTTCTTTTTTTTTACCAAACTTCAGGTTGAATATTTGACCCAGAAGTTGTGTTATATTGACAACAATGTTTGGGTTATTTTATCCCAGAAGTGTGATTATGTTAACTACAATGTTGCATTATTTTAACCCAGAAGTTGGGTCAACAACCCAAATTTCTGGGTTGAAATAACCCAGAAATTAGTTGGTCCCTTTTTAGCCCAGCAGTTTGACCTTTAGTGTGCAGGCCTACAATAGATTTGCAAATTTTGTGATGGATACAAAGCCTGAGAATAGATGTAAGTAAGATCATTGAAAAAGCAGTTTTTCATCAGCTAAATGACTTTTTAAGAGAAAACAACTGTTATGATGTCTTCCAGTCAGGTTTTAGACAGCATCACAGCACCGAAACTGCTCTGACCAAAGTCATGAATGACATATGTCTGAATACTGACGCTGGAAAATGTCAGTGTTGGTTTCACTGGATCTCAGTGCTGCATTTGATACAGTTGAACACATTATATTACTCCAACAACTGGAGAAGTGGGTTGGTCTCTCTAGTTCTGTACTAAACTTGTTCAAAACATACTTGGAGAACAGGAAGTACTTTGTGTCAGTAGGTAATTTTACATCTGAGCGAACAAAAATGACCTGTGGAGTTCCCCAGGGTCCTATCATGGGGCCTCTTCTGTTTAATATCTACATGCTACCACTGGTCCAGGCTATAAAGAACAACAATATTAGTTATCATAGCTATGCAGATGACACACAGCTATATATTACAGTGTCACCAGGAGACCGGGGCCCTGTACAGGCTCTTGGTAAATATAATGACTGGATGTGCCTCAACTTTCTTCAGCTGAACAAAAACAAAACTGAGGTGATTGTTTTTGGAGCCAAAGAGAAACGACAGTAGGTTGTCACAGAACTTCAGCCCATACACCTGAAAACCACCAATCAGGCCAGAAATCTGGGTGTAGTGATGGACTCAGACCTAAACTTTGAAAAACACATCAAGGCGATCACTAAATCAGCCTGCTATCACCTGAAGAACATCTCAAGGATAAAAGATCTGATGTCTCAGGAAAATCTGGAAAAACTAGTCCATGCATTCATCTTCAGTCGGCTTGACTACTGTAACAGCGTCTTTACTGGTCTACCTAAAAAACTCAGTTAAACAGCTGCAGCTCATTCAGAGCTCTGCTGCCCGAGTTCTCACTAAGACCAGAAAAGTGGACCACATCAGTCCAATTCTGAGGTCTTTACACTGGCTGCCAGTCCATCAGAGAATAGACTTTAAAGTTCTGCTGTTGGTCTATAAAGCTCTGAACGGTTTAGGCCCAAAATACATCACTGACCTCTTGACCCAGTATGAACCCACTAGACCCCTCAGGTCATCTGGATTCGGTCTTTTATCAGTTCCCAGAGTCAGAACTAGACATGGAGAAGCTGCGTTCAGCCTCTATGCTCCACATGTCTGAAACAAACTCCCAGAAAGTCTCAGATCAGCTGAAACACTTAGTTTATTTAAATCCAGGTTGAAGACCCACCTGTTCTCAGCTGCATTTACGTAGATTTTATTCAAAAGTTAAAATCCGCACATCTCCATATTCTCTCTTTTTAATCTTAAATGCTTTTAATTTTGAATTATGCTTCTCATTTATTCTCCCTTTTGCTTATAATGTTTTATGTAAAGCACTTTGAATTGTTCTGTACATGAAATGTGCTATACAAATAAACTTGCCTTGCCTTGTGTTGAGTCAGTGTGGTAGTGCACAATTCCAGGGTTAGAATCATGATGGATCTCTCAAAGAGGCTTGAATTTATGTTGATAAAACATCATACTCACAGTTTAATAGTATTGACTATCACAAGATGGTTCTTGCTGCCAGAAGCAGATAATGATTTTTTATTCTAATGCTGTGCTGACCCCAGACTGAGTATAAAGCTACCTCTAATCACACTTTTACAAGCTCTCCTAATCTCATCAAGTGTGTTAGGTGACAACATAAGCAGTTATTACCAAATTTTAAGATTTTGGAATTTATTTTTTGCTCACAGGGTGGGATGTCTGCAAATTCCTTGAAGTGATAGTAACATATAGAGCAAATCACTCAGTAGTGAAGTTCTTTTCTCAACACAAAGCAGTGTCCACATGAGATCCAATATTTGCCTAAAAAAAAAACATGCAGCTCAAGCGTGAGCAGCTGATCATGTAACAATACACAATAATGTAGGAACACCCAGCTGTTGTTTTCATCTGAGCTAATAAATTCTCAGCCTCGTCAGTCCTTTGAAGAATACTAACAATTTTAAAACCACTTTGCAATCTGCTGTTTAATTACACTTTGACTCATGCTGCAGTAAGCATATTTGTCTGTGTGCCAAGACTCAAGTTCTTGCTTCTGAAAAGCCTCAAAGCTAATTAACCCTGCAAAAGCGAAATTGTTAGTCAGCACCATGTGGCTTGTTAGGAAATCGGCCCACCGTGGGGTTATAAAGCTTAATTGCTGTTCTTATTAATCACGATTATAGAGCCGCGCAAAGCACCTTCTTCTAAGGCCAAACGAAAACAGAACATTTAAACCGCAGGCAGCCAGGTAATTTAACAATTTTATGTTCAGTGACTCAGTAAAAAATAAATAAATAAAAACTGCCATAGCCTCGAGGTGACAGTAACCATTCTCTGCTCTGTTGAAATAAATTTCCTTGTAAAGAACACATCACAAACCCATTTACGTTAAAAGAGCTGCGATGCAGTTTGTGATTCCGATTAGTTTATGAGGTTTTCAGGCAATTTTCCATCACATTTACCACATTTATTGCATTTTAAAAGAAATGTTGTCTCATTAGTGCGCGTAAGAAAGTCTCTCCCTCCCTTGATTTTCAATAGACGGCTGGCACACTCGACACGCCATTTGTAATAATTACGCCTCTCAGTAAATTTAGCAAAGGGCTGAAGCTGTTATTGTGAACCCAGTTTCCCCCAGCCTACAATAAATACACCTTATAAACTTGTTCCATGTTTTTAAACGTTGAGGTAATCACGACACTATAGGGTATTGGGTAGCCTACAGTTCAGTCTTTGCTTTCGTAAATCACTGCATTGTTTAACGGACAATGACTTATCAACCTTTAGTGTTGAGTGGAAGTCAGAAGGCTCATAATGCTCGTGAGACTTGCAGACAAAGACGCTGCTGCCCTCTAGTGGACTTTAAGTGCAACTGACTCCATTTCTCATGACAAGAACGCTGTGAAACATAAATGACAATGATGAACAACAGACTAGAACGTGTATGTTTTAAATCCGTTGTCGCATCAACATCTACAGCAGAAATTTTGTTGCCGAACCAACTCACTCTATATTGGCCCATACAGTGGCCTATATAACCTAAAATATAATTATTGGGCCTTTTATTATTATTATTATTATTATTATTATTATTATTATTATCATCACTTCAACTGAATTCCTCTTTAAAAAAAAACACGGACTGTAATGTTCTTGTAAACTCCTGTATATGGGAACATCTGGTTTACTGCGGGAAGCTCATTTTATTTCCTTTTTTCTTGGTTTTACTGTTCTTTTTGGTAGAGACATCCGCAAAGAAATTGGTGATGATGGCTTACTTTGAGCCATGATTTATACAGCCATGTAGCTAGTAGACTAGGCTATATTGCAGGCTTCCCGTTGTATTCTACAAGCTGTGTAGTCAATGCAAGAATGTGGATGTGCTGAAATTTACCCTTTCTGTGTCACAGTGATGCATATAAACAATGACAGGCCGCATTAATCGGGGATATTAGTTTATATATTTTTTTCTTCTTTTTCCCACCTTTGAACGTAAAACATCATGACCCAAAAGACGGTCATGTCACCACGTTCCTATCGTTTCATAGAGTCAGTAAGAAATGCTTTATGATTTCATATTTAAGCACAAAACACGCAGGACCCTTTAAAGGCCTTTGCAGACCACGTCAGAGGATATCCTATATGATTACTGCCCATCATGCTGCAGATCAGAAATTAAAGAATTTTAAAAATATATCATCTCAGAGTGCTTTCATAAACACCAACTTGATGCCTTTTTTATTAAAGGGAAAGAGTGTGTCTTATGTTAATCCTCCTATGAACAGAAGGTGGTGGTGTGGTATCTGTTAGAAAGTTGGGCTTGGAGAGAGTTTGTAGTTTTGACTTGAAAATAGAGTAAAGCTGAACTTTGCTTAACAAACAATGGGAGATGTTTCGTGTTTGTCATTAGAAAACAGATAAAAGCGGTAAAACTCAACCCGATACCTATATAAGGCAACGTAAAAGCTACAACTAGTGTTAATAATCATAACCGGCTGTCTGCAAATAAAATCTTCTCAAACATGCAGTCTTTTCGTGAAGTAGAGCACAAACATATTCTGCTCATATCATGTTTGTCCAAATTTCACGCAATAACATTTTCACGTCTCTGATTAAATCATTTCCGGTTGATTAAAGTTTCAGTTAAATCTCGGTTCAAATTAAAAACTCGGAGAGGACATAAAAGTGTCACCATAAAGGTTAAAATCAGTTTTAAAAGATATGAAAAGATGCGCTAATGTGCAATGAAATAATGATTAAATATTAAAAGACAGGCAAATTTTGTTATATTTATTTGTAGCGACGTTGCTCGATACTCTTCTTTTATTCAGCCTTAGACTTTATCATCTGTAAAGTAAACAAAGGTTAAAGGCTTCATCATCCATAATCATTTATTCAAGCTAATAACCCATTTGCTTTTCTCGGGGATCAAGAGGTTTTTGCTACAGAGTCAAAAAAGTCTCCTGTGATCTTTTGGATGATATAAACAAGTGACTTTTGTTTTGCATTTGGCCCCGGGCAAGATAGAGAGCGGGGGGGACAAAAGACTGAAAGAGTTCAGAAGAATGGACCGATCCCCTTTGGCTCTTTTGTGTCAAGTTTCTCTTCTTTTCAGATAGAGCATTCATCCGTGTGATTTCAACTTATTGTCAGGGATTATGTATTAATTCATGCACCAGAGAAGATGGAGCGGAGATTATCTGAAGAGAGGGGGGGGGGGGGGGGGGGGGGGGGGGACACGGTGAGAATTAAATCAAAACTCTGGGGAAAACATAAATGAACAATTTTTTTAAAATCATTCTTGTGGGAATAAAAGACGCGTCGGAAGATTATTTAGGACAACAGCTTCTCAGAGCGGAGGAGGAAATCGCAACGCACTGAGGAGAAATGTTGCCCGTCCCAGTCCCCCGTTGACATTTTAGGAATGATAAAAGTTCCGCCTTGCCTGGAGCTACAGCCTCACTGGAGCCGGCCTCTGTCTGCGGCAGATTGCCTTTGCTCATTACAGCAATTATTTTACTCGAGTTTAACCCCTGCCTGAATGGCAGGAAAGTCCAGAGAAAGCCTTTTAAAACTGCCGTGGAGTGGCCTGTAATTTCCCCCTATCTGATCCCTCTTTTCTCATTTAACTCTTCCTGATGACAGAAAATGACTTCAAATTTAGGTTCAGATTTTTCCTCTTTGTTATATTCTATAGTTGCAGCGGGCACATGGGTAGATACTAAACCGCTCCGTATATCCACAATGATGTGTCATCTGGCTCATTTTACACGCTAAACACACATAATGACACTCCAGCGGATTGTTTACGAGCAATTTCGCCCAGAGAGGCAATCTCCAATATTTATCGGTACGTTTTGAAGTCAGCAAGGGCTGTCTACCCCCACTCCACCTCCATCTCCACCCCTTAAACTCTTCTGGCGCCAACAAAATCGGGGTTAGTTGTCTCAAAGCAATAGGTGACAGCTGTAGCAATACATTCCCCCAAATAACATGTGACAAGTTTAAATTCACAGCGCACGCCAGCGCCGATATGCTAAGATTTGTGCATGTGGTGATGCATTCGACATCAATGAGACAAACTTTGGGCCTTTTGACAAAATGATAACTTAAAGGTCACTGAAAGCATTCAGTGTCTTTGTAATGTTTTATCATTATTTCTTTTTTTTTTCATGTCTTCTTTGTTTCATATAACCCCTAGGCTATTGACTTTATTCTACATAATAGAAATTTACTGGTAGATGCCTACGTTTCAACAGTGAAAAAAAACACCAAGAATCAATCTCATTCTGATATATATATATATATATATATATATATATATATATATATATATATGTATATAGACTAACAGAGCTTCCCTGAAATCCACAAAACATTAAGGAACTTTTCTCCCTGTAAAAGGAAATATTTAACAAATATCAGTCAAAATAAACAACGTCTTCATGAAAAAGAATAAAACAATTTATTGTTAAGTTATGTCACAAATATATTCATAATATAAATGAGGATATTCTTCAAATATACATTATTTTACAGTACACATTTCCCTTCCGAAGGGAATCAATCCGACAACAGACAGTGCTGTTATGAAACAAATGCTGTGGTTTTCTAAATTCACAAAGAGGACATTATTAAAATTGGGTTTAATAACCCACGATGGTTGTGCACTGATATGAATGCCAAAAAGAAAAAAAAGTGGGGAAAGAGAGTGAGAGTAAGCATGGTTTTGTATTGTGGCAGCGGCCCATCAATACTCTTAAAACCTATACGTTTGTGTTGCAATATTGTCTGAAAATGAGGCCTATTGCTTTCACCTGCCGGCAGGCAGTCGTAAAGAAGTGAGCTGTCTAGGACACACTGTTTCCTGTCCATGCTTCACACTCCTTTCATGAAATATCAATGCGCTACAAGTTGTTTTCCACCTCCGTACCGCAAAAATGTCCATCTTCAAGTCATTTAGTCTCACTAGCTCCGTGTTTCTCTAAAGTAATACTTTAAGAAAAATAGATTGAATATTAAGACTTTAGATTAAATGACTATCAAAGTTGGATTATTTTTGCAGTGTGTGAACTTACTGGCGAGGTCAAGAGAAGTGGATAAACTTCAAGGTCCTCAGAAGGGGGTCGATTAGGAGGCCTCAGCCCCCCGACCAGATTTGACACTGAGCTCCCCTCTGGGATGCTTCTTTACTACAGTGTCGCCTCACCGGTTCAAAGGGTCCCTTCTCTGACGGGGCCTTCACAGAGTAGTCCTTGTGTCCCCCTATACGCGCCCCATCATCCTGCACCCCCGTCAAGCGAGGTGGTACATACTATATCCCATGTGAGCGGCGTACAGTCCTACCGGAGACACCGGCAGTGAGTGCCTCTGGAACGGGTGCGACCCCGCATAGGACGCGGGGACGTGCGCACCGAGAGGAAACGTAATCCCGAAGGCTGGAGGCAGCATTGGCTTGGCTGCCATTTTCAGTTTTTCAAGTTCTGCCTCTTGTAGACGCTTGGCTTTGGCTCTCCTGTTCTGAAACCAGATTTTAACCTGGGTCTCCGTTAAGTTGAGGGAGCTAGAGAACTCTGCGCGCTCGGCGATGGAAAGATATTGCTTCTGGCGGAACTTCCTCTCTAGGGCGAGGAGCTGGGACGTCGTGAAGGGGGTTCGGGGCTTTCTGTTCGTCTTGTGTTTTCGCAGGGGACAGGCAGGAGGGCTCAACCGTCCTGTAGAAAGAGAAAAAGCTATATTTATAAATCCTGCTCTCATTTAATGGGGGGGAAAAAGGAAAAAAACATCACAGTCTAAAACAGAAACTCCTCAACGACATAGCTACAGTTTTATTAAAATATTCCAAGTCTCAAGATTTTAACAAATTAAACTCCAAATCAGTACAGGTTAAGGCATTTTCTGTCATAAATAAACTTTCATGACTTACTTGGGGGTGTGGGAGAAAAACGTGGGCTCTGTATCCACGAAGTTCTCTCTTTACTATCCGGGCTCTCTGGTTTAATCAGCGCATCCTCTGACAAATTCATGATCTCGCCCACTGAAAACGACGTGCTCATGGGCAAAACAGGAACCGAAGTATCCAGACCACCAAAAGAACCGATCCGTGTCCCTTTTCCCAGCACTTGGGACGTCCCGGCTGCGGGATCCGGAGACGGCACTTCTCTGCTGGGTTTCTTATCAGCCATCAGCGCCTCGACGCTAAAGGGTAGAATAGCGACTTTGGGCTTGCTGGTCTCTTCAGAGGGACTCAAGCTGGTCTGCATTTCCCCTCTGTTATACAAGAACCGAACGGGGAGAGAGATCTTCTGTTTTCAAAGCAGCGGTCAAAGCTGACATGGCGGTCGATGGGGCCATACAGGTCCGACTGGCACTGTTAAAACGATTAGTTAACTCTGACGGGAACCGTGGGAAGAGTTGCTGCGCTAAGGTGACGGTATCCTCATGTTTATGTGGCCAAATTGAAGCGCACGGCTGTAATAAGGCAGACGTAGAGAGGGAGGCGGCCAATCAGGGGCCAAAAGGGGCTGGACCTTGTGAAGCGGAAAAAAATCAAGAGTGGGAAGTTTAACAAAACCGATACTTTTTTATAACAACCACCAAACATTAAAAAAATAATAAAATAATTATCAAGAATGAGCTCCAAAACCATTGTTTGAGAATTATCATCACCAATTAAAAAAAAGAAAAAAAAAGTCCTTTAAAAAACATTTGACGGAATCGACCCAAATGACTTTGGCAAGTGATTCTTGCTCTTTATTGCTCCTCCTTACATGACGGACCTCTCGTAGCGCCTGTTTATTGATAGCTGTAGGGCTCTAATCAGATTGAAACACACAGGCCTTCGCAGTTATTTAGGGGTAATTATCTGGCTTGGGGGAGGGATAACTAGGATTTTTCCTTTTTGACTACATCCATTAAATAAAGAATAATGTGGAATCGGCGGGCTGTGCGTGCGTGCGTGTGTGTGTGTGTGTGTGTGTGTGTGTGGGGGGGGGGGGGGGGGGGGGCGTGGAGCAACGGAGGGATCTAACTCTGTAGGCTACTGTCGTTGATTTACCTGTTTAGCGCTCCTGCAAGATTTCTTTATCTCGTCTCCGTTATTATTTTTAATTTTATTTCAGCCTATTAATGTTGGTTAGAAAACACGTCATTGCATCTATCGAGATGGATTATATACAAAATTTGTTTTTGTAAAGTAGACACTTTTTCAGTGAAAGTTTGGATGTTTTTAGGGCCTTCACATTTTTTACACCATTTCTCAGGACAGCGTCTGCATCGCTAATTGCCAAGCATAAACAATCTGTCACGATTTGTCAGTCTCCTTAATGGGTAGACAAGTTATGTTGTTTTTAGGCGCCAGCAGCGGCCCGGATCAAAGGGCTCCACTTTAGGGAGACTATTGAAAAAGTCTAACTCGCACCGAGGGCGCAGTACCGCCTCCTCCTCTATCCGCCCTAGCCTTGGGACACTGAGGCATTCAGCCTGAAAAATTAACTTTTTTTTTTTTTTTTTTTAGCTGATCGCACGCTATTTCCATCTATTCAAATGAGCGCTATAGTCGTGTAATAGTAGGCTCCTTGGAAGAAAAGGTCAGCGCCCACCGGTTTCTGCGGCTCCCGCAATGAAAAGGATTCCTCGGAGCAAGTGTTTCCCAAGAAACACATCACACCGCCGATCTTTAACTGAGCAGAGCTGCTGTTATGACTCAGTGCAGAAATATATTGGCTGTTAAATACAGTTCTGTCTGGTTTAGGAATGAAAATCATAAAGTTTCTCTCCAGACGACTGGCTCACTTTTGGACACCCGTCCCTCATAAAGTCTGAACTTGCTTTGGTTTGTTCAAATATTAAATGGCCTCCGTGGCATGAAGTGTAGTTAACATTCAAGGTTATGGAGATTTGCTTACGAGGCAATCAGCCAGCTTGTTTTGAATAACGATAAAGATAAGCCGATATGGTAAATCATTTGCTAGTTCTAAAGCTGTCAAAAGAAAATATCTTATTAGAGGGTCTCAACGATAAAATTGGCTAAACTGGTTTTTGAAAAAATTCAACCGATAAGGAAATCGCTATTTCGTCTATCCGTCATCTGACACCTTTATTCGCAGCAGGTGTTTGCTGTCTTGCATTAAAAGTCAGGCAACCTGGTTCCATCCGGTACAGAAAACTTAACACTCCGGTCTCCATTTATCACTTCCTTGGCTGCACATCCTGTGGTTGCAAGCCACGGATGCTCTGTGCGGCGCTGCGTTTGGAAACACTTAAAACCTCAAATGTAGTGCGAGTGGCATTGCACTCCAAAGACTTTGAAGTCATCGGAGTCTCCGGGGCTCCTACGTCCGACTGAAGTCCCCTCTGCTTGGGGGCTGAAACACTTAAACCCATCCTCCTACTACACTCGTTACACGAGTGTGCTTTTACACAAATGGGAACACAAGAGGTTTATTTACGCGCACTGTGGTGAGGTGTGGCAACACGCATGGGCTGCTCATTTGTCCGGTGATGTCCAGTCTTCCAGACGCTAGTCAAGTCGCTCTTGGATGTGGTGACAGTTTTAAACCTCTGACAATCTACTGAAAATTATGTTCTGATTGTGATTATTATTATTATTATTATTATTAATAATAATAATAATAATAATAATAATAATAATAATAATAATAATAATAATAATAATAATAATAATAATAATGATAATAATAATAAGTTAACTGACTGTGTGCTCTGATTGTTTGTAGTTTTGCTTTCCTCGTGAACAGAGGGACAGCGGTGCTGGAAAACAACAATGTATTCATGGTAATTAGCATCTAAACACTCGCCTTTAAAAAGACTGATATGTCATGGAGAAGGCGATTACCATACCGCTTTATTTAAATCCTGAGGCAACAAATGAGGGCCTAGTTGAGTTACAAAAAAACTGCAAGGCCCTTCGTGCCTTTATTTAACTTCATAAACTACCTTTGATTCGCAGTCAGGAGGCAGGGACTCCAGACAAAGGCCCATTGTAGCTTCCTCTGAAAGTTGTCTTAACCCTTTTCATGCGAGCTCTGTCAATTTAGACTGTAAAGGCATAAAAGGCAGAGACGATGTCAGGGGCATTTTGTAGCTAAATATTTGTTCTAGGTGCATGTCAACGACTTTCGGCTGTGGGACAATGACGTTGCAAGTGAGTATAAACTCCAAAATCTTTCATTTATGGGAAAATGCATCCCCTGGTTGCAGCATTTTAAAAATTGTCAGTAGAAATAATGTCAGCAAAATTACTCTTTCTTGTCCTCTGAGGAGAAATCATATCTTTGTCAAGTTTGAAGTTTCTGAGTAAAATTTAACTGTGACGTAACTATAGAGAGATGAAAGAAGCAGCCGGCAGTCCGGCCCAAGGTCTCCATAATTATACATAATGTATCCTGTTTCAAAGCAATTAGCGCAATCAGGCGGATCGGGGCACTTTGCTGCCACCAAGTAACAATGCCTCTCGGTCATTTAGGGCTTCACGATGCCATTCACTCTCTGCACATAGAGGTTCAGTTGGCAGGTGTACCTGTGTCCACAAGGCATCACCTCGTTTTCTGTTGTCTTTTTTCTGTTGATTAATATTATGCCTATATGAAGTTTTAAAATCATGTTCATCCACACAAGATGACATTTAAGAGCTTAATTCTTTGTAATCAAACTAACACAAAGGCTAAATGCCAGGATTTAGAAAACGTCTATAATCTCAAATAAAGCTATATAATGGACTCGGAATTTAACATTAGAAAATTAACTTTAAAGAAAGGCTACATTTGATTTAGTCATAGTCGTAATTTTATCATGTCATTAAATTAGCCTAAATGGTTTCACGGACATGCATCCTCGAGAAAGTCAAGGTGAAAACAAAAACTATTTACAGCATAAATAAGTTATCTAGATGTCTATTTATTAGTTTTGGTGTTTCAGGGAATCACCAAGAGTGTAACGCAGTCCAGTATTTGGTCTCGGGGAACAACAGGAAAGGAGCAACTCGCAGAGAAATGAAGTCCAAATGTGAAGGCATGCCGGCGCGCGATGACAAATGCATCTGAAGCCTCGACCATTAAACGACTTCATGCGGCTTGGTCAAGAAGAAATAGATGTTTTTCGAATTATTAACTCTCTAAGTCAGTCAAATACACCGCTTACTGAACTTTATTCCTCATTCATCTCCCTCACCTTTCCCGGGCTGACAGGCTGGATGAATGCGTCCCCGCGGTGATGGGGGATGATAAAATCCCTCTTGCGGTTCAGAGAAAAAAAGTCTCTCGGCTTGGCTGTCGCCAAACTAGCGGGGGGTATATTGTTCAAGGAGAGTCTTTAAAAAAAGAAATATGCGCGTGGCATTGCCACAAAATCAGGATGTATGGCGATTTAAGATAGTCTGCATGAAAATGTGATATCCAGGTACCTAATTGCCTTTGATGTGATGCAGATGAATATCGGAAAATCGTATGATGCGCCCCTTTTATTTTTTTCTTCCCCGTTGGACGAAAAGAAAAACGCATGTTTGGGTTAGTGCTTCATATTTTAGACATAGTATCAGTTTGCAAAATGACTTCGGTGCTCTGCTCTGATTGGCTCAGTCAGTTGTGTTAAAACCTCAGCAACGTATTTAATAAACAGCCGTGACCGCTTCACGCCTGATCAAATATTAATGCGCTAAATAAGAATCACGACGGTAGTTATTCAAGAACACTCGACAACTTTCACAGTAGGCCAATAAACTTAACCTCATGCTTAAATACAGAAAGTAAACCATGTTTTTATAATGATACAGGCTACCTACAGTATCTACCTGCAGACTCATGGGTCATAACTGTGGTCTCAACTATCATGAGCTTGAACGGATTCTTAACTGTTTACTTTTGAAAAGAAATGTGGTAATTTTTAATTAATATCAAGCCTACTTTCTCACTTTCACTCATTATTAAATAAAGTGAATTAAATCAATTACTACTTCAGAAATTATTTTTCATAGTAGTTTATTAGACATAATAAACTACATAATTTAACATAGGCCACTATAGTGGCCTATGTTAAATAATGTCTTTTTTTAACTGTTATTTTTGTCGGTTTAATGAAATCTTTTAAACTTAGGCTACGTGAAATTACAGGGGTAGGCCGCATGCTTAATATTCTATATTTGTTTTAATAATGATTTAATTATAATAATAATAATGATAATTATGATTATTATTATTATTATTATTATTATCAAATTGTGATATATTAATCCCTTACTGTTTAATGATTGTCCAGTATTTAATAACAATTATAGAAACCATCAGAAATATGAAACATGTTAATTCATTTTGAGTTTAGGAATCAAAACCTCCACACAAAATGTCAGAGGATGTTTTTGCTTCGTTGAAATGAAAAAAAAAACTTGTCCTTTCCTCATTCATTCCTCTCCCTCATACACACACATATTCGCGCGCCTTCAGGCTGATACGATCAGCATCCGTCACACTGTGACCTCAGCATGACTTCAAAATCAAAATCATTTGACCGTACGAGCGCGCGGTATCAGTTACTGCGCGTGCTCCACACTGCTCTGAAAATTTTAGATAAAACCGCATGTGGCTTTTTAAATTTACAACATTTCATCGTTCAGCCAAAAGACATCTCAATTACCCCGAGGTGGCCTATTGGTGTGAAATTGTATTATCGTTCCTTTATTCCTTTCACGTCATTAAACAACGAGCACGCTGAAATCATTTGCAAATCACTGGTCTGGCTAATATGATATCTGAATGGACTGATTAACTAATGGCAAATCATGGGATTTATTTAGATAAGTCCATCATTTGAAGCTTTCAAACGCTGAGTGCCCTTGTTGATTAGAAACTGAATGAAATGCTTAATAAGCGCATAACAAGCAATGGTTGCGGCAACAAATCATTCAATAATCGGTCATTAAAGAGATGCTTGATGATTAAGTAAATTAAGTGAAGCATCAAAGCGCTGTCAGTACGCTCAAAACAAATTGTAGGACTAATGAAAACATAAAAACATGTGCAGTCTTATTTTAAGATGGAAACACTGTTGGAACCACTTCTTTATGCTCCTGTAATAAAAATATTTAATTCTGATTAATCTTGGGTTTGTATTGTTTGCAATGAACTAAACAAAAGTAACACAATTTCATAACACAATTTCATCCAAGAATAATTTAAATTGCTTTTTAATTATTTGTGATTATTTTTTCATTATTGCATTACAGGCTTTAACTTCACAATTAAGATCAAATACATTTCCTTATGTGGAAAATTATCTTTTAAATGCTTTATTTATATTATCTGGTTCTTAGAATGATGTAAAATGTAATTAACAATATAAATGAATAAGTTTTCAGCTCTAAACTGATGCTATTTCCTGTGAGGAAAGAAAGAGAATCCAGAAGAAGAATTCAATCATTTTCCAATTTTTAGCCAAATATCAGCAAAAATCCTGGCTGGCTTTTTGTGTCAATAATTAATTCTGTGATTACGCAGATAAAAAGTGGTTTGAAATGTAATCATGAGAAACTATGTAATGGTTTGGTGGTTTAACCATATTAATATATCATTATAAAACCTCTGCCTTGCCCTTCCAGTGACACCATGTATGTAAACTTCACAAAAACCTTAAGCCCATCATTTTGAGCTGTTCCCTCTCGCTTTGTGGATCTGGCCAAAGAAAAGCAAACCAAAAAAAAGGGGAAAAGAAAAGTAGGAGGGGGTGGAATCAGGGGCTTTGTCTGAGAAGTTGTAGAGGGCAAGCTGCTCTGTGCCCTGTCCTTCAGATCACTGCATAGCAGACTTGGCTCCATCCTAATCTCACAAGTCTCAACCGTCTGCAACTCAAGTTTATCCAGAGGGGGTTGAGCCTCTGGTAGCACCCCATCACGTCCCAACCTGACCTACCCCTGTCTCTCGCTCGCCTCCACCCCGAGGAACACACTGCTAGTGACCCTCTGCTGACTCCGGCTGCCAAATCCTTTAAACGTGGGCAAAGCCTGAAATGATGAGGAGTTGGGCTTTTTTTTTTTTTTTTTTTTTACAGGTGATGTCCTTTGCTCTGTGCTTCCCTGTGGCCAGCAGCATCACAGGCCTACAAGCACAGGAGATCTTCTAGTTGTAAAGGGCAGCTGACTTCCCATCCAGCAGCAAGAATGCAGAAAGATTTGTGTTAAAGTCAGTTTTGCATGACACTAATGAAGTGCAAACCCATCATATGTAGTGAGAAATCAAAAAAAGCAAAACATTTATGAGTCTAGAGCTTAAAGGCAGACTTGTTGAAACAAACAGCCTACTGTGTAAAAAGCACACAATCCCAAGCTAAAAGCTACATCCAACTGACCTGGACATTTGATTTGTGTTATAATTGATTTTACACTGATTCAAAATTGTATTTTATGTTTTTTGGTGAGATAGAGGAGAGATATTTTTATAATTTTGTGTGATATATCATTTAATCCAGTTAATCCAGTGAAGACTGCAGAGACCAACAACACCAAAAATCTAAATCTACTGTATAAACCCTAACTTATGTTGGTAAAGAAGGTTAAAAAAAACAAACATTAGTGCACTGCAATGACCGTAGTATGACTTGTGAGGCATATTGTTGGAATTTAGTGATGTTTTTAGGAACATAGGAAAAGCCCAAGATGTTAATTAAAACTCCTGTTGCATCTAAACAAAGAAAAGCAAAATTTTTATTGGTTTTATTGAAGCCAAATCATGTCAAGTTCCTTTCACATACCTGTGATACACATGCACCAAAGATGCAGTCCTCAAACAGTGAGCTCACTCAGGCAGCAGCACTTATACTTGCCTCCTCCCCCAGGCCCACCCCTCTCCTATGGGAGACATATTTAATTTAATTAAGGCCTGTCAACGCTATTGATTTTGGCACTTTCAATTATGGCCCAGCCGTTTATGGGCTCCATGGGCTCTGGATCTACTGATCTGTGATGAGGGGGCCCTATCAGTGCGGGACCACATGGACGAGGAGCCTCTTTGTCTTCCTTATGGCCCTGCCCTGTCTGCAAGAGACACTGACACATGGCCGTTGCCTCGGTCCTGCTCCCCTCCTGCTTCCCATAATTAATCCCTCATTAGACAGGTCTTTATTGTTTAATTTGTGCCGTTCGTAATCAAATTGGGCAGATTAATTGCTACAGAATTTAGAAACGGGGTTGAAAAATAACCTCTTTTAATTGCCTTCAGGTTTTATGACGCCCAAGGCTCTTTTTGCAAAGCAATCGCGGGGTACGGGTGAAATATCTCACATCCTAAAGAATTTTCTCTACATCAATTTTTGAATGATGAGCCATTATTACTCAGTTTTTAGAAAGCAAAGCTGCTTGCCTGAAGCTCATTAAAATGTTTCTTGGAGATATATTTTCTCTTGCAGTCCTAATTGCAAAAGTCAACCTTACAAATTCTTGTGTTTATTTACAATCTTGGCCTTTTGCTTGTGTTCTGTTTGTGTACCTCCAGGTCAGTATTGTGAGTGTGTGAGAGTGTAAGGGAAAGTTAACTATTTCAAGGCACTGTTAAGGAGAGACAAAGGGTACGTGTGTGTCTACGTTTAAGAAAATATTTTTAAATGGATTTGGATGATAGCAGCAATTAGGAAATCTTTTCTTCTCAGTGTGCAGGAGGGCTGTAACAAGATGGTTATGAGTGCCTCATATTGTGGAGAAAAGGGAATTGAATGAATAGAGTTAGGTGTGACAATAAAAGTGTAACAAGTGATTTGCTTGACACGGTTTTATGGCATTCGTTTAAGTGGTGACTAAAACACCAGTAGCTTCTAACACTCAATAAAGAAACACTTTTGCACGCTTTGCACAGGCACCTTGTAAATGCACTTCTAAGCCGTATTTAAGTGAAAACAGAAATGAATATTGTAGTTACTTTGTATGGGTTAGGGTTCACAGATTTGAAAAAAGGCAGGAAGGTAAGCTTTTGTTGTATGTGCCAAAATCAGAAGCCATCTGAAAATTGCAAACTCAATAAGTATTACATTTGAAAAACACCATAAGGAATAATAGATACAGTATATTGTCCTGAATTTCCATAAAAATCTTAGATTCACGTCAGCTGTTAACAATTTTAGGTTAATGTTTATGTGTTATTGTGATTCTTATTTCAATATTTATAATATAAATGCATTAAAAGCCAAAAATCACAAAAAAAACAAAATTATGCTAATCATGACCATGCTGCTGTGCATGAAAAACGTGTATTCTTTATCACCGTCTTCATTATGCAAACATACACACACAAAAAAGAGGAACAGTGAAACACAACTTATTGGATAGCCCATTAATGCATACATACCAAATGCCTGTTAACCCTTGCACAGACTGCATGATGCATGTGTGAAAGTGGCAGGGTGGCTGTGTGCAAAGCATCATGTTTCAGTGACTTCATTTAATGAGAGCACTGATGTCAAAAGTAGGGTAATTGCGTCGGCTGTCGTGTCACCATACACCTTGGCAATTAAGGTGTCACTCAACAATTATGGTTCATTATCTTTGCGAGAGGCCGGCAGTCCAAACAATAGACTCGTACAAACCTACATATTAATTGCTACCAGGCACAAGTAGACATGTGGAGTCAGCTGAAGTGGTATATATTAAGCTTCTGTTGAGCGTGTGGGAATTATGAGGGCAAGTTACACAAATATGATTATTAAATTTCACTTGATGGACAGATGAGCATAGTGAGAGGTACAAGTGTGCTATTTAGTGATGGATCAGGCTGTTCCCTACATTGCAGGGGGACAGGGTTGGATGGCTTAGTGGAAAATACTAAGAGCCACTTGAATGCTGGAATTAGGGGTAATTCAGGAGAGGATATCAACCCTTTCTTAAAATGAAAAGTTGGCTCCATCTTTACTCATTAAAACCAGGCAACAGGATCCAAGTGATTTCATCAAAATGGAATCTCTTTTGGCTGTAATATTATTTATTAAACTGGTTCGCTCCACACTCATAGATGAATGTTTTTCCCATAGATGAGCTGGTATTGTCCATTTGTTGCCCTCACTGACCCCTTTGCCCTCTCTGCACCAGTGGAGCCCTTATAAGGCAGCATGGATTCCTCTGGCTTGTATGCTTCATATTATCTTCACATCCCCCTTATTCAATATCTCTGATGATTATCTTTGTTGAAGTTGAGGCCCACGACCAGGAGCCTCAGCCCTTTTATGCACAACTGGATCTTGGTTCATGTTTTCCGTGTCATAGCGTAACAGTTGTGTAATTAGTTTTGTTTCCAACAGATGGTTGACCACTGTTACTGTGAACTATTACAAACTCTGGGGTGACTGTTTGGAGACATGCAGATTTAGTTATAACGGGTACAGATGTTTTACAGGAAGACTTCCTTTCAAAGTTATGATTGCATGACCCAGGAGATGATTAAGCTCAGTCAGCATCGTTAAATAACTTTAATGTTGCTGCACTTTGTTAAGTCGAAGGTCACAACATTTAGGTCATTGGTTAAAAATCCCTCTGAGAAAAAAAAGCAGCTTAGAGAAGCAAATTCTACTGCTTGTTGGCTGATTTGACAAAACCTATGGTCTCTGATCATGTGAATAAGCTTTGGTTAAAGTGCTGATGACACGTTTTTGACATTTTTTGCCATGTTTTATAGACCAAAACGTCTTTCATGATGATCTATGTAACAGAAACAAGCGCAGCTGCATAAATGAGTTATTAGAAAACTTCGCTGCTTTTCTGACCAGACTGTGGCGCTGTGAGCCAAAACCGGATATGACGTCTGCAAGAGCCTCTTCTTCGCTGCTTATTTAACATTGAAGTGGCTTCATTGCAATTTTTAAGTTCCTTTTCCAGTTTTACAGACAAATAGTAACGACTCAGCCTCCAAATTGTGTTGACAGTTAATGGTTAGAAGTTCGTAAGTGCAGCGTTAGTTTATTTAGGTTTCCTACAGATTCAGAATTTCATTTTGAAGAGGATAAGGAAGCAGGTCGGAGTCATACCTATGAGTCGTACTCACCGGGAAACAGGCAGCTACAGGACCTCTCTGCTCGTCTAGAGCATCTGTTTACTGAAACTTCAGGCTCCAGCGTGTTGAGACTTCTAACACAATGAAACTGCGATCATCTCCTCTGAAATTGTCTTTTTCATCCATCGTTGCTTCATCACTTCATCAGTCATACAGCTCCTGATCGACAGGCAGCTGCAGCTCGATTATATGAGGACGTCTCCGGTCATCAGATCTCCTCCAGCTGCTTCCAAAGATCCATCCTTCCCTCCATCCTCATTCTTAGAAACAGGAACTATTTAAAACTCGACTGGAATCATGTAAGTTGTTATCTTCTCATTTTTTAAAGGCTAATTATTTATCGCGGCTGCCGTTAGCTGGGAGCTACCGCTAGCTGCGAGCTACCACAGGAACGAGTGCCTCATTTCTGTCACTCCTGGATCTACTGTATGTCAAACTGCTGCAACTCATCGAGTTGTGGGTCAGCTTTTTGTTGTTCCGGGTCACTCCTTACAGTTCTGGTTCCCTCGATGTTGGTCTTGTAGGCTTTTAGCTGAACCAGTGGACCTGAGGCTGGAGACAGACTGTAGGCAGCTGGCTACAGTTCTAGCTTGTAAAATGTGATTTCTCCAAATTCCTCAGCATTATCACACTTTTCTGAACTGGCTGATGATCCCACCACACAAACCAGTTCCAATCTAGTTGTTCTGGAGCATCTTTCATGTTTTCCACAGCTTAGATTACATGTAACTCAATGGGCGGACCGCAACTCTGTACAGTCGCTGACGACACAATATGGCGGCTCGTTTCGATTCTGAAAAGCTATTAGCCTTTAGCCGAGCCTCCTAAACATCTGATATTTACGTAAATACACGTCTGATTAACTTCTAACTGCACAGAGCTACTTATTTTGTCTTGGTGTGTTGTTGTATGGCAAAGTGACTTGAAGTTAAGGTCGTGTCATCAACACTTTAATACTACATCTAGCACTAATTGTGTAACTACCTTGTTTTGTTTGTTGTGGTTCATGTTAAAGTTTAAAGTGGCTGCAAATTTCAAATGCAGAACATGCCCACTGGCTTCCTTTGTATGTGTTTAGTCAAAACTGTATGTTCACAATGAGTCTGAAATCGTAAGCACGTTTATTATCACTGCCATGGCTACGGTATAATGGCAAGAAAGGCTCAAAAATTGTACAATTATTGTATTTGTTCGTAATCTGCTCACAACAAAGATTTTGTCGGAACTTTAAAGTGCTGCATTTCCATACATGCTCCTACATCACAGCATTAACTTTCCACAATTGGAGTTCATCTGGCCTTAAATGCATTTAAGAACAAGGAAAGAGGAAAAAGGGATAATCTCCTCTGCAGACCTTTTCTCATTCTGAACAGCTTTGAAGAGGAAATCTCTGCTTCAAGACTAATCCTGTACAATGTTTTTAACAGTCATCGCACCTTCTTACTCCCCTTTCCTGTTGCTTGTTACCCATGAATAGTTTAGTATAAAAAGTACATGTTAAGGTCAACTAGTCAACTGATCAAATACATCCATTTGGATCAAACACACTGTTACAGAACTTTTCCCTTCATACATTCAGTTTGTTGAGGTAAACCGGTAAAAACTTTTCCGCAAGCATCACTCAGGTTGGATCACTTTGATGGGAGCTTCTGAAGTTTAACAGCTCAGAACATCACTTCATAAGAGAATAGTTTGTAAGTTCGTGCATAATGCGGTGCTGTGTTTTGGGTCTTTCCTCTGATGTGGGATAATATTTGCTACAGTCAAACAATGTCTGCAAATCATGTCAGGCCAATTTTGATCCATATAATCAAAACACAAGATTATCTTGCACAAACCTTTAATTTCACCACCACAGTGCACCCACAAACTAGTTCTTACCCCTGTTAGAAAATGTTCATTTGTTCTCTATCTTAAGAATGTTCCCCTTTTTTAAAATATCCCCCATGCAAATTTGTCTTCTATTCCTTTAACTGCAAGTCTGAGATATGACTTTTCCGTGCCACCAGTGTTGTATAAAGTACCCAAAAGCCATACTCGAGTAAATGTAAAAGTACCTTACTGGAAAATGACTCAAGTAAAAGTAAAAGTCCCCTGCTAGAATATTACTTGAGTAAAAGTAAAAAAGTAGCTTGTATTTACTGTACTCAAGTATCAAAAGTAAAAAGTACTGTTAATAAAACGCAATCAGAAATTTGAGTTTAACATTTTCTTTATTTCTGTTTAATTTAGTTTTTAAGTTTTAATTTGCAAAGTGTAAAGGAGTTTCAATACCTCCTTACATAAACCCAACCATATAGAAAAATATTGTACACAAACACATCCTTACAGACCTGTATGCATGCCTACCAACATTCATACCCATGTGCATTTGATATACAATCCTTCTTGGTGCTCGGAGGTGATGCAAACAAACAAAGAACTTGATTGGTTGAACTTTAACATGACTGCAGTGCGACAGCACTTCAACTGTCCATCCAGTCATTACTGAACCATGAAAAACTTTTGTTCAACTTCAAAAGAAGTTGTTTCTCAAAATGTCCAGGACTCAGTCTCACTCTTCTTGGACTGAAGACCAGACCAGCGATGCTAAACAGCCTTTCACCTGCTGCTGAGGCAGGTAAAGGTGTGTTTAGATTCAGAGACAGCTGCACACGGCTGCTACTAGCTACTAGTACCACTACAACAAAACAAAGATTGTCCATTGGCTGTTAGGTTCCTTGTTATTTTGTAACGAGTAACTAAGGTACTCAGGTAAATGTAATGGAGTAAAAGTATTGATTTTTCTCGTAAAATGTAGTGAAGTAAAAGTAAAAGTAATCAGAAATAGAAGTAGTAAAGAAAGTACAAATATAAAAAAATGCTACTTAAGTAAAGAACAAATATTTTTACTTAGTTACTATACAACACTCTGCCACACTGGCCCAGAAGACAAGCCTCCCTAAGTGTCCTTTTCACATTTGACAAATGTTCTGCAACCACCATTCACCCGTTCAGACCCGTGAGGCT
The DNA here is from genome assembly GCA_023101725.1 of Atherinomorus stipes. NCBI lineage: Eukaryota > Metazoa > Chordata > Actinopteri > Atheriniformes > Atherinidae > Atherinomorus > Atherinomorus stipes. The sequence continues at coordinate 1,082,991 of JALJCO010007983.1, read as the reverse complement.
TCTAATTCTTAGAATTGGAGACTTGTGTGTTTGTCCTCCTGATCATTCTTCTCCACTTCTGGGCTGAGTCAACTGACACTGACACTGTATTTTTAAGGGAGCAGCACCAACATTTGAAAAATTACAGTTTTTCTGGCCGTTTCATGCATGAATTAGCCTTAAATTCTTAGAACAAGTAGGTATGTTGAGCTGCAGAGGAAAGTCCTGATTTTCCACTCATCGAGCCAGATTTGCCTCTTTTTAATCAGTATGACAGTTTTCAGCTCTGCACGCTTTTTCCAGTGATGAATTGGCCCTTTAATATAATATAGTCACTTTAGCTCACACGGCAAAACTGCAACACAGATGGCTGCTGAAAATGGGCTTAAGTTGATATTTCATAAATTGATTGATGAATTGGTTTATGATTAATTCCATTATTCATTCATTTTGTTGACGGCAATCATCTCATTTTAACTGAAAACAAATGCTTTTTTCTTTTCAAACACTAGCAGATTTCTAAAAGAAGCCAATAATTATTACGAAATTGTGGTTTATTTTACAGAAATCTTGAGACAGACACATAAACACACTTGAGAAAATGTGTAAACGGAGGCTTCTTATGAGCTGTGGTTGCGTAGCTAATTGTAGATGTGTCGGGCTGCGATGGTGAGGCGCTTCTTGCTGTGTGGTGGAGCCGCTGAGGCTGCACAAACATCTCCTCGGAGGCCCCTGCTCCTTGTTTAATGAAACACTGCAGGGGCCCTGTGAATGCACACAGAGAGGCACAGCACAATCTGATGGACAGTGTCACTGGGGCCATGCCAATTATGTTTTCAGCAAAGTCCCACCAACCTTTCTCCCTCCTTCATCTGGAGCCCCCCCATTGCACTCCTCCTCACTGCCCAGACATAGAATAACAGGACAGAGATATGATTACTAATCTGGCCCCTCAAACCCCCAAACACCAAACAGTAAAGATGTTGGGATTTGTTTGTTCAGTCATCAAGAAGTGTTTCAGACTGAAGAGAAGCTCATGTGGGGGGGTGATGGTGTAATGAGGGTTTGCAGCTGAAGATGTTTGTTTTTGTTCTGATTGGATTGCGTGTGGCTTGATGCGTCTCTGAGTGCTCACTGGTCTCATTATGGGTGGAGCAATCTACTTTTAATAGCAGCAATTTGTTGGCTCTAGCCGGACTGGTGTCATGGACTGTACACAGGATCACAAAGACATGCTTAGCTCTGGACAAAACAATGAATCACAGTAAACATGTTTTCTGACTGGGTGGCTTGGTGTTGCACTGTGTGTCATTTCTCATGCCGGAGCAGTCCACCTCTTCCTCTCTCCTTGTTTAATTGCCTCCATTGAGGTGGGTCTGCTACTCTTCTCACACGTACAAGTGATTTAGTGCTCTCCTTATGAATTCATTCAAATTTGCTTGCAAAGGTGTTTCATCACCTGACATGAAAGGGTGAATATTTCATTAGTCAAACCCTGTAACTGTGTAGCAGTCAGAAATCACATATGTAAATGAACAGAGAGCAAGAGGCAGGGGAATAGAAGAGAAATGGGGTACAGAGGGTTTTCTTTGAAGGTGATTTAGCTTCTCGTTTGAATGTGAATATGATCAGAAGAATGAGCATCGGTGGTTATTGTCTGCCTGAATAAGATTGTCCGCTTTGGCACTCTTCCTGAAATTACAGCCCTATACATTATTTGCACAATACTGAAGCTCGCATTACCATTGCCCCTGATGTACTCATCTCTGTGTAGATGGATACATGTGGTTTGTGATATGAACTTTGAGAAGTCAGTGAGACTAGAAAGCACCACACAAACCCTGTTCATTTGGCTTAAAGCTAGGGTTGGCAAAGTTGGCAAAACGGTTTGAGCAAGCGATATTTAAAAAAAAACACACCACCCAAAACCACACCTTCAGAGCGCAAGGACATGTGCGCCGATGTTTAATGAGCAGGTTAACGATAACAGCTGAGTGGATAGCTCGTTAGCTTGATCGTTAACAGCTGACAAACCACGTTTTTAATAGCAATTAATCCACTCACCTCCAACTCCTTGTGCAGTGTAAAAATTCCACACTGCAAACATCAACACCTCCAAGACTTAACTCATTGACTGCCAGACCTTTTCCGAGCAGAGCGCTCCATATTGCCAGGATTTTTAAGCAATTTCACTGATTTTGGGAGATCCACAGAATATTGTGTACTATGCCAATGCAAACACTGAATGTACCAAAGGAAAGGTTAGACTCTCTTCTTTTATCAGAAAAAATACCCATTTGTTTCTAGCTTTTTCCATTCTTTAGTAATCTGCAGTAGAACATGGGTTTGTTGAAGCGAAAATGCCTGTTTCTGACCAAAAAGCTGAGAAAAAGAGCTTTGAATATTGCAGTCCGCTTGAAGTGGAAAAGTGTCTTTGATGCCAATATTGTTTTACTTTAGTAACACCTTAATTATCTGAACAGCCGTTTACTTCTATGAAACAACAAATACAACACTGAGAAAAGAGTTTTGGAGGCAAAACAATTATTGAGACTAGGCTCTTGTTGCAGTCACTCAGCGGGACTATTTAAACTGCGAACACGAGCATTAATGGTGATCGCCTCCGTTCAGTCTTTTTATCTTATTGCATTGAACCAAAATTTTTTAGTTTTTTCAGAGGAGTAGTGTCCACTGGTGTCCTAAAAAACTTTGATTTACTGCCACAAACGTTGTTTGTCCTATTCTGGAACCCAAACACACAACAAGATGACATTTTAAAGTAGTAATAACACTTGAGAAAGTTCATTTCTACAGTCTTCACTGTGTGCGCTTTCCTCTGTTTTTGCCTCCAGCTACAGCGGTGACGTCACTGTGACGTAGGCTGTGAAGGGGTCTATTGACTACTGTCAGGATGGATGGACCATTTCACTCAGTATAACAAAAAGTGTTTCTGAGCCAGATTACCAGCTCTGGCTTTAAAGACACACAAAAGAACTTTGAGCAGTTTTCTCAGTGACGCGCCCCCTATCAGCGGCTAAACTAGCATCCATCTTGTTCGTACCTATACTGTAAGCTCACTCCAGCCAGTAAAAGACAGTCTTATCTTGACTCTTGTTCTGTCCCTTCCTCTGTTTCTTTTCCTCTCTTCCTCCGGTGATGTTTCCTTGCGTTTCTTTACTGAATTCGACATGATGCGCATTCAAAACACCCGCGATGTTGATACCTGGTTTACATCCGGTTGCTAGTGAGTGACGCGGTGCTGCAACCAATAGTTGGCTGCAACGTCACGGTCGCGTCCCGGATGGGAATCTTACATACTGCTGTTTCTGAGCCCCGGGACGGCTCTGGGCACTGACAGCTCGAAAATGCGCTTAATGAATGTTGGTGTGACATTAAAACGAGTCAGAAACACAGATTTTTAAGGTCTAAAAGTTACGTGTCTTTAAAGGATAACTTTGGCATACATCCATATAATGGGAGAAACGGGGCAGCCTCTAGGCATTATCTGCAGCAAAACTCCTTCATTTCATCAATGCTTTAAGTAGAATGAATGAATGAACGAGTACTATTGTCCTGTGAGTCCAGATTGAGCTTTCCATTAGTTATCAGGGTGTTCTCCACACTTTTCAGGGCTGCGCGAGCCCCTAATGCGCACTTCCGTAGTACAGCTGAGAAGAGCAGCTCGCTACCCAGATACCATAAAAGCACAATTCATGAAACTCTGAACTCACAGGATAATAGTTTGTTCATTCATTCTAGTTAAAGCATTGATGAAATTAATGAGTTTTGCTGCAGATAATTCCTTATAGTTTGACTGCCCCATCTCATATGGATGCACGTCGCTCAAATTGTGTCGCTGAATTTGGTTGAAAGTTTTATGGAAGCAAAACTAATAAAGTAGTGCTTGTCAATCTTTTTCTTGTTCTTCTTCTTCAGTCAGTTTCTTGGAAATGCACAAAACATCAAAACCAAATTTGATTATACATTTAAGTGGGTAAGGAAAACAAAACTTGGGAATTTAACTTTCTTTTCTGTATGGTAAGGCAGAAGATGTGCTCTCTAACCCTTTAGAAATACTAAAATCTCAAAGTTTTAATGATTATTTGTTTCATTTTAAGTGCGCTGATGTCCATGCCCTGAATAAAAAATGTTTAACAGTCCATATATTCAGGGTTGGCACGATATAAACATTGAACAATCTTAAAAACAACAAATTACCAACTTTATAACACTGATATTGTCAAATAAATCTATAAATGTACCATATTTGCCTCATATGTGGGCTTATAGTATCATTTTTATGTTTTTACTCTGTTATGTAATGCAACAGGCGAGCCAGTCAGTGAAAAATGGTGGAAAAAACCTGCATGTATACAAAGGCAAAAAGGTTTTTAAATGAGCAGGGCTCACAGTGGAAGACGTGGCCATGTCTTTATTTTTGCTTAACAGGATTAGTGAACCCATGAAAGGCACACAAAGTGACACAATTAGAGGCAGTGTCAGTTTCACTTTACAGTTTCAAGAAATCCCACCTCTTCCTTGCAGGCAAGGGAGCTCAGCAGAGCCCTGCCCCAGAGCCAGGCTCACATCAGCCACTCGTGGACCTTTTAAGGTGTGGCTTTATGTGACACGAGGATGTGTTCCACCCCTTCACCCCCTGCAGCCCACAGCTCATTGAGCATAAGAAACACAATTAAATTCAGCTAAAGCAAGGCCCCTGACTGCTCTGCTGTAGCCTAACAGGCTTAAGAGGGGGAAATAAATCTAATTGCGTGTTATTGGTCTGAAGCTAATCCTCCATGGCTTGACACTGGAGTGAGTTTTGGTGGGTGGGTAGGCTGAGGCGTGTGGTTCTAGTTTTGGTGGTAACAAAGGCAAAGGGTTGTTCTTGAAACTTGACAAGGGTTGAAAACCACTAAAAAGCCTCTTAAGTGGCCATAAGTCTTATCAAGTGCACACTCCTGCATGAAGAGAGCACCCTGTGAGAATTCACACACAAGCGTAATGATGAAGTCAGGACCACACTGCGATGTCTGTGATATACGGTTTCAGCGATTGCACATTTTCATTCGTGGTGAGGGAATGCTGAATGTTTGGCAAGTTTCTACTGACTGCAGGCATTGAGGTAAGAGGCAGCACTATGAATTAATTGTTTCATTACACAGTTTTGAAACATGTTAGAGGAGATTAATATGCAATTATTGTGTCTACCAGTGACACCTGATCGGATTTCTAAGAGCTGCATTAAATGAACCAAAGCAACATAAAACACTTAACTCGCTGTTTGCTTTCTGAAATTGTTTCCAGTCCTGTAGCAATCCTATGAACAGATTGTGTTTTCTTCTAGTTCCAGCATAATTGGTGCCTCACTTTTGCCCTTTTGTACATGTTATTAAGTTGTTAAAACTATCAAGTCAGAGGTGGGGCATTCAACCAGATAGCCACATGCACTGATAATCCCTTTTCTGTTATTTCAACTAGACAAGATTTGGCCTCTCTCAAGGTTTTTCTCTATGGCTACATTACCTTTCATCTGTGCATATGGTCGTGGATGTGATGGTGCAAGATGGCTAAATGGTGTAAATAGAACCCAGACGACTGCAGCTCCAAAGTAGATGGAAACAGTTTTCTAACTTATTTACCTTGGAACGATCAGGGAAACCACCTATTTACTTCCAAGCCCATTTTCTTTAGAAAATATAAGTCTGCTTTTGATTTAGTCAGCACTTAAACAACTTATTTTTCACAATAAGAACTAATGGCTCTCACTTGGATGGCAGCCCTGTGGTATGTGAGAATTGTTCCATTGTGAACAGACAAGTCTGCTAACCTCAGAAGACACTTAAATCAGCTCAGTGTATAAGAGCTCTAACTTTTTACACCCGCTGTTTATGCACCACTGCTGGCCTCTAAAAAGACCAACCGGGCTTAATGGTAGGTCCCATTGGTAGGTCGTAGAGACCGAGCAGTGGTTTGTGGTCACTTTTAGCATTGAGCTTGACTTAAACCTGGTGAGCAAAGACATAAAAGTATTAAATAAGGATCTTAAAAGAACATTTCAAAGTTTGCGTGAATTTTAGTATCCTATAACTTTTGCCCTGTGTGTTTAACGGCTACTTGGCCCACACAGATAGGAATGAAAAGCACAAGCAAAGAAAGAAAAATCAGACACATATATAGTGTGGAGATGCCTACAGTTTTTTATACTCTTTGCATGCTTTTATATCATCCCATTGTGAAGTTTTTTTCTGAACTGAAAACATGTACATCAGTGAAGAGAATAGTAGCACTGTGTTCAAATAATGATTTTTTTTTTTCATATCATTTTAAGGCATGCTTACATATCTTTTTTTTAATTATAGTTCTATTTGATGACCAGTACAAGAGAAGACATTTTGAAACCTTCTGGTTCTTTGATCTTATGTTTTACTTTCAGACCTACTTTTGATCTTACACAGTTATGTGAAGGCACCAACACTATTAAGTTTGGTGTGGGAATAGATTGTGGTTTTTGTTTTAAATCATCACTTTATAACATTAACATGCATTTTTCTGTTTGTTTCCATTGTTTTATGATAATAAAATGTACAAGAATAAACTGAAATCTGGACTGTTTGCTGGCCATGAGTCAAGTCTTTGTGCAAGATGCATTGACATCCTCATGAATTACTTCAAATACTTCTTTCAACTAATGAAATGAAAAAGAAATCAATGTCCACTTGTGCATTTACTGTAGAGATAATGATTATGTTTGCCCTAATCCTGCACCTGAAACAAACCCCATATCATCAGTTTTGCTGGAAATTTGCTTGTTTTTATTCAGGGAAACTTTTTATGTCACTGGACTTAAAATAAACAAAAGTTCTGTCACAATCTCCTTGCTAAATGCAGATTTTCTTTTAGTCATCAATGAACGTCACTTTTATTTTATCATCCACCGTCCATGCCTGCTTCTCTTAGGCTGCTGTTTCCTTGTTGTCTTGATGTTTGAATGTGTATCCAGTTTTCCTCAGCCAATTTCTTAAAGTTCATTTTAATCAAAAACATCAGTAACTGTTTTTTGCATATTTGTTTTAATCTTGTTTGTTGTGAATTTTCTATTTTTAAAGCATTTTTCATTTTTGTTTTTTTTTTCTTGGCCAATCTGCACATTTTCCTTTTACCACCCTTTCCATTTTGTTTGTACTGCTGCAAATTTTAGGAACAGCTGACCAGAAACAGCCTTTGTCACAATGTTAATCAGATTACCTTCTAGGGAATTTTATAGATCCTCCTCTTGTTTTCCCTGATAGTTGTCCTGTTGGGGCCATGATTTCTGTTCATCATGCAGATGCATCCATCCATCCATCCATCCATCCATTTTCTAGTGTTTATCAGGGGTTGGGTCACAGGGGCAGCAGCCTAAGCAGGGAAGCGCAGACTTTGCTTTCTTTGACCACTTCTCCCAGCTTATCCAAGTGGATCTCGAGGTGTTAACAAGCCAGCCAAGAGACATAGTCCCACCAGTGTCTCGTGGATCTTCCATGGGTTCTCCTCCCAGTGGGACATACTTGGTATACCTCACCTGGAAGACATCCTGTAGGCTACAGATGCCTAAGCCACCTCCACTGGCTCTTCTCTATGCACAGGCACAGTGCCTCTACTCCGAGCCCCCTCCCAGATTTTGCTCTTTCAATCATATTTGACCCTTTTATGATTGAGTACCATAATCTTGGATTTGTAAGTGCAGATTTTCATCTCACTTCACACTTGGTTGTAAATCACTCCAAGGAGAATTAGAGGTCATGACTTGATGAAGCCAACAGAACCACATCATCTGCAAAAAGCAGAGACCCAGTGACCCTGGCCACTGTAGGCCAAGAAATGAAGAAGAGAAACAACATGGCTTCAAAAGGATCTGTTGGTCCAATGCCAAGACAGTGTCTCATAGACATTTGATCAGTCAAATGCATCCAGACATGTTAGACCGGACACACAAGAACACTTTAGTTTATAAGAAAGTTACAGTTTACTTGGAGGAGAGAGGCTTTAACAACACGTGGTGGCACAGTGGCGTGTTTCCGAATTTGCAAGTGTGACCGAAGGCCGTTCGTATAGACCAGGGATCACCAATTCCGGTCCTCGCGGGCCGGTATCCTGCAGGTATTAGGAGCTCCCTTGCTGCAACACACCTGAATCCAATCAGTGGGTAATTAGCAAACTTGTACAGAGCTTAACATCAAGCTCTGCACACGTCACAGGGTGTGTTGCATCAGGGCAGCTCATAATACCTGCAGGACACCAGCCCTCGAGGACCGGAATTGGTGATCCCTGGTTTAGACCTTTGACAGTGAGTTGAAACGGGGTTAAACCAATCGTGCTAAGTGTGACCCTGCCTTTAATGCCAGCAACGCAGACCAAGTTCCGATACTTGTCATGCAAGAACCGGATGGCTTGTACAGTATGAGGAGGTCTGGTTCTCCATACTTCAAAAGCATCCCTCTGCTTCCCTATGGTGGATGCAGCAGCTGGTTAAACTCTGCACTTTGTTTGAATTTTCAAAGAAGCAAAATGTAACTTTTAGCAGAGTCGGTAACCCATCCAATTAAAGGTTAAGGGCAATTGCTGAAAATCCAAAGCTGGAAAGTGCATTATTCTCAACTTCAGGGCACTAAAAGGCAACAACAGCTTCAGAAACGACATCAAAACAAGTCAGAAACACATATTGTTAAGTTCAGAAAACTGGAAATTAATCACCATTTGTAATTGTGCAGGTATTAGTGTTATACATTTTATCGTACAAAGGATGAGTCTATAACCTTTCTGTTAATATAACTGAATTATCACATTTTGAAACTTTTTTTTATCTGAAAAAGGATATTATTTGAATTATCTTATTACTTTTTTAAAGAATGTTTAGCAAAAGCATGTTCAGCTGTAAAATACAATAATATCTGATTATTTTTCCTAAAATAAAGTAGCTGAATGATTTTCCTGCAAGAGTGGTGATTTATTTATTTATTTATTTTCAACATTTATTCTATGTTTTAGCAACAACTTAAAGACTATTAACTAAGATATAACAAAGTGATTAATCAAACTCCATATGACCTCAGAGATGTGAAGAACAAACAGTCTATAAGGCTTCTCTTAAGAGTTCAGATAGGATCTTTTCTACCTCTGTGTGGTCAGGCAGGGAGCAGATGAGTCCTGAAGCGAGCGGATGGACTCTGGTGAACACTGCAAATGTTAATGACACCCAAGGAGAACACTGGGATTTTCCCTAACACTGATAAAACCCAGATTTAGTGCCGCTCATAAAACACAAGGCAAATTGTCCACTTATAGCTATCTGCTTCAAGACCTGGAAATAGGAATAGGGTCCACTAAATTTCCATCTCAAATAGCACTGCCAACAGATTTTTTTTCTTTTCTTTTTCTTTTTTTTTTTTTTACCCTTTCAGCCCTGAGGGTGGGTGGTGGTTCTGATCTTTATCAGTCCTCCTAAAAATAAAAAGGAAAAAATGCAGTTCTTCTATACAGTAATGTTCATAAAAAGTTTATTTTGAGAAAACAGGAAAAATGTCCGAAAACCTACACATTTGAATTTACTGATAAGAATATAACACAGATGTTTACAGTATAGCATCAGATTATCTATAATTAAAATCATGCCGAAGGCTTTAATACACACACATACTTTCAAAATCTGCAAGCTAAGGAGTAATAAGTGTTATCATTGGATTAGCTGGCTCATAAGCCTCCTTTCCGCTGTAATAGGCCTGGAAGAAAAGTCCTTTCACACACAATTGAACCCAAAGTTCATATCATCATAGCAATTATCTAAATATCCTGTTAGCTTTTAAACTTGGAAGAAATATGTGTAACTCCAAATACAAACTTACTAAAAAGCGATTACAACAATTTCTATTTGAGATGAACGCCAAGTGTTTATTCATGTTGCCCAGATGTTAATTGTGGCAGAAAACATAAATGTTTGAATGATGATACAATGCTTATTCTGCAGTCTCATTATGTCAAACTGACTGATGTCAGTGTTTTGCTGCTTTAAAATCTCATTTTTCATTCTCTGAAATAAGTATTTTGAAGGATGTAGCGTATTTATTGGCAGTCTAACAGCTTTTAGCAGCTCGGCAGTGCAGAAATACAGTGGAGAAAAAGTTCATCTTTGCAAAATTAAGAGGTAAAATGGCAACAACACTCAGTAATTCTATAAGAAACCCCACAAACTAAATCAAATAATGTAATTACAGCTTTCACCATATCTCAGTAAGATTTGGATTTTTGTTCTTTGACATTAAACAGTGCATGAGACAGATTTTCTGCTTTGCCCTGAACTTCCCTTTCTGGCTCCCCATTTCTTTTCTTTTGCCTGTTTTACGTCAAAAGAATAAAGGGAAACAAGAATATCATCATGAGTACTCGAGCGAGTAACAGCAGCCACAATAATGGCTACAATGCTTTGTGCTGACCCATGAGAATTGCTTTCAGTAAAAAAAAAAAAAAAGAAAAGTGGAGACGGAAGCGGGGAAATGTCAGTGGGGAGTTTTACATGTGTGTAAAATGTTCTTAACGTGAATATATCAGTTTATATTTTTGTCATTGCACAGAGAAACAGGGCTACAGAGAGCAGGGGGAGTAACTGCAGCTGAGTGAAAGAGAGCAGGAACCTCTTCTGGTATCTAAATGATTACAATGAGTCCCTTTCAAGCCATAGCGGCAAGCGCTGTGACTTGATATGATTTTTATCAGATGCTGAAATGCTACATTACCAAGTGGGCAGTAAATTATGTCTAAACCAATTACAGTGGGACCCTGTGCGGCCCAACAGCCACAGCCAGCCAAGAAGGAGGGAATGAGGAGGAGGGGAGGGAGGGTGGCGGCAGAAATGAGAGGAGGATGTGATAGGGTGGGTTTTGGGGGGGATGAGGGCTGGAGTTTGTCTTGATTAGTGGAGTCTGGGGGCGCATGAGAGTCTGCCGATAAGGCCACTTCCAGGCAGAGTGTGTGTATGTGTGTGAGTGTGAGATAGAAAGAGGGAGGCTGAGAATTGCAGAGGAAAAGCTCAAAATCAAAGGTAAGCGCCTGAATATGTGTGTGCATTTGGTGCAGATTCATGCACTTCTAAGGAAGGTGTGAGCCTGTCAGCGTTCAGAGAAATCACTAAGGAAAGACACAGGAAAGTGTGTTTAAAACGACCTGTAATAAATAAGAAAGTAATAAATTAAGCAGTAGTTTAAAGCTTGTCGAATGAAACTGTCAAACTGGTTTAGTTTATATCTGGTCAGTGAATCAGTGCATATTCCCTTTTTATTGTCAATAAAATGAATGTGTAATTGAAAATAGATAACACAGTATGATGATAAGAACAAAATCTTATACTCAGTAATGAAACATCATAAATAGTGTTTTTGAATTAAAAATCAGTAACTGAAAGTAGTTGTAAATTAAATATATTATTCTTAAAAATGACAAAAAAAAATGGAAAAAATGCTTAAAATCTGATAACTAGTTTAAGAGATTATCCATTCTCACCAACAAGGCTGAAAACCGATAATGTACATTTGTGATCTTCAGGCCTTAGGGCAGCATCACATTACAAAACAGAAATGTTTCTGTTGTAGAAATTACTGTGTGGGCAAAAAGAATTTGAAATGCTGCCACCACTGGGCCCAGACTGATGTATTACGGACTGAAATAAAGTGAAACATTATCCCATGGTCTAAGGAGTCAAACTTTGAAATTATTTTTGGGAATCGTTGAGGGAAAAATATTGGAACGACCATCAGGTTTGGCATCCCTGTTCAAAAAGCAATAACTGGGATGTTATGCAGTGCATTAGTAGACATATTATAGATAACCTGCAGATCTCTGACGGCACCATTAGTGCTGAGGGGGAAACCTTGCAAATGTCATCATTTATTCAGTTCAGTTTAGTTATTTTTTCTGTTTATATATATACTTGCCAAAGAATCAGCTTGGGTTTAAACAGATTCTTCATAGAAATGAATTGCATGTTCGTAGAACAACTTCTACATCTCCTCAATTTTCTCAGTTACTATGGTGTTGAGTCCCACTACTACCACTGCTTTTCAGAAAATACTGTACATTATACAAGTTTACACAATATTTTTTGCCCCTGAAATAAGCATTTTGTTTGTTTTGTTTTATTTTTCTGGAGAAATTGGGTTGCCACAAAATCTTTAACATTCTTTAAAAATATTTATAATTGTTTAAACAAAAAGCGAGAGCAGTTTAAACATCAAATGTCTGAATCTGGTTCTTGGAAGATGGTTGAATTGTGATTGAAAACTTGTGTGTGTGTGTGTGTGTGTGTCTGTTTGCCATTGCTGCTTCTTATCCTGTCCATCAGCCCTAATTTGTTTATCCCCATCCTTTTCATAAACACCATTAGAGTGCAAATAGGTGATCATAAAGTGTAATGGCTCTCCCTCCCATTTACTCTGACAATTAAGATAAAGTGGAGAGATTTGGCTCAACGTCTTTATTGGCTTCATCTTTGAAGACAAAATTAAATAACTTTCCCTTGTCATTTTGCTGCAGCTGATTCTACAGAGTTGTGCAGCTCAGTGATTGATTTAGTCACTGGTGTTAGTTTCCATCCAGGAAACTATCAAAATGTCACAAGCAGATAGCAAATCAATGGCAAAATTTAATACCAGTGATGAGGAATAAATAATCATCAGAAAGCTGAAAATTGACCCCAGCAGCATCCATGATGAAGTGCATGTGGTTGATAAGCTGCATTTTCCTGGTCATGCTTTTATCCTTGTTCATAAATTTTTTACTTGTCATGCACATCATTTATTTCTCTAAAATGGTTTCGGCCTGTCACATTTAATTCCATGCATTGTATATGTTGAAGTCCAGTTTCCACTTGACCTTGTCACTGGCGCAGAATACTAAATATGAGGAGAAAACGGATCACTTTGTTGTGTAAAACCACCTGAACCATATTAAAGAAGAGAAGTCTTTCATACTGGGGCCAATATTTGTCTCTTTTTTTATTCTGGTGTCCATTTTATTGTTACGAATAGGCTTTAAAACTCAAATGAAAGTCCCCTGTCTTTGAAATGTTTACTCTGCTTTTTCCCATATCCGTTCCTGCTCCGTCTGTATCCTCCCACCCCCTATTCACCATATTCCCGGATGAGAGCTGCTTGGAGCCAGCGATAGACTGCAGATGAAAGGGGAGAATGAAGGGGGGAAGATGGTAATGAAGCAGAGGGAAGAGACAAGAGGTCCCTGTGGGGACTCTGATGCCTCATGGGGCTTGTTTTGCTGTCAGACCACGCTGGCCCCCACGTCCACAGCTCCCTATGGAGAAGATGTGTCAGAGGATGCTCTGGGTCAGCCATGGGAAGAGATCATGTCTGATCAGATAACGGCTTTCTGCCAAATTACCACTGATGTGTTTGATGTTGGAAAAAGTAAATAAAAAAGAGAAGTCATTTTGAACTGGGAAGTGCGGAAGTATCTGAGTGTGAGTTGGATTGCCCACATACATAACTAAACAAATATAGCCGCACATAAACACAAGGTGCTTTTACAATAAGAATGTAAGACAAGAAATGTTTATTGATTAACTGAAAATTATTCAGAATAATTCAACAAATCCTTCACTTTCATCAGGTTTTTCCAACGGTGTTCGCCTGATGGCTTCTGTGAGTGGCAGGCGGCACAACGCTACGTCATCCTGCGAGCAGTTCTGCTTTTGCTCAACAATTTACCACTTTAAAAGGCCCAATGGCCAATCTGCAGACAATCGTCCCCTGTAACACTATCTGGGCCCTGTTGATAAAATGCAGATGTGGCTCCTCTCAATGTGAATTTGTGACCCATTAAGTAGAACCCCTCCTCTTTCCTCACCACTCCATCCCTCGTCTTGGCAGAGATTCCAGGCCGCCCTTTCACATGCATTCCCCAAAAGCAGGTATGTGGATAGTATCAGGCTAACGAGTCACAATGGTGAATTTGTTCAACAAGGAACACCACATTACTTAAATCCAAGTGTGGCTCTCCCTCGCTTTGAGATCTGCTGACTAGATTGGCGCAGTCTCCCCAGCGTCTCGTTTAGGGACGAACAAAAGGTGAATTCAAGCGCTCCCTTTGAGGTTCACAAGACCTGACTCTGGTCTATTGATGTCAAGTCTCCCCATTGGTCTCTCAAAATGTCTCCATTGGTCAGTCACTGCTGTTGTGTCTTAGGCAATCTTTGCAACAGTCTGCTTGTGAAAGTTATAAGAAAATGGAGAAAATGGAGAGCAAAGAAATCATATTGGCACCATAACAAAGATCTACATGTACAATTCAGCATCACTTTGAACTGTTTGAACATGTGCTGACTTTTTCCCACCGTTATCAAAACTTTTTCACTTTCATCTTCATCATAACCATGGGGTTTCTTGGAAAGTTTGCTGAGTTTGTTTTGGTCAGCAGATTAATTTAACCTCTAAATGGTATAGAGCTAAAAAAAAAAAAAAAAAAAAAAAAAGCAGAACATTTTGCAGCATTACAATAGGTTTGTGCCAAACTGAATTATAAATGATAATACTATAAGGGGGTAAAATAGCCATGCACTACATTATACTGCCATTATGAAGTGCCCTTGTGATGGGAGAGAAAACACATAAAGAAAAAAATATGTAGAGCTTAATTTGTTATTGTGCACCAACCATATAAAATGCATATAACTGGTGGTAATTAGACCAGTTTCAGTTTAAAAACTTTTTTGTCAGTTGTAACTCGGGTTACAACTGTCAAAAAACTTTGTTTGTCAAACTCCACAGATTTAAAGTCTACAATGATTTAGCTTCTGCAATGATCAACAGATATGCCTTGTCTCATGAAGTTGTGTATGTGCAACATACTCTGCCATGTTTTTGTGTCCCCAGCATCGCACTTTAAGAGTGAACTTTTGTGGGCCCTTGAGCAAAGTCCTAAACTCCCACCAACTGCCCCCCAGGCACCATAATATGGCAGCGCACTGCTCTCTAGGTTAAATGCAGAACCTAGCATCCCAATTGGGATCAATAAAGTAAAAATTATCATGATTATTACCATAATTGTTCATTCAAGCGCTGTGTTCTGCTGTAAAACTCTGCACTTGGTTGTTTTCTTAATTTGGGATAACTGATCAAGACCACCAAAGACTTGCATGGGGACTCACAGGATCACAATCCGTCCATCCAGAGCCCTCTGGATGAATCATTAAAGATCTATTCTCACCACAATCTTCCTCTCAGCTTTGCTTCCCTCCCACAAATCCACAGGATCCAAATGTCAATGCAGTCCTGTCCTCTAACGAAGTGATCCTCCGTCTTAAAATCTTTTAGCTAAGACTATTTGTTTAAAATGAAATGCAAAAAGCACAAAATGTATTGCAATGGTATGCTAAATGTGCATGGAGTGGTGTGCTTTTACACACAATGCCATGAAATAACATATGAAATAAAAATATCTGCATAAAATCACTTCTTGCATATTTTATCATTATTTTGAATTTCTTCATAATATTTCGAGTCAGGCTGAATTTTTGGAAGCCTCAGTCATGGAGCCTTCCGGCAAAGATGCATAACACTGTCACTGCTTAATGAGTAATCACATCAACATGGAATAAACTCAATAAAAAGGAAATCTTTATACTCCTTGGTTATAAATTCTATTTCACGGCATCTATGTCATTCCAGTAAATTTTGCTCTCACCACTCCTGATCTGAAAGCAGCCAAATGACAGTATCCCAGACAGTGTATACTGACCTCATTGTTCCATTTGTGAAGATCCCCCCACATCTGTGGCTTGGCTCTGTAGTGCCTCTGGCTATGCTTTTACATACTCTATGATCCAGCTCCTTGCATCATTTCACTGTGAATGGAGAGAGTTTAAGTCAAAGCCCATGGTAACAGAGGGCAGCATTATGGATGAGCAGCTTGTGAAAAAGGTCCATTGAGAAAAAAAGGCCTGTGACAGTTTAATTGGTCAAATTAGTCACGATATTCAAATCGTCTCTGTTGACCAGCCAGTGACTGAAGTGTGTACCACTGCAGGCTGGGCCAACCTCAAAACTCTGTCCAGATTGCAAATGAGACACATTAGGCCTTCCTTTCCTGCCAACAAACTCCAATCCAGTGGCAAAACACTTTTGCCAATTCAGCTCCTTGAAGAAGTTTCATTGCTACTTTCTGGCTACATGGAAAACGCTGAAAACTCCTTTATAATATCTGTCAGCTGCCCCAGCCTCCAACATAAACAGGTGTTCCACCCAAGCCAGTGTATTTACTTATGTCAAGACTATGCTTACATATACAGACACTCAACACACTTTTAACATTCTCCTCGATGCTGCAGTCGAGCAGCATTTGGCATTAGTGTCTAGAGCCGGCTACACTCTTTCAAGAAGACAAATTAAAACCACCTAATTTGCCTGCTGAAAGACTTTGCTCTGTATCAAAGGTGCATGGGAGCAAAGCAGGCGTTAACTCCCAAACACACACACATAAAGTGCATGCTCAAGCTAATATATATGTACAACAGCTACAAAGAAGGAGAAAAAAAATCTCAAGCTGCCATTTAGTCCCCGTGGCAGGGCTTACATGGTTGTAAAACACACTGGCTTGCATGCGGCTGCAGGTTGTTATAACTGGTGATGACAGTAATATGAGCTTGTGTGTATGTGTGTGTGATTTTAAAGAATTGATTCAAAGAGAGATTGCTTGGGATTAGGCTGATGGGACAGCTCCTCATTTGGAGAAAAGTATTCAGGGTTTTTCTTCTTTTCGCTTTAATTTTAATTAAATTAAACTGAACTTTATTACTTATGAGGAAACAGAAATTTCGGAAATGTTTACCGCTGAAGAAACTTTCTGGCATCTTCCTCAATAGAATGTTTTGTAGCTTCATAATATTTTTAGGGACACTAACTTTTCTGTTAGACATTAATCATTGAATCCAAAACTGTCAGAGAGATGGGATTGCAAACTATCATGGCAGACTGTGGTAAATGTGTGACGAAAGCTGAGGAAAAGTTAAACATAATTATGGAGATACTACCAAACATCTTTAAATAAAACTAAAGGAAAGGAAATTTATGCTGGAACTTTTTCTGGTGTGATTCAACAATTTCCATTTTCTGCTGTTAAACATTGGGTTGATCGTGGCTGCCAGGATCATTTTTTACACACTGGAAAGTGGTTAAATGCCCCAGACATAGAGCACTGCATTCATTCAGAGGTTCGGACACATGTGAGACTGTTTTGTTGATCAACAAGCAACAAAAAGAAGGGACAACGTATTCTGCTTTTTTGTAGACCCAAGTCTCAACAACAGTAAGCAAAAAATTCAATGATATGAAAGTGATGTCATGATCTGCAGAACAAAAGTAAGACAAATGTCTGAAATAAGTTGTCTTGAAAAAATCTGACCATCTGTAGTAAGATTAGATACCTTTTATCACAGAACAAATGAGGACAGTTTCAGGCAGTGCCGCATGACATAAATGCAAGTAAACATCCTTATAGTATTTGCATGTACAGATGGAGCGAAGATGTCTTTGTTTAGGACATACAGTGTTGTACACCACTTTATACAGCGCATTTGCTGTCAAACTATAGAAAGGTAATTCTAAACGTACTTAAAGTAGCTTATAAGGAAGTAATCCAGATTGGGCAGTGGAAGTACTGCATGTTTCTGCTGTCGGTACTTCTCAGATGCTTTTAAGAAATTAGATGTTTAAATTTCTTTGTCATCTACATTTTTCCAAGAATCACATTATTATGGGATTAACTATTGTACAATTGTGGGTGCTGACAATGTCTGTTTTTTTGTCTTTCTTTCTTTCTTTGGTTTGGTTGTTGTTGTTAACTATGATTTTATCTTTTCATCTTGGACCCTAAGTCTGTAATAAAGATTAAATTTTTTGTATTTGTCATATTTTGTCAACTATATCTATATCTGTAGTTTTGTTTGAAAAAATAATTTAAATGAAATGGCTCATACGATGAAGTAAGCAACTACAATTCTTATTTGAGGCATATAATGCCAACGACTCATATCCATCTCAGCGCTTTCCAGTCGGAGTACACCGTGCTGCACTGGCCATGAACCACCAGTCAAAAGTTTGGGCACATTTTTCCATTAGATTCAATGGGAAAATGTTTCCAAACTTTTGACTGGTATAGGTTGCCATCAAAATAACAGGTCAAGTCAAGTCAACTTTATTGTCAAACTATGTAACAGTACACAGAAGATTGAAATTAATTTGTTCCAAATGTGAAGTATTAAAAAAAAAAAGTGAGCTTTTATAATACTGAATTTCCCTTCGGGGATGAATAAAGTATTTTTCATTTCATTTCATTTCATTAAGAACAATAAACATTTGACATGCAACTACAGTAAGCACGATGCTAAACATAAGATGCCTCGAGACAAACAGTTCAGATGTCAACAATTAACAATCAACACAATGTATAAGCAGACAGTTAACACGGTTTTCATGTGCTGGAGTGCAATGGCAGAGGTGGAAAGTAACTAATTACATTTACTCAAGTTACTGTAATTGAGTAGTTTTTGTGAGTAATTTGTCATTTTTGAGTAGTGTTTTAAATTGGTAATTTTATTTTTACTCAAGTACATTTTGACCCACATAATTTACTTCACTACTTTGGAAACTTCCCCCATAACTGAGCAAAAAATGAAATGTAGAGGTAGAAAAATCAGCCTGAACGGGTTTTATGTCGAACATTACGGATAGTTAATATGCGCTGCCGATCTGCTTCGGTGACGTTCAGCCTATCGTCTACTGAAAGGAAATCTAACTGATGATGGCTGGAGCCGAGCATGAGATGGAGATGGAGGAGGATGAGGATGGCCAAGCAGACACTGAATTCCAGTGGAAGAGATGAAGAAGGAAATCCTTGATCATGTCTCAGCAGCTCTTTGTGTCCAAACGCAAACAAGGAAATAACTTCATCATGCAAACGCTGACAAATTTGTGCCAATGTTGGTATTCAGTGGGCAGAATTTTGAGTGTGGAACATGGCACTTTATTTCCTTTCTTAAAAAAACAGTCAGTGTGCTCGTTTGTTCATTAAGACCATTGAATTCATGATTTATGTTTGCGATAGAAAGAAAAGAGCAGAGTTTGTTAATAAGGATTTGCTCAACATTTTCATCATCTTGCATTCTTTGATTTGGTTTTATTTTCTCTTTTTATTGTAGTGTTGTAAAAGTTTCTCAAAACCAATGATGGATTGGATTTACAACCTTAGTTGAAAGTAGCTAAGTAACTTTTACTCAGAGAAAATTTTAAATTAAGCACGTTTTTACTTTTACTTAAGTACATTTTTAGATGGGTACTTTTACTTTCACTTGAGTAGAATTTAAGCATAGTAAAGATACTTTTACTTAATTACAGAATTAACAGAGCCTATGCTCATATTCTTACATTGTCACCACCAATATGTTACATTCCCCATATGTTACTCTGGAGCTGTTTTATTTGGATAAAGCACAGCTTTTTTCTTTTCTTCTTCTACATCCTTTTAGCACACCTCAGAAAGACATTACAGGTGTCATCATTCTATCAGAAAGCAGTGAGGCTCTTTACAGGATGTCAAATATCTCCCAAGAAGACAAGTGAAGACAAAGTTGAGTCAGCACAGAGGGAGGGCATGAGACAAAGAAGAAGGGGAGGAAAGTGAACATTTTAACTGAGTTTCCTGAAGTGATCACCCTCCTGAGAAACCATGGCATTTATTCTCCTCAGTTTGTATGTGTGATGACGCGGCTTGGCCTTCAGCCACATTCAATAGTTAAAGAAAGTACTGAAAAAGGGAATAGAGGCTGTCCCTTCGACTTACCTCCCCCATCTCCCCCTCTGAGTCTCTCTACATAAATGCTTGGCAGTTTTACGCATGGCTGGGAGCAATTTCCCACAATGTGTAAATTAGTCAATCTCCCAAGTCAGTAAAGTGGGCTTTGATGGGGAGGACATTAATGAAGTGTACCATTAGGCCTCACATTTGTATTCTTAGGGGCTCTCCAAGCTTTTGATGTTGCAGGGCCCCATGGCTGATTATCCACATGCCAGCACTGCATGCCTCTGTTACTTAGATGGGAGGGAGGGAGGGGAAAAAAGGAGAAAACAGTGATGCTGGAAATTTAATGTTCCCTCTCTTCTCTCGCTGCCCTGCTGGACTGTCCATGCTGTCCTGCTGGCCGTTTGAATTTGGCAAGAGAAAGAAAGAAAATGAGGCAAGGGGGCAGAGAAAGGGTGAGCGGTCCAAAAAGTGCCGTCCAGGAGCTTGACTTCTCTCTGACACTTCAAAGCGCTGTCTGGAGTAAATTGCTGTGGACCGCTTCATTCAGAGTAGAAGGGCTTTCCCTTCGTGGATGACAGTTGCATGGTGACAAAGTTCAATTGGCACTGGTAGGACTGGGGAAGGTGGGGGGGGACAGATCAAAGCGGGACCATTGTAATGGTTTTGTTCCGTGGAAAATCGCTTTTTGTCCCCAGCCTTTTCAAGCCCACTCCTGGCTCCAGTCAGAGTAAATGGGATTTTTAACTCCCTTGTGGGGGTGGAGGGGTGTGGAGGAGCAGAAGGAGGGGAGATTCTTAGCCTCAGGGTAAGGAACTCACCCCACTCCCCCTTACCCTTCTGACAATGCAAGGCCAACTATGTTGATGTTATTGGACCTTTCATCTGAATCTGAATCATAATCTTCACAGAAAAAATTTAACGGAGCAATTGTGCAATTACATTTATTGTAATCACTAGAACGTGATGTGGCAAGGACTTGCTGTGCTTCCTAAAAATGCTCTCACATGCTCTGTCTGCCCATTTTGTTTCATTCTCCAGATGAATAAACAACTAAAATCAATGAGTTCTTATCCTCTCCTTTACCTTTGCTTCACTTGTCTGATCAGTGTTGTTCTGAAGTGGAACATTAGAAATGGAGTCTCATTTCCAGTTTTCTTCTTATAAAAAACACAAGTTTCAGTGTGAGGATTGCGGCTTATCTGTGTCATGTTGCTGCCATGTAGCAGGTGATCCCTTGACAAGTACTTGACAAAAGTACTAGGCCATGGAAGAAAAATCTATATGTTCTCAAATTACATTCTTTGATAAAATATAGGGTTGTTTATGACCTTATTAAAATCCATTGACTCTCTAATTTATTAGCTTTTCAAACAAGACCTTCCACAGTTGTATTTACTACTGTGTAAGCAGAAGGACCCAAACTAGTATTATAATATTATGATATTAGTTTGGGTCCTTCTGCTGGTGGAAAAACACAGATTTACAAGTCACATTAAGGTAAAGACTTTTAACTGAGGAGGACAGAATGTTCACCTGCGTCTATGTCCCTAGTCACACTAATTTTGAAGATATTTTAGAAGCCAAGTGCGTCAAACAGAGATTGAGCTCAGTCTCTGTGATTGACTGCATGAGCCTCTGGCCAAACATCTCCATTTTTTTCCCCTCGAGCTCAGGGAGAAAAGTGTTATTTCTTCAAAAGCCCCATTTGAGAAATCCAGCAAGCCTGTAATTGCAAGGGAAAAGAGTGGACAACCTGCCAAACCAAACACTTGAGAGGGAATTTGAAATATTGTAAACAGTGGAGTAACCCACTAACTGTTGAGGCAGAGGCTGGGGGAGAGAGAGGGGAGATGTGGGGGTGTTTGGGCACACCGTGTGTGAAAGAGAAATGCTTTCAGATTAATAAGTGGGAGTTATGACAACAGTTCACCGTCACCTTTAAAGCCACACTAGAAGGAGCACATCTGCTTAAAAGACTTCTTTCAGCCTCACTTTTTTCTGCATACTCTAGGAATATGTTACGTTCTGTAAAAGCTGCCATAACTTCAACAACTTTTTCATCCTACATTTAGGTTTTCAACTCAGCAACACCTCCCACTCAACGGTCTTGAGCAGTGAATGTAGTTTATGAACACCAGTAACCTTTTTTATGTGTTGACACAATATTTTTCTTGTGCTGTCAAATCAAAGCGGGGAATTATTATTTCAGTGCAACCCCATTTTCCCGTCCTAGTGACCCAAGATATGCTCTCATGGAGGAGGAACCATTAAAACCCAGTTTGGGTTCAGTGCAACTCTGCAGTTTTGTAGACTTAAGCACCCACTCAGCCCCCACCCCCTGCTTCCCTCACTTGCCTTTCTTTTTTTTTTTCTCCCATTTTAAAAACCAAAATCCCCCGACACCAATTAGAAGGAAAAAACGGAAATCTTCGACCAAACATGACATTTACAGGCTAGAACTCAAGACTTTTAATAGTTCCCCACCCACTCTACCCCCACCCTTGCACTTAAATTATGCAGGAGGTTACGTGGATGCAAAGGACACATACACATTTGGATTTGTGTAACTCTTGAGCTATCTTTTCTTAAATGTTTGATGTTTAGAGCTGCAAGGAAAAGTGGCATGGGCCTTTCCATTCATGTCACCTCATGTCAGACTACCACCCTCAGCGGCAATCTGTGCTAGTCCCCACATAATTACATCTACATGTGTTTGTGTGACTGCACTTTAACCAGACTGGACCACAGCATTAATTAAGATGGAAACACATCATTTACTCAGACGCCCCCCTCCCCATCCCTCCCTAGTGCAGGACTACAGAGAGTACACAAAAACCCATGGGTAATTACTGATAATTAAATCAATTACAAGCAGTCTCTGGCTTGCCAGTGCTGGGTGGCGGCAGCTGTGTTGGGGCATTACAAATATTTGAACAGCACAACCCAAATATTCTCTGTGAGCTATTTTCACTGCAGAGCAAATCCTCAGCCAACCCTGTGCCAGCGACAGCAGTCAGCATGGCCGTGTGGGCAGTGCCAGCAGGCGGCACGGTCCTGATGAGCTTGAGCATTAATTACAAGGTGATTAGTCAGTTTTTCCTTCCTGCGGAAGTGGCTCTGTAGTTTAATCTCAATCATACTTCGCTTTGAAATGTGTTTGAATGACTGTAAAAAACATTGTGGGGGCAATTAAATTGTTTTTACTCTTTTTTTCAGATTATTATCTGGTGCTCTTGTAGTCATGGTTGACAGAAAAGAGATAAAATGGGCCATTTACTGCCTGCTTAAGAGGTGGGCTAAGGCAGGGAGAGAGAGACACTGCAGGCCAGAGGAAGAGAATGCTCTGCTTCTTCGTTCAATGCTTGTCTGGATCAATGTGCAACATCTCAAATTATTTGAATTTTTCTTTAATCTTTCTCTGAACATTTTTGTCCATTGAAAGCATTTGACTTCCAAGAAAACAGTCAAACCTCACACTATCTTTCTTGTCATCAATTACTGTTTACAATAAAATACAAAGACTCTGGGATTTATGTTTCAGCATGAGCTACAACCAGTCATGCAATGTCAGATTATTTTCTGTGGACTAGTTCAGAGTAAGCCGCATTTACCATTCAACCAGGTTTTGTGTGGTGTTACGAACTGTGTCTGATGTGGAGCAGTGGGGAAGAGAGGGGGAGTTTATCAGATGCAGATTTGGTGGTATAGCCAGCCACAGTGGGGAGTGGCCACCTATGTCTGTGTGTGGTTTTGATAAAGATAGAGCTTTATGCTCTTCCAGCATTTATGGGTCTGGGCCAATGTGGCAATGCCTGCCACTACCTCAGTCTCAACAAGCATAGAGGAAAGCAGATATCCTTAACGGCCATGTGCACACAGTGACCGGACTGATAAAGCATCACCAATGAAGAGGTAAAGATATGACAGCTGTGCAGAGAAGTTCCCCAGGGACGCTCTGTTGGACCACTATTGTTCTACAAGGTTGTCACGTCAAACAAATACATTTGTATATGGCTTAATTCCCATTCCTTGACCATGTTTTAAGAATCACTGTATGAAATATCGATCTTTCACAGTCCCTTCTTTATAGGTCAGGAATAGTTAACTCTGGTCCTCAAGGACTGCTATCCTGCAGGTTTTTGTCGTTTCCCTGCTCCAACACTTTGACTTTAGTTCATTGCAGACAATATGAACCCAAACATTGTATGTTTTCTGTAGCCTCATCACCCTATAATGGACTGGTGACCTATTAATGGTGTACCGTGACACTCATCTAAAAGCCACTGGGATAGGCACCAGACCACCGCAACCCTGGATTGGGATAAGTGGGTATTGATGGATGGATGGATGGATAGCCACCTTCATGGCATTCATTGATATACTGTATACAATCCTGCATTCCATGTGTGAAATATCTTCCAAAAAAGGTTAAGGGGGGACAATTTAGTGCCAAAATGAGGAAAAAATTGTGAACTAGTGAATGTAATCATAATTTGATACAAAAGCATGACATGCTGAGTCTTTGAGGTGCAAAGCTAAGTGTAAGATCTCCAGTTTGTCATTGATGTGTAACTTGTCTAACATCACTCAAAGACATTTTGGAAGGGATTAGTATTTTCCTCCCTCTACAGTGCAAAATATCATTAAACCACTGAAGCAATCTAAAGGAATTTCAGTGCATACAAAGACAAAGAAAGAGACCTAAGTTGGATTCCTGTGATCGCCAATCTCTCCAATGGTACTCCACCAAGATCTGTCACAACTTAATAGCTGATATGATCATTTGGATACAGAATTAATGTGGAAAAATCTATGTGTGTTATATCTACAGATTCCACTTAAAACATCACTGTACAAAATAAGAAGCATTATGCTAATCTTGACCAGAATGTTTCTGGGCTTAGAGGCATCTGGGATGGACCATCTTAGTGGAAATGTGTTTTGTGATCGGTATTCAACAGTATTCAGATCTGTTTTGGAAGAAATGGACATCATGTGGTCTGGACTGAAGACAAAAAAAGACGGTCCAGACCATTATCAGAAATAAGTCCTTAAGCCAGGTTCTGTAATTATATGGAGCTGTATCAGTGCTTTTGTCCAAGCTCCTTTCCACTCCTGTGATGGCTTAATGTAGAGAAGTACTCTGAGATTATGGAGCAACATATGCTCCTTTAAAGGCAACTTTCTGTTTTCCAGTGACATTAATGCATTCATTGGGCAAAAAAAATCACTTTATTTATTACAAAAATATGGTTGAGAAAGAAAAGAGTACAGTACGGGCTCCTGGAATGACCTGCCTGCAGACCTGACCAGTGTGTAACAGAGAGTGGGAAGACTTGATAACAAACGTGAGAATCAGCAGTTGTAATTTCATTTTATTTGAGTTTTGATTAACAAGTTAATTTGAACGTTTTATTTACATTTTCTCTCCATTTTTTTCTGACTTGGGGTTGTAGGATTAGAATACTCTGACCCTTGATATAAATACACTTAAATTTATTTGTTTATTTATTTATTTTTAAATGACACAGCATTTATTTTATATTGGATCCTTTCTTAGTGGAGTTTCTCTCCATAACAGACTGACATGTGTAGCAGATAGTCCACAGAGGCTTTATTCGGAAGAGAGAGGGCGCAGAGGGCATGAGGGGGAAGCAGTGCGCCGCTGCGCTTGTCCCCCCTGGCTTATTGAATTACCTAAATGAGCAGAGGAGACCAGGCTGGGGCTCTTAGTCTTTTGAAGTTTACAAATCATTCTGACTGCTCTGGGGCTTTGAGGGGACGTCGCAAGGGAGGGAGCAAGTGGGGGGTGTCTTTTGATGCCTTAAATAAAAACATCAGGGAAACAAACAAACAAGGGAGAAAGGGGATAAAGATGAAGACGATGAAGAGGTGGTAAGGAAACACCATTTTACTCTTGGCATCTTGGGAATGGTGACGGCTGAAAAACCACTTCCTGTGTATGATGGGAAAATTGCATGAATTGACTGTTGTCTGAACAGTGTGTGTGTGTGTGTGCATGTGAGTGTGTGTACATACCATACCAGCCAAAAGTTTGGATACATTTTCCCATTAAATTTGATGGGGAAAGTGTGTCTGGACTTTTGACTGGTGCTGCAGCAGTCAGCTCAGCCCAGAAGCAGCTAACAGGTTAAAGTGCCAACTATCCTGAGTTAAAAATCAATAAATCAATAAAGAATCAATGTGGAAGTAATGAAAAAAAAGTTCTCTAAAGGCTAAAAAAGCGAGCCAGTCTAGACCCTCATGGCTAACTTCATATGTGCCTGGAACAACAAACTCTTTTTGGTTACTACAGCAACTTTCCCCATTCCTGACAAGTGTAAAGGGGGCCGATTATTGATACAACTAACTTGCTTCAACTGCAGGCTATTAAGGCTTAACGAAAGTCATGCATCATTAAAGCTCCAGTGCATTGGGTTTCGACATATCCACAGGAGAATTTGGGAAATGCAGCCAACTGAATACCCCACACCTTACCTTACCCCTCCAAGCACGTAGACAAAAACTGTGACAGCTGTAACAAATGTGAAATGCTTCCAAGGCTTTGGTTTGTCTCTTCAGTGTGTTGCAACACGATGGATGTCGATGAGGACCCCATCATCTGGTGTTTTGAGGTAATGAAAAAAGATATCTTTATACTCACACTTATGAATAAATAATTATGGCTACAATATCTTATTTCTGTCATGTCACCCTATGTTGGAACATACAACTTTAGGGGTGCTGCTTTTTTGAGTGACAGGTGAGTAACTTGGCTGTCACATTGGTCATATTTTTTCTATCCTCAAATAGTCATGATGGATTTGAGAAATATCACCAACATGTCTAGTATAGAGGTTAATATGAAGCTTTCTGGAATATAGGATCCTTTCTCAGAGCCTACAGCCTTGTTATAATGATGCCTCTGTATACATAGACATTACACAAAAACAACTAACAGTCACTTCAATTTTAGAGTCTGGAATCAATTTTTTTCTTGTAACACTTGACATCAATAAGTCTATTTACCAAACTGAGGAATTTCATGAGAATGAAAGAAGGATTTATTTTCCCCTCAAATTTGCAGTTTAAGCTGTGGCGGTTTGGGGATTAGAGTTGGGATTTCTGCAGGCAATGATCTTAAGCCTACTGTAGATCTTTTCTTTGTGATCTTCAAGCATTTTGTTTATTATGCAGTGCATACAAAAAAAAAGAAATATCCTGAGCTCCAACGATTCCCTGAAAACATCTTGTTAGAACTTTTATTATAAGATCACAGGAAACATTTTCAAAATTTTGGTGTCACCAGGGGAAAAAAAAAAAACCTTATGAAACTTTTTGTTTCTCCTGAAACAGATTTGTGTAATTTTCTTATAAAAATGTTACCTTCAAGTGGATTTTACCCTCTAACAATGCAAACCACTGATTCCTCTGTGAAAACCAATGAGTAATTGATTGTGTCTGGATATGATGGGGAAAAGATAGCATGTTGTTAGTACAATCAGGAGCCTTTTCCAAGTTATTAAGTGGAACCAATTAATTATGGCATGGAAATGCGTTAAAATGTCTCGATCCCACTGAAGACAACATCCATTTTGAGAATGGAAAAGCAAGAAATGTAATTAGTGACATAATGGTAAAATAAGGTTGACTTGATTCAAACCATATTGTTCACATTGCATGTCCCCATTTCCCATTTCCATCCCTCAAAGTGCCCGTAATACAGTATTTTGTTTTTCAAAAGGTATTCAAAGTTTTCCCTGGCTGTCCCATTTGCAGCTGATTGTTCAGATTTATGTAAAACACATGCACACACGCTCACTACTAAAGAAATACTGACAATGGGGAAAGAGTGATTTCAGCATGCAGATTACCAGGAACTCAATCAACAACTGTCTGGGGACGGCAGGAATCTGTTTCAACTTTGTGACCCACCGGCTCCATGTCTCTGTAAGCATGCGACTCCACTCTAATTGGACGACACAATGTCTAGGAGCTCTGAAACTGGACAGAGCTCACGGCAAATTACCTCTCACTTCCTGTTCAATCTGAGCGGGCACTTGAGCCGTTAAGGGAGCTGTTGGACTTTGAAAAGTGTTTGCTTTGCTTGGCATCTCCAGGAACCACAACCCTGTTGTTATGAAGACTAATTTACCATTTTGGAAAGTTCATTTTTGTGCATGCCTTATTTAGAACAGCAACAAACTGGATGGTGAATGGAATGCATCGAATTATGAGAAGGAGTAAACTGAAATGGCACCTCTGAAATTTGGTCAGGAAAATGATTTTCTGTAATTTCACTGAAAAGAAAAGCTTAATGTTTCTGTCTCTACATTACATACACCAGTAAAATGTTATAGTGTCCAGCTATGAGACCAATAGTTTCATCGGTATTCTTAAGAAAAGACAAAACGTTAGCTACGCTGCGCACTATTTAGTTGAATCTTCAGTTTCCTGATTCAGATTTTTTATTGAGGATAAGCTATATATTGAAAACAATAAACACTGCTTCTTTATCAGAGTGCAATTTGCCTCACTGTGCATGAAATTGTTCACCATTGATGGAGTAAAATCTGGAAAATGTTTATTGTGAAAGTTTCAGGTAATGAGCATTTCAAAAATGTACATCTGCCTTACTTTAGCTCTCTGTCCTTGTCACCATTTTAACTCTAGCAGGCTGTCTTTTCCGCTACTGCCTGGTGAAAGCAGCATCCAATGGAGGAGGATTGGTAGTGACATCTGGCAGTTTGATAAAGTGGATTTGGTTTCTTAGGGGCAATTCCAGGCTGCTCTCCCCGGGCGCCAGGCCTACTCTGGTTAGTATATGACTTACATGTGTACGTTGCTGCTACAGAGGAGGAGTGAGTGTCCATGTGTGTATATGTGATTGAGAGTTCAGTATGCACAACATACAGTATTTCTAAGCAGGTACGATGTGTGTTTGTGTGTGTTTGCGGTTTAGTGTATTGAGCAAAGGGGAAGCGGTTTGTTCAAATGGAAAACAGCAGTTCATCCACCATATTCATTAATGCAAACCTTTCATCACCAGCTCCCCTAAAGCAGGGCCTCTCCCCTTCTAATTTACTTTAAACACACACATTAGTCTCATCAATAAACTCTAATGGCCCTTTATGAGACAGAGGACTATTTCCCATTTTTCTAATGAAGGCCCTATTTCCCTGCAGAGCCTCTGAGTCCGCTCCAATCCATCGCTGAGACGGCTGATCCGTCCTTCCATAACATCCTCCACCGCCACTGCAAAGTGGAAGAGAACAAACAACATGCAGGCATGTCCAAACAAAGAGACCAGCGCTCGCTAACATGCAGCTGCTCCTCCTGCACAACACATGGCACTTATATAGACTGTAATGCAATGGACCTCTTGGTATCAGATTATTTTATTAGCTTATAAAGCAAAGAAATTAGTTTCTATTAACTTTTCTACATAGATTTCTGATGTAATTTTCTAGGTTGAGTCAGTTTTATGAAACAGAGAAAAGCAGCTAACTTCTAAGACTGAAAAACCTCTGAAACTTAAGATTTCATAGCATTCAACAAAATAACTTACAGACTGACTTAATTTTTAAATCATCCTTTTGTTCTTTCTGATGCTTCAAAACAATCATTATTGCTTCGTCTGTCCTGTGTGACTGATTTAAGAGCTTGTTGTGGGTTTTGAGGTTCACCGTAGCACCACACCACATGAAAGCCATGCAAAAGGTCAATACCAAAGACCCACTGTGGCTAAGCAAACATTACTGGTGTTTTTTCAACAGGACTCATACAAACTCACTGGTCTCAAGGACAGACTACACATTCTATAGTGCCACCATCAAAAGGGGAGTTTGGCCTAAAATGTAAATAAGAATTTTCATCGCCAGGCAATTTCATGTGCACGTTTAAAACAGAAATACAATCCATGAGATGGCCGTGTGTCTTTCACACAGTCTTCATGCTGAAGAGGCAGTTTTTGAAATATCAGTGCAGAGCTGCTTCAATGTTGCATCTTTTCTTTTTTTTTTTCTCTACATTCAGTGGCCAATAAACTGCTAATAATATTTTGAATTTACACATAATGTGTCAGTGTGTGACAACTTCATATACATCACCTGTAGCTGTCAAATAGGTGTAGTGGGGTAAGAACTGCAGACATTTTTGCACCGCTACATGTTAAAATACTGGTGTGCACGTAAATTACAGTTGCACTCAACGAAATACATATAAAGCCCATGCAGATAATATGTTTGCAGTTGGAAAAATACAGATGTAATATAAATATTTCTCATTTTGCAGGAAGATAACTACAAATATTTCTATATCAAACAAAATGGGAAGTCTTCTTTAAGGACTTCCTGCTTGGAAGATATGATGATTTTATCAACTGTTTTGTTTTTTACTTTATTAGTTGTAGTTAATAAAAAAAACAAACAAACAAAAACATTACTTTTTAGTTGTATTTAGGGCTGCACGGTGGCGTGGTGGTTAGCACCGCAGCCTCACAGTAAGAAGGTTGTTAGTTCAGTTACCTGCTACAATTCCAACATGCGTGGGTTCTCACTGGGTACTCTGGCTTCCTCCCACCATCCAAAGACATGCATGTTAGGTTAATTTGTCATTCTAAATTGTCCTTAGGAGTGTGTGTGTGTGTGTGTGTGTGTGTGTGTGTGTGTGAGTGTGAGTGTGAATGGTTGTCTGTCTCTCTGTGTTGGCCTTGCAACAGACTGGCGACCTGTCCAGGGTGTACCCTGCTTCTCACCTAATAATAGCTGGGATAGGCTCCAGCAACCCCTGCGACCCTGAATTGGATATGCGGTACAGAAAATGACTGACATGATGACTAGTTGTATTTACCTTTAAAAACAGCTCAGACATTATTTACCTGTATATTAACCTTTTTTCAGTGTCTGATCTTGTCTGACTGTTCATTAAAACTCAGTTTAATATCAAATCCTTTCTAGAAAAAAAATAAAAATAAAAAAAACATTAAAGTAACAAAACAAAAAATGTCTTGATTGATACAAATAATTAAAGAAAAAAAAATCTTTCATCAAATACATCAGTAATGTACTATTCGGGAGCCAATGGTTTGACACTGGTGGTCATGGCTGCCACTTAAGTCAGGCCACCTCATACAACCAAAAGCGAAGTCTTTCAGAAGGCTACAGATGTACACATAGAACTGGAGTTGTATTAAAAACCAATCAATCAGTCATTCAGGATTTAATTGCACTGTACCTTTTGAACAAATTCAATCAGTATCAAAGCCAAAAACAATATAATCAGTTTAAGGGAAGCATTCAAAATTCATCAAATCATACTTTCTAATGCCCCATCCCATCCCAGTCCAGGTTTAACTCACAAGAGAAAACAAAAACAGACTAATGGACTGCTCTAAAAAAAAAAAAAAAAAAAAAAAAAAAAAAAAATCCTAACAAAACCATTTTAACCCCAAACATTGAGACAATGCTTTCATTTATATATCTATTTTAACCTAAAGATAAAATATACTGCGAAATTGTTAACTTCCAGAATCCTGAAATGGTACTCTCAGATCATAATCATAAATTAAATTAAATCAACTAAAAGACATATATAATTCAAAAGCTATATCAGAAATGAAACTATAAACCCTAAAGCAGAGTAAAACAAAGAAATAAAACTTGATATTAAAAGAATTGATCCAAAGACCAGACCAAAATGAACCAATGAAAACAAATGCGTAAACCAACAAACAATACCAGCTGAAAGTTACAGATTTTGTTTTGCACTTTATAATTAGTTTTTTTCCTCATTCTGTAAATATACAATAGATAATATAATTTTATATTTAATATAAAATATACAACTCTCTTGACTTTTATTAGAAGTTCAGAGAGCCTAACAGTAGAAACTGCACTTTATCTGATTTGAGCTATCAAAAATAACATAAACACACAACACACTGTGTCACATTACAACCATATCTGTGTATTTTAGGAATGAACAAAAAATAAACTAAATACTATTCTGCCATGTGCCACACAAGAAAAATAGCTAATAATTAAACATTAGCTTCCCGGCCACTCCATTGAGAGTATTAGTCTCAGTCTGGCCACCTCTCTGCATTTATAGTCAGAAAATATTATATTTATATAGTTATATCATATTATACGATATAGTATATTATATAGTTATAGTCATAGTTAGAGTATACAACTTTGGATCAATTTGATGAAAAGAAACTGTAGGAATCAAATGTCCTGCACAGGTTAGGATCATGAAAAACTGCTATCTCCTTTTTATTATATGCTCATATCTATGTTGCTTAAAATCCATCCCCGCCTTTCTCTCAGTGCTGTTTGAGAGGCTTCTCAGAAGGTAAAGGATCTCCAGTCAGGCCTTACCTCACCCGTGGCATTGGAGGGGGAATTACAGGGCTTAGTTCTCTCAACTTGACCCCGCTCCTAATTACTTGTTGGATAAGTCTTTTGGCTCCTCGTGGAGTGTTGTCCTAACCTCCACTTGTCTGCTGTGTGTCCAAACACAGAGAAAGGAAAACACGTTCCAGTGGAACAGGGGGCTTAGCCTCCACGCCACGTTCTCACAGAGTCAAACGCCCCACCACAGGCTCCCAAGGACCCACGTAGGTTAGGTCGAGGACGTCTTCTTTCACCTCTTTTTTCTTTGTGGATAAATGAGTGATAAGAAAAGGACGGGCACACAGTGACCAGTCACAGGGATTTGCTCTTGAAGTGAGTTTCTTTTTAGATTTAAGATTTGGAAAGAAAGTGAAGACAACTGCCTAGAAATCAGAAAATCATTTTGTCTCAGCTATTTCAAGACCCTCTTGGGTTTTTCCTTTAAATCAATTAAATAGCTTTGTGTGACGGAAGATGACAGATCACAACACGATTATAGAAAGTCAAAGGATCCATAATAATCAAGTCTTTCCATCAGTTCTGCTGCAACTATACAAACAGCAGTAATGTGCTGTTTCTGTTCTTTTATTGGGTCATTAGTAACAGGGATGGTTGACTGAGAAACATACCCTTTGTGTTCTTTTTACAGTAAACCACACACCACTTTCTACTTGAATTAACATACAAACATGGAGCAAATTTAATTAAATAAAGCAAAGAGAGGTAATCATTTTCCCCAAAAGAGAAAATTAAAAAAGTTAATGTCCAACATCCTCTCAAGTTCAGTTTCTGATCATATCTCCTAGAATCATTCCTCCCGCCGCCCTAACCCTGGGAAAGCACTCTCTGAGATTACCGAATTTTAAATAATAACTATGAACGGGGATTATCAGACTCGGAGATTAGCTTGAAAATGAGCGCTCCCCAATTCTGCTCAAATACTTGGTGATGAGGAGCTTCACTTGAGAGGGGCAATCCTCCAGGGACCAAAGAAGTTAAAGGGCTGGAGTTTATTCCATTATTGTCTAATAGCTTCCATAACCATCACCCTTTACCCCCAATAAAGTCTCATTGGCTCGAGGATTGAGTCTGGATTACATGGTAGCTCTGCTAATAATGTCAAACACATGAAGAGACCTGACCCTGAGACTCACCCATCACTACAGCAAGCAGGAGGTTACTTTTAACCAGAGTATTAAGTGTATTACACTGTGATAATGGGAAGAAGACAGAATTCCTCAGCTTTCTTATATATTTTTAAGCATTATGTATTATGTACTATATCAGCAGTGTGTTTGCGGTACCTAAAATATGTATTTCTAGCAGGCAAGCAATAATATGCAGCATAACAGCCAAGTACAGCTTTGAAAGAAGTACATCCTAAAACAGAAACAAGATACTAAAAGAAACAAAGCACAACCTGCACAGCCTCTGTCTTTTTGTTAGATAAGTGTGTGTGCACGCATACCTCAGTTTGTAGGCTGCAGCACTGTACGGCTCCCCCCGAGGCTGCATTGCGAGGCTGGTGCCAGAGAGTCTCACCTAGTCAGGTTAGCCTGGGAACACACTCACACTGCAGGCATTTCTTCCTCTCCTTCTCTCTCTCACGCACACACTCACACATGCTCACGTTTTCACATGTGTGCACACACCGCTACCCACATCATAAGCTAATGAGCCATTATAGTGTCATTAGTGTTTTATTTGCACCGCCCTGTCTTTCAGCAATCTGTCACACTATTGGCATTGTGATGCCTCAGTAAACTAAATAGTTCTCAGGATCTCAGCGTGCACATTTCCATTCCGGTGTGTGCACGTTGCTGTCTTTGAGCCCGTTTGCATCCTGCACATGTGATGATCCAGTCATGTGTGATTAAATGCCTCTGTCTGTTTGTGCCATGTAATCCATTTCCATTTGTCAAAAACAGACAGACACTGAATCTGTCTTCATGTCCACTGTTAATCCAGCTCGGGATGATGTTTCCTGCAGGGCCTCACAGACCCTACATGATGTAAGTAAACTTGAAATTTGTTTGGGGTATCTCTATTGTATAAAGCTTGTGTTTATGTACATAGCAAGTCATTATCTGCATCTTGATTAGATTTTGCAACGTTTTTCATGTTTGTAAACCTAAATAAGGGGTCAAATTGGCAGGACCACCCAAACAGACTGATCACAAATGTAAAATAAAAATAGGGAAGCTCATTGTGTGGCAGACAATTTGACGCTCTTTCTTAACATGGTCTTAATTTGTATTTTATGTCTGACAAAACTGATATACAAGAGTGGTAATACAAGAAAAGATTGATGGAGGAGTTTTGAATTTAAATAAGGACATATTTGCATCATTAGCTGTGTTAAGTGATTCACCTTTTTACTTACGACAGACAACAACAGATCTGAACATCTGTCAACATTTTTTCCTGCCAGCTGCCATTGCATTCATTTCTCACAATGCCACCCATGTTTATTTCCAAACGATGTTACACTTAAAAGGTGCGATCTTGTAAACTAATACTCTTGTCAAAACAAGCAAATGAAACCACAACGTGTAGCAGAGTGATAGCTGTTGCACCTAAATGGGAGAGAGCAGAAAGAAATGCTGGCCCTGAGCAGACGGGCTCTCCCCAGTGTTCACTCAGAGGAATGCAGCTTCTCCTGCTCGGCCAAAAAAAAGAAGAAAAACACAGCAGCACAAGCTGCCCCACATTCATCAGTGTTAATCATTGCAAGGGATTCATCAAAGCACAGACTACATGCAAGACAAACTTCTCTTGCTGTTAGCTGGAATTAAATTGCCAGTTTATATGATGAGAACAACCACAACAGCATACAGTGGTATCAAAGAATGAGTTATAACTTGCAGAAAATGTTGCTCAACATTGCTCTACAAAAAAATGTCAGCGTTTGCAACTATATGTGTATGTGTGTGTATAGATAGATACGTAGATATGAGTATGAGTAACTTACATTTAAAAGGAAAAAAAGTGTTTTGTTTGTAGTTACTATCACAAAACTAAGATCAATCTTGTAATGATGATTTTCTTTTTACTTCTTTCTTTCTTTCTTTATTTTTTGCTTGTTTTTTGTTTATCTGGTTATACGTGCGGATAACCGTCCTGATTTTCTAAGAGTGATTCAGCATTGAGCAACAAGGTATTGCTTCATTCGTGCCAAAGGACCACTTTTCTCCACATAATGCATTCTTTTTCTAAAACGTTTGTCCTTCCCTCTGCCACTGAGGCAGATTTTTCCTCTAATTAGAATCCACACAAGATGCTTTTCAGTGCTGCTTTTGTGACAATAGTAAAGCAATAATTACATGACCAACACAGGATTTTCACCATTAAAATGCAGCTCTGATGGATGTGGCTGTTGCTGGATTTGAGTTTAGCCTTTAATTACATATGAGTGATAGCTCTCCTTGCACAAAGCACAATGATGCCGTTAAGACATAATTAAAAAGCAATTCTGTTTAGAAACAGTGAACAAGAAAACAGCAGATGTGATTTTGTACCCTTCTTAAAAGTTGGATTAGATTTTAGCTTGTCGACAAGTGCCAGGAAGCATTTATGAATTTAATGTATATTTAGCTCCATTGAAAACCGGTCTGTGAGTCAGAGTTACCTGATGAAAACTTGGCATAGCTACTGAGCGAGCAATGGAAAATTAAAAAGCCAAGTTAGTGCCTATGGGTGAGAAACAATTATGGGTTTGTGTTCATTACAATGGTGTACAAAGGGAATGAAAATTCCAAAGTTAAGTGTTTTACCATCAAAACGCCAAGAGTAAAATGAATGTAATTAAGCTCACAAATACCTCCAGCTTTTGTAGCAAAGCTGTTTTACTGGCCTCAGCAGCATAAGAGTACTTTGCTGAATACTAAGTAATCTGTTGAAGAGGTTTGACAGAATAACACTCAGATTGTTTATGCACAAAGCTACATATCAATGTATCTTGTTATATATTGTTTTTAGCCCTGAGATATTAGAAAAATGTAAACAGCACTTCCATTACTCACAGTAGGTTGTGTCCTAGTGGAAAAGTGACTGTGTCATTCACTATGATGGCTTTTCTGTAGTACTTAAACAATCTATCATTACCTTGAATGCGACCCAAAGGTGAGAAAAATAGTCTCAAATTCTTGCTTGCATGCAACCTGGTCACTAACTATTGGTTACTGGAATTCCATCTTATGGTCAAATTCTCCAGGTACTGCGTCCCAGCTAGAGTGAAACCATTTTGGCTGCTTTCGCTCAGCAGTAAATTACTCCTGACTATTGCAGGATGGAAGCATGCAGCTATTTAGCATATACTGTGACTAATAGATAAAATGAGAAGCTAACAGAAGCCACAAGAAGATTCTTCTGGGGAACAAAAGTGGCTGGAGGGCTGCTTCCCTGGCTGAACAAGCTGTACTAGCCACCAAGACCTGCTGAGTACCTGATCTGGTGAGCTACTCACTTTTGCTGCATCCAGATATGGGATAGGCATTCCTCTGGTGTTGCCCTCTATTCAGTGGGACAAGGCCGAGTGACCATCAACAGCCATGAACCAAACTATACATCACCCCCTTGGCCCAGTCTGTGCTAGCTTCTTTTTTCATGCTGAGTGGTGATTTAGGCGGTGTAATGTCAGTCAAAGGAGCTAAAACTACTTTGCATTAATAAATTTGTTCACTGGCCAGCCAAAAGTACACTGTAAATTGTAATACTGGTTTTAATAGAATCTATCTAGTAGATAGAACTTAATCTTAACTCAGTTGTTGGTACTTATTTTAAATAAGATGCAAGAACTTTGGAGGGCAACATGTTAGATAACTTAATTTACTTAAGTTGAATCAGCTTAATTAAAATGAGTACAGGGAAATTAGGGATGGTGAGGGAGCAGGTTTCCCACAATGCAGTTCACTTCTTTTAAAAATAAATTGGTAATAATTCACAAATGAGGGATTTATAAATCATGATGGTAGTGTCATGTGGCTGCTCTCAATTTGTTTGTTTATTCCAGTATTTAACACCTAATATCCAGCAGCTGCCGCACAGCGACGGAGACGTCTGTGGTCGGACATTAGTTGTAGCTAAAACCCACCTGGACTAGGTTTTTACTATAAAGTGGGAACAAATTTGAGTTCATCAATTACTTTAAGAAATATGCACTTGAAGTTATCATGTTGGTAGAAGTAAAATAAAGATAGTGTGAATCATCTCATCTAATTTATGTGAAATTAATCACATCAAGTTTCTTACCCAGCATCATTCACTTACAGCTTAATCAGATTTATTAAGTTCAGAAAAGTTCTACAAACTTAAACCATTTTAGTTTATTCTACTTAATCACTCCTATTACTGAATACCTAATTTTTTTGAGGCGGAAAGTTTGCTTCTTTTTTTTTTTAAGTAAATCCCATTAGAATTTACAGTGTATCAACTGTTGCTTTAATACCTGCTCAGAAACTTTGAGCTACACACTGTTTGTACTTTGCACAGCATAAAAAAAAATAAATAAATAAATAAATAAATAAAAATTATTATTATTATTATTATCATTAAATGTCTAGGTGACTTAAATCTTAAAAGCAGGTAAAAAATCTGGATACATTTTCTTATTGAATCTAAGGGAGAAAATGTGTCCACACCTTTGTCTGGTACTGTACATATATGTATACCACAAGGAACTAATGTCCTACTGTAACCATTGTTGTGGTGGTTCATCCTGCTCCTTGTCTTTATACTCTGGATCCAATTTTGGCTCAAACATACTGAATCTGTAGCTTTTTCAAGCTTGAAAAAACAGCATGTTTGTCAAATGTTTTCCATTTACTGACAACCTCTAGTAATAATTTCCCACATGAGCATTTCATGCTCTTCAGTCATCATCACTCATTTGCTTTCCACTTGGCAATTTGACCAATCAGAGAACACTATCTTGCTTTTATGAGATGGAGATGAAAGGTGGAAGTTACCACACCAAAACACACAGTTTTTATTTACAGAGCACCTTTAAAAACAGCATCAAGGAACTGTTGAACATAAAAATAAAATACAAAACACATTAAATAGATTATAAAGCACATTCAGAACAATGAAAAGTGAAAGTTGTCCCTCTTCTTTAGTTATTACTATTTACTTAGAGCTACAATAGGTGCAACAATAATGTAGAAGTACCTGGATTTAAAATTAATGAGTGGAAGAGATAATGACACATGTCCTTTAAGATTTCAATATTCAGATGTGGGTGGATAATGATTTTGTTGCCCAGAAAATGCATCATTAGCTTTGTTTAAATGGGCACAATATGTGTGCTGCAGCTCATTCAGCAAAGACATTATCAGTGGAAGAGAGGAAAGCAAAGAGGGACAGGGAAGGAGCAAGAGATAAGACAAGAGTTAGGAAGACTTTTTGACGGCACTGAAAATATCTGCAAAAATTATGATGTTCTTCTTTAAGGGGGAGGAATTTAAATTGGCTGCACGGCAATAAATCTGCATGTCTCCATGTCTGTTTCAATTGGAAATCATTGTTGCTTCTTCTCCAGAAAGTTATAAAATTCTGCACCCATCAAAAAATGATTTATTCCAATGAAGCATGCAATGCAGTTAAATGCACATCATACAGTAGTTCAAATGCATTTTCCAGGGTCCATGTAAAGGCTACAGTTCTGATTGGAACTGCAACCTGACTGAAGAAATTCTGCACACGTCAACACGTTTGTGTTGTGGACCAAAGTCCCTATTCCATGTTCCGTCGTAAAATTGTGTGAAATGTAAAATCCACAGAGTCAAGGATTCATCATCAGCTACTTGTTCCATGTCACATATGATGAAAACATCTATCCTGTCTTTCTGGATTACAAATGTGCCATCGTTCTTATCATATCATATATCAAACCTCTGTCAGGTGAGACTCAAACAAGTAATGCATGTATTATTTATTGATTTGGAATGTGTACGTTTGGTAGCACACTGTTTAAAATTTGAAGACCTGAAAAGCACAGCTAACATATTAATAAATATCCTGTGTATGTGTTTTATTCTTTTAATACTGTACCACTGAAATATTATAACTTACCCAAACAGGATTTTTCTACCAAGTGTACAGCAGGGAAACATGTTTTAGTTCATTTCCTTCAAGACTGCTGTTATCAAACTGTGACCCACTGTTGTTATTCTCATAAATTAAATCCAGTGATAGCATATTTTTGAGAGTAACACTTTTTATGTGTATTCACATAAAAACAATCAAGATCCATCTCTCAGATATGTAAGAGTGCATTCCTGTGCTTGTGAGCCCAAATGAGTGTGTGTGACAGTGTTTATTGCTGTGAGGTCCAGCGGTGGCTGACTGATGCCTACCTTCGTCGAACACCATAGTTAACATAGTCACTCTGGCTCCACAGTGGGTGGAGTCCCCAGACAACATAACTTCGGCCCTGCAGCCCACTGTAATTAGCCTTATTGAAGCTGTCACTCAATGAGCCGCCCCAATCGGGTCCCAGAGCGGCCCGGTGTGAACATCAAGGAGAAGGTGCTGGGGGCATGGCCCCCGAGCTGTGTGATGCTAAAAGCAGCTATCTGTTACTGCTTAAATAGTGCTCCTGACAGTCCGCTCTGTTTTCAACCATACTTCCTCTCACTAGCTTTTCTCATCTCTCCTCTCTGAGCCTGGAGATGTGTTTTGACAAACTGATTGTTTTTTGGCATGACGCGATGTAACGAGGGACACATGTTAGGTGGGGAAGGGGAAGAAAATGAAAGTCACATCAAAGAGAGGAAACTCAGATCTCAGGCAGATGCAGAACAAAACGGGACTTTTGAATCTGTTTATGTATCTCAATAAAGATGTTTTCAATTGAGGAAAACGAGGCGCTCAAATGCATCTGCATGCAGAAGTGTGGGTTTGATAGAAAAACAGAGCCAACGTGAAATAAACCACACTGTGTCCAACCGTTGTATCTTCACTAATTTCTGTTGTTTCTCTTAAACTTACAAGTGGTTTTCCTCACCATGTGGCTCCAACATTTGGCCATTAATACTCAATGAAAAATCAAATTGTCTTGTAATTTTTGCAAGCAAAAACACACCCATTTTAAATTAATTTGAGTTGCTGTTTTTGCACAAATGCTGAAGCTTCAACTGCAGTTTAATCTTTGCCAACATATCCTGAGGGAGATGCTACAGTAGCGAGTCATTTTCACTGTAACGGCCTGATATTTCCCAGACACAACAGTGTGTGTGTAACAACGGTGCAAGCGTGCTCTTTAGCCTGCAAATTATAAAACTTCTTTGTTTTTTTTTTTCTAATGAAGTCAATTTTCATTATCAGTCTGCTTTCTCACACAAGTCATCCCATTTATATTGATGCATTGCTAATTTTCACCATTGTTCTCCTGCAACTGGACTCACAGAGTATCCCCAGCAAACCAGCTCACATAGTCTTTTCATCTCATCAACTTGGTTATAGAAGATTTCTTTACTCTTTAATGTTTTATTCTACACAAGTAAACATAATAAATTTCTTGTGCTCAGGGGTATTGACCTTCATATTCATCTATTCTAGGAGGCCCACCCATGCAATAAAACATTGCAGGAGATTCTGGATGCAATTTTGCTTGATCTTTTCTTTAGTTATACAGTTTAAGCTGAATGTTTGGCATATCAGTCATTTTATATGATTGCTGTTTATGTGTTGGATGTGCCAAGCAAAAGACCAAAGAACATCATGTTGTTTATATATTGCATCTGAGTGTCTCAGGTTTGTCATGTTTACAGTGTGCTCAAGCTGTTACCATAGAGATCCTGCGAAAGTTATCTAAGAAATCTTCCTGTTGTTTTTTTCAGCTGATATGCCCAAAAAAAAATTCATTTTGTTTCCACATATGTTTTTTTTAATTATTTTTTTTAGAATTTGTTATTTTTTTTAAAGACCTAAAATAAAAAACTCCATTTGTGTCCTTAGTCATCGCCAGGAGCCAAACTGCTTTGCTTCCCATTAATTATAAATCAGGTGCTGTCTTGCCTGTTTATATAAAAACTGGAAATTATGCTTAATTAGAATTCAGCTGAATGACTGTCATTAAGGGATATTGCAATTCATTATGGCGTATTGTAATTACTGGTTGCACAATCACTACACCAGCATGTTGTTTCATTTATCATTACATGGAGTTGTAGTTGAATCAAAAACCAATATTTTTCTGGTGCCACAGTCAGACCACCTGAAGCAGAAACAGTCTCCAAACATGTTTCTAAAAACAAGTCTATTCAGAGAAATGACCTGCCATCCAAATAAGGCATTTGTATATTAGTATTTAAGCTGGAAGGTCATGCCACACATAGATGTTGAACAACCAACCTGGCAACCCAGCCGGCAAAATGGTTGCGTTTGAGATGAGGCAGGCGTGGGAGGCTCATTCCACAGTGGAGCCAGGACTGTTTAGAGGCCTGTTGTGTCTGGAGTCTCTCAGGTCACTTTAATATCAGCCCAAGGCCTTGAATTGGCCCCCATGTTGCTTCACCAATTACAGGAGGATACCTCTCATCCTTCCTGCTCCCTCCCTCTGCTGGTCCTCCTCAGCTTGTTGCTCGTCTGCCAGTTTGTTGTGTCTACTTTACTGTGGCCTCTTGCATTCCTCTGCTTTCACCTTGCTTTGTTTTTCCCCAGTTTATTTTTGTTAACATTGAACACAGGTGACACTGAATGCAAAGTATGGAAACTCTGCACAAAAGCTAAATGTACGACATGTCTAAATAATATCTATTTAAGAGCTATCGACATATCATTAGCCTTCTCGACCATCTTTGTTCTAACTCAGTGTTTATTCTACCATTGATCTGCCAGTAAACCAAGTTCCTGTCTGTGTATTTATATTTAATCGCACACAAGCCATCCCCGTAAGCCTGCGTGTATACAGTAATGCTTTTAGGGGATTGGGTCCTATGTTGAGCCTTTTAACTTCAGTCAGCGCTGCATCCTGATATCCTGGTGTGACTGGTTTGAGGGGGTAATTCACTCCACCAGAAACGCAGGCTTTTAGAGGTTCCACATGTGTCTTGGCACCAGACAGAAGAGAGGCTGGTAGGTTTCATTAATTGAGGCAACATTCCTGTAGCGTTGTCAGGCGGTTTTATTAGTATTAGCTTTCCCCGCAGGCTGTCATTATGCCTCATTTAGAGCATGAACCTTTCCTTTGGCTGTCAGGTCATAACTGTTCAGGCATATATTGTAAACCACTAACAACTTAATCATCAAATCAATAAAGATACTTTAACATTTGAAACTAATTGATCCAATCACTCAAACGTAAAACAAACCACTGAACATGCTAAACTGGCAGCTATATTATCCCCAAATTATAACAAATACTTTTAAATTAGCAGAAAGTTTCAAGCTACAGAAAACTGTGAAGGGGCATTCAGAACCTATACCATTTCTTCTTTGTAGAGATTCAGTGAGATAAATATTTTCAGGTTTCCTTCATCAAACATCCCAGAAGCAATGTCAAACCTTCCTTTAATCCAGGAAGCCCACAGGGTGGATTCATTTGGCGCAAACTCCCTAATTACAGTAAATCCACTATAATTGACACGTCAAATTTACTTGAAAAACCAGAGGGTTTTTTTGTCCCCTTTTATTTCTTCACAGGCACTGTGAAACACACTAAGATGATTCAGCAAGTAGAAAATGAAAAGCAGATTGATAGTTCCAGCAGGCATTAACCCCACCTCTGGTTTGATCTTCTCAGGTCAGACCCGGCTACCAACACAGTCATGCTCCTGACTGGTTTGATCTGAGCCTGTTGACAAGGTCAGCTGTAACTCACTGAGAGGTTGCCATGACTGACTGCAAAGAGCTTCTGGCTCATCTGTGCAATCATTTGTCAGCATGTCATGTTGTTTGAATGTGAAGTTTAGTTAAAATGGAGCCAAAAATCGTTATGAGTTCAGACTAATAATGGTGTTTGAGAGGATGCTGTTGGTCCCATTAAATGTATGTTGATTTACAGGTATATATATATATATAAGCAACTCATTTTGTTTTAGGCCTTTTATATAAATAAGATAAATACGATAAAGAAGAAAAAAACTTGTTGAAAATAAAATATATTTTCTGATCACTACAAATATTTTTCCATTTTTATCCCCTAACCTCTAGAAATTACCTAATTTAACCTTCCCCATGTGACTAGTTAGTGGTGCTAGTTGTCTGGACATGATTTGTTTGCACCAATAAAAGTGGAAGAATTGCTTGTTTTTAATGGCCAAGTTATCCACCACGGAAGCATGAAATTTAATGCCTTTTTTCCATTGAAACCTCCAAAATCCCCTCACGATGAGATCATGGCTTTCTTAGAGATAATTTTGTTGTTTCAGTCTGTGAGTAAATATTTGACTTTGATCAACTACGTTGATGTGCATTGGCATGTTTGCACAGCCATTTTCAGGAAAAAACTTGTATCCTAACATGATTATGACTTATTCAGAGGACGACCACAGCAAACAGCATGCTAGCATCTCGTTGCAAGTGGCTTCTAAGTCACATTTTTTCATTGTGTGAGGCTCCCTGCATGCTTGGTGGTTGGTCGTCTCTCTGCACGGAGCTGAGATGTGAGGAGTGAACGGAGAACACTGCTGTCGTCCCACTGCAGATCAAACACACATCAGGCGGCATGGGGGTGACAAACAGTCAAAACAGAACCTGATCTCCCGGCAATTACCAGTGTTTGCTTAATCTTTGGAGCGTGCTGTCGAAAACCAGGGTCAATGACGCCGCTTGACTCTCCCTTTTGAGAAAAGGGATTATTACTCATTAGGACTTCGCAGTTTTGGTGTTTGTTAATGTGGGGGATGAAGGAGGTGTGTGGGTTCATGGGGGAGTTTAAATGAATGTCTCCTTCATCAACCGAGCACACTATATGCTAAGCACAAAAAACATGTATGAATAAACTAAAAGAAAAAAAAACATTTACTGACCTAAATAGAAAACAGATAAATCACACACATTTCATTTTCTAAACTCTCCTGAGCTAACAGAGCTTCTTCTTGTTTTTGACACTGACACTCTTTCATCATCTTTCATCGTTGACCCTCTGGCAATATTTTCCCAACTATTCTATTACCTGTTTGTTACCTCAGAATCAATTAAAGCTATTTGAAACCCCAACCACCCACAGGCTCCCTCCACCTCACACTTAAGATGCCGTGAGACTTGCTTCACACTTATTCAAGATCACATTTAAATGACAGTGTTGAGGGCCCTTGAGGGCTGTGTGAATTGCTTTATTAGACAGATGATGATTCATAATTACCTGAAAAAGTAATTGCAACAAATTCCACCCAACCCTCAGGAAAT
Source organism: Atherinomorus stipes (assembly GCA_023101725.1). NCBI lineage: Eukaryota > Metazoa > Chordata > Actinopteri > Atheriniformes > Atherinidae > Atherinomorus > Atherinomorus stipes. The sequence goes on along the minus strand of JALJCO010007983.1, from coordinate 1,038,424 downwards.
TATATGTTACTGAGAAGGAGTTGAACACCTGAACTCTGGAGTGAGGTGTCTTTTAAGTTATTCCCAGTAGTACACTTTATTGTTCTTGACCTAACCGACTGCACTGGTCTGGGTTTCAGCCACAAGACCCATTCCTCTAACATGTCCTTGAGGGTTGCGTAAAGTGAAGGAAACCATGAGCTGTTCCAAAAAGCAATAGACTAAATTTGAAGCTGATGGTTTAAATCTGGAAAAAAAAAAATAAAATTCTTAAATTTCTATTCTTTATAAGATAAGATAAGATAAGATAAGATAAGATAAGATAAGATAAGATAAGATAAGATAAGATAAGATAAGATAAGATAAGATAAGATAAGATAAGAACTTTATTGATCCCTCAGGAAAGGTTCTCTTGATGTAATTTTAAAGTAAGTTTGATTGATTTTTCACAATGAATGGAAAAGAAAAGAGCTGATTAGAGGACTGCTGCTCTGTAAACTCTTTACTTTGCAGCTGCTTTCATGCTCAGGAAGCACTGTTAATCCACCAACCTCCATCAACTTCTATCCAACAATCCATTTTTTTAATACATACTTGCATACAATACACGACTTGCTTAGTGCACCCCACTCTACGACACTACAGAGGCCGCGGTAGATGAGATTGCACGTTCTCTTTTTCTTTCTTTCTTTCTTTCTTTCTTTCTTTCTTTCTTTCTTTCTTTCTTTCTTTCTTTCTTTCTTTCTTTCTTTGTTTTAAATCAATCACCAACCCCTCTTGTGTCCCGGTTTGTCCGGAGCTTGTTCGCTCTTAGAACAATGTGAACAGCGAATTTCCTCTTCTACGCTTCCATTATCGCCAGAGTAGGCGCTGAACGCTGCGGCTTCCATAGTGTCGTGAACTCTCATGGACGCGCTTCGCGGCGGCAACATGTAGTACTGTTTAAGTTATAAAAAAATATACTAAATGATGTCGTTTTGAGTAAATTATGGATGCTACCCACTCAGGACACTTGGATTACATTGGACGAGCAGTATGGAGGAACATTGGACCTTGTGGACTTTTATGGACCTTTTTGGATTGGGCACTGGTGAACTCCATTATACTAAAGTTGGGGGAAAACAAAAACCTGTCTGATCTCCGGCTGCATTTGAGATATTAAAATAGTCTTGCTCAGTATGAGGGTGAGTAGAAAATGAAGGCACATCATTCTGTAGGTGTACTATTCCTTTAACAGTTGTTTTCACCATTAGTGGAGACAACAGACCAGAACAGCACAATTTATATAATAATGATAATAATAATGAATTAGATTTATATTGCGCTTTTCAAGGCACTCAAAGCGCTTACAGTAGATCCATTATTCTTTCACTCCTCATTCATACTTGGTGATGATAAGCTATATGTGTGCCCTGGGGCAGACTGACGGAAGCGTGGCGGCCATTTTGCGGCTATGGCCCTTCTGACCACCACCGGAACATTCGCACACATTCATGCACCAGTGGTGCCCACACTGGAGGCAAGGAGGGTTAAGTATCTTGCCCAAGGACACAACGACAGATGGCTGGGGGATCGGGATTCCAACCGCTGATCCTTCGATCATTGGCCAACCTGTTCTGCCACCTGAGCCACTGCCGCCCCATCATATCATCATAGAAATATTGCTTGCAAAAAATCTCAACTGAATGACAACAGAAAATAACTGGTTTTGTTGTTGCTGAACGCTCCTGGGTGCAGCCTTTATTTCACCTGACATAATCGTCATATAAAGGCAGCCAGCCCAGGTTCAATCAGATGTCTCACTGACCCACTTTCTCATCCACCTGCTGTACAGTAAAGGTAGAGCCCACACAATGATGACAATAAAACACAAAAAATGGATAAGACAGAAGGAAGAAAAGGCAGAAAATTAGCCAAAAATTAGATGCACGTGGATAGATCTGCTGAGCAAACAGTCTCCAATGACTTTTAGCTCAGCAAATTCCTCCCGTGTGAAGCAGGCATAAAAATGAGTTACAAAATCTTGAACTGTATCCTAAAAAATAACTGGAAACCTTACTGGTTTCCAGTTATTTTTTAGGATACAGAGCATCAAATACAGGAGTGATGTCATTAGCCTATATGTTGTGTCCTACCAGTCAGAAAATGCTGTATTCTGAGTGAGCTGCAGGTGAAGTAGATAGTACTGTAGGTTTAGAAAGTACAACGCCATCCAGTCTTTTGAATCTTTTAAACAATGAAGCAATCAAGTTACAGAATCACATTTTTATTTTAAAGGATAAGTTTCTTTTTTTTCCAACCTGGACCTTATTTTATTTATTTATTTATTTATTATATAGCTATACACTGTTTACATCCCTGAGGGGAAATTAGGGCTCTGCATTTTTACCCATCTCTGTACATTAGTGCCAGAGAGCAGAGGGCTGCTACCTGAAGCGCCCCAGGAGCAGTTGGTGGGGGTTAAAGACCTTGTTTAGGGGTCCACAGTGGTTCACCTGAAAGTCGTGTCAGGGGACTCGAACCCGGGTCCTCCGCGCCAAAGCCCAGGACGCTACCACATGCTACCCACTCCCTCAATTTCTCCTCAATATACTCCTAAATTTCTAGGAGTAGGCTATATATGTGCATTTACTTACCGTTAAAGTTTCTGCATCACTTTGAGTCCTTGGGAAGATATTACGTTGAGTCGCTTTTCGGTGAATGTCCAGTATCATGGCGGAGACGGGGCAGCCTCTCTATAAGACATTATCTGCAGAAAAACTCCTTCATTTCATAAATGCTTTAAGTAAAATGAATGAACAAATGAGTACTATTGTCCTGTGAGTTTAGAGTTTCACAAATTGTGTTTTTGTTGTTGTCTGGGCAGCGAGCTGCTCGTCAGTCTGTACTATGGAAGCGCGCAGCATGAACACACGGCCCCGAAAAGTGTATAGAAACACCCTGATAACTAACGGAAAGCTAACTCTGGACTCAGGACAATCGTGCTCATTCGTTCGTTCATTCAACTTAAAGTATTGGCAAAAATCAAGGAGTTTTGCTGCAGATAATGTCTAATATAGTGGCTGCCCCGTCTCAGCCATGATACCGGACTCAACGCGACTCAACGTATATCTTCCCAAGGACTCAAAGTGATGCAGAAACTTTACCGGTGAGTAAATGCACGTATATATTCCTAGAAAAAAGGTCCAGGTTGGAAAAAAAAAACTTCTCCTTAAATCATAAATCTGAACATAGTAATGGTAAGAAATCCCTGCTAGCTACTAGTTAGCTATCTAGTCTAAGGTGTGTTTTGGCCACATTTTAGCTGGTGTGTTAACTGGTCAAGCTGTGTTTTTCAGCAGGGATGTCATGTTTATTATATGTAGACCCCAGCAGCAACATGTATATAAAGAAAACGGCAGCAGATCTAAACTGGATCCTTGTAAGATCTCATAGCAAATGTTGAGATGTGCCCGTCAAGATGGACAGAAAAGGTCCTATTGGACAGAAAGGACTGGAATCAGTTTAAAACAGCTCCTTTAAAGACACACAACGTAACTTTTAGACCTTAAAAATCTGTGTTTCTGACTCGTTTTGATGTCACACCAACATTCATTATGCGCATTTTCGAGCTGTCAGTGCCCAGAGGCGTCCCGGGGCTCAGAAACAGCACTATGTAAGATTCCCATCCGGGACGCGACCGTGACGTTGCAGCCGACTATTGGCTGCAGCACCGCGTCACTCACTAGCAACCGGATGTAAACCAGGGATCAACATCGCGGGTGTTTTGAATGCGCATCATGTCGAATTCGGTAAAGAAACGCAAGGAAACATTACCGGAGGAAGAGAGGAAAAGAAACAGAGGAAGGGACAGAACAAGAGTCAAGATAAGACTGTCTTTTACTGGCTGGAGTGAGCTTACAGTACAGGTACGAACAAGATGGATGCTAGTTTAGCTGCCGATAGGGGGCGCGTCACTGAGAAAACTGCTGAAAGTTCCGTTGTGTGTCTTTAATGCAGACACACTACTTTAGACTAGTGCGGGAATGTCAAACTCATGTCCTCCAGGACAGCTGCCCTGGAGGTCTTAGTTGTTTTCCTGCTCCAACACCAGATTCAAATCAAATTCTCCAACATTTTGTTGCCAAGTTCTGCACAAAGACCATGATTTCAGTTAGGTGTGTTGAAGCAGTGAAACATCTAAAACCTGCAGAACAGCAGCCCTCAAGGGCTAGAGTTTTACATACAGTATGCGATCCAAAAGGATCTTGATATCATCTGTGTCAAAGGCTCTGATTAAGTCCAAAAGAACAAAGCAGCTGAACACGCAGAGTCAACAGTTAAAAGAACGTTTTAAAAGCTCTCAAATGTGTAACTTTTTCTTTAGACTGTTGTTTGCCTAGCATTTTTCTCTCATGTATGAACTCCCTATGTCTCTTTGTCACAGACACACATGCACAAACACACACAAACATCTTGTGGTCATGTAGTGACTAACCAGGGGGATAAGAAGAGGTTCCATGCTGACAGGATGTCACTGCTCAGTGGGAGACAGCTAACTAGAGGGAGCATCAAAGCACACTTTAAATGAGCTCCTTTCCACTACAACCACCACATTTCTTCAAGGTGCATGTATGGAAGAATGTATGTGCTTTGTAGATGTCATAGCAAGGGAATCTGTACAATCTTGAACCTTTTTTGCATTAAATGTTACGGAACACAAGTTGGAATTCTGAATTTTTCACTTTATGTTAAGCATTTTGCAAAACATCCCTGCTTCTTTGCTCACAGTCGTTGCACATACAGCTACAGCTGTCTTCACTTTGTCCTTTACCATCAGCTCTTTTCATTACTTTGGCAGCTGCAATAGAAAAACCACCATCCATAGAAAAACTCATATACCACTCAACACACATACACACTGAGGGGCCCTATGACCATATCCGCCACTAGTGTGGAGCGGTAAAAGTTGTTGTGGAGAGAAACGAGAATATATTGAGACATTTATTTGCTGACAGCTTCACTCACTGTGCCACAGTTTCACACTGATATAAAGGGATGTCATAAATGGCAAAATGGAAACTCATAAACATGGACAGTACTTTCATTAAGAGGCAGTAAATCTAGAAAACAAGCTCTCTGTGGACTTGATATGGTTGAAGATTTTGGTGGGGTTTTTTTCAAGTCTTTAGCTTAACATGGAACCCACGTTTGTTTGTATAAGTCTACATTCATATTTGCAAGTGATCGGTTGGTTTTACAACTTTCCCACCCCTTCGATCACGCTCACAGAAGCCCTGATTAACTGAGTAAATATTTCCCAGAAAGTGGGTTTTTCTGCTCAGCGCTTCACAGCCTTACTATTGTGTCTGTGCTATTCTCATTCATCGTAGATTTGCCCTCCCCAACACCCCACAAGCCTTGTGACTCTGTGCACCCCTTCCTTTCTCAACTGCCGTCTCAACCCCAGCTCTCCCCCGCTAAGCCTGTCACACACCCAAACAGGACCTGCTTTGACTGCCGCTTAATTACACACCATTTTACTCCACAGTTTACTAGTCAAAAGGGGTGTGGGATTGGTGGGGGGGGGGCGGGGGGGGGGGGATCAAGGGGTGTGTTGAGGGGATGTGGGGGAAAGCTGGGCTGGGGGATACCAGGGCCCCAGTATCCTCTCCATCAATGTCGGCAGTCCCAACAAAAGCCCCCATGACAGGGGATGAGTAGCTATAATGCAGTGGCCGTGCCTGCCGCTCAAAGTCACCCCATTCCTAATTGCCCTCTGAGATGGCAGATAATGGAGAGGCTTTGAAGTGAAAATGGTCTGTAATGAGCGCGAGAGGGGGAGAGAGAAAGCATGATGAGGGGCAAGGAGGACCCTGTGAGGACGTATTTCTATAAAGAGTAAATCCTGACTTGTTTATTTGAAGTATGAAGAAGGGGACTACAAATCTAAGAAATATAGTAGAATAGTGTGACATAGAGTTACTTTCTACTCCTTTTTTTTCTTTCTTACTGTGCTCATTTAGGCACAGAGGAGTCTGAGACGGACACACGGCAGGGGTCTGCTTCATTCATCCTCCTGTCTCCACCCACAACCTCTCTGTCTCCAGCACAACCTCCAGGCACCTGTCTCACCCTCCTGTATTTTGCTGCTTTTAAGCTTCCCTATCTTTACATAATGTTCCTCTATCTTCTATCCTCTTATCTTTTTTCCTCTCTTCTGCTGATCCATACTTTTGTTCTCTTCCTAATACATAACTGTAGATTTCGGATGTACAAACTGACAATGGCACCGCCACTCAGTCTGCTGTCAGGGTCCTCCCATAACAGCGACATGCCTGGGATTCTTTACACTCTCTCTTGGAGACTTTCACATGATGCAAAGGAAACTCAAAGGGCAAAGCATTTCTCTTTTTCTTTTGTTTATGAATGTTATTCAGGAAGGCAAGTTTATTTGTATGGCACACATAGGACAGTTCAAAGTGCTTTACATGATCCAGTCTGTTGGTTTCCTTATGCTAGGCTATTATGAATCAGCTGATTTGTCTGAGAAGAGCCCTGAGATGACATTGTTGTGAATTGGGGCTCTACAAATAAAGCTGAATTGAATAAAACATTATAAGCATTACTGGTGAGTGCAGAGTAAAGAATAAAACAGAACTATGCAAAATAATATGAAGTGAAATACAAAAAAAAAAAAAAAATTAACAGTTGTTTTGATAAAAGAGAGCAGCAAATATAATTTTTTACCTTAATTTAAAACAGCTAAGAGTTTCAGCAGCCCTGCACGCTGGGGTCAACTGAACGCTGCCTCTCCATGTTTAGTTCTGACTCTGGGAACAGAAAGTAGACTTGACCCTGATGATCTGAAGGATCTGGTTAGTTTGTAACAAACCAGGAGATCCTGAATGGATGTTGGGCCCAGACCATTCAATGCTTTGTCAGTATTTTCTCTTGATTCTCTGTTGTAGTCTCCTTTTTGGCTTTGGAAACAGGAGATAAATTCAAAGTTTAGGCCTGTAGTGTCATTAGAAAAGATTGTTAAATCAGAGCTGACCATGTTTAATAACTGCAAGAATGAAACATACTTAAATACTAAAAACCTTTTATACAGACCTCAAAAAGACTGATTTTTACCTTGAAGCGTTTTAGGCAAATGACTATGCAGTAGCCTATTTAAAGTTGTCCTCAAGTTAAGTCATACCCTTTTATCAAAGAAGAGAACAAAATCAGCTGTCAGTGAAATGAATCATAGTTGCTGATGATAAATGAAAAAAAAAATTTCATGACATTGCTTTGAAATTGTGGTTCAACATAAATATTAAACAAAAAATAAATAAATACAATTAAACAAGGAAAATAAATCATGATGGGGCTCCTGAATTAAAATTTTGTTGTGCAACACTTAGAGGCAATCATTGCAATCAAGTGTAATGTCCAATCAGTCTTCTTTACCTGTTGACAGGTGTTTTGGCCAACTGTTAATGAGCAAAGGGATCTAATTGGTCTGGAATAATTTTGCTTGTTTGTTTGTTTGTTTGTTTACATTACTGTTTTTAACCAAAATTAAAAAACAATCTTTTATTTCACTAAATTGTAATTTAGTAAATTTGTATTTTATTATTACTTTTTTGTGTCTTACAACTGTATTTGAATAACTATTGTGAATTTAGCTTTTTTTTCATAGTTCTTTAGCCTTTTCTTTTATATATATATATATGTATATATATATGTATATACATATATATATATATATATATATATATATATATATATATATATATATATATATATATATATATATATATATACAGTTCCAAAGATATATGTCACTCTTTCCTTCCTAGACTGAAAATACAACTGCAACTAAAAAAAAAAACTGCATATCTTTGGCTGCCAACTTAAACCCCTGTCAGCTTTGTTGTTCTTTTCCTCTGATTTCCATTCTATTGCTAACTCCTACTTCTTTACCACTGGGACCAGATACAATCTGGTTTCTTAAAAAACCTGTACTGATTTAAGTGAACAGTTCCTCACCATTTGCAATTAAAAGGTTGCAGCCACACGGTTTCAGCAGCCTGTGACACGACCCGTCCTTGGTACACAATAAAACACAAACCTCTCGACTGATGAAACGGCCTGGTTAACGGTAATCTGCTTTTATCAGGCCCCATCAGCCATTGTGATAGCCACTTTAGTCTTTGTCTCCTTCTCAAACATGCAGTGGTTTTGGTATGGCCTGGCATTTCAAAGGGGGCCCTCTTTTCTTGAAAAAGACCAGAGACAGCAGGGCCCTGCTGAATGACAACGCTTTGAAGAATCAGTTGGTATTTACTGCTGAAGAGATTGAGTGCATTAAACCAGGAGGCTGGTAGTTGTCGTGTTTCCCTTTTACTAATTGGTTGGAAGGCAGTTTGTGCTGCTATGATTAAGACAGAAAACAGTGATCAGAGGAGGACAAGGGAAAATAAAAGAAGGAATGGAAAAAGCAGATTAAAAATGCATGGTTGGTTGGCATTCTGAGGCCTGATGAGAGCATTAAGATTGTGATGAAATGTCAGACACTGACATGTGGTTGGATTTTGTTTATTCAAGGCTAAATTATACCGTGTGTATCCCCACATGCTGAATGAGGGTCATGACCTATTTTATCAGCAACTTTGTGGGCAGTTATAATACTTACATAACATATTGACCACCAAAGTGACAAGGGATTAAAAGCAAGAATATTTTAGGATGATCCAAAATCAACTGGGGTCCTTCAGAGAGCGCCACTCAAATGAGTGGCATGGTTGTGTCTAACCATGGGCACTTGTCTACTTAGTAATCAGGACAAGCTGCGGAGAGACTTGGGAGACTTGGCTACGCTCTCAACCACCATTTCTTCCTCTTTGGTGAATGATGAAGAGGAGAAACTAGAGCAGTGGAAATGGTGACAGAATGTGTTTTTGTCGGCTAAGCAGAAAAGTAGCCATCCCTGTGATATGTTGTGACGAACGAAGGTGAACCAGCTTCTCTCAGGAGTATTTGTGTGTGCGTGTATGTCATAAGTGTACCAGAAGCAGTTCATTTTTGCTGACAGGACTTGCCCTTTAAACAGAGACGGTACTCATCAACTCTGAGGTCAGAGGGAGCTCGAACTGAGTGTGTGACATACAGCTGAGAGGGAAGCTGGAAGAGGGGGTAGACTCAAAATTAATGCAAAAGCCAGAAAGCTGGGTTCTCAAATGGTCATGGTTGAAACCAGCATTCACGGCGAATTTCCGGCCGCAGTGCCATGCCTAAGTCCCCTTGATTATTTTCTGGTTCAGGGGCTGCTGCATTTCAAAGCCTTCCCTCTGCCCACGTCTGTGACTCAGTCTTGTTAGGGGCCTGTATTTTAGTGGAGAAACTCTCCGAAAAACCTTCAACAAAATGAAAAGTGACTGTCAATCACACAGTTCTGAGTCTTCCATTTGGGGTGTGGTTCTGTAAGCCTGGCCAACAACATTGAATGGGGTGATGTTTGAGTGTATTTGAAATAGAAGGTCAATTTTAAGCTCTTACATCCTCCAGTTTCAGCAGTAAGTAAGCCTTTTGTAGTCTGTAAAGATGCCTCAGCTGAAATGTATGACCAAAGCTACAAGAATAAGTACACAGGCTACGATTTTCTCACACAGAGTAAGAAACAGAAGAATGTTTCGAATGTTTCTCACAAACTGCAGTGCAGAGCATCACTTCATAGCATCCAATGCTTACATTAACAGTCAAATGGTCAGTTTAAACTTGAACTGTGCATGTAAATACACTGACTTTATGAAGAAAATAGACTTAAAGTGGGAGTCAACCAAATTCAAACATGTATAAAAAAATGTTGTATGAAATTGACAAATGTTGAAAACATAGTCAAGACACAGAACAACATTGTGGAGAAAGATTGTTAAACAGTTTTTCATTCATTTGCTAAAAAAGATCTGAAGAATTAGCTTTACATATCTCTCTCTCAGACAAGCACAGTCTGATTCTGCCCCAACATCGAAATATTTTGATGCATTAGCCAACCCTGCCACCTTGTAAACTATTCTGCCTTCTTCCTTTGATGTTTGAATTAGCAAAACTTGGGATATTTACGTAAATTACTGCAACTAATAAGAAGGAAAAGAATTAAGCCACTTTCAGACTTGCATTGCGGAATATTAGCAGTAAAGTCCATCGGCTATTTGACCGGAGTTGTCTTTTCAAACATGTCGCTTCCTCGCAGGCTTATTGTGTCCCGGCGACGTTCAGATATCGGGAAATGTTCTGGATAAGTCAACACAGCCACACTCTCCCTTCAACCCTGTCTGGAAAATTTTGCTTGTGCATTCAGATTTGATAAAGATAAATACAGTACATTGGTTACCTTTTTCACCTGGTTCATGTTTGTTTTTATGAAACAATATTTTGACCATTATAACAGCCTGCTGATTATATTGTAACTTTTTGTCACCCTGTTCATACTTTACAGACCACTTAGTAGGCTACTGTAACAGTACTGTGAGGATGGTTTTTATTGATTTTTTTTTTATTTAACCTATATTTATACAGGTAGGCTAAGTCCCATTGAGACATGCTACCTCTTTTTCAAGGGAGACCTGTTTACCTACATGTCTTTAGATGGTGGGAGGAAGGTTTAGATTTAATTTTATTAGACAAGTACATTAGAAAAGTACATATACACAAACAAGACAGTTTACAAGCACTTGTTTTCATTCAGAGGCTTCATCGTCTTTCCATTGATACCTGGTGGGCCAGTCTTGGTTCAAAATGTCTGGGCTGATTTTTTGTCCCAGTCCAGCCCTGCTGGAGTCACTACATACCAGCTTAGAGATTTAGATTTTGGCCAAGTGTATACAGGGACCATGTTAACAATATTGTACTGAGACTGTAATAGACTGCCTTTTCACGTTATGGTGCAAGTTCAAAACAGCTATATTCCGTTGATAGCATGTGAGGCGTTGCATTAAGCAAAACACAGCTGTAATGTTGCACATCCCAGAAGCAAATGTTTAGGGTGGTTTTTCAGCCTCGGGACGCTGCTGCTGGGCAATAACAGCTCCAAGAGTATACATAATAAATGTAACTGTGGTATCTAAACAAGTCAGAAATGACTATTTTTAAGGTCAGAAAGTTACGTACTGTAGGGTTAATGTCTGCATTCTGTGCCAAGTCAAGTCATTTTGGTTCAGTTAAAACGAACCCTGCTCTGTTTGCCTGTTGGTTCATTTGAGCTGCTCCTGAACGAAGCACTCCCAGCATATCAGAACATTAACCAGTTAGAGCATGAATTCATTTCTGCTTTACTTGGAATTTAAGTCCAAAAATAAAGTTGAAAATGACCTTTCAAAAATCCCACAGTGGTTTCAAACAAAGTATTCTGCTTCCATCACGTCCTGCTATAGCCTTATATATAGATTTGTGGCTGCTTTTGAAAATGGGACAATCAACTTTGTTTCTTGAGCTCTATGGATTGAACATGACAAAAAAATACAAGTAGTGAATGCGGTCTCTGAGGTTGGAGGAACTAGCATATAAGTTCCCTTTTCCAAAAAATTATGTCTGTGCATGGAGCTAAGTTACTTTATCTTAAAGTAATTTTAGCTAAAAAAAAAAAAATTGAGTAAAACTCTCTCCATGTTATTGTGGTTATCATCAGAGTCCCTTTTTAGGCTAAGCATTTGACAGAAAGCCTTTACATAGAGGGACCATGCTTGCTGGAGGTCTTAATCAGTCAAGAAATCAATCTTTATTTCTAAAGCACTTTTCATCCCAAATATTTGTAACACAAAATGCTTTCTATTCTCCCCCACTCAGTGCTGAGCTGCATTGTGGGAAATGTACGATTCAATTTTCAGACTTTACTTCAGATCCAATCATACCATCACTACTCTTTTTAGCAGTGTTGGTATAATTCCAACCTTGTTGAAAGTAGTTTAGATTCTTCATGTTCCAGGCCTTGATTTTTGGACTTGATTCAACCAAAAGGAATTTATTGTGTTAAAAATGATCATATAGATATCTTAAGATGGTCTCAAAGGAAACAACTGCTATGGGCTCAACTCCTAGTGGACATGAAAGGAAGTGATTAAAGCATTCAGAGGAGGGACAAAATATTTCTTTCATAGTCCCTGTCATTGCTCAGGACACTCCCCTCCTCCTTGCCCTCCCCATGAGACATGAAAACAAACCTCATAATAAAATGGAATAAACCATCCTCCAAGGCTGAATTATTGTAATTACATGTAATTGAGTGTTTGGCGGCAAAACCATTTCCTACTCAAATTCTGCATGTACTTTCTGAAAATCACAATCACTTTGTTCTTGGCTCCAGCCACCGATTGACCTTCTCCAGTTGCAGTCTTTCGTGGAGGGCCATGACATGAGATAGACAGGGGCTGGGGGTAGGGATGGGGGCATGGGAGGCTTGTGAGGTGCACTTACTTCTTTGTCACAGGATGAGTTACTCTCCATCAGCTCCATATGGTTTCATTTTTCTGTTAGGCTCTTTTCTTTCTATCCTTTTTTGTCTTTGGCTGTTTATAAATACATGAAATCCTGGCCTTGGCTATGGACCGGGATCAAAAATGAAAGAAACCACCAAAACACAAATTAGTTATGTTTTATTTCAGCGTCTCTGAGGAGGCTAGTTTATTCTGGGGCAAAAACATACATGCCTGTACAGCAGACATGCCTGACAATGCATAATAGCTGCTATTGTTTTTGGATTACATTGGTCAGACAACAGTCTCTCAGCAGAAAAATGCTAATTTAATTGACTTCTACTGGGCAAGAGTTATGCAGTGGACCTTTGTCTTGCACCATCAAAGGTCATACTAAAATGACATACTGCTGTATGTGGAAAAGAAAATTACAGTTACCTATGCTTCCATAATATAACAGTTTCTATGTCAAGTAGATTTTCTCAGTGAACCTGCTGACCTGTGCCGACACTTGTAATTCCCTCTGTCACTTCAAACTGAGTTCTCAACATTACAGCTGTCCAGCCCGGGTGAGGCAGCGGGGCGAGGAGTGTCGTACTCTAAATGCTTCTATTGAGTGTCTTATTCCTCAAGGACCATTGTGTCAGTGTGGATGCATTCATCTGTGTCAGCTGTGTCAAGTCATAATTGGGCGACCGTGCAGAAGTTGCAAAAAACAAGTTAGTGAACTTGAGCTCAGAGGGCAAATCATTACAACGGTCTGTTACAGTTGTGACTAACATGATTCATCCTGACCATTACATCATGTTGACTTAATTTTACACTTACCCTGCTTATATTATGAGCAAAACTTGTATATTTTTACAGTAAATGGATGAAACATTTGAGACTATTTGTACAATGTCTTTAAAATATCAATAAATATGAAAGAAAAGACAGTCCCAAATTGTGTAGTGTGGACATTTTACATGGGAAAATATGTGTTTTTGTGTCATTTTTAGTTGACAAAGTCTCCCAGGCAAACCTAAACCCGTGATGTTGCAGTTACTCACTGCAGTTTTAATGTCTAGATGGTTTACATCACGCAAGACTTCACATTACAAAGGATTCACTTAAAAGTGAATCATTTAAGCCAATAAAAAGTAAAGAGGTAATTGCACGTTTGACTTTTGGTTGATGAAGGGAAAAAAAAATCATTTTGATCTTAAAAGGAGGACATTTTATGGGTTATAATAAGGACATTGTAAGTCCAGTATTCCCAGTTGATTTGTCAGAGGTACCACGCTATCCCTCTTTGATTACATATAGACTCCAGCTAAAAACTAAGTTGTGATTGGAACTGTCAGGTTGCCATTTTCTTATGATTGGCTGATGAAAGGTATAATTTGGGACTGCTAGGACAGCAACTTCAAAAGCCTCCAGTGCCATATTAGGCTGGAATGTGAAAGCTGTCCAGGCAAAAAATTATCCAATTTTCTACTGGCTTTAATTACAAAGAGGATCCCCTTTCATTGGTCGGAGCAATTGCTGTCCGTTTCTGAAGACCTCTGTGGAAAAGTATCAAGTCAAGCATATCCACAGAGCTTAAACTTAGACTTTCTTTATGGTCACATAATATTTGAAACTCAAATTAACCAAAAATCCAATTACGTTTTTTGCACCTATGTAAAGCAACACATACTATGTTTGTAACATTAATGTGTGCATGATGGTTTGCATTATAATGTCTTTAAATGTTTTCTTTTCTTGGCTGTCACCACTCCAGCAAGATAAAAACACAATTTGTAGTGAATCCCTTAAGCAGAGAATTGTGCCTGAAGGCTTTTGGTAATGGATAACGCCTTCTTTTCAGTGCTAAATAAAGCTAACCATTGTAACACAGTGCATTATGGAAAATACAATTTCTAATTGCAACATCTGTATATAACCTATAGGTAGCACTTTGTTTGTCCAAGGAGCTAGCCTGCATTACTTTTCCATGAATAGTTTTCCAGGAAACTTTGATGTGCATGACCTTGCATGTGGTTCTTATGATTCATATGTAAAACTGAATCCTGATGATTAAGAAAGTGAAATAAAAACAAGAATTTACATCTCCATGTTTTCAGACATGCAGACTTTTGGAAAAAATACTGAGAAATAGTGCACCGTCACATCCTCACATTCACAGACACATAAAGTGATGATCATCACTTGCTTGACAACAAGTAGATACATGTAATAAATATTGAATGTTGTAGTTAATTTAATTGACATGACATCATGAGGCAGAGGAAGAATTTGAGATGATTAGCGCCTGAATGAGAAAATCTGTGCTGGCATCAACTTTCCTCTGGGCTCTTAAAAAGCTTCTTTTATTTGTTTTGTTGATGCCAACCAAAGCAAACTGGATGACTCAATTCAACACCTTGGCAATGTTTCCTCCTCCGCCTCCGTTTGCCAGATACTGTCAAACCATGTCACGAGCAGAAGGAGTCAAAGACAAAAAAATATCCTCACACATTTTGGGATGTGTCCAGAGACTTATTTGTAAGCCTGCAGGGTGTGGCGTATAAGCTTCCACCTCAAAGGCAGCAGCTCCCTCCCATGTAATTGCTCTCCATCAGTTCAAGCTGCATGACATTCCTGCATACTGTTTCAAGTGAAAAGTGCCAAGAGACAGAGACACCTCCCATCAAAGAGGACAATCTCCCAACTGGATCACTTGTTGCTGGTGGGATAACGTTGGGTCATTAGCTCAGGTTTCAGGCTACACCCTGCAAGTAAACAATGCAAACACAAAAAGCAGCACACTGACTCAACTGAGCAAAATACAACAGGAAAACATGAGCCCCATGATTCATCACCAAGCAAAGCTGTTACACAAAACAGCGTTGTTCACCTCAGTGGTCAGAGCTATGACCATTCAAGCAAGTCAGAGAAAGGCCGCACCCTCGGGCCAAGCAAAGATAAGGGCCTTTGATATAATTAAGCCGACGTCAAACAGCCAGTAGATGAGTCTTGTGAAGATAAAGGAGGCAGGACTGACAGGTTTGATAATAGTCAAAACAAAGTGAAAGTGGAGAGTAAGGGGCTCCTTTTCAGGGAGTTAAGTGGACTGCCCAGAGGACACTGCAAAACATGGCTCATCTGTCAGGAACGGGGGGAATGGATACGATCACCGACGCTTCATCCAAGGATAGATAGTATCTAGGAATGTCTATAAAGAACACATAGTCTGTTGAACTATAGTTTAATTTTTAGCTTGTCATCAGTTTCAACTTTATCAGAATGTTCACATGTTTCACATTTTTCCCACTTTTAATCTAATAGTCTTAAGATGAATAAAAAGAAAAACCTAACAGACAATGGGGAAGATACCACAATTCCCAGAAAGCTGGTGAGCACATGAGGTCACAGGGTGGCAAATGACTTGGTTTAAGAATATCTATAAAAGCTTCCCTCACCCACCCATCTCCCTCCCTGGGTGGGGTGGATGGCTGTTCATCACAGGCTCAGGTCTTGGGAGCTTAAGGGTCCTTTGCAGTATCTTAGCTGTTCCCAAGACTGATCTCTTCTGGATTAAGATGTCTGCAGTTTCTCCAGCCATCTGTTGGACCACTTCTCCAGTGTGGCTCCCAGTGCTTCGATGCAACTGATTAATCTTGCCTCAGTTCATCTCTGTCTTAAGCTTTTTTCGTTATTTGTGTACCATATTATTGAATGTATTATATAATAATGGCATAAAAATATTCTTGACTCGCTATGTCTTCACCCTTTTTTCTGCCATGATACTATCACAGTTAAATTCATAATAAAAAATTTTAAAAACTCAAAAATTGTAAAGTTTTGCAAAGCTTTAAATGCCATTGCATACCATTTTTATTTCTATAGCACTAAAAAAAAAACAACACATGGTTGACAAAAGAGCTGCACGTAAGGTAAAAACAAAGGACAAAAATAAAACATGAAAGACTCCCATACTAATATAATCACTAAAACAGAGGATATTGTAGAATCTAAATAGACAGTAAAAGCAATGTCTTTTTTTGACAATATTGTTTTTTAGCTCAGAAAACAAACAAAAGACAAAATCAAAACAAAAGAAAAACTGAAACAGAAACTCCCATACGGTGACAAAACAATAAATAAAACAATATCAAAAACTCAAACTGCCAACTGAAAAGGTGTTCAAAACAAGTACTCATGCAATGAGGTGCTACAGTATAGCATTTGGTTGATATTACAGCTCAAGTTTATGATTCCCTTCTCCAGATAAGACTAGAAGCCTTTCTGCAGTCTATGCAATTGCAGGACCAATATACAGTTACTATACCCAAAAAAATCAGAATATCCTGAAAAAGTTCATGTATTCCTATGATTCAACTTAAAAGGTGGAATTTACATATTGTTAAGACAAATAATATGTGAACCAATATATATTCAAGCTTTTATTTGTTTGAATGTTGCTGATTAGGACGTGCAGCTTAAGAAAACCTGAAATTCCAAAACTTAAAAAATTAGAATATTGCAGGAAATCAATTAAAAAAGGACTTTAAATACAAAAAAGTCAGGCCTCCTAAATCTTGCATCTGTACTTAGTACTTGGTTGAGGCCCCTTTTGCTTGAATGACTGCCTTAACCTGTCGTGGCATGGATGCTACCAGCTTGTGGCATATCTCAGGTGTTATGGAAGACAAACATGCTTCAATCACAGCCCTGAGCTCTTCTTTATTGTTTCTTCCTCAGCTTTCTCTTGACAGTGCCCCACATGTTTTCGATGGGGTTCAGGCAGGTGAGTTTGCAGGCCAATTAAGCATGGTTGTTGAACCAAGATTTTGTACTTTTGGCAGTGTGGGCAGGTGCCAAGTCTTGCTGGAAAATGAAGTCTGCATCCTCATACAGCTGGTCTGCTGAAGCAAGCATGAAGTGCTCCAAAATGTCCTGGTAGACGTTTATGCTGGACTTAATGAAGCTCACAGGTCCATTCCTTATGAAGTCCTCCACACTTTTGAAAGGCCCTTTCCTGACCATCTTCTCAAGGCTGCGGTCAGCCCTCCGGCTTGTACACCGTTTTCTTCCACATTTTTTCCTTCCTCTTAACTCTCCATTAATGTGCTTTGAGACAGCACTGAGAGCACAACCAACTTCTTTTGCTATCACTTTTTGTGTCTTTCCCACCTTGTGCAGGGAGTCGATGATGGTTTTCTGCACAACTGTCAGATCAGCAGTCTTGGTTGTGAATTCTTCTAAACCAAGACAGGGACTTTTTTAAAGGCTCGGGGCACTTATGGACTTACCTGATTAGAATGTAACACCCTGAACCTGCAATACTGGAGCTTTTCAACGTATTCTAATTTTTTGAGTTTTAGAATTTTAGGTTTTCTTAAGCTGCAAGTCCTAATCAGCAACATCCAAACAAACAAAAGCTTGAAATATATTGATTCACATATTATTAGTCTAAACAATATGTGAATTGCACCTTTTAAGTTGAATTACAGAAATACATGAACTTTTTCAGGATATTCAAATTTTTTGAGTAGTACCTGTAATTCAAGAAAGAGGTCCAAGTTTTATAAAATAGTGAAGGTTTATATTTAGTCCAGTAGGTCATTACTTTCAAAAGGATAAGTTCCATTATACTTTGTACCCACTGTGAGAGCTTATACCGTAGGAGGTTTGTCAGAGATTCATTCAAGTAGAATACACCTTCTGGCGCTGAACAAGAGTAGCTACATCACGCAGTCTTAACTTTTAAGAGTCCAGAGTGTAATCCAGAGGAGTAAGATCGAGATCTTTACCAAATACCGAAGCTTCTAAAAAAGGGACAGTCAAAAATACATTGGCAGTATATCAGAGAGCTTGCATTTGTTACAATATTTGGAAAGTGAGTTAAATTTATTCCGTAGCACTGGTGTAATCTGGAGCCTGTGGATAATATTGAACTGCAATTCCTTAACTTTATTAGTGGACATACAACCAGAGGAACGCAGCCATTGTTTTAGTTTTGATGCTGATAAATAATATCTAGTCAATAATTAATCCAAATTCATTCGAGTGGTAGTTTGAATGTTGTTCCATTGTAGATTTCATAAAGCTAGGGCTTTAGAACCATTCTCTTATAAATCAGATTGCTCAGAAAAGAACATTTTCAGCATAACAGGATTTGATTTGGCACTCTGAAATGATAAAATCAACTGTTTAAACATCATTCCACCTTAAAGCTTCAATTCTAGCCAAGCGTAGGACATGCTTTCAGAGCTTATATGGTATGTTTTATCAATGGAAAAATAAGTTAAGAAACTTAAATAGCTGTGTTAAACTATTTGCAACACATTAAGTATCAAAAAGGCAATCATGCTTGAATGTGCTCCACAACCTTGGTTTCTGAAAAGCTGCTCTCTTTCCACACTCAAAGCTCAGCAAGCAATGAAAAAAGACAAGTTGTTAATGCTGAAACTGCAGGAAAGGAGAGACAGTCACCGCACTCAGCTGTAACACAGTCTGGCAAAACACTAACAAAGGAAATGAGCAAACCACACAGCAAATAACAGACTTTTATTCAACACTCTGGGCCCCACTGCTTACATCTGGGTGCCAACCCTAGTCACTTACAAATAAACGGATTTATGAAAAATATTACACACAAATTACTACATTTGTCTAGACAGGAGAGAATTTTAGTTGTGCTTACATTGGCAAAACCAAGTTTTGATTTTTATGAATGTGTACATTGGTTTATGTCAAACATTTTCAGCTTCCAAATTTGCAGAGTAATGAATCAGCAAATAAACAAAATTTCTAACAGTATTCATTTATGCATTTGCTCTGGATTATCTAATCTGGAGAAATTAGCTCTTTCCACAGTTGTATGAAGAATTATTTAGCAAAACTGGTTAAAGATTAGATTAGCTTTGTTTAGAATCTCACTCCAACTTGATTGAATTACATTTCAAGACAACATAGAAGATGTTTCATTAATTCACAAAAGGCAAAGGATAAATTTTAAAAAGTACAAGATGCTTCACTACTGCTTCCTCTGGTTTTACCTTGTAGTTTGAGTTATGAAGTTCTGTTAAAAAATATGAGGCAATCATTCATTGATTTCTTTAAAACACACGCACTTGAATCTTGAGAAGAGAAAGCAGAAAGCTAACTCAAAATACATTCGTCTCAAGATTAGTTTTGCACAGTTGTAGATAGAAATAAATATAACAACATATATAGAAGTCCAAAGTGCACATTATTTCTGTAGAACCATCATTCAAACATTCCTCTGGTTGAAAGCTGGTGTGGCAGCTGACAGTCCTGTCACTATGCCTCCGAGTGATCATGTGCCCTGGCTACTTAGCCAAGGCGATGTCCCTTTGGCTGACTGGTTAGCATACATGACTCTCACCCAGGAGTCTGGGAGTCAAATCCCGCCTGGGCCCTCCTTCTTCACCCTGTCACAATCTGGTGCTGCAAGTAGGGATCCATGTAGCACTAGGGGTGGGTCCATGGATTCTGGATGGGTGGCAGCCTACGTGGAGCACAAGGACGTGCTTGCGAAAAGAGTGGGAGAGATGTGGCAGTTGACGGTCCTGTCACTATGCCTCCAAGTGATCATGTGCCCTTGCTACTTGGCCAAGGGGATGTCCCTTTGGCTGACTGGTTAGCGCGCATGTCTCTCACTTCGGAGTCTGGGGATCAAATCCTGCCCGGGCCCTCCTTCGTCCTGCCACACTGGCATTTCAAGCAACAACTCAACACAATTCAATTCCATTCAACAAAAGATTAGAAATAATTTACAAAAAACCCAAATGTCATAGTTAATGGTTAGTTGTCCTTCTCAGGCCTTGTTGTGTCTTTCTGTTGGCTTTGAGCCCAAGCAAGATATGCAACAGAGGGCACTGGCAGGCATTGATCCCCAGACTCCCGGGTGAGAGTCATGTAGCCAATCAAAATGAAGTCAACTTGGTCTCCGGGTAAAGCTGCATATCATTAGCGCACCCAACTGTATTACTGACGAAGTGAGGTCAAAACAATCCCCCGCTGTAAAAAATTCAGTTTTTTTCTTTGGAGATTTGACATATGCAGCAATGCCAACAACATGAACTAGTTTTTACTGCTATGTCATCACTCCTTTAAACCTAAAATGATTTTTTGAACCAGGCTGTAAACATGTTTATTTCTGCTGTGATGTTGGCCTTTTTTAACATGGGAGTCTATGTGGATTTGCTCCATTTTGGAGCCAGCCCCTAGCGGATGAGGAGTGAACCACAATTTTTGGCCACCTGGAGTAGCGTCCGGGTGCTGGAGGTTGCCGCTTGGTTCCTACACAACAGTGCATATCAGCAGTGCTCTCCATCCTCTCCTCTTTTGTCAACAAAGAAAACTTAGGAATAGTACGCCCACAGAATGATGTAACTTTATTTTCCACTTACCCTCATGGTGAGCAAGACTCTGGAGCACTTTTTTAATATCTCAAATGCAGCTGGAGATCAGGAAGGCTTCTTGTTTTCACCTAACTTTCATATAATGGAGTTTGATTGTGCCCGAGCCAAAAAGGTCCATAAAAGTCCACAAAAACTTGTCAAAATTCCGCCATACTGCTCGTCCAATGTAATCCAAGTGTCCTGAGTGGGTAGCGCCAAGAACTTATTTAATGGAGCCGGAGCTGGAACCAGAGCCAGAATCAGAACTGCCTGAAAGCACTATAACTTAACTCCTATAGTTGTTAAAATCAAAAGTCAAATCACTAATGCTGCTTGTAGAGGCCATTTTTGAAGGCTCTAAATTAGTCTGAGAGGTGTCACTTGTGTGGCAGGATTCAGTACCCAGACTCTGGGTGAGAGTCATGTGCACTAACCAGCCAGCCAAGGGATACCTCTGTGGCCAAGAAGCCAGGACACATCATCAGTTGGAGTCATAGTGACAGGACCCCACACTGTCACACCTGAGAGTTAATTGTCAGCACCTTACAGGGAGGAGCCATGTTTCAGGTGACAGGTGTTGGTGCAGGTATTTGACCTCTGTTGCTACTGCCACTTGTACTTGTTAGTTCTGCGCTGCTGGTGATTTGGATACAGTTGTTCAATTCTTGGTTATTTCAACCACTGGTTAACCCATAACGGTCCGATAAATCCTTAACCTGCCGTTAGCTAACCGACTGCTGCATTCCATTTTCCTCTGAACTGGGAAGTGGGAACTGGAGGGTGACGTCACACCCAACCAACTTGCGTTCCAGCTCACTAGTCGGAAAACCAGTTAGCAGCCTAGCAAAACAAAGTGTTTGCTAAGGCTATTGCTATTAGCCATTGTTAGCACAGCTGGCGTTGTAGTTCACATATCCCACATGAAAAATGTGAATTACACGACAGCAGCTTCCCCGTACATCTGCATAAACCAATAGGCTACTACGTGTACGACTGATTTAATGCAACAAGATATTAGTAAAAGTGTAAATCAATGTAACATTACAGGAGCTTCAAAAACTGCTAACACCGGGCGCGGCCATCTTTAAATCTGAACTCGGTGCTGCAAGAGTTGTCCGACTTTCCGAGTGGGAAATCCGACTTCAGGGGGCCGTTCCAATTGAAACTTCCTACTCGGAACAGGGAACTTCCAACTTCCACATTGAAACGGAACGCAGCATTAAATATGCGTTGTTCAAAGCATGGTTAGTCATGCCGTCAGCTAACAGCACAGTCAAAGTTAACCATAGGGTTAGCATCACTGGTTAGCACCAATGTATCTCACAATTCCCCATTTTGTTTGCTTCTGGTATTGCAAAAAGAAATGTTGTAAGTCTGTGTCTTCCTTATTGCTGTGAGGAAGACACAGGGTGCCGACTCTCACTTTATTTTCCCAACGTGAACAGAACTGCTGTTAGCCACAACACACTCTTCCTCATCCCCCAGTCTCTCTTTCCTTCCCCATTCTCTTCACACTCTTGCACCCCCTAGCTCAGGGGTAGGCAACTCCAGTCCTCGAGAGCCGGTGTCCTGCAGGTGTTAGGACTTTTCCTGCTGCAACACACCTGACTTCAATCAATGGGTAATTAGCAGACTTGTGCAGCCAAGCTCTGGAAATCAGGTGGTGTGTTGAAGCAGGGAAGCCCTGAAGACCTGCAGGATGCCGGCTCTCGAGGACCGGAGTTGCCTACCCCTGCCCTAGCTCATCCGGCCTCACAGTACAGCAAACCCCCAGTAACAGAACACACAGGACACAGAAAGTATTGATAAGCAAACGATCCCTTTCACTTCAATAAAAAAGAGAGGCAGAAATTTCTCTGCTGATGAAGAAAATGTAATACAGATCATAGAAGCAAGATCTCATTCTTAAATAGTGAGTCCGTGTCCACAGTTTGTTGCACGTGTGGCAGTTGACGGTCCTGTCACTATGCCTCCGACTGATCATGTGCGCTGGCTACTTCGCCACAGGGATGTCCCTTTGGCTGAATGGTCAGCGCGCATGACTTTCACCCAGGAGTCTGGGGTTCAAAGCCCCCCTGGGCCCTCCGTTGTGTACCTTGCCACACACGCTCCAAATCGACTCGCAAAGGATTACAAAGACCTGAATGCATTCTTTCCTGAAGTAGTGCGCAGCTCTTCGTTAGAATAATCCCCGATGTCAAAATCAAGGCCACAATAAACGCTGTCCTTCCTTCTCTGAACTGGCATCATGAATGCGTCGACGCATTAGCAACAAACGGCATAATAAGAGATAACCATAAGGCGGTCCTTCGGTATCTTAACTTTAACGTGTTAGTTCTATTTTACCCTGTTTATTTTTCGCTAATTGTTTTTCCTGGTTAAAAATTAGCGAATTTACACCTTTCCTTGAATATCCACAACATTTATGGATTATTACTGAGTGAATGAAGGGCATATTGGATGAGTTACAGATTTCAGAAAAGTCAGAGGTTTAAGTTTTAGACTTTTTTTTATTGATTAGCAGAAGACCAGAGAGTGGCATGACTCACCCACCCCCTCAGTGCCTTAAAATGCTCACTTAACCACTTCACTGCCTACAAATGTCCCCCCCCTTTTTCTTCTTACTCTTTTTTTTTCTAAAAATATACACTCTCTCTTACCTCTTGGTTCCCTCAGGCTGTCTGGGTGCAGACTCTTCAGTTTTGATTCACTAAATGTGATCTGGGCATTTCTCTCTGCCTTCAAAAATCCCCTGAAGACTCATTTCTCGTGTATTGTCTCTTACTTGTAAGTCCCTTTGGATAAAAGTGCTAAATTTAACAAAAAATATTTATATAATCAAACATCCTCACAATATGTCAAGCAAGTGATGACAAAGAGACCATGTGGTCTTGCTACAGTACATCATGGCGCAACACAGAAATTTCACAGTTTCTGAATGCAAAGCTCCAAAAAGGAATAAAAGGTCCTTCAATGTGCCCCATCAACAATAATCCTTAGCCTGACATTAGGCACATCGGTTGCTTTAAAAGCTGACTGAATACACAAAAAAACAATTCAGTTCTTGTGTGTTTGCATTAACATGGACAAATGAATGTTTCTACTGAAGCTGACAAAGTTGCAAGATTGTTTCTACAAGGATGATGGAGGGAGCAATGATGCTGCAGCTTCTTTAGTGCTATTAAACATAACTACCATAGAATAATTCTTCGACAGAACTAATTCCGTTTGGTTTTAAAAGGTCACATACAGTATAATGGGTAGGCACACAAAAGTTTAATATCATTTCAGTTCTTTGGAGTCGATTCTTCCATCTGTTTCTTCATCAGCATAATTTTAAGTGTGTAATATTCTTGTTGGAGCTTGAGAACTGCTTCTTGTCTTCTCAGCACAGACATTTCCAAATCCATTCGCTCCTGTAAAGCTGTGCAGTGTGCTGATGGTGGAGAAGTAGAGCAGGAAGTATTGAGATGTTCTTCAGAGTCAGTACGAACACCAGCATGTGGACTGTTAAAATGTACTGTGACTGATTTGGTGATATTTTTTTGTTCCATAGGAGGGATGGCAGGATCTGGACAGATGGGGAGCTCCTGCTCCATCTCTTGCTTGTTTGTGAAGCTTTCATATATAAAGTTATAATTTCCATCTTTATCACAGCTGAAAACAAAGGAAAACATTTTGCTCAGAAATTATGTTTCATAAATTAATGGCATCATCCCTTTTCATAGACAATGTTTCTTTCATAACCCATAGAGCACATTTTGATATTAAAGTGGGCAACAACAATAAAACCTGTCACCTGTTTTGTTGAGTTTCCATTTGCTCTGATGCAGAAGAGTCCTCTCTGTCCAGCTGTAGCATGTTGGAAAGGTTCATCACAGAAATAACTATTTGAGTCACAGTGCAGAACTGTTCAAGAGACAGGGATTCACCTGTTGAAGCAAATAAAAAAAAAAACACACCATGACCATGCTAAAATAAAAATCATTAAAAGGCTAAAGTTTAATGGGGAAGTCCTGTCTTATTTCATCGTTCTGACATTCAAATTTAAATATTAATAGTTCATTATGGAACTCTTAAATGGTGAAGACAAAAAAAGGGTTTTCCGTACCTTTATTCATCTGACTCTTCTGTCGTCTGATGTCCTCCCTTGTCTTTGCCAGCAGATTTTCCCATTTCTTGTTACAGTCAGAAACTGTACGTTGAACCTGTGGAAAGGCAGCATTGATGGTTTGGACAATCTCTTCCCAGGCTTGTCTCTTATCTCGAATTGTTACCCCAGTGCTGTGCTTCCCTCTGATAATTTCTTTCTTCTCCTGCATTAACTGAGCAAGAAGAAGACTTTCTTGGTCTGTCCAATTAGGTCTTCTCTTCCTACTGGACATCCCTTCAGCAGGTTGTGGAGGCATCTGTCTAAGAGGGGAAAAAAAAAAAAAAACATTAAGCAGAAATATAACTGGTTGTCTCTGCTGGCAACGTTAACTGCAAACATATCTAAACAGAGCATCATTTCAGCATTGCTTATTAGTTGTGTCCAAAATGAAAACTGAAAAAATAAAGGATTCCACTTAAGACTTTTTAATCTTAAGTTACACTATTTAAGAGTTTTATTGTTATTATTAGGATTATCGCTAATTATACAATTGAAAAGCGATGTCCTACTGAATACCGGGTCGGACAATTACAGGATGTAAATATCACAAAGCACAACATGTTCCATTTCAATAAATACTAGTAAAACCTGTTTAAGGTAAAAATGTAAGGCTTTTCTTCGTCTCAGGGAAAATCCGCAGCGTCGCAGGACAATGACGTTGTCGACTGATGACGTGTCAGTTTGTTTACAGCGGTTTGTGTCGCGCTGCTGCTGCAGACATGGCTGTGGATATAACTTTACTTTTCAAAGCCAGCGTGAAGACGGTGAAAACCAGGAATAAAGCCATAGGAATAGGATTTGATTCCACAAAAGATGAGATTTTCAAGAGAAGCAGACCAAAGAGTGGTTTCTCACCGCGTGCGAAAGAAGTGGTGAGTTTTTATCAAAGCTAGCTTTAGCTAACCGTGCCAGCACCTTTACAAACCATTTTATGTAAACGCAGCAGAGTATATGATCTGCTGTGATTAAGTTAGATCGTAAAAACGTTAAAAACATTTAATTAAAGCACATTGAAAGGTATACTATTCTTTTAAAACGGAAAGTCTGTAGCTATCGATGATGGCTGTTGCTAAGCCACTCTGTAGAAGGAACTGAAATGGGATTTTGGAAGTATGTGACACGTGTTCAAATGTTATGTTGTTACAGATCAGATGATAAATGGATGAATTATTCGGTGCTTATTTAGCCATACAACTAACAACTCAACAACAAATTCCTCCCGACACTGCCTCTGCTCCTCCGGAGCACGAATCATTTCCACTCCACTTTCCCACACGCCACATCACCTCCATCCTGCAACAAGTCCATTGTTTTCCCTTAAGATATAGAATTAACACTAAAATACTCCTAATCACATTTGAAACACTTTGCGATCTCGCCCCACCATGCATATCTGAGATCCCCTACACATTGCCACTCCTGACTTCTCTCTTCGCTCCTCCATCTCTCTCCAGTTTTCTGTCCCTCCCAGCCTGCCTTGTCACTATGGGGAGTTGAGCACTGAGTCGCTTTGCTCCTCATCTCTGGAGCTTTCTCCCCCTGATGTTCGTACCATAGACTCTCGTCCACTCTTTAAATCCGGACTACGTTCAGATAATCCTATGGCATCAAGTTTAACACATACTATCACAATACTGTCCTCTGTTTTGTTTGTTATTATTGCTGTTTTTTTATGGTTTCAATTGTTCCTTTGGAAATATGTGGCAGTAATATGTATCATCGTTTACTGAATCCCTTACTTAGGAATGAAATCAGTCAGTTTTTGGTGGTCAGTCTCAGACCAAGAAATGTCCTCCTCCATGCTTTTCATGTTCAAGATAGTCAGGCTGTTGTGGACACGCATCCAGTGGAGGCTCCCCGTTCAGAAAAGCCTCTGCTGCTAGATCAGGAAGTGCCATCAAAGCAGAACAAAATGCCCAAGAAGAAACCTGTGTTGTCAGTACAGAATATGTTGCTCTTTGAGTTTGTGTTATCAATGGCCTTCAGTGATATTTTTTAAACATCTTTCCTCCTTGCTTCCAAAACATATGTGACATTCTACTATGTACATTGTTATTAATTTATAATGATTCAGTTTTTTAAAGGCTCAATAAGTGTTCTTTAAAAAGCATTTTGAATATGTAATCTAATGCAATCTTATCTTGTTATGCAGAAGCCAGGGCTGTACAGTTGTGGTACCAATTCAGGGTTCCCACTCTTTTCTTGAAGTTATTTTCCAGGACTTTGATGAAGTAGCGATGATGTACAGTAGTGATGAAGAAGAGGTGAAGCAGAGAAGCTACAGCTCAATTTTGCTGTTTAAAGGCAGTTGAAAGCAAACATGCATGCGTTAAATGTTTGCGTCCAGCCACAATGCAGAGAAAAGCGGAGGGAGGAAAAATCCTTTTCCAGGACAACTCAAGCTTTTCCAAGACATTTTACTCTTTTTCTCATTTTCCATGTATTTTCCATGACTGGAAAAATGTTCAATCATTTTCCAGGATGCATGGGAAATCTGATGATTGTTATTATTTTAATCAACGCTGAGATTTCTATGTTTATCTGTTAATCTTATTCACAGGTCTTTGGTGAAAGCAAACTTCCTTTTCCTTGTCACATAAAAATCACTGAACACTGTCTGTGTTTGCTACTTGACACATTTTTACATGGAAATAAAACTGGTCCTCCTTGGGGCTCCTCTGCCTTCAGATTACAGTCAGAATAGCTGTGCTAAGAAGTCTGACAGTAAAGAGCTCAGAGAGGGGGGGGGGGGCTGTACACATGCAGCATAGGGCTCCAGGCTGGGATTCAAACCTGTGCCAGCTGTGCCAAAGAACCGCAGTCTGTTGTACATGAGGTGGCTTAACTCAGCTGACCCCAGCTGAGTCAGTCTCCTGTAGAGTTTCCTGTAAATTGACAGTTCATGTTTCAGCTGCAATTTCGTGGAACTTATAAAATTGTAGTGTTCCTTTTTGCCGTTTTATTAAATGCTATTAAGTGGCTTACCTACAAAAAAGAAAACATAAAAGTTATATAACAAATGCTGATAGATTTATTACATTAATAACCTGAAGTTAAATTGATATAGACCTAAGATTCTATATCAAACTAAAGATAGGAAAAGCTTTTTGCTTATTCAGCATTTAATGATTCTGAATTTCGGTTTTATGTAGACTTGGCTTTTTAACTTGCAATGCAAGGGTTCTTTTTGTTTTTAACATCTTAAGAAAACATCTGTAATCCTCTTCATGTTTTCCAGCTATGCTACACTGAAATAAAAATATAACATGAAAATAATACTTAGGGGGAAAAATAGTTAATATGATCCTGTTGGATGGTGAAAATTTAATGAGGCATGAGTTTCTGGTTGGCTTTCATTTGGTAGCGCGTACATTTAAAATATTTAACAATTCTGTTAGTTTCATTTTGGGAACCCCAAATAGTGGTGATTTTTCAAATTTGATTAATTGTGCAATTAATTCGGGTAATTAAAAATGGAAAGGGAACAGGAACAACTTGAAAGATGCCGTGCTCACCCTCAGTCTGCTGTCCCCATATTTGTTTACATGAATCTCAGCTGACAACATTATGAAATAAATTAGGTCAAAGTAACTCTGAAAATTGTAGCCGAAAAATAGTTACAGTATATGTTAGAAAGGATGATTCTCTTGTACAAAATATATCATTTAAAAAATTTAAAGAGAATTTGATAAGAGATTATGATAAAATATCTCTGATCATGATTGCTGCTTAGATACTTTTTAACATTTAACACAGGGATTATTTTTAAACAAAAAAGGCTGTTTGACCAGATGCCTAAAAATGTTAGAAAATTTTTCCCTATTTAACTTTTTGTTGTAAACTACCCGTTATTCACTTGAACCCCATTTGTTATATTACGTAATATTAATAGAAATAATCTAAACCTCTTGTCTTAAAAAATCTGGAATGAAAAGAAACATAGGCTTTTAATTTGTTAAGGACATTTTGCAAAACCTTTTGAAATATTTTATTACTTGATTTACAGAGCCATCATCTTAAGTTGGCAGTATGAGATGGGTCGTTGAAAAACTGAAGGTCTTCATTCCTTGTCAGGAGTATTGCCTTTACAGCCAGAAAACCTTGGCCTGACAAGAGTATCATGAACACAGAGCTCTTCAAAGGCACCTAAAAGAACCACTTTACGTTTCCCTCGGGGAGTGAGGTCTTTAAGTTGTACCTGATGGCTCCAACCATCAGTCTGGGGCAAACATGAACCCACTTGCAACAGCTCCACACAACTAGGTTTTTGTTATGTTCTTTTACATTGATATTAGAAATGGTGGTTTAATAAAAAAGACTGCTGCTGATTCCAAAGAAACCTGAACCTATCCTGTGGTGCCTGCTTGCCTGCCTTATGCCCCCCCCAAATCCTTCTGCTGTCTCCTTTGCGCTGCAGATATCATCTTTGACCATCTCGGGGAAAACTTTTTCTAGAAATTGAAATTGTAAGTCTGGAATGTCCTGACTCCTTAAAGTTATATGGTGGTTTTCACCCACGTTTCCCCCAACCCTTACTGTCCATTCTTTCCTATATAGGCTGAAATATACAGCTTTTTTTTTTCCCTGAGTCGCCTCTTCCCATGTATGATTCCATAAACATGCTGCAATAACATTTTCTTTCAGCTCTCAAACAATTTCTGGGGAAAGCCGATCCTCCCAAGAGCCAGTGATTAAAGGTGGAAGATCAAAACAGAGAAAATATTAAATTAGGTCCCCAGTAACAATGTTGACGGCCGGCACCTAATGCACAACAGATGTGTGTGCCCTTCAAGACATGCATAACTCTCCCTCCCAAGTTCCCATTGAAGCTTTGCAAAAATAGAAAACATCAAAGTTGACAAATACACAGTGGTCTTAAGAGACATTTTTCCACTTAAAAATCAGCACAGCAAGAAAGGAAACGTAGCTTCTTTCAAAGCGATTCCTACAGGGGAAAAAAAGAGAAAGTTTTGATTGACTAATAAGAGGGCTAGTGTTTGTAGGATGGGGTTTGGTCAGGGGAATCTTTTACCTCATAGGGGTGGTTTTGGGTGCTGTGATCTCCATTTCACCGCTCACCTCGTCACTCCCCACAGCATGCTGCCCTTCTCGAGTTTAAATGGAGGAGGTCACTCCAAAATTGTTAAATTGAGTGTAGAAAATAGTGCTTGGCTCCCCACTGTGCCTTCGGTATTGGTATTCCAAAATTGGCTCCTTCTCACAGTGTTTTCTTTGAAACACTGAAAAGTGTGGCCATCAGCCAGCTCTTAAAAGTATGTTGTGTTATTAGAGGGGCTCTTCCCTGTGAAAACTTCGTCTTGAAATAGTATACTCGTGTATTTTCAAACCATTTAGTTAAATTTTCATTAATTTAGTTTACTTTGTGGGCTTTTCATTGACGATTGAGTTTCAAACTCCAGTTTTTTTTTTAAACCTATGAAATTATGATTGAAATGATGTAAACTATATAAGCCCATTAAAAATCACTGTGAACATGAAATAAAATATATTTCACTATGAATTTCACTCAGCAGTGAAAGAGCACCAGCGAATGTGCCAATTTCAAGTCAAAGACCAAACTTTGCACTATATTTTGAGTATTTTTTACAATCTTACAGGTGTTATCTTTGAGATAAAACTGGATTGTATTTGGAGATTTAATTTCTTAATTTACTTATTTGTTTGTTGTGTAACAGCTTATGTGCACATATTCTACAGCTAAACCAGAACAGCACTAACGTTTATGAGATTTCTTTCATGGATTATAGTCTACCACAGCGTTTCTTTTTTCCCCCAGGCCTTTCCCTGTGTAAAAGTTAAAACATTTACTTCTGAAAAAGAAAGTATAAAATACGATACTGTCTCATGAGACAATGTAGTGTTACAGTTAAGCGTCGTTTCTCTCAAACTGTATGGAAGCGTGTAATCTATCATTTATGTTAAGTTTCTTGTGTTATCATATTACAAAATACATTGGCATAGAGGTAAAACGTGCTCACATGCCGGGGTCTAAGCCAAGTCTATACTGAGCGATTTGCAGGGATCACCGTGATATGAACTCCCCTGCTAAATGGTCTCTTTACCAGTTGGCCTAATCTCTGCACTGTTTTCCCACAAAAGCTTGGCAAATTGAATTTTGAGGCATCTGCTGTCAGGTCTGAACAAAATCTAGTTTTATTTTACGTCTTAAAATGTTGAAGCCAAGACTTGCAGACCTAAGTTGAAGTTCTAAATCATGAGATTGGTGTTAAATACACCGCAAACTGACCTGTTTAATTCGAGTAAAATTTGGAGTTCAGAAGATAAAGATTTAAATAAACAAGCATGCAGTAAAAGTAAAGCAGTGGCTTTGGAGACTTGAAAGAATATTGTAATGTTCAATGATTTAACACATTTTAGTTTCTTTTTTCAGTTTTGTTTTTCTAAATCGACTTCATAGTTCATTATTTTGCCAATTCTCATGGTTTATACTGGTGGTTGCTACATAGTGGTGATACAGGGAAAAAAATCTGAGATTTCCTTTCAAACTTTTTCCAGTTGTTACCATTATTATGGCCATTTTATTACATTAAATACCTGACTGTTGTCTTTGAATCTTGTAAAATTTCTTTTTTTTTAAAGGCAGTTTTGCTGGGATTAGTCATGTGAGGGCTTTTTGTTTCATTAATACAACCAGGATGCTGGGGAACTGAGTCTGTTCTATCTACAGCTGGGTTCTTGCTTGGAAATCAACTTGACTGGAATCAGTAAAACATTGAGAATGTGACTGCTAATTATGTTGATTGCTTTTTTTTTACAGATGTTGTCCATTATTTGAATATGTCTCATGGTGGAAGACCTCTAACATGAGCATTTGTCTTCTTATCAAAATAGTTGGTGTCTTTATGCAAACTTGACTTATCACTTGTTATAACCAGACCAATGACGCATCCGCTTCACATGAAGTTGATTTTTTTTTTAAAGGCAGTTGCATCTAAATGCAACTGAGTTTCCATTGAATCGCGTCCAAAACCAACCACATGGCTCTTCCAAGTGGTGATGTCACCACTCAGTCTATCTCACTCAGTTTCAACAGCGAGACACTCAACAGGCTGTGACTGACAAAGAGGAACTGGCTCGTTCCAATGTGAAGGGGGAAAGAAAATCTGACACACTTGTGCAGCACTATACTTGAGCTTGACGCTCTTTGCATTGTACACATTGATAGCGTTGCAATCCCTAACATTTAAGTCAAATCAGATCTCAGTGTTACATTAGAATTGTTTAGTTAACATTTGGGTCTGAACTTAAATGCAAGTTCTGCTTATTGCATCTTTCAGCTTAAATTAATTTTGCACTGAAAACCACAACACATAAATATGACTTTAGGATACATTTAAAAAAAAATTAAATATACTGTTTATAAATGTTCCTTAAAGCTTTGTTTGATTGCTGCATGTTTGTTTATAGAACTGACTAAAGTGTTCTAACTGAATAGACATAAGAGGAAAAAGTCAGCCCATTAGCGAGTCAGACGTAAACATGATAATAAAGTCAACATGTGGCACAGTATTCTCCACTGAAGCTTCCTCTCTGTATCAGGCCTGCGTATTTAAACACAAACTAGCATGGCGTCAGTATGGATAGCCCACGGTCAGGACACAGTCAGGGACTTATACCAAAGCGGTGCAGTCATCATCAAACTCTGTCAGTTACCTGGATTTAACAAAACAAAGAGCCATCCAAGCTCTTTAGAAATCTGCTAGCTAAGCCTTTTCTCTTTTCTTCCTCATAATAATCCCCCCTGATGGTTTGTTTGGGCTCTGTCAGGGCTGGAGGGGAGCACGGGGAAGGAGAAAGTGAGGAGGTAAAGTGGGGGTCTTTGATGATGACGAGATTAGATATAGCCCGGCAGACTGTCTCCTCCTGCCTCTGCTGCGAGCCCAGCCTCACACACACCTACGGCGGCTGCACATGTGCACGCACACATGCTTACACATACTTGCGTGCACACATATATGGCGCGTCGCATGCACAAGGCCACCCCCTTCCTCATTGTTGAGGAATTACTTGCTCTTTAAGGTCTTAAGTTACAAGAGCAATTGATCCCTCTGACCCCCTGCAAACCCTTGAGGTTGTGCTGGGAATCTGAGCTCCAATGTATACACACAGGAGACGGCTCAGCCCTCAGAGCAGCAGTCCTGACACAACACACAGCAACACGCACGCTTTTTCTGTCTCAGCATCCTCCAATGCTGAGTACTTAGCGCTACCTGCTGGTCAAAAAGGCGTAGTGCTATGAACTGATGTGCATAGTCAAATAAACTTGGTGCATAAAGTAAAAAATAAACTGGAGCCAAGTGCTGATTGCAAACAGAAAGCAGAGTTTATAGTTGGAGATAAATTAGTCATGTCGTGTGGGAGTTTATATTTTCCATCTTGTAGCAAGCCAAGATCATTACTGAAACTTAAAATTGTGCTTCCACTGTGGCTTTCTTTATAAATAACCATTTCACCACAAAACCTGGTTGTGCTGAAATTCATGTCGAGTCAAAGGCAAAGATCATATCATGATGATCTTGTAGTCATGCTACTACTATAATATAAAAAGGCCTGTAAAGGAGTTGAAGTCCTTTCATGTATTTCTATGAAAGATGATGTAAATATTCAGTGTTTTGTGAACAAGTACAAAGAACATCAGAGAGTTTCACAATACCATACTATTTAATTGAATGAGGTGTCAAATTGTAATTGAATTTTCATTAATTAGGATGTTGTTGATGCTGAGACTTGACATGTTGAAATCAAAATGATGTCTGAAGATTATAAATTACAAAGCATGAGCTCAACTGTTTAATGCCGTCAGCATCTCTTTCACAGAGACAAGCTGCATGAGAGACTATTTTGGGCCATAAGAAGGCTCTGTTCTTTGTGAACATCCCCCTTTAAGTTCAATTGCACTGAACCGCAATTAACTCTTGACCTCAAATAATTGTATTATTACAAGGGTCTGCTCGCCTTAGCCACCCTTGTGTCTCCCACAGCAGTGTCATGTGTCACTCCGTAATATATCTAAGCAGATAAGGAGTTATAGTGTTCTAGTAAATTGATTAGCTGTGTTGTTTAGCTCCAAAGTATACGTCTGATTTGGAAAAAGGTTTTTCTTTTTAACGTGAGCTCAAATAAAACTGCTTTGAAGTCTCCGTGACATGAGGAATGAATGTTTAGAGACATTATTGGACGGCTGGTGCCAGGTTCCTACTTACAGCCAAGGCAATCTTATAATTGAGGTTGTTAGAGTGGAAAGGCTGAAGGTTGAAGGCTGAAGACAGCGTCGTTTTGCTATCCAAATAATCCCCCGCAGTCTGTGGGAGCTGTCACAGTCAAACTCATTGTGTCATTTTTCAATCCACGGCTTGTCTGACTTCTGTCGTCCGGTGGATGCAACAGAGCCTGCTGTGTGTGCCCTCACCCACATACACCCTGCCAGCAGAGCTCCAAAGACTGGGAAGTAATTTGGTCTTTTTTAATATTTGACCAAATTACAACAGCAAATATTGGATTGAACCAAGTTTCCTCTAGTTTCCTTGTATACACACATAAATCCAGTCATTTCTTTCTGTGATAAATCGGAGCAGATCATGCATGAATTTAAAGTTTTGTGCTCTGTATGCAACTACTCATGATTTTATTTATGGGAACCGTTTATTGAGGAAATTGCTAGTTACTTTTGCATGTCCAGGAGCTGATGAATTGTCTAGAATAAATAATGAGAATTTAGAGATGAAAAGACTTTGGTTACATATCCCATCCAACACATATTAAATCATAAATTTGTCTCCGTCTGAATGTTCGTAGGAAATTACTTCCTGGTTTCTAAAACTCTTGAACTATGTTGACAATGTTGACTTGTTTAAAAAAGCAATTGAGGGACTGCATTCAAGAGATTTGTTGAGTGATTTGTCTTCTCCCTTTTTCTTGGCAGATCACAAACATCACCAAGCTTAAAGACTTTCTGCTCCAACACCGAAAAGATTATGTGAGTGTTGGAAGGTAAGCATCTCCAAACAGAAAGTTGCAACAATCCAAAACAGCAGCACAAAACCCGTCAAGGCTGTACAGAAGGCTGATGGTAGCAGGATAAACAATTTGATTTGGACAAAAATCACACACAAGGGTCAGCAGTTAGGATTTTTTACATGGAACTTTGCAATATGTCTTGTGTGTGTGCTGCAGGAGCTGGTTGCTGGCACGAGGTCAGCAGCGAGTAGGGTGGTCTGTTGAATCAGGCTCCAGTCTAATTGTCTGGAATAATTGAGCTGCAACCAAGTGTAGAACAAATCACGCCCAGGGACTAATCCAGGCTTTCCTTTGCTCAAGGGCTCGGTGTGTTTTGTAGGTGCGGGTGTGTCGGGAAGATCATGTTCTGCAAGATTTGTTGATAAATCTTCAACAGAATGCATTAACCAAATATTAGAGGTCAGCGGTTGGCGTCCAGTAGCAATTAGTGGTGGGGAAAATCCAGTGGTATGTGTGCAAGTTTATTACAGGCCCAACCTTCATATGTTACTTTACATAAATTTTCCTGTTTGCTTCCTTTGTCTTAAAGAAAAATAGTGGACTAGATTCTATTTACTGAACTAGTCTCGTTGGAGATCATAACAACCTACATTTGATGAAGTAGAATTAGGAAAACTGTTTGATTGTTTCTTGAAATAGCTAAAATAAAAAAGAAAGAAAGATGTTAAATTTACATTTTACACTGTTATTTACTATCCAGCTACAGTATGAATTCTGTTTGTCGGGTAACTGGCTGACAAGTAGAGCTATGCATATTGGTACTATCCAATAACGTGCAGTAGCTCACCAGATACTTCAGTAGGTCTTGATGATCCTGAATTTATTGCGCGCCCTCTGCTGGCTCTGAAGGCCTGATTCTGAAAACCATTTCTTGCATATAGCATGTCAATATTAAATCTAAATGGATCATTACAGTTTTGGTGTTACCTTTTTTTCTTTTTTTCTTTTTTACCCCAATTTCAAATAAATTTTGGAATATTATAATTGAAAAGAAGTGATAGTCCTGTCTGCAACATAATATAATATGATGCAGTTTTCTACATGTTATATACGTACAGTCTTCCTCAAAATTATTCATACCTTCCAATTAAAGAAAGGACTA
This sequence comes from Atherinomorus stipes, assembly GCA_023101725.1. NCBI lineage: Eukaryota > Metazoa > Chordata > Actinopteri > Atheriniformes > Atherinidae > Atherinomorus > Atherinomorus stipes. The sequence continues at coordinate 1,002,298 of JALJCO010007983.1, read as the reverse complement.
AATTCACAATAGTAATTCAAATAAAAAGGAACTTAAAAAAAAACTAATAATAGATAATAAATAGATTGCAAAATTATAATTTAGCAAAATAAAATGTTGCTTTTAAATTATGGTTGGAAATAATAATAATAAAAAACCTAACAAACAAAACTGTCCCAGACACATTCGAGCACCTTTCCCATGAACAGTGGACCAACATACCTGTCAACAGGTGCAGACGTCTTTTTGAACATCACAGAAAACACCTGATTGCATTGATTGCCTCAACGTGTTGCTCAACAAAATTGTAGCTTCGGGGCCCCATCATGTTTGTTTACTTGAATTATATTTTGTGTGTTTGGTTTTAATATTTCTGTTGAACCACAATTCAAAATCAATGTCATGATTTTCATAGAATTTTTATTTATTATTACTTTTGTCATTTTCAACTTATTTCACTGACAGCTGATTTTTTTCCCCTTCTTTATTTGGAAGGTATGAATGATTTTGAGGACGACTGTACGTTTCTTAATTAAAATATCTTCATATTTTATGATTGAAGCTTCTATATTTGAATTTTTTTTCAGTTCAGAGAAATTTTTTCTTTTGTTTTTGCTTTGCTTGTGAATTGATTGTACTGTATGTTTAGACTGAAACTGTTTTGTTTAACCAGTTGGCTTTTTAATGGTTTGGATCCTGTACAACATTTTCCCTGCCTTCTGGTAAGTGCTTGGTAATGTGTCTCTGTTAAGAAGAACCATGATGAGGGTCATTGGGAGTGCTCTGATGGGCAGAAGCTTTGTATTAATCAGGGAGATGGAAGAAGTTACTCACTGTGTGTACAGAACTTTTCCATGGCTGTAAACCTGACTACACATTTAGATATCAAAGGATTTTTCAAGACAAATGATGTTAAAGGTATTTAAAGTTCCCTTGTGCGTGAGTGTGTTTTTCATGGTGTCATGTGTTTTGCAGTCTCATTTCATCAGATCTTACCCGCATGACGGACAATGAGCGAGACCAGATTGACCAGGATGCTCAGATCTTCATGCGAACCTGTTCTGAAGCCATCAAGCAGTTACGCAATGAAGGTGTGTGCTCATATGTCAAACGTTTGAACTAAAGAAGTTCTTTTTGTGATTTTTAATAAGCAAATGTCTCATTGTTGACACCACAGTGGAGAAGCAGGTGGCATCAGCTCAGATTAAGGAGCACAGGGGGGCAGTGCTGGACCTTATAGAGATGTATCTAAAAGGTGAGTCTGCAACTAATTGCTTCTTAGACTGAACTCTGTCAATGCCTGATGAGCTGTTTTTGATAGCATATTTGTTCATTATTCTCTCATGCTGCATGTGAGATTACTGAAACCTGAATATTTTAGCACACAGAACTGCATGATCATGTCATGTTTGTTTTCCTGATTGGTTTCAAGGAGTGTGTAAGCTGTACTCGGAGCAGAGAGCAATTAGAGTTAAGAGAATGGTGGACAAGAAGAGACTGTGAGTATTTGTCTACTTCACTCACACAGTCTTCACCTTCAGATTGTTGAAGCACCTTTTGATTGAAATCATTTTTTGAGCTTTCAGATCAAGACTAGTACCAGAGCATCCTAGTCGAGTGGAGAAAACGGTGGAGGTGGAGCCCACAGAGGAGAAAGTTGTTCAAGAGGAAAGTTCTGGTGAGTTTTCTGAGTCACTGGGTTATATTTGTGTGACGACACAAAGACTGGGACTGGATGAGCTGGAACTGGGCTGACTCTTGAATTTTCACGCTGTATCACAGCATGCTGCCAGAGTTAAGAGGCATCACCAATCAAGTAGGCTGTGAAAGATTTTAATTACATTGATTTTCTACTGATGTATTTTCAAGCACAGAATTATTCATGCCCAGACCTAAATTTAACTTTCATTTTCATTAGTGTGTTTCGTCTGACTGGACTGGAAGTAAACGTGATAAAAGAGCAAAATACATTGCATTTTTTAATGAAAAATGTTTAATCCAGAATTGTAAATATTCTGTCTTTCTAATCAACGACAGTGCTTCGATTTGCCTTCAGACGATTAATTAGTTCCTGGATTTGTGAACAAGCCTTTTTGCAGGCGTGCCAAGGGGTTTTGGACCACTCCTACTCCATGGCAATCTTTGAGTTTAGACGGTTTTCTTGCCATCACTGGGTTCCTCACTTCCTAATAAAGACTCTGGGTGGGATCCCAGTCTGTCTGTCTGGACCACATCAATATGTTAATAATCTTCTCTGTTTAGCATTTGTTTCGCCACTTTGTGTGTTTCTGATCATTCGCTTGTTGGAAAATCCAGTGTTGCCCAAGGTTGGCTTTTTTTTTTTTTGCAGACTGCAAGATGTTTTCTTGTATAGTCCTAGTATTATGCAGACAAAATATAATAAAATCCTCACAGTTCCACCAGCATCCTATCCTGCGTTGATGATGTAGAAAATGTGTCTGTTCTTTAACCAAATGAAAACATCGCTGTTCTCAAACAACTCCATTTTATTGTGTTTGCCTTAATATTCTAATAGCAGAATTTCTTTAACTTATCAGGTTTGCTTTGGTGAAAATCCTTGGACATTTGTGCCTTCTTAGAAAACAGGACTGCATTCAAAACTGCAGGAAAATATCTACAAGCTGCAGCAAAATAGGCAGCTTTGGACCTCCCAACATGAAATGATCAGAAATACACAATGTGGTAAAGAAATACTTCAGAGTCCAGAACTGAATCCAATATATGTGGAGGGAACTGAAGACTAGATTAAATGAAAGCAAGCACAAAAAAACTCTGTTCAGTAACTGAGAAATGGTATGAATAATTTTGATGATTGATGTCTGTGACATGGTTGTCTTCCTGTCATTTGTCTCTGTCATATACAGTCATCCTCAAGATTATTTATACCCTACATTTAAAGAAGGAAAAAAATCAGTTGTCACTGAAATAAGTTGAAATTGACAAAAGTAATAAGTTTCTATGAAAACTGTGATATTGACTTTGAATTGTGGTTCCAAAGAAATATTGAAAACAAACAAAAACTGAAACAAGTAAACAAGCATGACGGGGATCCGAAGCTAAAATTGTGTTGAGCAACACTTTGAGGCAATCACTGCATTCAGGTGTTTTCTCTACACCTGTTGACGGGTATTTTGGTCCACTGTTCATGGGAAAGATGCTCTAATGTTTCTTGGACAGTTTGTTTTTTTATTATTATTATTGTTATTATTTTCAACCACAATTCAAAAACATTTTATTTCATCACTAAATTATATTTTTGTAAATTTTATTCACAGTTTTTCTCTATCGGTTAGGCTCATTTTTCGAATCAGAAATTACTTTCTCAAAAAACATGGACAAACCTCCAAACCATTTGGCAATTGTTCCCAAAATGATTGCATTTTTCATTTATTTCATTGAATTGCAAATGTGTTAGTACATATCTCAATGTTTCATGACATCATTGCAAATGATTGAGTACAGTTAGCCCACAGTTAGCACAGTTGTCCTACATTTAGCACAGTTTCCAAGTGAATAGATCTTATTGATCTAAACTGATTGTTGATTCTCAGTCTGATGGTTGTTCTCTCCAAAACATAACAGCATCATTTTATTATAGAAGTCATCACATGCAGAATCGTCTGTTCAACTGTCAAAACTAGTCAAGACCATAACACAGAAAATAAAATGTGTGAAACTCCAGCCTTCTTTACAGCGCTATAGGCTGCATATAGATTTCCTTTTTTTGTTTGCGTTTATACAGTAGCTATTTTATGCTGTACACTTTCTTTTCATAGTGACTGTGATGTATGGAAATTATTTTGTGTGTGAACAAAAATTATTATAATTTCCTTGGCAGTATGAGTCCAATGTGTGATGTCAAATGTTGAAAGCTACTCTTACTGTAAAATTCCATTCTTCTTTTTAAAAAAACAAAAAAACAACAAAATCACTGTATTCTGTTAGGTAGACAAAAAGAAAATAAAACTTCGCACGATAACCATTGTCAATGAAGGACTGAGCTAAAACTGAGAGGTGGACATGAGGGATACTTCCATGGTCCTCTGCCATATTGATGAAATACCTAAACATTTTGGCTTGCAGTGCTACAGGGATGATCCATTTTGGGCGCTCTAAACTATTTCTTTGAGAAAGAAACTTTATTTTGACACATCTATGAACTGTTTTGGGAGAGATATGAGCTCCTGCAGGTGAACCGTGGTGTTGTGCTGAAAAATCCAGGTTATTTTGGCAAAAGCACCAAGAGTGGTGAGAGCGTCCAGTCTGCTTAGAGAGAAGAGACATAGTGATTGAAAAGGATCTGTCCATTTTGGTGGCTCTGACTATTTGTATGGGAAATAAATTTAGCTCTGAAAGATTAACTGTTTTGAAAGAGATGTGAGCTTTTGCAAGTGAACTGTTGTGTTGTGAGAAATCTAAGATTGTTAGGCCAAATGATCTTAGAGTTTTGAGAATGTAATTTCTGATTCGAGAAATGAGCCAAACCAATCGAGAAAAACTGTATTAACAGTTTCTCTAGTTTCTTGTTATTTGAATTACGATTGTGAATTAGCCTTTTCTTTAATTGGAGGGTATGAATAGTTTTGAGGATGACTGTAGGTCATTTCCAGTCATAAACCTGAAAATTTAACTTCCAATTTTACCTACTGATCAAATTAAGGGTCATAAGGGTCAGCTTTTAGGTGCATTTTGAGGTGTAGCTTATCATTGGATAAGTTTGATTTGGACCATGGAATATTTGAGGATTATAACCTGAACTGAAAACTCCAGAAGCTGTTTAAGACTTTCATAATTCCACTCCAGTTTTTTCAAGCTCAAACAACTGATGCTCACATGCACAGTGAAAGTGAAGATGTCTTCATAGGTCTGTCTTTTCTCCTGCAGAGAAGAGTGTGTCAGAAGTCCAGGACAACTCTGTTAACCTGTGGGAGGAAAGCCGAGTGGAGGATGAGCTCTCTCCTGAGGAAATCCAGATGGTGTGCTCTTTCAGCATTCATTATTTATCTTACGCAGTTTACAGAATTTGTAGATGTGTATGATTCATTTGTGTCACTTGAATGTGGATCATGTGTCATTGCACAGGGACTCTAGTTACTGGTTTTCTGTGGACTTTTTTAGGACTTAAATGTGTGTAGAGACAAATAACAGATGAGGTATTATGATTTTTGGACTTATTTTTACTTTAAAGTGGAATAGAGGCATTGCAAACTTAAAAAGCTTAAAAATGGTCTTCAGATTAGATGAAGCAGCAGATTCTTAAATAAACTGAATCAGTATCACACATTGTGTGTGTTTCACTTTTGAAGAAATGTAAGTGTTGTGTTTTTGTCCAGTTTGAGCAGGAAAACCAGAGACTGGTCAGTGAGATGAACAGCCTGGTGGACGAAGTGAGGTAAGTCTGTTCTGGACAACATGGCTTTTACCAAATAAGTAATATAAACAGTAAAATGCAAAGAGTCTTGTGTGAATATGTTTTACAATATAATTAGTCAGATATCAAACCAAAGGACCTGACCTTTTTGTTCCAGATGGTAAAATACTTGAAAAAACAAGTCATATTGGTTTAATATCGGTATACTTTCAATTTGTTTTTTTTATATATCCTTGTTTTTACCCACCAGGCAAATTGAGGGGAAGGTGGTAGAGATTTCTCGACTTCAGGAAATTTTTGCTGAAAAAGTCCTGCAACAAGTGAGCTGAGCTCTCTCTGTTTCAACCTTTCACTTTACTACAATCTTTCAAGAAGAGTTTGTTCTAAACCAATGGTTTCATCTGATCCTGACAGGAAACTGAGATAGATAACATCCACCAACAGGTTGTGGGTGCAACAGAGAACGTAAAAGAAGGCAACGAGGATATACGAGAGGTACCATTTACTGTACAAAACCACATTTGGATTTTTTTTTCTTTTCCCTTCAAGAAATGATGACTTAAGTTGATTGTTTTCTTTTAAAAGGCAATCAAAAACAACGCTGGCTTCAGAGTATGGATCCTCTTCTTCCTCGTTATGTGTTCATTCTCCCTCCTCTTCCTGGACTGGTATGACAGTTAACACAGCTGCTACAGTGGACTGTACAACAGGAAACCATCTGAAACTGGTCCTGGTTATCTCCTGAAGTCACCACTGAGACTGAATCCACACTGACAGTCCTGCTGGGGGTGTTCGACAGCCTGTTCTTCATGAACATTGTGTCTTCAAGTGACAATGGAAGTTTGTTCGACCTTGATACTGATCTTTTAATCTTTATTCAGTGCTTATTGTATTTTTGATGCTTGCGCGCACATCTGTGGAGCCAAGCTTCTGTAGGTTTAACAGACTGTCCAGTGGATGACTAGTCAGTGCTTCTCTACCACTTATGAGTGATAACGGTTCAACCAGCAGCTGCTGCTTATGGGAAACTCCAGAGATGGAAAAGATTCTGGTTTTTGCTAATCCTTTGTGAAACAGGTTTTATTGCACTGCTAGATTCTTGCATCATACCATCCGATAAAGTAATGTTTTACATTTAAAAAATTAAATAATCTATTAACATTGGATTTTCCATCTTCTTTCCTTACTCTAATATATGATGATAAATTCATGAGTTAAATATTTATGTCAAGCTTTCAGAGTTTGTGGCGAAGCAAAGTGCTACAGCGTATGACTTTCAGCTGAGGAGAAAGATGTTGACTGCTGATCTGTTAATTAGGGTTAACCCAGATTCTTGTGAAAGCATTAAGTCCTTTATTTTTCTTTGATCTTAACTCTAGGGAACTGTTAACTGTATTTATTTCAGCATCACTAAAAAGACATCCTTTGAATAATGAATGAAAATGATTTAACACTCAGACGCGAGTTTGAAATGTGGGCACTTTATTTGAGTTCTTCATTTAACATTTTTTATGTAGCAAATGCACTTAAATGGTTATCATTACATGGTTTGAAAAAGTACAGAATTAAATGACAAATACAGTAAAAAGCAACTACTTTCAGATTGTTCCACTACATCAGCCTAACTCTAATGTCTGTGGTGACAGTTATCGGTGCGAAGCGTTTTACAATACAGTGTTTTCACTAGCAAAAACATTCAATACAGTAGCATAAAAGTTATGCTGTGGAAAGTAAGTCTTGTGTATCCAGCAAAGAAAAAAATACAGTGTTCACAAATGGCTCAAATGATGAAAACAATAATTAAAAACAACACTATTTCTTCCCCTTTTTGGGGGGGGGGGGGGTTGTACATTTCTTTCAGGTCAAGCCTCAATTTTCACAATATCATGACATTGAAATATTTCAGCACAGATAAGCCCAGTGGCAAATATGCTGCGAGCTTTGTCTTTTCGTGAGAAATTCACTTGTCTGATCTCAAGAGGTCTGACATGCTTTATCAGTACTCAAAAAAAAAGATTGAAAGCGAACTGCTGTTAAGAGTCGTGCGTGCATGTGCGGTAAAACAAGCAATGCACACAAGATGGCTCACTGTCATTTCACAATCTGAGTACTAAAGTGAGTTCTGTTACGTATGTGTATGTACAAAGACGGTGCGTGTGTCAGTGTTTCTGTGGCTTCTTCTACATGTTGGCCACTACTGTTTTACTGTGTAAATAAATAACAACATATGCTATTCAAACAAATCGTGAATCCACCAAACTGAGACCCGCTGTGCTGAGAATGTGTTCAAAATTTCCACAGATTTCCAGCTACTGTACACAACAGCTGACCAAACTACATCAACAAGGCAGCATAGCACCTCAAGCAAGAGAAGTTGATTTATTTTTTCACCCACAGAAAGCCACTGGACTCTGAGGTTTGCTTGAATGGCACAACCATATTATTTATTTTCCCGCAGCAAGGGGAGGCCACCTCCCGATCCCGGGTTGGTTAAGCCAGTTTCTGGGCAGTCTCCGTCTCTTGCTGGGTTACCTTTTCCTCAGACATGATGGTCATCCATGGCGATACCGACCGCGTGATGGTCTGCTTGGCTATGTTGTAGTGGTTGATGAGGGTGAAGAGACGTCCACGGCCCCCAGGACCCTGAGGGGGGAAGTTGCCATACAGCCCAGCTGGCATGCAGCGGCCTTGCTGCTCCAGAAAGAGAATAAAACATGATGGTGGTAAGTCAGCCGATATATACGATGGATGGGTGGAATGAAAACTGCACAAAGGGCAACAGTGTTACAATAAAACCTTACTGAGAAGCTCAGATAACAATTTGCTTGTTGAACTGGAGCATAGGTGAAAACGTCTAATGTTTGCAGACTCTGTAATACTTTTTACATTAAGTAGCCTATTATGCTTCACAGGCCAGTGGTCATATTGGGGCTGTAAGTGTGTTTCAGAAAGATCATTCAGTGGTCTAACTGACTGATAATAATTCAACTTAGCATCTGTAACCAGATGACTGATTTACTTCTCTTGCAAGCAGCTACAGACTGGACAAAAGCATCACTGCAGTTGGAAAATTCAAATGATGCTTTCAAATAGAAAATTGCTTATAGATCAAATCTAACGCAGGTTGGATACTTAAAAGGTAAATTTAAGGGGAAATTGATGCCTCAAATCTTTTATAATGGGGAAAATAGACTCATGATAAGCAGTAATACTTTTAGCTTAATTTTAAGATTGTAAAATCTTGATTCTTGGTCAAGTGACATACTACAGCAAAAAAGTATATATATATATATATATAATATATGTGTGTGTGTGTGTTTTGTTTTTAACCATGATAAGATTTAATAGTCACATGATCTGATGGCATGACATGATGTTTAGATTTGTCTTTACCGTGTAAACAAAGCTGTCAGGACAAGGCTGCTCATACTGGTAGACCTTGTAGACGACCAGGAACACCACACACACCAGGAAAGCCAGCGCACAGATCACCAGCAGGGTCACCTAAAGAAGACGCATGACAATTTAATCATCAATAGTGTAAAGTATCCATCTATCCATCCATCATCTACTACTGTAGTTTTTGTTAGAGGAAAACACACATATAACTCTACAACTGATAAAAGGAAGAGTTTGCAGGTTGGATAAACAATTTATATATACATATATATATATATATATATATATATATATATATATATATATATATATATATACACACACCGGCCACTTTATTAGGTACACCTGTCCAATTGCTTGTTAATGCAAATTTCTAATCAGCCAATCACATGGCAGCATCTCAATGCATTTAGGTATGTAGACATGGTCAAGATGATCTGCTGCAGTTCAAACCGAGCATCAGAATGGGGAGGAAAGGTGATTTAAGTGACTTTAAACATGGCATGGTTGTTGGTCTGAGTATTTCAGAAACTCCTGATTTACTGGGATTTTCACGCACAACCATCTCTAGGGTTTATAGAGAATGGTCCGAAAAAGAGAAAATATCCAGTGAGCAGCAGTTCTGTGGGCGCAAATGCCTTGTTGATGCCAGAGGTCATAGCAGACATTACATGTCTTAAAACATGCACAGATCTGTAAAATAACTCATCTGTGGTGACATCCAATATGCTATAATTATGACCATATGTACAATAGAAGAAATAGTTTTAAATGCAGTATTTTTTTTTTAAAGCATTTTAGTATGGGTTGGTTTTAGTGCTGTGGAAATTTTCAGTTTTATACAATAAAAAATAACCCCCTTCTGCACACATAACTAAAACGTTAGCTGTTCTGGAAATACCAAACTGAAGAGTTAGAAAATTCTGACAATCTGGACCGATTACAACCATATTATCTTCTCTAGATGTTAAAGCTTAACAGTCTTGAAAGAATGGAATGCACAAAAGCTCTTTAGTGTACCTAAAACAATGACAGTAACAGCCAGTCAGGGCTACAGGATATTCTGCAGATAGTAACTTGTCCGCTAAATGGCTTGTGTGACCATCTGTGCAGCTGAGCTGAGACTTCTCAGGGGAGTTGCATAACTGCTACTGGTGTTTCTGATTAACAGAAGAGGGATAGGATGAAAGGGGGAGAAGCTGCCTGATTATTGCTAAAAATGTATTTCAGTCTTTTTTATTAATCAGAGTAATTAATGAAGTTGGAATTCGGCTAGTTTAAACCAATATTATAGAAATAGCTGTATATTTGTGTTCTAGAAAAAAAAAGGATTTCTGTTGTCAGATGTACGTAACCCTTACAGAAAAACAGCATGTCCAAAACCACATAGTGATGTGGTTTTGCATGTTTTATTTTGCATGATAAAGTAATGTGAACTAAGTGAAACATATTTTATTTCTTGGTTGATTGGTTTTTTTACATACATATACATATATATATATATATATATATATATATATATATATATATATATATATATATATATATATATTCATTGTAATTAGATGTGAAACCATGTACATTTAAAACAAAAGGAAAGTGTCCAGTGTGTTTAGTGCAGGTTTGATATGAACAGTACCTATTGATATGGATAATAATCTTTTTATTTGCCTGGTTTAGTCCTGTAGTTACACAACAGATTAGACAACAAAATGTGTACAAAGCAAAGCAACAGGAGCTCATGAAAGTGACTAGCTGCCACTAAAGGCCAGCTTTGCAGGATTTCAAAGCACAAACGCTGTGTTTTCCAAGACGGTGATGGGCTTCTCTGCCTTTCAGATCTCTGAGAATTAAAGCTCCATAAAAGAAGCCTGACAGGCCCAACAGAAGCGATGTCATCTGTTGATTTTGCACGTGGAGGGAGAGGAGTGTGATGTGTGCTAGAACACAGAGCTCTGTGGGCTTTACAATTTTAGAAAAGGAAGTGTTTTGTACATATAGGTCAGTCACTCGGCAACAACTGTGTTTTACCAAACCACATGTTTAATCATTTTAAAAGGTGTGAAAAGTTAAACATCTCTCAGCCAGGGTGGTGTTAACAGAGGTGGGAGAGATGCAGGCCATCGTCATAGCAGCAGCTGAATTAATGAGAGTTTCAGGGTGGGGTTGGGCTAAATGAATCAGTTTGCATGATGTATTCCGGTGTGTCCTGATGAGATGACAGGCAACACAGGGCGTTAAGAAGTCCTGAGCCAAGATGCTGCGAGTATATTGTGAACGGGAGAGAGGATATCATGATGGTGGTGACAAATGTCCTGAGCTGCAGGGAGACGGCTGCCTCCCCTCCAGCATATGCATGTGTGGGAGTGTGAGAGTTATTGAAAATGGAATATGAAACACATTATTCTTACTTTGAGTCGCTCAGATACACCTTCAATGATGCTTATTGAGAACTCTGCAATTTTTGGAGATCGTAGCTTCCCCTTTTTGCTCTCAGCATCATAATCTGCCTTTGTTTTCACCACAACCTGGTGGAAAGGGAAAAGATGCACATAAACAGAAAATAATCAATTTGTAATTAAAAATAATGTTTTGTTGTCAACAGAACACATAGAAAGCGATGGAAAGATATAATTTTAACAAATTGAACACACCTTGACTGTAAAGATCAATAAGAAAACGTCAAACATCTCACCTTATCAGGTGGGGAGAACTGCAGCTGACTGGCATCTAATGGTGTGATGAGAGGGATGGTGTCAAATCCATCCTCAGAAACCGCCTTCCCGTTGTTTTTCTCGGTGAAATTATTCCCCAGTTTAACCATTTTCCCTGCACGGAAAGGGTGTAAACAAGTGCTTGTAAACGAGAAGCATTGGTTATAATTATTTCCACTAAACGTGGTAACAGAAATCATTCATGGACTCATTCATGTTTAATTACGCCCTTTTACGCATGAAAACAGCAGCGCAAATCCAACAGTAATGATGTGCAATATGGGGCGCATAGTGGGCCACGGGAAAGCCTGGCAACCACAAAAGCGCAGGAGAGGACATAATGGGACTGGTGCGTCGCCGTGAAAATGAAAAAAGAGAGAGATGATTTGCCGCATCCAAACACCTACCAGCTCAGCCGAGGCGCGTTTTCAATCCGTGTTCTTCCCTCGATGTGCTGGCTTTATTGTTCCAGTTTATAGCGCCGCTGTATGTTTGCGTGGGTCAGAGAGAGAGAGTGTGTGTTTAAGTGTGACGCAGCCGATTTGCGAGGAGCTGGTGCACAATATGGCCAGCTGGGTTTGTGCGTCGCGCTTCCCTCCTGAGCTGGATGCTGCTGCTGGCGTCTGGCTGCACTGCAAGTGATGTAACGTCCTCATCACATCCATCCACACGCATGCTGCAATCAGAAACCAGCTGGAGCCCATCGCCAGCTAACATTTAGTCCAAATTTTCTAAATGTTATTGCATTTAGTGTTTGGGGGAATTTTAGAAAGAGAAGAGATTTTAATGTGAAACATGCAAAATCAGCATCAACTAGATTTTTTTCTTTGTTTCAGTAAGTATTCTGCAAAACAAACATATTTATTACCTTTACATTTATACGTGCAAGATGATTGACATTTTCATTTGTTGCTTGGCTGTCCAGATCAAATCTTTTGTTCACCTTCATCTCATTTTCTGCCAAAGCAGGCAGCTGTTCCTGTTATCAGCATTAAAGCTGGTGATATGTGAATGTTCACAGCTTGTTTTTGCTGCCCCTGAGTGGCCAGAAAATAAGTTATTGCAGGTTTGTGAGTATCTCTCTCAGTAAAAGGCTGCAGTCTGTCCAGATCTATTGACCTTGCTTGTTTTATAGTTTCCCATATATCTGTAAGGAGCCAGTGAAAGAAAAGGGGGAGAAACAAACTGACAAGCCGCCATCAGTCACTTTATATGACTTTTACGAGGAAGAAGATAAATGGATGCATTAGGTAAAACACAATCTACCTATACTCAAAGGATGCATCTATCGCTGAGGAACACAATACTGGATCTCTTTTTTGTGTACCTATAAATGTTAACCTGGAGCATGTGGCTGCATATTATCCTCATATTATCCTTGCTTGTTGCTAGGCTACAGGGTGACTAAAGTGGGGTTACAGGAAGATGCATAAATTATCTGATAAAACCATGTAAATCATAAAAATGATTCATTTAGTTGGAAGCAGTGTTGAAAAAATGGTAATGATGTCATCACATATTGAGTTGGCAACCAGTGCCTTGTGGACCCGGCCTGGTGACTACAGCTTCTGAAATTACACATGAAGCTTATTCTCTGTGTGTTGGGTATTTATTAATCGAGTCATTATTGATGGCATCTTCCCTCTGGGACCTGAGCAATGAAACGATTCATTCCTGGAACAAAACAATGACTTCACAGAGATGCAGCATGCTAGCTGGTATTGCAAATTTGTAAAAACAGCTTTTAAATTAAAGGTAACCAAATATTGCATTGCATGGAGTAACTGTTAAACAGGGATCACCAATTCCGGTCCTCGAGGGCCGGTACCTGCAGGTATTAGGAGCTCTGCACATGTCACGAGGTGTGTTGCAGCAGGGCAGCTCCTAATACCCCCCCGAGGACCAGAATTGGTGATCCCTGCTGTAAAATCTGGATTCTGATTATTACTCAAAACTTTGACTGTCAGAAACAGGTAAAACCATATGATGACTTAGAGAATTGCTAATTATTATAAATAATGAAGTCAAGTTATTTACTTATTGACTTATTTTTAGCCGTAAAACAGGTACATGAAAGTGTAGCAAGGTTTTCTGTTGCCTGTGCATGAAAAAGAACACTAGATGGAGTCACCAGCTCATTTTTTCCTGGCATTTTGCTTTACTATATGTTGACCACAGCCTGATGATTGGCCAGACATAGTTCCTGACTAAACATTTCCTAACCACCAATCACAGCCCAATACCACTTTGTCCCAGTTTCTGATCCGACCTATAGCATTGAGTTTTTAAAGTTTTGATGTATGTGACTGCAACCTTTACTTTCTGCAAAACTTTGTGTTTCTTTAATCAGTTTGAACAAAAAGTAGAAACAGTAACTGTTCCATGTAATTAGATGTATCCTTGTTAGCTTATTATTAGTCATTTCAACTAATGTTTTGATCCAAAATGGCCTCATCACTGTGCTGGGTTATTTATAAAATCTCTGCACGTAAGCATAAGAGTTAAAATAAGAATTCAAACAGCTCATGGGATTGCTCTTTTTCAAATGAAAATATATTTAATCAAATAAGTTTTTAGAGATTAAAAACAAGTATGATATTATAACATCTTTGCTGATTTTGTCATGTGTAGTCAGTATGAATCATCAGAATAAGTGGTGTTCAACTGTAGTTGAGAGTAAAGAGTACTCGGCCTTATATGGCTCTGCGACTGCTGTGCCTTTAAAACCCACTCTGTTCTTGGCTCCCTGCCCAGAAAGTTTATTTCCCATTTCCCATCCAGCCACATGGACTGGGCTCCGCCACGCAGAGAGAACAAGAACTTTCCCTCTGAGAGCGGCAACTCCAACAGCAGTCTAAACGCAGGATTTCTGTCTTTGACCAAAGAGCTGCGCTTCCTTCCACTGAGGCGTGAACCTCTCAGCAGACCTGTCACAGCCTGCCGGTTGTTGGAGAAGAGAGGTATGATTTACACTCGAGTGTGACAGCTCTCAGGTGCACCGTTATTCACATCATGACGTTTACTTTTGTTAACTGTGTGTTTTCTGATATTGATCTGCTGACTTTAGGACAGTCTGTCAGCGGGTTCACTGAATGTGCTGTGTCTGGTATAAAAGCTCTGCTGCCATGGGAGAGCTGCTTTTGTCTTTTGAATACAAAGCCTCTTTTCACAAATCTATAATTCCTTTCACTGGTCAAGCCAGCAGTATGTGGTCTTTGTAGTGTGAAGGTTGAACAACCTTTGATTTTTAAAAGCTTCCTTTGAGAAGACTTAAGATTAAAATGGAAAGAATGCTGATGAGAAAAGACTGAAAGTTCTCACAGCCGGCAGCAGTGATCAGGCTGTATAAACAGACTGATGCCCTGGTTGAATGAACGGATCGTAGCACACCACCATCCACCATGTTGTTGTAGTAAACCTAATGAGATGTTACTCTGTAAACATCCGGGCTTGTTTCTGTGGACAACATGCTCAGCGGCTGCTGAAGTTTCTGGATTCAGCTTTTCTTGGGAGATGAGGTCACAGAGAGACACACCCAGAAACACTGGCTCTCAGCAGGAAAAGCCAGGGGTGGAAGAAATTTTGCAGTGGCTTTCTTTGATTCACTTGCTGGGAGGAAGCCATAGTTTTGTTGGAATTTCCATTCAGTTTTGGTCTGAATGTGGTATGTAAACTGAGGCACACGAAATAACATGCATGGGAGGGCTTAACTTCCATTCAAATACCCCGACACAAACCACATGACAGCTCTAATACGATTATATAATGAGCTTTAATTTCTGAGTTTTAAAAGACTGTAGGTTTTCTAAATAAAGGGCACCAAACTAATTTAATATAAATGAAAAAGATAATATGGTAAGAGCTTTTTTGACAATGGAATGTGTTTGGAATGTAGTTCATTTCCTCTTAGCCAAGAAGCTGAAGTTGGTTGTCCTGCAACCATCCAAACAAACACTTTTCTCTTCCTGTGAACATCCACATTCAACAAGTAGAATCTCTTTCACAATAGTCCAATCTGAAGTTACTGGTCAGAGAGCACCGGTCTGATTTGGAGAGGGCCAGAGGGCTGGATTTAGCAGCACAGACGGATGTGGCTGAGAGAGTTGAGGCGGAAGTTGGGGGGGCTGAGGCAGAGCTTTGAGTCAACACAACACTGTTTCTCAGACTTTGTCACTTCTGGTTTCATGCCTCTCGGTGGACACACAGGCACAGATTATGACCGCAGCAACACAAAGCTGCAGATGACAGCCGTGCCGAAAACTAAATGAAATCAAAGTGAGCTCAGTCTGACTGGTAGGGTCATCCTCTGACTCTGGTTCATAAGCTGAATGTGACACACATGACAGATGATAACCTGCATATCTGGAATCTAGAAAGGTGTGTGATTACAAGATGATTATGTCGCCACTGTAAAACAAATCCAAACCGTTTCCTAAAAGGGTGAGGCCATCCATTTTTGAGGAAAGGATTGTATATACACATGGCAAGTTAAATCACTGTCATATCATTTCACTGCATAATGATATCACCATAGCAGCTGCCAGCATAAAACAGTTCCTATACATAATCGTATTTAGCGAGTTTAAATGGTAAATGGACTGTACTTATATAGCGCTTTTCCAGTCTTACTGACCACTCAAAGCAAATTCATACCCTGATAGGCACATTGGGAGGCAATGTTGGGTTCAGTGTCTTGCCCAAGGACACGTCGGCATGTAATCTGGTGAAGCCTGGAATCGATCCCCGACCCTCCAGTTGAAACACGACTGCTCTTCCACCTGAGGTACAGCCGCCCCCATCAAGTTTATTTATTTTAGTAAAATGAATAAACATTTGTTATGAAATGTTTACTCCATGGGATCATGCTATAACTGAATTTAACATCTCACATCGGTGCATTACACAGTTTAATGTATGACGCAGAGTCTAGAACACCACAACGCACAGTGGAGTGGTGTTCCTCCACGAAGTACATTAAAACCATGTAATGCACAACTCCTCGTTATTTACTCCTTTTCAAGGAAGGAGAGGCAAGTTTATATGTTTTGCATTATTTTTCATGTACGAGACAATCCAAAGTATCTTACATAGAACAGGATGCAGCAGAAGAAGAAGAAAAAAAGGATAATGGGAGGCTGGAGTCTACCTCCCTACAGGTCACTAGCCCATCAGAGTGGAAAGAAGCAATTTGATTATTCTGACTGAGTTCTGTTGATCAAAGTTGTTTATTTTAAATTGCTTCTTTATTTTGATAAAATGTCACATGGCTACACGGCAGCGTGGTGGTTAGCTCTGCGGCCGCACAGTAGAAGGTTGCTAGTTCGAGTCCCGGGTTTGAACAATTCCAACAGTGGCCTTCCTGTGTGGAGTTTGCATGTTCTCCCGGTGTATGCGTGGCTTCCTCCCACCCTCCAAAGACATGCATGCTAGGCCCTAGGCATGAATGTGAGTGTGAATGGTTGTCTGTCTCTCTGTGTTGGCCCTGCGACAGTCTGGCGAACTGTCCAGAGTGTACCCTGCCTCTCACCTGATGATAGCTGGGATAGGTTCCAGCAAACCCCCGCAACCCTGAATGGGTTAAGCGGTATAGAAAATGAATGAAAATGTCATGTAGGCCTATTAGGAATGTGCCAATAGTGCAATACCTGAGCTGACATTAAAAGATATTAAAAATAATTTTATAGCTAATGACCAATATAACTACAGTAGCATTTGTCATTTACTTACTTTAAAGGTGATAGCTACAACTTTTTCATAAAACCAATTTCTTCTTAAAAAATATACATCTACAGAATATCGAGAGCAGTGCAGAATAAAAGCAATAATTTCACAAAAATACATTAATAGCATATGAATAACTGTTTTCTTAATTTTGATGGGTCCAAAATATATAAATATATACATATGGTAACCATGCCAAAGTCTTCACTAAAGGATTCTGTTCCATCAGCATTAGGTCAGGAGTCGCTAGCTCGCTTGCATTGTGTAGTGATAGCATCTTCCTTGCATTACATTTCTCCAATTCAAGCTGACAAAAAACAAAGCAGGATGAGGGTGAAGGTAGAAGGGGCTCAAAAGCCCCGCTAAGGTTGCCCCTTTCTTCCTGGACATGCAAGTTAAACATTTGCTAATGCTAATTAACAGTTAGATGGTTCTGTAATATTAATAAAGCTAATTGAGTAAGCAAGAAGCATGAGTGTTTAACTCCTGGTGGGAGGGAATTAAACTTGTAGCTATCACCTTTAATGTTTGAAAAACAATGGAATATGCACAATAAGCACAAGTTTACAGAGGTGGAAAAAACCTGGTCCAGAAAGTAAAAACCATGCCATATTTTTGGATCTGCTTGTACATTAAGAACAGGTGTTTTCACTAACGAACTCATCTACCTGCAGAGGAGATGTGCTAATTCAACTCACCTGGTTAAGTGATTAGTTGGAATAACTGCTGGACAGAATTTTTACTTTCTGGACCAGGTTTTTTGGTTCCTGTAAGTTTAATTCTTTATTTCAGCTTACCAAACCATTACCAAAATAATGGTTCTTCAGTGTTATATGGCACAGTTTTTCTCTGAATCTAAATTAAATAAGTATATACAACTCTGTTAGCAGAGTCAATGCATCAGAACCAAGTCACGTCTGATAAATATTGGCTGTTGCCATCAGTCAATGTTATCCTATTTGCCAAAAGGCCTCTTGCAGTAAATGAGCAAGTCCGACTGATACTGATGTCAGGCTGACATATTAGAGCATCTTTAGTTTTAATTTAACTTAGCTGCGTGGATTTAATTCAGGCAATCAAATTAGCCAATTTAATTCTAACGTGACTTCAATTAAATCCAACAAACTACACTTATTGATGCACTTAAATTTGTAAAGTTATGATAGTTTTAATTGATGGTTTATTTTGATTGACCTTATGTTATTAGCACAATCTAAATAATAAAAAAAAACTATTATATTTGACTTTATATAATCAAACACATTAACTCCATGAATCTATTTTCTACACCTGCTTTGACCCAGTCGTGATCATGGAAAATTGATCCTAGCTGAATTTTAACCCCATCGTAAATGCTCAGAAATCAGAAGATAACCTTGCTTGCATGTCTTAAGACTGAGGGAGGACACTTGAGGAAGCCTATCATTTGACACCGATGACACTGTTATGTGTGCCTGAGCTACTGTGTGTATGGAAAATGTAAATAGGAGTGATGCAATTCTTCTCTTTTATCATGTCTGATCTCAGCCATTAACACGAGAGAGAAGATTTAAACTTTGAAACATATTTCTGAAAGGCATCAGACTCAGATTTCTTTGTCTGATGCATGTTGAAAATAAAGCTCTCCACTGTTCTTGGCAAGTCAGTGTGGCAGTGAAACCCAGTGGAGAAATGTGTGGTATGAAAGAGATGCTGACTTTTGACCCATGTACAGTTCAAAGCAAGAATGGGCGGAAACATACGCATCTCTGGTGACTGTGTAAAAATGCAGCTTCTTCAATTCTGGTTCAAGAGAACTACTTGCTAAAATAATATTTTACAATTCATCTCCCCTGTTCCACCGTTACGACTGTCTCAAAGTCTAAACAGAGAACTTGTTTGCACTTGCATGTGACAGCTTAATCCAGGGAACCGCTGTTGCCTCAGGAAGGATCACATTTTTCCACAGTGAATGACGACAAGTTTAGTATGTTCTTACTGCTACATTAATATGCACCAATGCTGTTATTCTGCTCAGACACACACATTAAGAATATATTACTTATGCAACAGGTGAGAAACAGACCTCAAGTCAAAGTACCAATCTTACTATTGCAATAAAGAAATAAAAACTTAAAAAGCAGACATAATTAACCTTAACTAACCTGTGTTCCATTAATCTTGCTTGTAAAATCAGGAACTGGTAAAGCCACAATACTTGAACGCCCTGAGCCACATACCGCTTTATCTTATGACTTGCATCTTTTTTATGGATGTGGATTTCTACCCTTAACTTGGCAACACAGCACACAAGCCAATCCCTCCCACTTTTATTGTACTACACCATTACAAATTGTGAGTGAAGATGAGGGTGGAGACTTTAGAGAGCTGCCAAGGGGATGAGGGAGGGCCCACCTGTCAAGAGCAAAGAAATCTGAGAGCAACGCACCGCTGTTACCTGCTGAACTGTCACCGAGCTGCAGAGTATGCCGACTGGCTGAAGGAAATCATAGTAAAGTCTATCGACTGGAGAAAGGGAAGATCAAAATGGGTGGTACTATAAGTCAAAAGAAGAGCAGCAGGAGAGCAAGTTCACGGAGTTACAACAGCAATATCGCGTGAGTTGACTTACCTGTTTGATAATGAAATACAACGCTGTCATAAGAGCCATCTTCAAAACTTTTTATGAATGTGGGCTTTCATCTCTTGTGCTTCACTAACCATTTATGAAGTTGTAATAATGCAACAGCAGGAAGACATTTGTTTTTTTAAGCCATCATACTGAGCTTAGTTAGCTTTCCATTTTGCATTTAGTGTGACTGGTCTCTGTTCAAGCCACCACTCGCACACACATGCAAATATTCACACACCCTCAAAATGCACCCAGAGATAAGACTACAGATGGACTGTTACATGTTTGCCAACTGAACTTGCAGGAATGTGGACGTGCTTTTTAACCAGCGTGACACTGACAATACAGAAGGACATAATCTCAGTCTGTAACAGATAGTGGATCAAACAGAACAAGAAGTGTAATTAAAATTTAATGATGTACAACATTCAATAAAACAAAATAAAAGAGGCTGTAGTGACTGGTTTAACAAAGCAAGGTTCTGAACAGCTCCATCATATCACGATCACTGTGAGAAATACAGCTTCACTGTGTCAATATTTGCTTGAGGCGACTCGTGTCGTCTTTGGACTGGGAGGCGCAGCAGCAGCACAGGCCTCGCTGGGTGGAACCATAATAATCCTTAAACTGACAGTTGAATCTGTCAGCGACTCTTCTTAATTTACAAAACTATTCCTGTTGATACACAGCACTCAATAGGTTTTTTTTTAAATGTACATATTGATTCAGGGAATGAGAACACATTAAACCTCGCCATGATATATTCTGTTTCCATTTCTAACTTTGGCTGCCTGTTTCCGAAGTCTCCATCTCCTCCGACCTGACCCAAGCTTTACTTTGCATTTTGGAAGACGGTACGCCAGGCTGACATGCATCTGCAAACCGCTCTCGTGCTTTCTCCCAGTTCTTGTTAGACTTGGATTTGGTCACAGACATGTCGTCCAGAGACATGGCAACACCTGCTCCCAAGCCTAACTGAGACTTCCGGATTTTCAGCTCGATCTGTGGGGACAAGAATAACAGGAAGAGAATCAAATAATTAAATTGCTCTAAAATACGTCTAAAGAGAAGCACAAGCAACAGAGGACCAGATGATCTTACCGGGGCTTTCATTCCCGCTCCATCTTTACCCAGTCCCTCTCCTTTCTTCCAGCCCATCTTTTCCAACATCTTCCGGCCTGTATTGACTTCACTGATCTCCCTTCAAGGGCACAAGACACAGTACTTAATGAGCTCTTTGGTTTATTTCTCTCCAGTAGAAGTTACATTCACCAGTTATATAGTTTACATACTCGTGGACTGAAGCTGGTGCATCATCTCGTTGGAAAACGCCCTCGCTCCCAATTGTTTGCCGTCGAGACTCGGCTCGATCCTTGTATTTTGGGTTCTTCAGGGCTTTGGTCTCCTGATACTCAGTGCTCTGTAAAGAGAAACACAGAAGAGTCGAATGCATAAACGAAAAGAGTAAACTTTTCCCGACAAGCTGCAGTCTGTACGACACTCACTTGCAGGCCATATTTAGCCTTCATCTGCTTCAGCTCTTTCTGTCTTAGCAATTCTTTGTCCTCTTTGTTGACACCAGGACCTTTAAGAAACAACGATAACATCTCTGCAGACATTTCAGAAACCTATGAAAGCAGCCTTTAGTCCTCTGAGACTGTTTTCTCACCAGTGTTTTCTTCTCTCTTGTGCTTGCTAAGGTGAGCCATCACCTGTCCAGGCTCACAGCCATCGCAGGTATCGGTCCCTGAATGTATATGGAAGGAAAGAACCGTGTCCCCCATCTTAACCTCGTCACCATGAGTCAGTGCATGAGGCTCAGACTTGGTTTTGGGCTGCAGAAGACAAACTGTCATTATCACAATCAAATCTGAAGCTTTCCAAGTTTATCTATAAAAAAAACTGACAACATGCTGACCTGTAATATACGGTTGCCGTTGATGACTGTCCCATTTTGACTTCCGTGGTCCACCAGCATGTAGCTCTGTTGCTCCTGGTCAAAGTACACCTCTGCATGAAGCTGGAACCAAACATGTCTAAAATTTAGAAACATTACACACCACTTCAGGACATGAAATTATCATTTCCATCTCTGCATGAAAAATGGAGATGGGTACCTTGCTTACTCCCATTTCTGGTATTCGAACTGCATGGTCCATATCTTTCTCTCTGCAAAGAGACAGCATGTCGTTCTGAAGTGATATGCTAAAACCTAAGATGACTGGGAGATCAACTCTGATTTCGAACCTCATGGTTCAGCACAGCTGCTAACTTTACTTTTCTTCACCTCTCATTGGGATGAAAGCACCAAGCTTTTTATGAGTGAGTGTTGTCTACATGACAGCAGCGAGAAAAGCACAAACCTGCCAAAGGTGGCCGTGGAGTCGGCCGTGATGATGAACAGAGTGCCCACCTGCAGCACCGGAGACCTAACCACGGTCACTCTTACACAGGGAGGCCAAATGTCTTTGGCTGTAAGAAATAGAAACAAACTTCTCTCACTAAAATGCGACAACTTTAGAAATAAACAGAACACAAGAACAGTGATGATTTCTGGCTACAATAGCAGATAAAACAAACTGGCTGCAAAACTGATGGGCGTGTATGAGGTCATGTACCCTCCATGTGTTTGGTTCAGCTCTCTTTCCTCACCTTCTTGAATCTGCATTTCCATTTCTGGCTCTGGACTTTCCTTTGGGGGAGAACTAGATGCCGACGAAGACGAGGGAGTAGATTCCCAGTCTTCTTTCTCCGACTCAGTGATCTCTCCCTCCTCTGGTTCACTGTTGCGCTCTGACTCATCACTCTGGACCAGGCTCTTCTTCTTCTTTTTGTGCTTCTCTGATTTAGATTTCTTCCTCTTCTTACTGGACCTTCTCTTCTCCTTGTGATGAGAACCATTTTTCAGCTTTTTCCTCTTGGATGAAGATCTGTCCCTTTCTTCTCGACGTTTAGAGGAGTCCTTTCTATGCGGAGCCGCGTCAGGACTGCAAGACCTTCGGTCCAGTTTTCGCGAATCTGCTTTCCTTTTAACAGTTTGCCACTCAACCCAATCAGTTTCTTCGTTTTCTGGCCTTGTGTCATCATATACGAGTTCCTGCCACCAGACAGTCAGCAGTGAGACAATCACCTCTACTGACAACAGGCCAGCTGACTTTTTACTCTTGTTCCCAGATCTTTTGTCACAAAACGTCTAAACCACAGGTGTCAGTCTTCAAAGACGATTACCAGAAAATCCTCAGTGATCCAAACATTATTTTGCATCAGGGTTTCAGTAAACGAAATTTTCTTGTTCACCAAGCAATTAAAAACTTTATAGACCAATTTATGACCGCCCTGAATATGTAAACAGCTTTCAACCACTGCAACGACTGGATGATTCCACGCAGCAGGTTAAATTCTCATAACATAAATACTGGGGTCAAAGTGCGAAAGGTCATTCGACAAAACAAATCTACATAAAATAAAGTTTAGATTGTCAGTGGCAAGAATTATACTGGCCACCACAAAAAAGCCACCATCTGGATTTAACTAAACAAACAAGTAACAGCCTTCTATTGGATAATTACTGCATGGATGATTATATTTTAGCTGGTACAACAGACATCGCAGAAAGTTAATGAAACAATATGAGGTAATGTTGTTGAATGCATGCCACAATGAAAGCTCAAGGCAGTCAAAATATAAGCGTCTGTGCCTTTTTTTTTTTTCTTTTTTCAATTTTGGGGGGGTGAGCAGAGCATACTTCATACGTTTGCATTGTAATATTAGAGTGATACCTCTGTAGGTGGGAGTTTTCCAGTAAGGGGATATCTTCATTTTAGCCAAAGAGTTAGTCACATCTCGCACCTAGATCAGAGGAATAGTTTTTTAGTCAACTAGCCTCTTATCAATGGGGAGGAAAATTAAAGTATTTGAAGACTGAGACCAATGAAAGTCATGTGAACTAAGGAAACTACCAAAGTCAAAAGCCAGCTGTTTGCCACCAAATATTTTCAAATTATGCATATCTAAATTATCTCCCTGTTAACATACCTGATCATCCTGGTTTGATGATTTTTTGACCCCTTTCTTAATCTTTCTGCCTTTCTTTTCCGGCGGATTATTTTCTTGGCAGATCTCTGCCTTAGTCTGCACAGCGGGCACTTCGATCCTCGAATGAAACTGATACCGTCCACTCTCTGCATCGTAGTAGTAATATATACCAGTGTTGCCATCATAGTACAACTGACTGGCCTGTGAAAGTTAAAAAAAAAAGATGGATAAAATCAATATTAATCATCAAGTTCAAATGTTTGTTGTGAACAACCAAACTTGGCCTTAAAAAAAATTACTAACCGAGTCATAGTAGAAGCCCGTGCTGTGGTCATAATACATCCCCGTCGTCTCATCAAAGACGAACCCCGTCTGCGTCATGGCCGCCTCAGCAGTGGCCCTCAACATATCAGCTATGGATCCTCCATCACCCTCCTGTAACAGACAATGTTATGGAGATGTATAATAACCTAAACTGAAATAAATTAACCTATTTCAAACATCCATACTTTACAAACATGGATTTACAGTTACCTAATCTATCTAATAAAAAGGTGACATATTTTCAGCCAATGAATCATCATAGACTTGCTTTTGTTTGATAAAACACACCTCTGTTGCAGACACTGCACAGCTGTCTGGTGGAACCGACTCATTTACAGCTGCTGCTTCATTTGCTGTTGAGACCTCTGCTGTTGTGCTGCAATCTGCAACATCCGCCACCGCCGCTGCTGCGTCTGTGGCCAGATTCTCCTGAAGAACTGTCCCCTCAGGGTTCTGGCAATAACCTCCGTAGTAGTAATTATAATAATCTAGAGAAAAATATTTATATTTTATTTATATTGCCATTAAGTAATACTCATATGACAATCTAATTACTAAACGATTGCAAGTAACGCACCACTTTCTGTCCAAACATATTCTTCTGTCTGCGTTTCGCCGTCGGCTTTGTCTTTATCTTTCTTCTTCCGCTCATGAATCTCTGCACTCAGCTGGTCAATCTGAAGCAAAGTATTTTTCACACACACATTAATAGACAAATCAAAAAATCTTTAAAAATATAAAGCATGCTATTAGAACTAATATTTCACTTTCATGAATTGTGATTTGAATTTTTAGGGGGAAAGGAGGCAATAGTGTTATTTTTTCTTTCTTTTTCTAGCTCCAAATTTAGGAAATTTAAGTAACCTGAAGTCTGTATAGTAAAAGTAAAACATAAGAGATTTAAAAAAAGGGAACTTTTGATGCTGGACAGGACAAGTAAAAAAAAAAAAAAAAAAAAAAAAAAAGGGAACCAAAAGGGTGTAGGTAGATATATGTAAACAAAAAACTTATATAAACTCTTCCTGCTAAAGTACAAATATGAAATTAAATAAGTAAAATTAATTGAATGAATAAATAATAAATAAAAATCAACAAAAACAAAAATGAAGAAGACAACATTGATTATAAGGGCAACTTAAAAAAATAACAACAAATATCTACAAGATCTTTTAGATTTAATTTGTCATATTTAATTATTTTGTTATTATCCAACTCATTCCTATACAGTTTTATAATGATTTCAAAGTAGAACTAGCATTTTAAGCGGTAGGAACAACTTCAAATTTAATGACTAATGAGAAACGTCAACATATCCTGGGGCAAAAGAGTTTTCCAAACTCTATGTTAAACACAACTGGAAAACACAGCAATGTAAACCGTTACGTTTTGTAAAGTAAAGTAAAAAAAAAAAACATGTTTGAGATCTCATTATTCACAGTTAGTAAGTGAGACCTAATAAACATTAAACTAATTGTTCAACAGTTCAAAAACATGCTGACTTGATTACCTGTTCGGTGCATTGTATCTAATTAACTGACTTGTGTTAAGTCCGAGTCAGTGTGGCCTG
This sequence comes from Atherinomorus stipes, assembly GCA_023101725.1. Lineage (NCBI taxonomy): Eukaryota > Metazoa > Chordata > Actinopteri > Atheriniformes > Atherinidae > Atherinomorus > Atherinomorus stipes. The sequence goes on along the minus strand of JALJCO010007983.1, from coordinate 976,556 downwards.
ACCTGCTTCCTGAGGTCTTCGTTGTAGCTCTCCGTGCTCTGCTGCAGTCTCTCAGAGTGGCTCAGCTGCTTCTGTAACTTGGCCAGCTCGGCTCTGCACTCTTTCAGTTCTTGTTTCAAAGACTCTACTTTCAGGCGAAGTTCGTACACCTCAGAGTCTGGGGCAGCTTTCCCATGGCTGTCTTCGTTCTCCATTAGATATACTAAAACAACAACAATCAGCGGTCAACGGCGCCAGTTAAAAGATGTCACCTAAAACTTGCCGTTACACGAAGAGGCGGCATGTTTAGCTAGCGCATCTGTCTACTAATGAGGCGCTACTAGATACAAGCCCAAATGATTCATTTTTAACTTACACAGCAGCGACCATCGAGCAAAAATACAAAACACTCAACCATAAACATACAAAATTACGTTAAAGAACATGCAAATATCAGCTTAACATCCACAGTTCTGACGCTAGTCTCTTTTTTACCGTTTGCCTCGTTTTCGTCTTCTCCGAGGTGAATTTTCGGTCAGTGCTGCACATAAACCGACCTGTAAGTTGAAAATAAACATCTTGTAACTGCGCTGCCTGTTAGACACATCCGAGTACATGCTTTAATTTAATTAGACAGTTACAGTTATAACCGTGGAAATGTTTACAGTCCACCGTGTTCAGGGACGCCATTTAATACTAGTACACTGCACCACAGCGGAAGTAAACTCTTCTTCAGTGTTGGCGCGCTTCCTGGCGTCTATGGTCTAAAACGTGTCAGAGCGAAGTGCTGTAGCGACACCTAGCGGCAAATATTATTGATGGTCGCGGTTAGTATTGCCTCGTAGTCTTCGCGTTTCCATGTGCTCTTACAATCTAGTTTTATCTAGTTCATAGCACCGTTTTTTTCCGGTAAGTGTAAATTCTAACATGTTTTCCCCCCTTTGATTTAGTTTGCACTGATTTCATGCTGAAAATTTAGAGAAGCATACTGTGCAAGCCACTCACCAACCAGCTGACTGCAGTAATATTCTCGTTTTAGGTTCTATTCAAAGTTTAACCTGTTTATTTCACTGTATCAGTGTATTGTCCTAAATCCTTTACTATCAATTACATTTTCATGTTGATTACTTTTAATGCATTTTCATCTTTAAATTGTTTTTTAGTGTATTACAGTCTTTTAATTTATTTTTGTGTTTTTAGTTTCTGTATTTCTTTAGCATATTTTAGATATATTAGTGTGATTTCTTTCTCAAGTCTTTTTTGGAGTACAGATTTTCTAGTTGTGTGTGGGATGTCTTGATGTGTTTCAACAGTTATGTTTTTATACGTAGCCTACAGCACATTGGCAATCATGTTTGTAGAATAAGAAGAAAACAAGAAAAACCTTTATTTGTCCATCAGTGGGGAAATCACATTGTACAGTAAGTGTAGTATTTATCAGTAGCAGATGATGTCAAACAAGAAAGCAAGAGTAGAAATGAATATCAAAGACCAGTCTGGCCCAGGATAATTAAGTAAATAAAAGACTATAAGTCAAGCCATATATGCTAAAATAGACTGAGGAAGTTAAATGTACTATTATGCAAAGTGTGTTGCAGAGAATGTGGATATTCAGAAATAGGTGAAGAATGTACACTGTAAATTGCTTGATAGAAAATAGTTATTGCACATCATATAGAAAATATTGCACAAGTTTAAAAAAGATGGTGACAGTTATAGAGAAATTCCAATAATCTGCAATGTAAATAAAGTGGATTGTAAGTTATCTAGAATCCAATAGCCAATAAATGTGACATGATAACACCTGATTTAAGTTTTAATCTTGACAGCCTTTTTTATTTTCTTGTGTCAGAATATCTAGTGGCGAGTTAAGGACCCATTGGCAGTTTCATCTTTGGCCACTAGATGACAACCCAATACACTGATAGCTCATAGTGACAGACTACAGTTAGGAAAGGTGTAGCAGTCTTAAAAGTTTTGATTACAGAAGACTCTACTCATCTCTGGAATGGATGTGGTGATAACGTGTAGCTGTTAAGTATTTCTGCACCTGACTGACAACAATCAATGACAGTTCTTTTGCAGTGTTCACTTTGTGTCACAGTCTGAGGGCTGATTAACATGTTAGTTTGTTTCCCACTGCAGAAGATGAGGACTATTTTCTACTGGTACTAATGGCCATTGGTCACGCACATCTGTCAATATTTGTCCTCTCTCTCCTTCATCCTTTAATCAAACACATAACTGTCCCTTTGGTTATATTTTGGGCAGCTTCCCTCATCTTCCTCCTCTTGTCAGCTTTTCTTTCCCTGACCTTTTCTGTCCCGTACTTTCTACACTCATACATTTTCCAGGAACGTCTGATGCGTTTGCTGAACTCTCCGAGACTGGGCCATCTACACTTATTTTAGGCTCCACAGGAAGAGCTGTTATATAATCTGGCTCGACTATTGTCTTTGGCTCTATTTATGGTAAGAAGATATTGTTCTGTTTACACAGCCTCAACACAGTTTAAACACATCAATGCACATTTTGTCCTTGTTTTATTTCAGACACGTGTTTTTTTTTTTTACTCCACTTTACTGACAGACATAAACCAATGCAGTCAGGATCTGTTTCAGCTGAGGAGCAGTTCAGAACGCAGGAGGACGCCAGACTTTTTTGTATTTTAGTGACTTTCTGTTTTCTAGAAAATGCCTTTGGGGTCCCTCCCACTGTGTTTGAAATCTGAGCTCTATCGCGTTGTGTTTGGATTCTGGTGCAGCTTCAGACTCTTTGGCAGGAGCTCTGAGGCGTGTGGTCGTGGTGGCAGAGTAGTCCTTAAGATCAGCTGCTGCCTGCTGGTGTTTATTGATGCCATTTTTAGAGAAGAAAAGTAAGTGCTTTTAGTTCAAAGAAGGAAATCATTCATTTTTAATGAACAATGAATAGCTTTAATTTTAGGTCTGGTAGCTGTCTGGAGTAAGAGTGAAACTTCTCCCTTTCCTACACTACAGTTTATGAAGAGGAAACCTCCAGTATTTATCTCCTTCTCTAAATCTGTTGTTCAAATAACATCCTGAGTTGGCTTCACTGCTCATTTATTCCTCATCACATTATTTGTTTAACACCAGGGATAATAACACATCCTTCCACCCCAAGTAAAAATCTCTTTGAACCTCGGTGAAAAATCCACTAATGAATGCGATCTTTACCTTCGTTCCAGCAGAAGTCTCCACAAGACTGTAAATAAGTGGATGGAGAAAACTCTCCACCCTTCCTGGTCATATGTGGAAACTTTGAGTCTGAGTGAGGTTGCTTGTCTTCACTCCTTCATGGGAATTTGGAAAGTTTAACTGCTGCTGCTGTTGCACAGACACACTTCCGGTTCTGGAGTTTTTAAGAACAACATACTTTGAATGCATCATTACAAGGCAATAACAGAAAAGCAATTATTGAGCCTGAAAGGATTTGGAAGAAAGGGACTATTAAGTAGCCGTTTATTTAAGAACAACTCGTCATCATTCGAGATGAGCAACATTTCACGAAGCAATTTAACCTGATTTGTGTCACTGTCATATTCTATTATTACCTAAAACAGGGATGTCAAACTAGTCCTTGAGGGCCGCTGTCTAGCAGATTTTAAATGTTTTTCTACTTCAACACAACTGAATCAAATCAACAGGTTATACAGAACTTAAAAACAAAAAGTTGCATTTGTTTAGTTTGAATCAGGTTTGATGGAGTGGAGAAACATCTCAAATCTGCAGGACAGTGGCCCCCCTGAGGATCACAGTTTGACATCCCTGCTGTCTGCAGTGAGTCTCCCAGTTCCCATCCTTGGAGTGTTGTCCTTTGCCTTTGACATTTCACTTCAGCTTTAGTTATGTAATCTACTGGATTCACTTTTACTGAGCAACCTGCAAATTATATGGTTAAATTGTTGCTCCTACTAAGTTTCTGAGTCTCTTTTGCTTTGAAAACTCACAAATTTGAATACCTAATTCCTCATTACACACTTTAAGATCAGTGAGTTTTTAGTATCAAATAATGAAACCTTGTAAAACTGAGTAGTCTTTTAACTGAATCATTTCAGTTATCCTAACAGCCAAAAGGACAAACATAGTCTAGTTTAGACTTTGATGTAGATGTATCATTTTATTTGCCTTATGTACAGTCGTCCTCAAAATTATTCATACCCTCAAATTAAAGAAAGAAAAAAAAATCAGCTCTCAGTAAAATAAGTTGAAATTGAGAAAAGTAATAATACGTCAAAATTTTATGAAAATGATTACATTGATTTTGAATTGTGGTTTGACAGAAATGTTGAAAACAAGCACACAAAAAATAAAACAAGTAAACAAGCATGATGGGGCTAAAAAAGCTAAAGTTTTGTTCAAAAAGTTAATGTTCAAAAAGACTTCTACACCTATTGACAGGTATTTTGGTCCACTGTTCATGGGAAAGGGGCCCTTATGTGTTCCGGACAGTTTTGTTTGTTTCTTTTTTTGTTTGTTTTTACAATGATTGTTTCCAACCACAATTCAAAAGCAATATCTTAGTTCACTAAATTATAATTTTGTAAATTTTTATTTATTATTAGTTTCTTTAGTTTCTTGTTATTTGAATTACTTTAGTCAATTCAGCCTTTTCTTTAATTGGAGGAAATGAATAATTTGAGGACTGTTACTTAGCCTTTTTCCTGAAAGTGGTTAAAAAAAACAAAATGCAATAATCCCAAAACATTTGAGTCCTATAATTTACTGAAAAACAGCAAAGGCAAGAAATCCTACGTATGCAGATTTTCTAGTTGATAATAATCCATCTCAAAATAGTTAATTATTCTTGTATTCAGTGTTATTGATGCTGTCTTAAATGTTTGACCACCCACTGAATGATCTCTCTCCTCTTTCTTTTTCCTGATTTGTAAACAGAATTTCAAGCTTCGACATGTTAGACATCAGCAGCTCTTCCCACAGCAGCTCTGATGAGTAACTCCCTAATTCTTTGAAATTTAATACTGAGAATAATTATTCCTAAATTGCCATTGTTCTTGTCCATGGGGTTCTTCAGAGCTGTGAGCTCATTCAGACGTTTGCATCTGATAAATGTAGCTTCTGCTGTTTTCATAATCTGTCATGCGACTGATCTACTTCCAGTTAACCTTAATTACAGTGTTTTAGAGCACTTGACAACTTTTTATTCTTTCATCCTTCCTTCTAAACATTTCATTTGAATAAAATAAAAATCAGCATATATTTTGCTATTTAAATCGTTGGATTATGTTTTAATTAATGTTGTAATGAGTCCAGAAAAGAGGTGGTAAACCTGATCAGTGTTGCAAACAACCATTAAAATGAGAGTCACCTTTCTGGATCTGATTGCAGCCTCTGGGTTAAGTTTTTTAGGAAGTTCATATGATGTGTGATTCTCTCAGCAGTACTATCACAAAGCGCTTTCATGTTGAGCTATTTATTGTGCCAGCTTGTTTTACTTGTCATTATGCACCCGTGTGAGATACCTTAATAGGGTTTTACTATCTATTGTGAATGCACTGAAGGCTGTGGTTCCTTCTGTGCTCAGAGGTCTGGATTTTTACCTCCGACAAATTGAATCCAGGTAGTTCTCCTGAGGCTATTCGACAGAACTGGTTCCCCTGGTCACACATGCCTGCCTGCTGCTGGATGAGAGAAACAGTAAACTGTTGGAACGCCTCAGGAGGGGGGGGGGCAAATAAGTCTTTAAGATCCAACCCCACATTCCTAACCTCTCTCTGGACTATAAAATGTGGAGCCCCAACAGTTGGGCTCCTCCTCTACCTCCTCCTCCCTTCTCTCTGTTTGTTTTGCGGCTAACTCCTTTCTGCCTCAGAGTAGAAGAGCAGTCTGACAGGGACATACCACTCTGCAACCACAGGGGAAGTTATGTAGCACAGCAAAGAGAAACTGCATTCATTGTAAGAGCTTCAGGCTCTCTACCTCCCCCCACTGCATTTTCCATCAGTGAGCTGTTCCGAGGTGGAGGGGAGAGGTTGGAGGGGGTTTCAGAGGAGGAGAGAGTGAGCAGAGCATTTGAGAAACCAGCTGATCAGAGCTGAGGTATTCTGCCAGAGTCAGAGGGAGGCACAGCGTGACTGGAGAAAAAAGCAAAGAGAAGATAGTAATTTTGAGATTAATGATTCACGGATTAGAGCATGGAAAAGAGATGTCTCCTTCCTTTCATGGGATGTAGGGAACTCATGTGAAGGAAGAAGCCTTATGGAAAGATGTGAGAGCTGTTGACAGGGTGGAAATCTGAGGAAGACTCAAAGCAAAGGAGCAGGCAGGAGCTGGAAGCAAACCTTTGGCTGGAAGACCTTGTGGAATAAGAAAAGATGTCTTGGCTGTCACCTGTGTCATGGGCCAAATGGACGTGGACGGCGGTACGAGGGGGAGAGGGAGAGGAGGATGAAGAGGGGCAGGAGGCCATCAGAGAAAGGGAGCAGTTTGGAAGGGAAGAGGAGGAAGAAGAGGAGGAGAGATCTCAAGGCTGCAGGCAAGTGTTCAGAAGCCCTGAGATACAAGCAGGGTGATTCACACGTCTGGACTGGAGGAGGGGGGCTTTTTATGCTGGTAGACTGAGGAATATTCAGCCTCTGAAAATAAAATAAATGGAGGAGAGGAGCAAATCTGCTGCTTATCTGCATCAGCGGTTCGGTTTTTCAACTGACACATTTGTGATATCCCTGAATGCTTTTCTTTGCGTCGACAGCACATCCTCATTCTAACTCTGCACTGAGGCAGATTTAGGTTTAATAATTACTGCTAAGGCGCAAATATGACACATGCTGAGGTCATCAGGAGCTCGCAGTCGGCTCCTCGTGTCAGCTTTGATAACCGTGTTATCTGGGCCTCTGTTCCACTCAGATACAAAAACAATGACTTTTTGACTTCCAGCCTTCTACACCTGCCCTGATACTCTATCAGTTCACTCCAGTGTGAAGTTATACTCTCATCATTATATCAACTTTAACTGTGACATGGCTTCCTGAACTGATTTGATTAAAGAGATCAATTTTAATGCAGCTGCGCTGTAAAGTTAAAATCAATGATCATGTGAGGAAGGGTCGTCAAACATCAATTAGGCCTAAATTCATACATTCAGTCAAGCTTGTATTTCAAAGTTTTGTGTTTTACGTTGCACCGTTCTTAGAGTGTAACAGGAAATCGTGGGCTGCCCTGCATGCACTTCCTCATTCTCTTTACAGTATATGACCTTGTTTATCGCCGTTTATTCTCTCCTGCACACATTCATATCTGCACACTACAATAACAAAGGTGAAAGCATGATAGATTTAGTGATTACAACTATCTTGTCTTTCCACAAATAGCATCAATAAAGAAAGTTTGTGGCTTGATTGTTGTAGTTTATCCTACAAAATCATTCCACTTTCATTTTCTTATAGTAACCACCAATTACTTTTTTAAAAATACATTTAAAGTTGTATTTTCATTTATTTTTTCAAATGTCTTTAATTCTGAATAATGGATTATTTCATGTTTTTGAGGAGGGATCCTCAAAGCTATCACACGACATACAAGGAACGGGGTGCATATGTGATGAAACTGATTTACTTCAATGCTCACCAGAATAATAAGTGTGCAACACTTATGCATCAAAGAAGAACATCTTTATTTCAGTTTATTCAAAACTTTTCTAGTACGGTTCTGATTATGCAGATCTGTGATCTGAGAGACTCTTCCTCTCCTAGGTGCACTTTTTTTAAATCCCTGATCATGTTACTGACCTGGTGCAAGTTGCTCCTTCAACTCTTTCCTTTTAGTGTCAGATTGGTACAATTTAATTTTTGATGCCTAAAATTTTTGCTGTTTCTATTCTTAGGAGATTTAAAGTCATGAAGTGCATCTAATACTGCACGCTAGTCACATTTTCTTTGCTCAAATCTTTAGCAATTTCATTCTTTCTAGTATTTTTACTTGATTATACTTCAGAAGGGAAGACTGTAACATTTTTAAGATACTCTTATCCTGGTATTATGAGTTAAGATTTTTGTAAACAATATACAGTCGTCCTCAAAATTATTAATTCCTTCCATCACAGAAAGAAAAAAATCAGCTGTCAGTGAAATAAGATGAAATTGACAAAAGTAATGATGAATAAAAAAAAATCTATGAAAATCATGTGATTGATTTTGAATTGTGGTTCAGCAAAAAAAATTAAAAACAAACACATTAAAAAAAAAACCCATAACAAATAAACAAGCATGATGGGGCTCCAAAGCTAAAATTTTGTTGAGCAGCACTTTGAGGCAATCACTGCAATCAGGTGTTTTCTGTAATGTTCAAAAAGACTTCTGCACCTGTTGGCAGGTATTTCAGACCACTGTTCGTGAGAAAGGTACTCTCATGTGTCTGGGACAGTTTTGTTTGGCTGTTTGTTTTTTAAATTATTATTTCCAACCACAATTCAAAAGCAACATTTCATTTCACTATATTTTTTATTTTTTATCAATTCTTATTTATTATTAGTTTCTTTAGTTTCTTGTTATTTGAATCACTATTCTGAATTTAGCCTTTTCTTTAATTGGAGGGTATGAATAATTTTGAGGACGACTGTATGTGAGTAACTTAAGAGGACATTTTGTTCCAGTAATTGTCCATCAATCATCAGAAAATTAAAAGAATTTGAAATCTTTCATGATTTATTTCAAGCTCTTGTGGGAAGTTGGGTGGTGGGTAGGAATATTTGTAAATCCTTAAGCAAAGTTTTGTGATAATACAAACAAACTAGCATTATTTTAGTTCAGGTCCAACAGTTTTTCCATCTCCTTTTGCTTCCAGCATTAGTAATGTGATCTTCACTCCTCTGTTATGTAATGATTTTTCTGTCCTCCTCTCCCATGTTTTGAATTTACTGCAGTTCTGACTCAGAGGGCCATTTTGGAACTCCTGAAGCAGCAACACCCGTCCACACCCCTCCAACCATCCCAGGAGAGCTGGAGAACAACAATACCGATGCAGACAAAACAGGTGAGGCCACTGCTGAGAAACAGCAGACGGGCGAAGGAGAGACGAGGAGAGGCAGCTGAAAGGCCGTCCAAGACGTAAACATTGCTACACTCCAGGGTGGCTGAGGGATCACAACAAATCAAAGGAACTGTGTGTTAAATTATGCAGCAGATAAGCACAATCCTTTTTTTCAGGTTGCCATGGGAACAGAGGTCTTCTGATGTTTCGCAAATACTCAGACCTCACATGTCTTTATATTCACATGAAAAAGAAGAAATTTTGCAAACTAAGTAATCTCTCTGTAAAATGATGACATTTAATGGGACATTTGGAGATTTCTGATTGATTAATGGACCATTGTTGCAATAAAATATCCCATTTTGTTCCTCAGATTGTTTCCAGGTATGAGTAGTTCAAAATGTCAGTATTTGGACAGGATGGTACATCTGAACTGTGTGTATGGTGCATCAAATTCATCACGCTAGACTGAGTGGAAACACATGCTGTCTCACAAATTCAAGAATGTACCTGCATACCTGCAGTATTTCAGTTACTGGTGCAAATGTGTCCCAATTTTCTGAATACTATAACAAGTTAAAGGAGAAGAAAAGGTAGAGTTTTATTGCAAATAATAAAGGTTACCTATTACCAAACCAAGCTGTAAAATATGTTCTGCATGCTTGGTATGCAAGCTGGTATGCACTCTGAGAGGAGATTTTGTGTTAGTTTTGGGTGTGATCGCGTTGGATGCTCTAGCGCTGTCATTTGAATCAGTTAGGGGAGGAGCTTGCAGCAGAGTGTGGGAATGACCTTTGGTCTGGAATCCAACAGGTTCAACAAAAGCTTTGGTTAGTTTTGCTTTGTACTGGTCGCTGATGGAGGTCACAGCAAGGCAGAGACTGAACAAAGCAATGTCAGCTGGCTTTTTGAGGAGGTTTTTCGGAGTCTGTGTTGTTTGTGAGCCAGTTTGTTCTGGTGAGAATAAAACAGCTCCAACATTTTCTGAAAAGTGCGCATCATGAGGGGCAACCAAACCTTTGCTTCAGCTTCTGACATCCTCTCTAGTTGCTGATGGAGGAGTCTGAACTCTGCAGGCAGTCTTGTGAATGCAGTCATGCCCATGGCTGTATTATCTGCCTGCACCTGTTCTTTGTGTGCGTTTCTTGTTGCCATCATGTTAGTTTTGTCCTGTCTGAGTCCCGTCTTGTTTCCTGTTTTTATTTTGTAGTTCTTCCCTGTCTGTATTTGGTTACAGATTACCTCTTGTTCCCTTCCTCACCTGGTTTAATTTGTAATCTGCTCCACCTGTTCCTCATTGCTCGTTAGTCCCTTTGCCTATTTATACCCCCAGTTTGCAGTTCTTCACTAGTTTGTTGTCCCTGCATTTCCTTGTGGTTCCCTGCTGTCTTGTGAGTTGCCCTGTCATTTAGTTTTAATTTTAAGCTGATAATTAAATCTTATTCTCCTTGTCCTGCATTTGGGTCCTCCACTCCTTGACACGTTTATGTGTTGAATAGAAATAACACTGACAATGTAGACACTCATCGAGCTGTGCCAGTCTCCTGGCAACATGATACATGAATACAAGTATGACATGCATACTGAAGTATGCTGTCATGTCAAAATGTTCCCTGGAGCTAATAACAGCACCATAACAGCTCTCTACATTCTCAAGACACAACACAAGATGCATCATGTCTCTCTTTGTGTTTTCAAATGCAATACTTTGTGCCCCTAGTAGTAAGACGTCACCATGGCAACAGCAGCAGTTGGCTAGTGACTAACCTGCTCTCTAAGAACCAATCACACATCACCTCCGTCTAAGTTTAGATGCTGATTGGAGAGATTACGACTGGCAGCAGGACTGTATGTGTGTGTATTAATTTATCAGTTTTCATAGTTTTATGGTTAATGTGGTATTATTTCTCTCTTTGTTTGGTTTTCAGACTTGGAGCAGGAGGAGAACCTGATAGTGACAGCTCCTGCCAGGGATCAGGATCTGTTGGTCAGCCACAACATGGGCCAGGATGAGCCTGCAGTCGCCATGGGTGGCCCACTCCAAATAAACACCCAGAATCTTGAACAAGCAGAGCACCCTCCAGAAGACTTAAACTCCATGCCTGCTCCTGATTTGTCCTCTCTGAAGGAAATTTCTCAGTGCACAGCTCCATTTTCTGAGTCAGATGCAGATCTCATCTATGTTACAGATCAAATCCCACATTTGGGTCCAGTTTCAAATCCTGCTCCCTCCCCAGAACCAGACTTGATAGAGAGCAGAGAAAGTGCAGCTTTCTCTGCCTCAGAGCCCTCTGAGGAGAATCCTTCTACACACCCAGAAGTATTGCACAATGACCTCCCCAATCACGCACAGCCTGCTCAAAAGACTAAAACCAGCCAGTCTAAACCCCCATCTCTGAAACTGAAGGCTCCGCTGGATGAGCTTGAGGAACAAGAACATCCTGTTCCCAAAGCAGCGTACAACTTTGACCTCGACAAGCTGGATGACAGTTTTAACCCTTTCACCAGTGGTGGATCCAAAATCCAGAACTCCCCCCCACCATGTGGCTCTAGGTCTTTCCCCAGACTTGAGCCACTTGGTGGCTCATCGCCTGTTTGTGAGGCCAGCTCCACAGCACGAATAGACTCTGAAATGATGGATGGATCATCAGAGACAAAGCCTGCAATGCTGGAGTTTGGTGTGGATGATGGAATGGTTAGAAAGCCCCCTCCAAAGAAATTGGGGGCCAAAAAGACAGCCAGCAAGCTTGCTGTCAAGAAGCAGAGGCCCAAAGGATCAGACAGTTCCTGCAAACCTGCACCAGAACCTGCAGTGTCAGAGGCATATTCTCAACCAGAGTTGGAAACAGTACCAGAGCCTCTCCCGGAGTCTATATCAGAACCAGTTCTAGAGCCAGTAGAAAAAGACTCATCTGCACCCGTGAACCTGGATGATGTTCCTATTCCTAAGAGTGGAACGTATAACTTTGACCCCAGTCAGTGGGATGACCCAAACTTCAATCCATTTGGTAACAACAGCAAGATGAGCAGCTCTCCTGTGCTCCCGAAGGGCTCTTACAGCTTCGATCCAGACAGTTTCGATGATTCTGTTGACCCTTTTAAACCATCAAAGTCCCTGAACACAGAAGATTCATCCTGCAGCGTCTCTCCACCTGAAACAAAAGTAAAAGATGGAGGCAAACAGAAAGCAAGGCAGGCTCCAGGGGAGAAGAAAGTGAGACAGATTCCAAAGAAAAGCAAAGAGAGGACAATCACGTAAGTGTCGGGGTATTGGAGGGATTTTATATTCTATCATTTAAGGTTTTAGGCTTACGCCACTGAGCTTGCTGTTCCCTTGGCTGAGTGTGCGGTCTGTTACATCTGTTATGTACCAAACAATAAGACACAGCAAACACTTAACAGTGCATACTGAGCATTTCCCAAACAGGTTATATATAGGCTGTTAATGTTCTTACAGCTGCAGTGGTAGTTTCAGCTGTTCTGAGTCTGTCTGCATCTTCTGTTTTTGCTCAAATTTAAACTGTCTGCTGAATATCTAGCAAGCTGACAACTTTGGTCACTCACTTCCTCTCCTTTGTCTCTTGGCCTTCTTTGTTGTTCTTTGTTCCCTTATCATAATCCTCCTTGCTTTAACCCTTTCATCCTCCATCCTTCCTCCCGTTGTCTGTATGCAAATTTCAACCCTCTGCTTTCGTTCGTCCACTTCTATCGGCCTCAGGACATCTGAACAAGCCAAGTTTCTCTGTTTTCTGTTGTAAGTACTCTCACTATCGAAGCTTGATTTCTTTCACGCATGCTTGCTTCTCATTGTACTCTCATCATGCATGCGTTGTATCAAAGCTGATTGTTGAGGAAGCATATGAGGGAAATGTTCTTTTTTGTCACATTTTCACCAGTTTGCGAGGTCATCCTTTTGTTTGTTTGCTGATGAATTTGTTCTTTTCATTTCCTCCAGATGTTTTGCAGGATCAGTATGATTATACATAAATGTTGCCGCATCACATTTGATTTCTACTAATGCAGGGAGATAAAGAAATGTTTACTTGATGGTTATAGTAATACTTCATGGTAACAACTTTAGAGGAATTACAAATACTTACTTGACATTTTTATTCTTATGTGCTTGTTTTGTAGGAATACCTGTAAAGTACAAAAATATGATGAAAGCCAGTCCCTGGTCCTGGATGTGTGCAATCAGGTAATTTGTTTGTTTGACTGAGAGTTGCTGAAATGCTTCACCTTACTGCAGTGACACTGCAATGTACATTATTCAGCAGCTGTCCAACCTCTTAGCCGACACACACAGTCACACAAGCCCACGGGGGCACCAGCAGTGCTTCCAGCTCTGCAGTACAGCACTGGCATGGTGACAGATCTGTGACTTATCACTCTGCAGCCACATATTAGTCTGCTGGTCTCATGTGTCCTCAACAATGTCACCTCCGTCATCTGTTGGAGAAGGATACAGGATAGATAGAGCCATGGAGAACTTGAGATAAACATCATTTGTCAAGACCTTTCAGTGTTGTCACACCATCACATGTTGCATTTGTTCCTGAAATCATGCGTGCTGACTCTTTCTGTAGGCATGATTGTATACAAACTAAGAACTGATCTCTCTATGTGTAGGAAGAGGATGAAGTGGTGGCTCAGACCCCAGAAATCACTCAGCGAGTCCATCATGCCACAGATGAGGAGAAACTTGCCTCCACGTGCATGATGGGCCAAACAACAGACAATCAGGAAGAGATAGAAGAGCCCGAGTGTGATAAAGCACTTCTGAAAAAACAGCCGTCGGTTGTGGACGGTAAGTTCAAACAGATGCTGTTGGCAGATGTGATCCATAACTAAAAAATCCCAAATCTAAATGACTAATTATGATTTAAACAGCCAGCTCTATTAATGGGATGAACTTGGAGTATGAAAAGTGACGAGGCTCTTTACAGTTATTGCTAAAAGAAAAAAATACTGCATCAAAGTTCTTGAACAAAAATAGAGCAAGCATATTCAGCAAAATTCTGACCTGGATTATGAAACGTCGGGGAAAAACACTCCCAGCGTCAGTCCATTAGAAGTGGGACAAGAAAAGTGAAGCCTGTATTCTTAAAAGTGAAGTTAATTTAGATTTGAATGCAGAGCACAGAGACTGGCCACTGTGCTGATATTTAATATGGGTGATTACTGCTGTCATAATGGTTGTTGTTTCGTCATTGAATTTTGTGTTTTATGTTCTCAAAGGTCCTGAGATCAAGATTGCAGATCCTCTGGAAGAAAAAGACACTTTCTGTCTAAAGGATGATATTGTAAGTCCACTAACGAGCCACATGCTGTCTCTTTGATACTTCTATTTTTCTAAAAGAACAGCACTTAAACCTTAAAGCTAAACAAACTCATTTTACACTCTTGAGCAATATCTGAAATGAGCAGCAGGTTTATTGATTCGTCACACAGCTTGCCTGCAAAATATAAAGATAAGTGGCATTCATGTTTCAGCACATACTTGTGTTTGTTTTCCACAGAGTGAGTTATCCTTGAACCAAATAGCAAAGATGAGTAGCAGCGAGGCCCCTGATCCAGCAGCCCTGTCCCAGGACAGCATCCCTCTGAGTGAGATGGACAAAGCTGCAGTTCTGACCCTAATCAGAGAGGAGGTATGTCAGGGCTGGGGACATGAAGTCCAACTTTAACAGGGTTGTGGTTTGAATTTGAACACAACTGGGTTTAACTTTTTTTTTATCTTATGCCCAACAGATTATAACAAAGGAGATTGAAGTCAATGAGTGGAAGAGGAAATATGAGGAAAGCAGAACAGAGGTTATGGAGATGAGGTGTGAAGCTTGACTTTATATGAGATGCACAAATGTATATGAATATGAATGATTTGGAAAATCAAAACTGACTGTGGTCTGCTTTCTGCTTGACAGGAAAATAGTTGCAGAATATGAGAAAACTGTTGCACAGATGATCGGTAAGATGCTACCACCTGGTGGTGCTTTGATCCACATATTGTTTTTCATACCTTCCTAGGTTGCGAATAAGTAACTTTACATAAAGGGTTTGCATTTTATAGCTGCTGCTGCCACAACTCTAAGATGACGCCAGTGTATTTTAAGTTTAAGAATCACATAAATATGATTAGATCTATGAAGCATGTGAAGTCACAACGTTTTGTTGCCCCTGTTGTTCTTATCAAATGAAATGTAATTATTCCTGAAAATCACTCAAAACAGGAAAGGAGCTATATTTGATTACATTTTAAGTACTTACTTTAATCATTTGATTGGGTTTTTATAGTTGATGACAAACTGAAGTGTTTGCACCAGCAAGTACTCTGTATTTTCCATTGTGATACCCTACCAGGCCTCTGCTGCTATTACCTTCACCTCTTACTTGTTTTTGTGACCTTTCACCTGCACTCTGGTTTTAAGGAAGTACAAACACATAATCAATCACACCAAGTTCATGTTACTGAGTTCAGTAAGTCAAACGCATTACTCTAGCTGTAAAAAAAAAAAAAAAAAGCCTGTTGTCTGTATATTTCAGTCTACTTCTCTGCATCCACTTAAAACTGGAGTTGTGAGTAATTCTTAAAAGAGAGCTGAAAGTTTCATGCTCAGTTCTGATTTATCTTACAGCTGCTAGCTTGCTTTAAACTACAGGAATTTTAAATGGAAAGACACGCTGTCCTAAAGCCTTCTGTGTGTTTTTGAGATAACATCTGTACAGGATTGTGACTTGTACTGATGTGTTGTTGGAAATAGATAAGTGACTAACATCTTCAGGCTGCTTTGGACAGTTTTGTCCATTTAGTCTCTCACACTCTGACTTATTCCCTTGCAGAGGATGAGCAGCAGCAGAAGAGCCTCTCCTGCAGTAAGTCGGTCAGGCAGTTGACTTTAGAGCGGGATCAGGCTATGGCTGACCTCAACTCAGTGGAGCGCTCCTTTGCTGATCTCTTCAGAAGATATGAGAACATGAAGGGAGTCTTGGAGGGCTTCAAGAAGGTCAGTACGAATCTGGTGAGACAGCGTGCATGTTCATGTAATAAGCACATCACTACACATGCTTTATTTATATCTGTCAGAATGAGGAGGTTCTGAAAAAGTGTGCACAAGACTACCTGATGCGCATCAAGCAGGAGGAGCAGCGATATCAAACCCTGAAAGTCCACGCTGAGGAGAAACTGGATAAGTAAGATTCACTTTCTGCAAGTTGTGAATCTGTGATTCCATCAATGCACGGATTTTGAAACCTGAAAAACCATCTGCTTTTCTAAACCTTGGTTTCTCAACTTCCTCTCTGTCAGGGCTAACGAGGAGATAGCCCAGGTGCGCACCAAGGCCAACGCTGAAAGTGTGGCGCTTAATGCAAGCCTAAGGAAAGAGCAGATGAAGGTGGAGTCACTCGAAAGAGCTGTTCTTCAAAAGGTAAGAAAGCTGCAAATATGATTCCTCTAAATTTGATGATCTTATTGGATTAGCTACCTACCGAGAGGTGAAGTCCTCTCAGTAGGTTGTACAGGCATCCTCAAAATTATTCATATCCTCTAGTTAAAGAAAAGGCTAAATTCACAGCAGTAATTCAAATAAGACACTAAAGAAAGTAATAATAAATAACAATTTGGAACACTGCAAAAACTCAAATCTTAGCAAGTATATTTTCCCCATTTCTAGACAAAATATCTGATACACTTAAAATAAGACAAAATTACTTTAAGAGAAACATTTCAGTAATATAAGATCTTGTTTAAAGGCAATGCATCTTTTTTCAAGAAATCTTATTAAGAAAATTTTGCTTGTCCCATTGGCGAAGTTTTTTGCTTATTACAAGCCATTCCTAAAATAAATAAACATTTTTTTTACTTGTAATAAGCAAAAAATTCTGCCAATGGGACAAGCAAAATTTTCTTCATGAGATTCCTTGAAATGAGATGCATTGCCTTCACAGAAGATTTTATTTTACCGAAATGTTTCTCTTTAAGTAATTTTGTCTTATTTTGAGTGTGATGAGATATTTTGTCAAGAAATGAGAAAAATATACTTGCTAAGATTTGAGTTTTTGCAGTGAAAAATCATAATTAATCGAATTATGAGATTGCTTTTGAATTGTGGTTGGAAATCATTATCTAAAAAATTAATTAAACTATCCCAGACACATTAGAAGTCTTTTTGAACATTACAGAAAACTCATGATAACAGTGATTCCCTTAAAATGTTGCTCAACAAAATTTAAGCATCAGAGCCCCATCACACTTGTTTACTTGTTTTTATTTTTTGTATGTTTGTTTTCAATATTTCCTTCGAACCACAATTCAAAATCAATGTCATGATTCTCATAGAATTTTTATCTATTATTACTTTTGTCAATTTTAATTTATTTTACTGACAGCTGATTTTTTTTCTTTCTTTTTAAATGGAGGGTATGAATAATTTTGAGGACAATTGTAGGTAGTTTGGTTTTCTCTTTCAGTTTTGGAAAAGATGTCAAAGAAAGCACGTTTCAGCATCTGTGTTGTGAAATGAGCCATTGTGTGTGGGATTCCTCATGGAAATAATTGACACCTCAGCTGAAATGCCTTTTTTTATTTGGTGAGCTAAAGGTTCGTTTGTTTTCTGAGGTGAAGACCTTCCATCACTTCCCACCAAACCTGTCTGTCCCTGTTTGAGCTTGTTTCGTTTGGTGTTATCTTTTCAGTGGTGGCAGGTTGTTCTAAAATAGCGTTTCTTTTATTCTCATGTTTTGCAGAATAATGATGCCATAAACACTTGTAACTAAATAATATACAGGTACTACCCAAAAAAATTTAATATCCTGAAAAAGTTAATGTATTTCTTTAATTCATCTTAAAAGGTGCAATTTACATATTGTTTAGACTAATAATATGTGAATCAACATATTTCCAGCTTTTGTTTGTCTGGATGTTGCTGATTAGGACTTGCAGCTTTAGAAAACCTCAAATTCTAAAACTCAAAAAATTAGAATACTGTGAAAAGCTGCAGTATTGTAGGTTCAGCGTGTTACAGTCTAATCAGGTAAGTAATCCAAAACATCTGCATAAGTGCCCCAAGCCTTTAAAAAAGTCCCTGTCTTGGTTTAGAAGAATTCACAACCATGGGGAAGATGCTGATCTGACCGTTGTGCAGAAAACCATCATTGACTCCCTGCACAAGGTGGGAAAGACACAAGAAATGATAGCAAAAGAAGCTGGATGTTCTCAGAGTGCTGTCTCAAAGCACATTAATGGACAGTTAAGTGGAAGGAAGAAGTGTGGAAGAAAACGGTGTACAAGCCAGAGGGCTGACAGCAGCCTGGAGAAGATGGTCAGGAAAGGGCCTTTTCAAAAGTGGGAGAACTATAAGGAATGGACTGAGGCTGGAGTTACTGCTTCAAGAGAAAAAACACGCAGGCGGATGCTGGACATGAGCTTCAAATGTCAAATTCCTTTTTTCAAGCCACTCCTTCAACAGCAAGCAACGCCAGAAGCACCTTAGCTGGGCTAGAGAAAAGGACTGGTCTGTTGCCCAGAGGTCAAAAGTCCTCTTTTCTGATGAGAGCAAGTTTTGCATCTCATTTGGAAACAAAGGTCCCAGCGTCTGGAGGAAGACCGGAGAGGTACTAGAAGATGCATGAAGTCCAGTGTTACGTTTCCCAGTCTGTGATGACCTGGGGATCCATGTCAGCTGCCGATGTTGGTCCTCTGTGCTTCATCAAGTCCATCATAAATGCAGCCGTCTACCAGGACATTTTGGAGCACTTCATGCTTGCTTCAGTGGACCAGCTGTATGAGGATGCAGACTTCATCTTCCAGCAGGACTTGGCACCTGCCCACACTGCCAAAACTACAAAATCCTGGTTCAACAACCATGGGATCACCATGCTTGATTGGCCCACAAACTCAGCTGACCTGAACCCCATCGAAAATCTGTCGGGTATTGTCAAGAAAAAGCTGAACAGGAAGAGACCAAACAATAGAGAAGAGCTCAGGGCTGTGATTGAAGCATGCTGGTCTTCCATAACACCTGAGATATGCCACAAGCTGGTAGCATCCATGCCACGCCGGGTTAAGCAGTCATTAAAGGGGCCCCCACCAAGTATTAAGTACAGATGCAAGATTTTACTTTAGGAGGCCTGATATTTTTGCATTTAAAGCCCTTCTCTGATTGATTTTATGCAATACTCTAATTTTTTTAGTTTTAGAATTTGAGGTTTTCTTAAGCTGCAAGTCCTAATCAGCAACATCCAAACAAATAAAAGCTTGAAATATATTGATTCACGTATTTGTCTATACAATAAATTGCACCTTTTAAGTTGAATTAGGCTGCACGGTGGTGTGGTGGTTAGCACCGCAGCCTCACAGTAAGAAGGTCGCTGGTTCGATTCCCGGCTGGGGAGGGGGTTTGACCAATTCCAACTGTGGCCTTCCTGTGTGGAGTTTGCATGTTCTCCCCGTGTATGCGTGGGTTCTCTCCGGGTACTCCGGCTTCCTCCCACAGTCCAAAGACATGCATGTTAGGTTAATTGATCACTCTAAATTGTCCCTAGGTATGAATGTGAGCGTGAATGGTTGTCTGTCTCTTTGTGTTGGCCCTGCGACAGACTGGCGACCTGTCCAGGGTGTACCCCGCCTCTCGCCTGATAATAGCTGGGATAGGCTCCAGCAACCCCCGCGACCCTGAACTGGATAAGCGGTACAGAAAATGACTGACTGACTGACTGAAGTTGAATTATGGAAATGCATGAACTTTTTCAGGATATTCTCATTTTTGGGGGTAGTACCTGTAGTTGATTCATTATTTTTATTTGATTTTCTTTTGATCTTAGTGTAACACGCAAAGCCTTTGGTTCTTTATGAAGATCATATGTTCAGGCTCTAATACAGTTGTGTAAATGCACATCTGCTGGTGTATAACACAAGAGGGCAGTGTTTCATTTAGTAAAACCAGAATTTAGCTGAAATCTTTTTTTTTTAAGTTGTGGGTAATAACTGGTTATCAAAAAGGGATTAGGAATGAATCATGATTTAACATGCATCATTTCCAGATTGGATTGGTCATTCTTTCCCTCTTTCTCCCCTTTTCTCTCAGAATCAGGAAATCGAGGAGCTCACCAAGATCTGTGACGAACTTATCGCCAAACTGGGAACTGAATAAGAGGCCTTAATTCAAACTCTGTGGCACTTGATTTGCTTCTTTCAGCTCCAACTCCAGATTTTTTTTTTTTCTCACAACTACATGTGATGTAAATCCTGTACTCAAGCACACTTTGGCACATCTAAACTAACTGAGCTGTTTTTTGTTTAAATATGACTAAAAGTTCTTGCACTTGCTCAATTTCTCTTTTAGATTGAAATATGACATCAGGACAGCAGTTGTTCATTTTGTGAATGATGTAATTGAAAAAGCACAAACTCATCATGAGGTTTATTCCTGTTGTTTTGAAGAAAATGTGTCAGGATTTATCGGTCTTCGGTTTGAGATTTGCAGAGAGGGGTCGCCTTAAGACATTCACCAGTTTTTAAGTAGGATTTGGCCTTTTCTGCCCTGTGTACTTTCAAAACGACAAAGCATTTCAGTCAACATTTTATACTGCACGTGTGCAGGGCTTAAGGGAAAGATGATGTCAGACATTTTCTTACCACAGCACATTCAATACTTTTAATTTACTTTAAGTAGAAAACACAACTATCTTTTGCTGAGTGCCTAAACTGATAAAAGTACATTATTTCTGTAGCCTTTATCTAATTTTTGCTGCCATATCTTTTGTAATTAGTCCAAATTTAGGGAGCCTTTGACTACAAATGTGTCCCCACAGAGTTTACATAAAATCATTATGACCCATAAATACAGAATATGAGGAGCACAAAGAAAAGTATATTTTACATTCAGCTGTGTAATAGCGTCTTCATTTAAAAATACTTTGATGGTAATGGATGAAGTATCAAGTACAAGTAATTATAACTTTATTCTTATTTTGCTGTAATGCTAAACCATGTGCCATGTTTCTTTTTCTATGACTCTACATTTGAGTGTGGGAAAGTTACTTGTACATAAATACTTTTGGTTTGTATTCACATTTTTCTGTGAGTGCAGATGTTGCTGTTGTTATCAAGGAAAATGATGTATTTTTTCCATTCATTCAGTTGCAAACTCTGTTGCCAAAGTGTTGTATCTATAGAATATTTTGTATGATCAAAACATTCTGAACTTGTATAATGGGTTTGCTTTTTTGTTCCGCTTTACTTGTGGTGATCTATCATGTGTCTTGGTTTTAGGGAGCAAAGATCATCATATAATTACAGCTCATTTGTTAAATCAATCGAAGTTGCACAGGCAGACGTGCAGCTTTGGCTGATTATAAATAAAGGACAGTTTTTCTTTTGTTTTTAAAAATGAAATCCTCGTTTACTGTTGCACAATCAGATGCCAAATATCATATATGATGTGACTGTTTCCTGTTGTGCTGTAACGCTGGCGTCAAGCTGCTTTTCAAAGCAAATCCATTATTTTACCACTTGTGCATTTTATACTTATATGAAGAGTGTTAAGACATGATTTGCTATTTGTAAAATTGAAGAATTAAGTATGCTCAGATTCCATGTTAACTGCTATATTTTGTGCATTCCTGAATAAATTGTTATGACAACTTGCTTCTGATCTTTGGTCAGCAAAACATCCATGGTGGAAACCAGAGTCAACGTCTTCCATGAACTAAAGAACAAACACAAGCTAAAGTGTTCACAGCTGGACGTTTCTCCTCAGTCAGACTTAACATAACAATATGGTTACAATTACCAACAAAACTACTTATCTTTATCTTTTCTAAATCAACATGTTGCATCTGTTTATATTTGTATCATTTTATTACTGGTCCATTGTATGTTTAGTCTACATCAGCATTCCCTTGTACTTTTGCAATTTCAATAAAACATGTCTTTCTTTCTCCTCTGGGAGCAGCTGCCAGTCACATTTATGAGCTAAAATAAGGTAGACAAATAGAAAAGTAGCTTTTTATTACCCTGTAATGTTTGCTGATTTGTTTTATAAGTAATTGGCTGCTCTGAATAAGTTTACCAAAGACAATAATTGTCATTTTTATCTTGCACTAAAATTTAATTTGATGAATTTGACTGCTCCATTTCTGGCTAATTGCAAGGATAATTTTTGTCAAATGCAGGTCTTTGGGATTACACAGACCTGTTTGATGTATATTGTACGATTTGTATAGTCTGCCACGTTCCCTTGACAGTGCTTGATATAACTTCTCACCACATGGTGGTGTAATAAACTCTGCCAGGTTACCTAATCACCCTTAGACATGACGTGCACATGTAGTTACACTGAACAAGCCATGGATATATCACACATAATTTTTCTGTATTTCTTAAATTACCTCTTTGTAATTGGGGGGGTGTCTTGTGGGACTAGCTGGTACCCTGCAGGTAACTTGTTCAAACCTGAACACCATATGTATTTGTACAAAAGGGCAAAAACATGCTTTTTAAATATATTTCTTACTTTTTCTAATCTGAATTTGTCATTTTTTGTGCTCAAACAACAGATTATCAATTAGATTACTTTTCTTACTGGTGATGCGTGTTTGTGGTTGCCATGCCAACCATAGAGTCATCACCATTAACAGTAAGCCTGGAGGAATTTTGGAATTTCGATACAGTTTTGAGGACTCTCTAAATCAGATTTTTTTTTTTGGGGGGGGGGGGGGGGGGGGGGGGATCTCAATAAAAACGCATTATATTTTGAAGGCTAAAAAAAAAATCCAGGTTTAATCTTGATATGGAATCAAAGGTCTCTAAGACGTTCCTTCTTTTCTCTAGATCTGTTTTGTAACCCTGGTGAAGGGGTTCGAGGGGGCGTGGTCAGGATGCTGAGGTGGCCTCTCATTGGTTACTCTCTGTGGTGAGGAGTGGGACGCCAGCGCGCGGCCAGCTGTGAGGGGAGCCCAGAAAAAAATAAAAAGACTCCCAGAAAAGTACTTAAAGAAGGACAAAGAACCGTTACCTCAAGCCTCATCCTCTGCAACAGGTTGGAAACGTCAAATTCGGGGTCCTGGAAAGAGTGGACTGTTCTTCTTCTGAGAGTTTTCACTGGTAAGAATCTTCTAGATTTCTTCCGACCACTAACTGACTGGATGTTGACTCGCACGTGCGTTCATTAGTGTGTCCTGTAAACTGTGATATTTTCGTTATGCCCTCGCTTTACAAGTTTAAACTTGACTTGTAAGCGTTTTGTCTTATTTATACGAGTTACATTTTATTAATAAGCAATTGTTTTACACATTAATGTGTTTGATTCCACAGAATTTCACCAGAATATGAGCTAATACAATGTTATTAGCATCACAGCTCTTAAACTCGCCGTGTATATTTTTATGTTTACCATGGTTGTTACTAGAGGTTTAAGTGTTTCTTAAAAAACTATATAAACATTACGACTGCACAGACTCTGATTTTAAAAGTAGTAATAGTATACAGGATTTTTTTTAAGTTGACTTGACAGTACATTTTGTTAACAAGCTCTCACTTTTTTTTCCTTCTTTTTTTCTTTTTCTTTTTTATCACAAGTTTAAACTGTGACTGTGTAAGTGGGTGTGTCTGTCAATGTTATAACAAATTTAAAGAGGTTTGTTTTTAATTTAAAGTGCCTTGAGTGATATTTGCTCATTTATAGCTTTACTTTGTTGTCTCTGATTAACTGATTTAAAATTGTCACAGTGCCTGTAGTTTTACAACCATCCTGCTTTCTGCCGTGCACAGTCCTTTTAGGGCAGATAAACCACACGTTTCACTTGGGCTCACAAGTGACATCTCACACAGCTGGAAGATTTATTAACCTTGTACTCCAGGGATGTTTATTCAACCGTCTGCTGTTTGTTGGGCTATTACTATGACATCAACTCGGAAAGTGGCCCCCCTCATTCCATACTCACTAGATGATGAGGAGGAGGTCTTCTTAGTTTCGCTATCTCCATTCCATCCCTTTACTCCCTCAGGGCTTTTGGTCCTACTTTTGACACGTCTTTGGTTTGCCATGAAAGATGTAGATGGGATCAACTTTCATTCTGAACTTCAGTTCAGAGAGTTTAGCCGAACCTCCAGGCAGAGATCAGCTGATAAATGACAGGGGCAGCACCCTTCTTGCAGGAGCCTGCATTTGCTTTCAATTAGCCCTTCAGACAGAAAGAGAGGCTTTCTAACTTACATTTCAAAACCAAACTTTCCCAAATTCTCTGTCTTGGTAGCCAAATGTATTTGCTCCTCATTCAGTGTCCTTAAAACTGGTAAATTCTGCTTCTGTACTTGTGGTTTCACAGAGACTAGTGAGAGGTCTTCAGGATCCTGTTATGAAGCCCAAACCAAGTCTTTATAATGATTCTGCTTACTCTCTGAAATTGTGGACACAAGTACCACATACCACAAATTACTGTCTGCTCCTGCCTGTCTTCAGATAGCATTTAGCCCTCAATTTAACATTTTGGAATCACAAAAATACACTCAAGACGTGTGGTTCAGTGTTATACAACTCTGAGTAACTCGTTTTTCTTTCTATCTCCCTGTAGATCAATCAGCTCTTCCTCCCTGTTTCCACATCATGTTGCAGCCGCTTGCCATTTGCTGTCTCTTGCCCACCCTGCTGAGCATGTGGGTGCTGTGCAGTGCTCAGTCAGACTCTGGCAACCCTGTAATCCAACTACGTCTAGCTGGGGAGAAAAGGAAACACTACGAGGGCAGAGTGGAAGTTTACTACAATGGAGAGTGGGGTACAGTGTGCGATGATGACTTTTCCATCTATGCTGCCCAAGTGGTCTGCAGACAGCTGGGCTTCATGGATGCTGAGTCCTGGTCACCATCAGCCAAGTATGGAAGAGGGGGAAGGTGAGAAAAAAAGTCTGTTGGTCCCCTAATCACACTTTATTAAATCAAAACCTCCCAAAGTTCAATGAAAAAATGTCTTAGGCAGCAGGTTTAAGAGCTGAGGTGGGGGTTATAGGATGTTAATGTGGGTTATCTGACAGCCGCCCAACTTCACACATCCCGATATGGGATATCTCTGTACAGAGGTTCATCTGTTCCATGGAAATCCTTGAATGAGGTGCAGGTTTTCCCCATCTGAGTCATCAACCCTTAAATCTCTGGTTTTCTCATTAGATGTGAGGTGGGTAAAGCCGGTCAGATCAGAGCAAGGAAAAACTGGAAACATGTGTAAACTAGACACACCAAGACATAATCTCACCCCCTTATTTATTTATTTTTTTGTCTCTTTCTTTCTGTTGTGCACGGTTTCTGTCATCACTGTCGAGACTGATGAGAATCCCAACTCTGTAAATGTGACAGCTGCTGGCTAATGCTGGTGACTGTACGTCAGTTACTGTACGTTCAGTCACTGACCCTTGTTAAAGTTTCCCCTCTGGGTTGCCCACATGCGGCTAGCCACTTTAGAAGTACTTGCTTGTCCAATTAGCTTCCTAAAGCAAATGGTTATCATGGAAATGCTGAGAATAACAGCTGTGAACTATGCAGCCCATGCATTTGATATTTCTTTTTATGTGAAGCAGTTAAATGCATACACTGACTACATAGTGAGGCAAATACTTGCACATAATTTCAGCAGTGGCTTAGTTAAATTAACACAGTCTCCTTTGGGACTGAGTTAAATTGTGATCTCCAAATATTTCAGATGGTTGACAGGGATATTTTTGAGTTTGGAGGTTTAACGAGTTGAGTTTTGTTACAAAATATGCACAGAAACATGCAGATTTGTCATTTAAAGTTGCACAATACCAATTATAAGGTCATAGTTTTAAAAGTGCTCATCCTCAGTGATTATAATCTGTAGTTGGAGGAGACGAGGAAAAATCCTGTTAAGAAACAACTGCATGTGTGAATGGAAACTCGTTTTATTTGTGTTTTCTCGTTGGTGGAGACGTGGTCATAAAATGTAATCAACAGTATTTTCCCTCTCTCATCATTGTGACTTATGGGGGCGGAAAGAGTCCAACAAATGTTTCTAATTGAAAACAGAGGCACGTTACAAGTATTAGGACACCCCTTTTGGAGTGTTTTTTCCAGCAGGGATGTTAATCAGCTGCTATTATGTGACTTTTACTATTTGGAATTTCATTGTGTAATGTACAGAAAATGCAAGTTAGCAACTTTTTGGCTACAATTGGCTACAATTACTTTAAACTCTATTTGGATAGTTTTAGAGGCTGCCAGCTCACATTTTGTTTTGACTTTAAGCCTTTTTTTTTATCTGACTTATATAAAGTGGTCATAAAAGTTCATTATGAAAACTGATGGCTCCATTTGGACAGTACTCTTTGCTCCCTTCAGTGGCTTGTTAAAACCCTGTAAAAAGGCTAGTTTTAACTCAGTAATCTAGATTTATCACAAGTTAAGTAAGTGTGCCAAGACTGAGCTTGTTTTCACTCCTGGGGATTTACCACCGGAAGAATTTGCTAAAGAGGATGCTACGTGACCGTATAGCATGCAGTCACTTTGCTGGTATGATCACAATGTTCCTCTGCAGCATGCTGAGACTGCCAGAATGATGAGCACCACTTTGGAGGTTTCCTGGACCACTGTTATGTGGTTTCCCTCACGGCTGATTCAGACCAGCCAGCTGGAAAGCAGATGATCTGCTTTAGCCGTGACAACAGCCAGGTTTTGGCTTAAGGTGATGTTAGAGAGCAAACACATCTCCGTGTGAGTAGGTTTCCTGTCTCGGTGATTTGGTTTCATGTCAGCTGGACATGACTCAAAGCTTAAGTTGTCATGGTGGCATGGTTAAACTATTCTTTCATGTGTTAATATTAATTAATCATTTTTGAAAGAAGGTTATTGGGAATTTTGTAGCTTGGTTGGTAGTTTAATAAAGGGGCATAAGAATGAGAAATGCACTTGGGATGTGGATTTTTAAAAGATATTTTGTTAGATATTTCATTGGCTAATTAATCAATAATTTGGTCAAAGAAGTGTTAAAAAGACCAACTCAGACTCAGAGTTGTCTTTTTATCTCAACCATTCAGTTTATTGATAAAGAGTTTTGGCTGCACAATGTGCAGCATCCATATAGATGGGTTTCCAAGCAACTTCATAGATAAGATGCGCACGCAACCAGGGGGCAAGAAAACACAGGAAAAGACTTGACTTTTAATGCAGATGCTGTCATGATATCATGCGAAAATGTCAGGGAAATATAATGTTTGAGTGCTGGTATTAGTTTGGTTACAAAAATCCAAACGTTAATGCATGTAAACACTTAAAAATGGTAATGATAGAACAGTAGGAGTGACTGGTGTTCAGAAATCCTCCCGGATAACATTATGCCAGGTTCAGACTACATGATTTATTCAGTCTTTCACTATGGACACCATGTCGGATTAAACCACTGCGGTGTCATAAATTACTGCCGTGCTCTAGTTGGGAAGCTGGCAACAATACCAGTATTACCACCTGTCATTTATCACGACTGAGTTCATGGTCCACAGCTGCATCACAACACACTGTCGTATTCTGTAGCACAGAAAATGAAAATAAAAACTGATTGCCGAGCCGTTTACAAATATTCACGTCATAGAACAACGGATCCCAGAGATTATATGAAGTACAGGGGTCGTAAATCAGATGGTGTTTAAGTTTATACCATTAGCCTTGTTAGCAGTTAGTTAATCTACAGTATCTACTGTCTACCAGGATTTTATACACAATAAAGCAAAATGTTACACAAGCAGCGAGACTTACCAACAGCAATGCCTGTGAGTGCCTAACAGTTGGAATTGCCTTCTTTCCAAACATAGCATTGATGTCGTCTTGGCCCGGTTTAATCCCAAACTAGTGAAAGTCTGGTCCTGTGTGGAGGTGGTGAAGACGACACTGGAGCAGAGCCTGAATATGCTCTGGACAGTGGACTGTTGTGGCCTATTTTGGTTTGAACAAAGAGCCTAAATGAAAGCTTAAGCTGCTTTCTAACTCAAGTTTTTCAGGCGAATTTCATATGAGGTCCAACACTCAATATCCATATTTTAACAAGAAAAAGAAAGCTGTTTTCGGGTGTTGACTCACATGCCAAGTCAGTATAATGGTAATAGAAACACAAAACAGCAAAGTTGAGTCGGTATTTTTTATTCGTCATCAAAATACAGATTTATACAATATAATTTAAAACACAGTTATCTCTGCTTGCTTTGCCAGTTTACTTTACCTTTTTGTGAATAGAAATGAATGCATGTTTGACCATAGACTACAGAATATTTTTGCCCCCTATTTACACGCGCAACTGCCAATGTTTGTTAACGGAAAACCCATCTATTCAATACTCTCCATATAGTAAAAAAATAATGATCCAGTCATTAATTAGAGGTTATATCGGTAACAGCTAACAGGAGTTGCCAGGTTTGTTGGTTTTAGTCCAAATAAAACAGAGCTCCATTTTCCTGTCTCTCGTTCCAGGTCGTATCTGGCTGGACAACGTGCACTGCACAGGTGGAGAGAAAAGCCTCACTCAGTGTCAGTCCAACGGTTTAGGAGTATCCGACTGCAAACATTCAGAGGACGTTGGGGTTGTGTGCACCCAGAAGCGCATTCCAGGCTTCAAGTTCATCAGGAACCAGGTCAATGAGGAGGTAGGTTCACGTGGACGAGTGCACTCAGTGTGAAATCTACACCAAACAAATGTTCAAAACAGGGTATGATTACTAAATCTCTGAATTATTAACACCCAAATAGCATCTGGAAATGGTTCAAGTACACACATGTAGTCTGAACAGATGTTCTGTGCCGTGAAAAAGGGAACATGCTTTGGATGAAAGAAGAATCTTATCAGTGAAATTGCTCCTGAACACCTACAATGGGGAATTTTTCTTCAAATCCTTCCAATTCTCCTGATGGGGATTTGATTGCACCATTAAGCTGAAATAACTGTCCAATCCTGTAAAGAATACAATGAGTGCTTGGAAATACACAGTGCTGTCCAGTTCAGACTGGTGTATGTTGCTGAAAACAGGAAGCCACCAAAAAACAAAAAGTGTAACATGATTTCTTGAACTGTCAGGTTTATAAGGATAAATATAATATATATTTATTTATTTGTTGGTAATGTTTTCCAGTTACTAAACCAGTTTGTCAGAGTAGGAAGTCACATCTACCTTGACATGCTACATGTCAAATCAACCAGTCAGTATATTGGATAATGTTAAGCTCTGAAATTCTGCTCTGAAGACTCTACCAGACTCCTACATTATTAGTCTATCACTTCCCACCCCAGACCCCCCCCCCCCCCCCTCCCCCTCTGCAGTCTGGGAGATTATGGAGATGACTCAGAGAGCAGGAATACCATCCTGTCTGGCTGCAGAGAACGCCTCCATACCGGATGGAAAGTTAGTGCAGGACTGTGAACGTGACTGTGTGAAAAGGAGAGTGAGAAAAGATGGATTCCTTCAGCTTGTATGAAAACAAGTTGTTAAAAGAGGGGTTTTCTTTAAAACACATGAAAGAGTTGAACCCATGTTTGTTTGGCAGCCTAGAGGAGAGCCAGTGCTTTCTCAGTGCATTCATACCAGAGCTTTTTGTTTGTTCATACGAGAAGAGGGCTGTTAGAGTTGGCTGCATGACAAGACTACAGCAGCCAGAGCAGTGACTATGTTTTTTACTGGACTTGGTTAAGATAACAAGCCCGAGGAGAGCATCTGAAAACTCTGTTTATCTTCCTAATGCTTAGTTCAGCCTTGGGAATGGAGCATTTGGATAAATGTGAAATTAAAATGTGGAATTCTGAACACTCACTATATTCTCATTCCTATAAGTCATCTGTGTGAGTAAAACTCTCTTGTTCCCTATTTATCTTGTGTATTTAGGGTTTCTAAGGTGTATATGCACTTTAGTCCTCCACCCAGTAAATATTTCTTTGGTCTGGTTGAAGCCTTTTAAGTCACAGGGGGAGTGGAAAGGGGAAAAAGGTGTAGGTACACCTCTTAAACTGTACTTGAACTGACGGCAGCAATGGGCAGCAGTGTTCCTGCAATCTGTTTATTCACAGTATGAATTGACATTCTGTGCCAATCTGGAAAATTAACGCTCCCTGCTATGTTCACCACAGTAGGTCAGGTACTAACAAGGGAGCCAAATTGTTGTTTTTATAGCAGTGAATCCTAATTATTCAATATTAAATTATGAACTTTTGTTTGAACTTCAGTCGCTTCAAAAAACACATTGTGAGTCCCCCATTTAACAAGCTGTTGATGATTTGCTTCGCATATGACTGATGGAACAAATTAAACTAAAAGAAAACACACATTTCTTTTTTAAAATTATCTTTTTATATTAGTTTTCAGCAAAAACACCAAGAGCAAAATGTCCAAAAACAAATTAAACATTTACAAGAGCAAACAAAAACAGAAGAGTGGCACAGAAAAGCATCTTAACTGACTTACACATCAGTAACCATATCAAAATTTATATTTTCACTTTTTCTCACAATATATAAGCATCTCTCCCACTAAAAATGAATCACCTGATACAATTCAAGCAATTAATCCTTATTATTTACTGTAAATTTTATTCCCCCTTAATATTCCTATATAAAATTTATCAAGGGGCCCCATTTTTTCCAAAATGTGTCTTGTTTATCCAGAATCTTAAATGATAACTGTTTGTAACTGGCTGTTTTGATCATCCCCTTATAATATTCAATATGAGAAAAAAACGTTTTTGGTGTTAAAGCACAATCCTATAAATCAGGAAAATCTGAACCACTGAATCTGTCCGATGGATAACTTGATCTTTTTCGGACCTGTACCTCAGAGACAGGAAGCACACTTAAGCCCCATAAACTATGGAACAACGTGTTGTCAGAATGGCATGACACCTTCCTTGAATTATCGCAAACAAGAGCACAACATAAAAATGAAGGATGAGAATGGCTGACATCCAGCAGTTTGTTTTTTTTTTTTCTTTGTATATGAACCTTATGTTTAAACATGGCACTGTTGTCGTTTTGTTCTTAGTGCCGAGCGGCACAAGAAGGGTTGACTCTTTCAACCAATCAGTGAACTGTGGTGTGTCAAGCTCCATTTTTTTGCGTCAGGTCGGTAAGACTGGGACCCCAGCAAAAGGGTCCCAAAAAACTAGGGTGGTCAGATATTTTGGCACCGTTTCCAGTTTTTGCCGGCAGAAATGCAAAAAAAAATGTGCATCAACGCAGAACTGCTGGTGGAAACAGGGCTTCAGAACACATTTACTTTGAAGAAGCACTAATCTGTTCTAGTAGATATTTAGAGATTTGAAAGTTTCTTCTGCTAAGACAAGAGCTGTTTGCATGTTTGTCTGCATCATTATGCAGATACTACCAAATCAAATTTCATGGTGAAGCAAAGGCAGAAAAAGAAATCAGTAAATGTTGGTATTTTGTTGTGAATGAGAGTTTTGGTGCTTTTTAGATTGTTTTTTTATGTGGGTTGTTTGTTTAATCCGAATCTCAAAGTCTTTCCTAGACACCCTAAACTCTTGTCAGAGCTGTGATTTAACCTCTGACCTCCCCAGTTGCTGGTTCTTGGAAGCACTGTTTGTCTTAAAGGCGGTCTACTTCTGATCTGACCTCTGGAGACAAACGCCATGTGTCCACAGCCTTTTTCAGCTGGTTATACAACACCCCTAAAAGAACAACAGAAGGCCACACATTCCTGTGTTACTGAGCCATCATCATAAATAAAGATGATTATTTTTACATGCCCCCACCATATTAGTGTTGTAATCATTATCATACATTTTATTTCTTGCAGAGGCATGAATTTGTGGTATTTATGACAGATTTGAAGGTTACAGCCCTGGAAGTCAAGTCTGGAAGCTTCATTAAGTCCTAATTCATTAGAGCTCATTCATTCAGCTCTAATGAATAAGGACATGAGGGAATAGCTTGTGTTATTTCTGGATAATTATCCATTCATGGCAAAAGTTCATTAGGAAGCATTCCAGGACAATCTTTATTGTTTTCCAAAAAGTTGGCACATATGTTTGCTTGTGTAATCGTTGTGTAATTACTGCTGTCACGTGCCAAAGAGGAAAATCCAACAGGAAGTGTTTCTAACTTTTATTTCTACCTCTCCAAGTGCAGGTTATGGAGACGATCCATTTTAAATTCATGAACAGATTGTTATTTCTTTAGAAAAAATGAAAAGCAAAAAACAGCTACACTTGACTGAACAACCATTTACCATATTTACTTTAACCAAACAATTACACCAGATAAAAAAACAACAATATAAGCTGTAATAACAGAATAGATCCTCTAAAACCTCTTTGATATGTCACAGATTTAAACAGGGCAAAGGTTGTGCAGTGAAGTCAAAATTCCCAGGATCTCAGCTCCTCACACTCTTTGCTGTATAACAAAGGGAAACCTGAGCCAGACAAGGGCTCGCCCTCGGCAAATGTATGCAAGGAGCTTATGAGGAGGACAGTGATCGAGGGGAGAAAAGGTTGATTTACTGTATGTCATGAGATTAAGGCCAGTTCCTCCAGTGCTGGCAGTGCTGCAGACTGCCTCACCACATGTTCAACAGCTGGAGCTCACTGTAACCTCAGCTCTCCTTCGTGTATCACAGAAACCAAGTTTAAGACTTTGATATGTGAACTTTATGGTTTAATGTTATCACATGGCAGTAATGCTTTGAAGGTGAATTTTTACATGTGAATTGCACACGTGTGAAGACTAAAGCGTGGATATTCCTCAACTAGAGCAGCTGCAGTGCTTCAACTTAAAAGTTGGGGATTTTATAGAATCATTTGCTTTATTGGCACAGTTTGTTTTGTTTTGTTTCATATGAAGCTACCAGCTACAGATAATGAGCTTATCTAAACTTTACTTAAATGTCTGAAGGTAATTGAATTAGTGTGCCTTGTAAGCTCATCATTTAACTTTCCACTTTTCCTAGTTTATCTGCAGACATGCTAAACTTTTAAGTATAATGCTGGATTTGGTGTGGGCCTTTTTTTGTCTTTATCCTCTTGTCAGGCAAACTTATGCTGCCAGGAAATACTGCATTTGGATTTGGGCTCTATCATAGCAGAAGTTCTTGTTTTGTGTGGTTAAAACACAAGTTGGTGAAATCTTGAAAGTTAATCTCTATTTTAAAGTTCCCAAGTTCTGGCTGTTACTTCTTATTCAACAGATATTATATCCCGTTGTGCCGTAGTTAGGTAAGTCCTGTCTAAGATGAGTTGTGTGTGTCTTTTTCTTTTCACTGCCACGATGGGAGCATTAGGCTCTAATAGATATTCCAAATGCAAAGCACAGCATGTCCTCAGTCAAGTTAGGGAACAGGGGGCCAGTGAGGAGGAAAGCAAGGTGGGACAGATGTGAAAGTCATTCTGCCCCTCTCTTGGTTTTCATCTTAACTGAGGCGTGGTTAGCTTTCAGACTTGTAATCGTAAAGCAGGGCGGGTAGTAGGTAAGTCTGGCACACGTGCAGCTGAACGTGCACCAGACTGAATAAACTGGAAGAAATGCCCCAGAGTGGAAGCATTAGTCAGACACTGGCGAGACTACGGCCTCATGTTCATACATATGCATTTCGAGGGGAAACCCAGTCAGGAAAACAAGTCTGTTCTCCTGTTGGAAGTATTTTAGTAATTACCGAAGCTGACTTCAGAGGCTAGCACTGTGAAGTTTTGTTAACTCTTTTTTTCCCTTAGTCACCACTTACAAGAACAATGATATCATTTTGAGGAGGACAGGCAGTAGAATTTGTACATTTCTGCATCACCACAGGCAAGATGAGTCAGCCGTGTAGAAATGTTCGTTTCATAACTAACTTCAATAAGCCAGCAGTCATTGCAAAAGGATTCATGGTCTGATTTGTTGGCCAGAACAACCATTTACATAAACCACTCTTTAAGGAATATATTTGAAGTATATTTATTTGTTAAATAAGAGTGATAAATCTCATTTAATGTCCAATAGTACTGATGCATGCTTTGCTTATTAGCACAAGGACTGGAAACAGGCCAAATCACCTACAGCTAGAGCTTAACTAAATTTATTATTTGATATATCATATTTTGTTTTTTAAATCCATACCAAACTTTTGTAGAGAGTCCATGTTTATGCTTAGTGAACTAAAGGAAACCATCCAGAAACTGGCTGCTGGCAGTGTCTTTATTCAGGTTTGGTAAGCTGAGTTTATGTTTGGTGGTCCGGGTTTGGGAGGGTGGTCGGCGCCTTTACTGATCCCAGCTGTGCACATCTGACCTCTTCCCTTCAGGCTTGCACATACAGACAGCCAGTTTCCTCCCTCTGAGCCAAATGCAACACTGGTCAGATCGATCTCAGTGCCCCATTTCACACTCACCTCACACCTGCCTGGTGTTTCAGATTTTCCCTCGATTTCACATTTTCTGTGACCTGTCACTGGTATTCTGAAATCAAAAACAGCACAAAGACATGTGATAACAGTCACGTCTCTGTACCTTCCCACTCTGCCAGGCACAGACGGAAAACACTCTGTCATACTCTGACCAGCAGGAATCTCTTCATGAGAGAGTAGTTTTTACCCACTCGAACCGCTGCGGTCTGTGGGTGGACCCAGGTCACCCCTGGAACACTAGACCCACCTCCTGCACTGTAGTCTTGAATGCAGAGTGACTCTGAAGCTTTAAACATTCCCTGAGGCTGACGCCACCTCCGGAAACCACTGTGGGCAATTATTTAATATTCTGGGAAACGTGCCTGAAGGCTATTTCTTCTTGGCTAAAGACAGTGGCTGTAAGAAAATCACTAAGATCAGCACTTGCATATCACTGAGCAGCTCAGTTTGGGCTGTTTTTGGCACCCGAAGTGCAAGTTCACACCCAGCCAGGAGCAAACGGCAGCATTTGGCTCGTGGTAGGACCAGAACAATGGCTGATTTATAGCTATTTTTCCATAGAACCCTGAGGCCAAAGGTAATCATCCCCTTCTGATTTAGAGGAGGTCGAGACACATAATACATATTGTGAGTGTTATTTACCCACAGTCTGACCTGCTGGCTTTACATAACCTCAGTGAAGACAGTGGATTACCCACAGAAACTTTCCAACCTGAAACCAGTCACCAACTCCAATTTCGAGCCAATTTCTCACCAACACCAATTTCATTTCCTGTTGTGAGCCTGCGTTTAATATCTCCCTTTACAGAATTGATCAATTCGCATATTCTTCTCATTTTTTTACTCTCCAAAACATATTTTGTGATAGTCTCTGAAATCTTAGACGTATGATTTGAGGTCTAAAGAGAAATTCGTTGTCGATGCATTCCACATCTCCCCACAGTCTCTTCTTTTTCTTCTAGTCTTGTTTTTTTTAGCATCTTGGCCACTGGTACAGTTACAGTTATCAGCATCTTATACTTATTACTGATTAGATTTCAGACCTTTTTTTCCAAGAAAACCAGAGCACTGATGGCTGGTTTTGAGATCATTCTGCAGCAGCATTTTTTGCTCACAAACAAAATCTCAGCTCCAAACTCAAAGGATGCAAGAAGCTGCTGCTACTCTGCAACACTAAACAAAACTTCATCAATTCATTTTTCAGCTTGATTTGTTTTTGCACCACATGTTCAAACTATTGGGTTCTTAAAAGAGAACAAGTGTGGAATTTCTTTCTCTTTCTGCAAGTTTTTGCATTTCTCATGTGATAGATAAGCTGTATTCTATTTACAATACAATACTATTTACAATACATCATGTGGAAAAGTTTATTTGAACTGAATGTATACAAATAAAATAGACTAGTTTTGTAAATAACATTCTACTGCTTTTTGGCAGATGATGGTTACAAGAATGTTCCGTTCCTAGTTACATAACCGTGTTTATAAAGTAATGACTCAGTTGTAAACTTCAGTTGGATTTCATTAAGTTGAAAGTTATGCAGTGTTGTATGTTTTACATTGACATCTCCAGGATGAAAACATCATATAAGGTCTGCTCCAGATGCAAGGTGCATGATTGCAGTTGGTTATTGAAGAATGATTTAATAATTATTTATGCAATAGTTTTTCTTTACATTCCACATAAAGTAGAAAATGTTGCCTTTAACAAAATCAGGGGATCATCAAAATGACTGACAGCACTTTGTGCACACTTGACAAAAGTCAGGTCACAAACAAGGCTTTGTTAGGGCAGGTTGACATTAACTGAGACATGATCACAGCATGAAGAACTAATAGATTGGAAGAAACATAAAGCATCTTTATCATCATCATACACTGAATCGTGATATATACCATTTTGAGATGTTTGGTATTAACACCTGCTGTGTCATATTTTTTAAAAGTTATATTATTTTGTTTGCTTTAAGTTGTCTTAATCCATGTCAATCTTGCATTGACACTGTCATAAAAACCAAACAGCACTTGTTGGTAACAATCATAAACTTTCATAAGATTCATGTCAATAGCAAGTGTTGTGTCATGAGTGCTGTGTTATATACATCTATGAAAGCAATGCAGTGTTTACAAATGATTTGGAGAATATTAATAATTGCAACTAAAAGCCAGTGTCCACAACTAAATGTTTATCCCAGTTCACATTCAGATGTAGACACAGACTATAAAGATGCATATTTTCCTGCATATAATCTGATAAAAACAGAACTTTTGTTCTTCTCAGGGTTTGACAGTGCAGGTGGAGGATGTGAGGATCAGGGCCACATACTCTCACAGAAAAAGGATTCCCATCACCGAGGGTTTTCTGGAGGTGAAAGATGGAGGCAAGTGGAGACAGATCTGTAACGAGGAGTGGACAGAGATGAACAGCAGGGTCATCTGTGGCATGTATGGTTTCCCTGGAGAGAAACGCTTCAATGTCCGACCATACAAGTGAGTAATGGTGCCGTGGCCGGCAGCAGCATTTAAAGACAACTAATTAAGCGTAATGAAAGTCTTGACATGAGTTCAGTTTGAACATATTTTACTTTTGCTGAAGGTGAATGCAGTTATAAGGAAAAAGCAGTGGTTTGTATTACGCAGTGATGAAATTCACACTTTTATCATTTCATGATAGAAGCAGTCTTTATGTTAAGAATATAGCATTTTCTGGAAAGTTCCTTAAGACTTTTTGGAGTTTAAGTCCGTTTAGGAATGTTGAGCCCATACCAAACTGCTGTTAGGAAACATTACACAAGCAAGTTTGTTTACTTTGGTCATCACTCTTCCCTTCATCCATTTTTCCACTTTGACATGAAACAGACTTGGGTCTGTAAATTCTTGACATGAGGCCAAACGCAGCGAGAGAAAGTTTTACTTGATGAGTGATGGCCCAAGACTGGAAAAATTTAACGCACTACAATGTGTAAACGGTGACTCTTCTGGACCCTCTCATTGTCTATAAGTCTTCAAGTTCAGTCTCTAAATCCTTCCACTATGAAAACAGCTAACTTCAAATCTGACATAGAAAATGTGTTGTCAGTCAGAAGAATGACCATGTGGACTTCCAGATTCCTGGTTTTTGCCTCTGGCAGGAATATATAGTTATGTGATATGATCATTCTGGGTAACAACCTTTCTATTTTCAGTTCTAGTCAATGCAATCTTATCTGACTGGATGTTAATCTTATATATAGATGTGTATTTGATTTAAAATGCAGGCCAGATTAAACAAGTACTTCATGTTTTCATTTAAGACAACAGTTTTTGTTTTGTATAATGTTGTGCAGAGGTTCAGTTTCAGGTGAAAGATCACAATCAGTCTGTTTTCATTTTAAATAACACACACAAAAAAACCACCAACCATGCCTGTATGGGCCAGGGAAAATCAAGCCCTGGTTTACTTTACAACAGCAGCACTTCACATTTCATTGACCACAAATTGTTCCTGCATTCAAACCAACTTGGCACCGTGCACCACCGTGTTTTTACAGCATGTGAATACTGTAAATAGTAAGA
The DNA here is from genome assembly GCA_023101725.1 of Atherinomorus stipes. Classification (NCBI taxonomy): domain Eukaryota; kingdom Metazoa; phylum Chordata; class Actinopteri; order Atheriniformes; family Atherinidae; genus Atherinomorus; species Atherinomorus stipes. Next base: position 938,644 of record JALJCO010007983.1, on the reverse strand, counting down.
ACTATAAGGTTGTTCATTTCTTGCTTTTCCTCCAACACTCAGACTTGCTTTAAGGTTTGTTATTGTTGGGTTTCTCAGTGACCCTCAGTTGATGACTTTCATTCAGGTATGGGGTCAAGGGAGTGTTTAGGAATTCTTCCAACAATACCTCCATTGTTCTTCACAGCATATGATCAGCACTGCTGAATTCCTCTGAGTGAGAAAGTAAAATTCTCTAACCCCCACCCACAAAACAGCTACTTAATGTTTAAGTAAAGTGTAACAAAGAAAAGTGATTTCATGTGCTCCTCTGCATAAAAGTCATGATACCACTTGATTCTGTTTATTTCTCCCCAGACTGTTGACAAAGCGGCGTAAGAAGAACTACTGGGGTTTCTCTGTCAACTGCACAGGCAACGAGTCCGACCTTTCTGATTGCAAACTGGGTAGAGAGATTGAGCTGAAGGGCAACAGCACTTGTGAGAGGGGCATGCCTGTAGTTGTCAGCTGTGTGCCTGGACGAGCCTTCGCTCCGAGTGTCAGTGCCGGTTTCAGCAAGGCCTACAGACTGGAGGTTGGTCAGATGTTATTATAAATTCTTTTTTTGGACGGAAGTTATTTGTGTCTCGTCTCAGCAAGCAAGTCCTGGGTTCAAAACACAGCCCTTAAACTTAACATGTGTAAGGTAATATTATTAATAGGACACAAAAGAAAAGGTTTATGTGACCATGCTTGCATTGATTGAGTTGTCAGGTGGTCTTTTTCCATTGCGGGAGAGCAACATATGGATGATATTAGTGTCTGTGTTTGGAACTGGGCACAATCCAGATGTTCCTGAGGTGATTTATCATTAAACTTCAAAGAAAAGCATGCATTTATCTGCTTCAGTATAGAGGATGAAACAAGGTACGGGATCAGATTTGATAGTGAAATACAAAACCATTTTCATGTTACAAGCAGTTTCAAAATGGCATCGTATGTCCTTGATTTAAGTTCAGTAGTCTATTACAGCATCTCCTGCTTATAGCACTGATTGATTGACAGATTGATTTAATTCCCAAGTGGGTTCACCCTCCATCAAATACAGTAAAGTCAAGTAAAATTTATATAGTACCTTTTAAGATAAAAAAAACACAAAGTGCTTCACAACAAAACAGCACGAAAAACATTAAAACTAATAAAACTAAACAAAAGCAAGTTTAACTAGATGTTTCTTTAGCAGCCTTTTAAAAGAGATAACTGACTCCACTGATCTCAGAGATCCAGAGGGAGGGACACGCTGCTGCAAAGGCTCTGTCACTTTTGGTTTTCAACCGTGTTTGCTTCACAACCAGCAGACCCTGATCATGTGATCTAAGGGACCTGCTGGGGACATAAGGCTGCAAAAGGTATCTAATATAGACTAGTGATTGATGGTGCACGCTCAAGCCAGAATTTTAAGATGCACTCTGTAGTAAACGGGAAGCAAGTGCAAGTGGGTGACATGTGAAAACCTACCGTATTAGTCAATTGTTTTTTTGTTTTTTAAATTAAACGTGTAAAAAGAGAGTTACAACAGTTAAGACGTGGTGAAATGAAGACATGAATTATCATCTTCATCTCAGATTGTGACACAATGAGACTCAGCTTGGCAATATTTTTAAAATGATTAAAAACAAGAACAAACCAAATAGCTTGTTTTTCTTTTTCTAATCTTCCATTTCTCTAACAGTCTTTTCAAAGATAACAGTCTTCTACATTTCCACTGATGCTGGATTTTCTGTGCCGTTTCCACAGCAACCCTTGGTGCGTCTGAAAGGCGGCGCCATGATAGGTGAGGGGCGAGTGGAGGTGCTGAAGAACGGTGAATGGGGGACAGTTTGTGACGACAACTGGAACATCAGAGCAGCAACTGTGGTGTGTCGCGAGCTGGGATTTGGCAGCGCTAAAGAGGCCCTGTCTGGCGCCAGAATGGGACAAGGTAACTACAGACTTCTCACATGTATATATATAGTTATGCATTTGAAATAGTGGTACTGGATGTGGTAGTGCTAAATATGTTGTCTTAAGTGCAGGAAGATACAGATGTTCAAAATTACCCAATTGAAAAAATCTAAATATGTGTTTAAGGTAGCACTTTGTATAGAGCTTAATTATGCACAGGTTTTCATACAAAATCACTCTTTCATAACAAAAACACAACTTCAAGTAGAGCTTGTGGCCAGCTGCAGACTGAAACCAGAGATCTGGGCCTCCACCTTATCTCTGAACTCTGTATCCCCACCTGTTTTTGTCTCACTTCACTCAGTTCAGACCTTAGGTCAGCACATAAAGGCATTAGAGGCTGTATGGAGTTGCACAGTTACGTTTATACTTTGAGCCAAAACCTGATTCTGAGAAATGCAATATCCCACAGCCCTATAAGAATCATATGGTTGTCGGAACAGTTGCCTTTTTACTCACAGAAAAGGAAAGGAGGGCACAAAATGTTCCAGCAAAAGAAAACAGGCTTTATGGGTTTCAGAAGTGGAATTCAGTTGGAGAGTAAACTGGGTTGTTGGAGGGATTTCTTTATGGGCTGACCACTGGATCCAAAAATGGCGCCACACACAGACTAGGACATTATTGTGTTACTTTTCAAAAGTCAGTGAAATGGTCTGAATAATACTATCTATCTGTACAATACTGACACATAGATACATCTTACCATCAGTAAAGTTCTGTCACTGGCGTGATCCCCTTATTTTTTACTGTACTATTCATAACTTCTTATTAAAGGCAAGTAGATAAACAGTGATTTACACGTGCAAATCACAATTTCCCTTTATTTATTTACTAATGATGGAAGTTAAACCCATAACAATTATCTGTTATGCAATAGACCAATAGACTTATTTCCTATCTGATTGCTGTTGATATAAACCAACATAATGGAGTGACTCATGTTGTTGTGGAAACTCTGCCACACTGGGAAAGTTTTTTTTTTTTTTTTTTTTTTTACAAGCCTTTGGAGTCTTGCATTCATTTGTCATAGCTGACTGCTTGTTTCCCTGCAGTGTAATTACTGGAACTTGCATCGGCCTCTGGAAGAACTTGTTGTTCTAACTAAACTCATGCAGCTGAAGATGCTGCTTTTTCAATCTGTAGTAGTGAGCAGTTCACGATTGTTTTCCCTCAAATCATTGTGTAAGCCAAGCATCAGATTTCTTTTGGAATGGAACAAGACGATAGTTTTTGTAATATCCATGACGTTAATATTCCAGCTGTTAGTTTAGTCATGAGTTCAGCAGAATCAGTTTTGTTAATATGCCTGATGTGCACCTGCAGGGATCGGGACAGTCCACATGAATGAAGTGGAGTGCTCTGGGTTTGAAAAGTCTCTGACGGAGTGTTACTTTAACCATGAATCTGTGGGCTGCAGCCATGAAGAAGATGCTGCAGTCAAGTGTAATATTCCTGCCATGGGCTTCAACAGCAGGGTGAGTAGCTCAATCTGTAATATAAATTTAAATGCATTTGTCACTCTGGAGGAGGCATCTATGTATACATATATATATATATATATAAATCATTCCTACCCTTAGCTTCGGTTAAGTGGCGGCCGTAACCCATATGAGGGCCGTGTGGAGGTCCTGGCAGAGAGGAATGGCTCCCTGGTGTGGGGTACTGTGTGCAGTGATAGCTGGGGAACCATGGAGGCCATGGTGGTGTGCAGACAACTGGGCCTGGGCTTTGCCAGCCATGCTTTCCAGGTAAAGAAATGTTTCTCTCTTGGTTCACTCACTTGATCTTAGGATGGGTTTGTCTTCACTGCACAGACACTGAGAGAATCATTTGTGAGAACAATGTTTTCGATTTGGTGATCCCAAAAGGATCTGTATTCTATCGTTCCAGTTTCTTTAAAGGATTAAACTCAAGGCTATTTTTCTAAGGAAGGGATGAAGAATGTCCTGAAATTCAGCCAATAAGTGTTCCACATCTGTAAGATTAACTAGAACAGCTCTGGGCTCTGTGGACATTTCCAGGGAAGAGAGAGACTTTTTACTTACACCTACATAGAACTGTAATTTATAATACAAAAAAGCCTCAAGAGATTGAGTCAAAGACAGTGTTATTAAGCCTGTTTTAATTTTTTTTTAAATGAAGAGTTTTCCTCTGTAGTTCTATGGAAATAAATGTAACAGTCATCAGGAAGAAGCTTCAAATTTTGGGATAAAATGTATGTTTTGCTTCCTACATTTACACATTTGCTGAAATGTCCCTTGCATTAATTAGAAAACTATGAAATTCTTGATTAACTTATTAAACCACATCACACTGATTCGTATGCAGTAGTTTGTATTTAAATTAGCTAACACATAGTGAGTGTAAGTCACTGTCCTCTTTATGGTACTGTAATATGTTTTGACACAGCTGTAATCATTTTTCTACAGTTGTACCATTACAAAAGTAAAGCAGATTTACCATGACCACCAGGCTAAATTTCTTCACATCATACCGCTCCTTTGACAGTTTTATCGACTGAAAACAAGAGGAGCTGCAGATGATATGAAAGTTGCAGCCACATGAAATAGATGAGTTAGAATCAGCCTTGCTTTACTTCCCAGCCTATCTGTGAATCTGTGTGTGCGTGGCAGTGGATGCCATTAACTCTCTAACAAGCTTGAGCTTTATTTATCCCACAGGGCAAAATAAAGATGTCACTTGCTTAGAAACGCGTACACAGACAAAGTGAGTGGAAAACACGGGTCAGTGGGGGTAAACCTTTGACATAACTGAATGTGCAGCCTCTCTGCAGGGGCGATGAGGAAATTAAGTCTGTTTGAAGTTTAGTGACACCTTCACTAGTAAACCACATGGGGCAGCGTAACACTCCTGTACTGGTTACGTCCGATCGACGCTCCCTTTATGTCATAAGGTGCGCTCAAAAGCCTCCCTGTCGTCTTTATATTGTGTTATTTTAAGGCATCTGGAATTTATGGTTGAAGATGATATAAGTGTGGAGAGTATGTGTGTGAATCATAGGGAGGCATGTCGGTAACTGCAGGGGGTTTATGAGTGGAACTTGGATTGGATCTGGTGAAGGCTATTTATCTGAGTGAAGTTTGCCTCCTGTGCCAAGTCTAAATTTCAGGCCAAGCATCATAATAACACATTGCTTTATCACGACAGACAGAGAGTTGTTATTACATAAGGATTCTCATGTAAAGAGTAGTACACGCCTGGCTTTTGTTATCACAGAGCAGGACTTCAGCCCCTCTAGAGGCTCTTTCCTGTCTGACTCGTAAATATTTCTCCAGGAAAACCCCGCCACTAGATGGAACAAATTATATCAGGCTTAAACTACACTGCTGTATGTCTGTCCTTCTCCTCAGCCCACCAGCAAGTATTCCCACATCCATATCCCCCACTTCCTTGAGAGATGATGGAAAATCTGAGCTTCCCTCACATGAGATTCCCCTTTAGTCTGCAAAATCCTGTGAGGGGGCTGAGTCAGGACAAAAAAAGCAATCCTTACTGTTTGAGAGAGACCATTTGATTAGATAAGTCTTGCGGGACAACTGGCATTGCATGTTTGTAAATCGATTAGGGAGTTAGAAAATTATTTTATACATGCATTTGGTTACAAATAACATGAGCTTTACTTATAGAACATTTATGAGTCTTTTTCCTTAGATTTAGATAGAGGATACCACTTTCATATATTTTTTAAATCAGATACAGCCAGCTACAATTTGCTGTATTTAACATCAAAATGGGAATCAGGAAAGGCAAACTATTTTGGCTCAATCCGAATCAGGAAAGGCAAACTATTTTGGCTCAATCCAATTATGCAAGCACTTTCCATGCATTTCTTCATGTTGAGACAAACAGCTGCTGATTTAAGCTGTTCACAGTATGAAAGCAAGAATCAGCCTTTGCAGTTAATCATGATCTTCCTACTGTGTCATTAATTTTTCCTGTTTTCTTTTATCAGGAGACGTGGTACTGGGAAGGGGACACATCAGCTGATGATGTGGTGATGAGCGGGTTGAGGTGTTCAGGAACTGAACTGACTCTGGATCAGTGTCTGCATCACGGGAAACACCTTATCTGTCCAAAAGGAGGTGGACGTTTTGCTGCTGGAGTTTCTTGTACTCAGAGTAAGAAGCTGAATAAAGTATTATGTTTATGTAAACTCGTTAGCATAAATAACTATATGGAGATATCACCTCAAGACAATTTAAGTAAATGTGACAAACCCAGTTTCAGTTTTCACACTGTCCTTAGCCACCACCTCCCTTGTTGCTTTTTCCCTCCTAGCGGCTCCAGACCTTGTTCTGAGTGCTCAGGTTGTGGAGCAGACCACCTACCTGGAGGACAGGCCGCTGTATGCTCTGCAGTGTGCCCAAGAGGAGAAATGTCTGTCCAGCAGTGCTGACAAAGCAGATTCCAACTCCTACCGCCGGCTTCTCCGCTTCTCCTCCCAGATCCAAAATAACGGCCTGTCAGACTTCAGACCACGAGCAGCACATCACTCCTGGATCTGGCATGAATGTCATAGGTGAGACATCAACAGGACTCCCAGTCCCACTGGTTTTTGGTTTTACTGTAGGTAGTGGCAATGCGAAACCTCATTTTTTATTCTCAGTATGTTACAACAGCTAACTTCAACTTCAATTAACGAGCTCCCATTGAAAATGTTTAGTCAAACATATTTGACTTGAAGGATAACCACTAGACAAGTGGAGCTTCCTAACTGCATGGGTTTGTATGTTTTGACATTTTTCTTTGTTGAATCCAGACATTACCACAGTATGGAAGTTTTCACCCACTATGACTTGCTGAGTCTAAACGGCACTAAAGTGGCAGAAGGACACAAAGCCAGCTTCTGTCTGGAGGACACCCATTGCGACGAGGGTAAATACAAGCACCTGTCTCCCTGTTACATCACATAATACATAGCATTTGGTGGATTTTAAACATTTTCTGATTGAATTCACATATTCACCTTACATTAAATTAAAAAAAAAGTTACCATCTGTTCAAAAGGACAGAAACAAACTATTCATATTACATATAATACCTACCATGTATATTGCTTTTTGACACTTTTACTCACAACTGGACCACATCTCACAGCTAAAGGTTGTCTGACAATATTCTTACAGCAACAGTACAGGATTCTTATTTTAGATCTGGTCCAATGATCAGTCTACTGTATGTTGTTCACTCACATGTCCAAATTGTCCAAATCAAGTATTCCTATTTAATTAGGAATTGATTTTAAGAATCTTGGTACTGATTCTGCAATCTGTTTTGATTTTAGGTATTCAGAAGAGGTACGAATGTGCAAACTTTGGCTCACAGGGCATCACAGTTGGCTGCTGGGACACCTACAGGCACGACATAGATTGTCAGTGGATTGACATCACAGATGTGCAGCCTGGCGACTACATCTTCCAGGTAAACATCTGCTGTTGGTTAGATATACATCTTGCATTTTTCTAGCAGTCACAGATTTAGAAACCAAACAGATCAAGATTCTCCACATTTCTGTAACCGCTTGTTTTTTATATTAAGCTTAAATATATTGTTACAGATACTTCTGCTGCTGAATGACACTCATCTTTCTGATACTCTAATTGTTGCTAAATAGTTTACTTTTTTTTTAATTCTACCAATTTTTAAGACACAATAACATTTTCAAATTATTTCTCTCTTTCAGGTTGTCATAAACCCAAATTATGAGGTTGCAGAATCAGATTACACCAACAACATTATGAAGTGTCGCTCCCGGTATGATGGACATCGGATATGGACGTACAACTGTCATATAGGTGAGGACACCACTGGGGGGGTCTACTAAAGCTGCACACTAATCAAACCTAATGTAGCTGTAAATACCATGTAGCCACAGCTGACTCAGTCTTTTCATTAAAAATCATGTCTGATATTTAAAATAATTTCCACTGCCACAACACTTTCAGACTGCTAAACAGATTTACTTTATGAGCATAAATATTTATGCTCATAAAGATTTAATTTTCTTTTAATTAAATACAAAATTTGTCATTTCTTTCTGAATGGCACATCTATGTGAAATAGATTTTAAGTTGGTGACAAGAGGACATGAAATATTAAAGTAGAGTAACAAATACAAAAGGTCAGACATTCCAAGTATCCAAGGCTCAAACTGCAAGTCAGTAAAAAACAAACAAACAAAACAAAACCTGAAAAATTTTGCATGGTAGTTAAATTAAAAATGTTACAATTTAAAACCTTAAAATATATTTTTTTTTAAGTTTTAAAATCTAAACATTAGAAACATTTACATCAGGGTTACACAGATCAGTCCTGCAGGTTTTCAATGTAACCCTGGTCCAACACACCCGATTCAAATGAGATGGATACAACAGCCTATGAAGCGCTGCACAATGATTCATTAATTTGAATCAGGTGTGTTGGAGTAAAGGTACATTGAAAATCTGCAGGATACCGGCTCTCGTAAGACCGACTTCAGTAACCCTGATTTACATGCAACATACTTTCCCCCAATCCTGAGACTCAACCAATCAAAGAATTTGACATGAAGTCAGAAAATGAACACGTCTGCAGGATATTGCAACCAGTCCCGAACTACACAGGCAATAAAGAAACACAAAACCTCTTGAAAATAGTCTGGAAATAAACCACACTTGAGTTTTGAGTCAACATGCAATAAAATTTCAAATAGTTAAGATCTTAATCTGTTTTAGAGCCACCATGACTACCTAAATTACCTATGCATCTGTTTTATCCCCATTTCTTTAATGCTGCATATTCGATATTGATGCCTGGTATTAGGAGCTGTTCAGGTTCAGCTGGAGTGCGTCGGCTCTGAGGTTGCTGGTAGTTTCAGATCTAGCTCAGAGTCTTCAGCATGGTGGATGTTAGTGACACGGGGCAGTGAATTTTGTCAGTCTCTCTCTTCACTTTGGCAACCTGAAGTAGGCAAACATTGCTGGACAGCAGGCTTACATCTCAGGAAGGCTTCAGTGGATGAAGACAGATTTCTGTTGGAGAAACCAGACAGACAAAATTCAAACTTAATCAGCTATAAACAAAGGTTAAGCAGTTTGGTTTCTTGTTCTAACATCACTTTGTATCAGTGGAATTGAGTTTAATTAAAAACAAAGAGGTACTTTGTGTGATCAGAAGCTTCCAACATTATTGAGTCGTGATTTTTACGGCATTTCCTTTACATCCTCTCCCTGTTTGACTTTACAGGTGGTTCACTCAGTTCAGATATGGAGGACACATTTCCTGGATTGCTGAACAACCAACTTTCACACAGGTAGACCCAGAGATGGACAAGACAAATGGACAGCATCAGGGAAGCGCATACTCATATTTGACAACCACTACAGGGAGCTGTGTGATGCATTGCTGGATTGTGGAGCTCCGTGCTCAACTGCTACACAACACAATTGCTCAATGACAAAAATGAACTGCTTGCTTTCTAAATTCATTTACCACTCCACAAAAGCATTTGTCCTTTAAAAGTTTCTCAAGTAGGTTTGACCTTCTGCTTATTGGAATATGCAATAAATATTTCTGTCAAATAACTTATGTGAAACCAAAGATCAATCAAAACCAAAGTTTTACTGTACGCTGTGTTTGCTTTGGATGGATGAAAATGGTCTTCTGCTAAATCTGGTGCTGTAACTGGTCAGTATCTTGCACTATGTTTACTCTTGAACAGCTGAGAAGAAAACGGCTGTATAAATCATTGCTTCCTTGCTATTCAATAGTTCAGGCAATACTACAAATAAATTCAATACATGAAAACATTGCTCTGCAGTGTAATCAACCATTTACTTATCTGTCTTAACTTCAATGATAACAGCATGTTGTTAATAACATTGTAATCAAGTGAAAACGATTTTTGCGCTTCCAGTTCCTTGGATGAGGCCTCTGCAGTATTTCTTATCACGTGCAAAGACTTTAAATCCAAAATAATGTCAGAATTAAACTGAAAACTGGTACTTTTTTGCTTGCTTTAAAAATTTAAGCAGATTTTTTAAAATGTTATATTTATTGCTTTGCTTGTTCTTCATGACAGTAGAAATGCATTTCCGTCTTCATTATCTGCCCACCACATCTGCTACTCTATATCAGAGGTTTGTTAAGTTATTTCCATCAGGGACTACAATTACATTGTGGAAGTACTGTAATAGCCACACATGTATGTGAAAACACCTTTACATCAAAATTAGTTTTTTTTTAATGTGGCGATTCAAGAATCCTTCATTTTACAAGGGTACTTGCGATATGCTGATGATTTTTATTTTGTATACAGAGATGAATGTGGAAAAGCCTTACATTTTTAAATAAAATATGGTGAAAGCAGGTTTCTTTAATGTTCTGAAATGCTGTGTTTACTACATTTAATGGTTTTCAATGTTCCATCCCAAGTTGTGTTCTGATAAGTAACACAAATCTGAAACCTGAGCATTTAAAGCCCAGCTAGAGTTATGCTATTTCATTTGGTATTTGGCGCCTCCTACAGCTGTGACATGAAACACCACCATTGTAAAAGTCTTCCTCCAGCCCACAGACAGCAATACATACAAATTTGTTGACATGGTGAAAATTTTGGTGAACACACAGCGTTTACTGTGTGAACTTAAAATTATTAAAACCTGTGATTATGTTTTGTTTGCTCACCTGTGTGTACAACTATATGTTCAAATTGTCTCAATATCTCTGCACTTTGCCTCGCCCCCGTATGCCTAAAGCTCTAGCCACCATCCGCCTGGCAACGGCACAGTCTGTCCTGGGACGTTCTTTCACTGGCTGGATAAATTCTGAAGGAAGGAGCAAAAACAATCTAATCTACAACATCAGCAGACAACAGGATACTGATAAAATAATACTGTGGCTCAACATCCCCAAACATAGCAAGTAGATTATTTACAGCAGCTGTGGAACTAAAGTGCGTTTTCCTACCTGCCCGTCTCACGGCTTTCCCTTGGGCTTTTCTACTCCCTTCAGAGAGTGCTCGTGTCTTCAGCAATGGGTGGCTGATGGAGAGGGCATGCAGTGCTGCAGACAAAACCACAAACACTGATTTTAGTCGCATCTTTTGACTTCCAAACTGCATCACAATAACTGTGTAGTCAAGTGTCTCACCTGCTGCCTCGCTTGAGAAAACCCCCAGAGCATGCGTGTTGTCTACCCACTTGATCTTCATCCCACCATCACTGAGACGAAACACAGAGGCACTTTTTAATATAGTTATTTGAGAGCTTATTATCTGATTTAAATTCTCTTGTCTTGTACAAATAAATATAAATACCAAAAACAAGAATGAAGGAACTCTCTTCACTAACTTTTATACCAAAATATACTTTGTGTGTATGGAGATCTTTCTTTTAATTTGTATAAAAAAGACTTTCTTCCTTTTTTTGTTCAACTTACATAAATATGGGTTGTTTTTTAAATTCAGACAGCACAACAAAGGTAAATGGACTGTACTAATATATATATATATATATATATATATATATACATATACACACACACACACACACTACTCACAAAAAGTTAGGGATATTCAACTTTCGGTTATTATTTAAGGAAAATGTAGAATGATCACACCTTATTGATATTATATCATGAATGTTGGACATTTTATATATATATATACACATATATATATATATATATATATATATATATATATATATATATATATATATATATATATATATATATATATATATATATATATATATATATATATATATATATATATATATATATATATATATATATATATATATATATATATATATATATATATACACAGTATATATATATATATATATATATATATATATATATATATACACAGTATATATATATATATATATATATATATATATATATATATATATATATATATATATATATATATATATATATATATATATATATATATATATGTATATGTATATATAGCACTTCACTAGTTGACCACAAGTGCTTTTACACTACATGTGACATTCACACAGCACTTCTATTGATATGATGCTAAATGCTTTTGACCTATTACACTGCAGACTTAAGACCAGATGTTTTCAGCCTGTCCTGATATTGAGCTGTATTTGTTTTGTTTTTTGTTTTATTGATTAATTGATTCAAAGTAAATTGATCCAAAACTGATTCACAGAACTTACTTGGAGATCAAATTTTTTATATACATTTTAATTTCCAGTGAGAACAGGGACTATACTCTCTTGTGAACATACGCTGGGATCTTCCTAAACATCGGTAGGTTGCTAGGCTGAGCGGAAGGTTCGTCTAGTATATACAGTCTTTGTGTAGAAAGAACCTTCTGCTCACATCACCCAATGGTTTCTGAAAAGCTAAAAGTGAAGCCAGATGGGCTGTTCCAAATTAAGGACAGAGAAAATTTAAAGGTGGAGCACTGGAAGAGTTCAAGTAATTAAATTCTGGGCTCACCTGTAATCTGTGAAAGCATCGAGAAGGTCAATCGTTTTGAACACAGCTGGGAAGTTATAGATCTCAATCACATGCCGAAAGTCATCCGAGTTGAGAGAGACGTTCTCATAGAAAGAGTAGTCATTGTGAACGTGTTCAATAGAAACACTATCTGCTTCTTTCAAATGTGCCTTAATCTAAAAGAACAGGAGAAGTGAACAGAGAAATGAACGCGAGTTTATAAATGCAATGTTATCTATCAACTCAATACAAGTAAATATCTTTTCAAAACAAAAAAAAATTGCTTGTATAACTATCTCACCTGTTCAATTAAATCGTCTGTGTCGCTATCGTCTGTCTGAAGACTTTGTGGCACACCAGCGAGTTTCTCTGTCTCGTCGTCGTCCAAGTTCATGTCGGCGAAACAGGACTGTGTCTGCTCCCAAACAAGATGGTCGTTTTCATGCATGCTCAGTGTTTGTGTCTTCTCCTGATGACATGGCACTGAACTGATTTTAGAAGGGTCGAGGATAGAGTCCACTACACTGAGGCATGATTGCTGCCTGGGAGTGGATGAGAATGTGGCATTTTCTGTAGTTTCGGGACAACAAGAGTTTAATGAACTGTGGGTAGAGACACTCCTACAATTAGCTGAACTTTCTACATCTGTGTTTGATGTCGGGCCTTGTGAGTTTTGTAAAGATAGTCTCTCCCGAGCAGCTCGTGGCATGTACAGGGGCTGGTCAGGCCTTTTAGGCGCACGGCTCTGTGATGGGTTTGAGGGTTTAGGCTTTGTCTTGCTTTCCATCTCCGACTTGCTACTTGGGGACTCGTCATATAAGCAGCTGTGGCCTTCAAGATCAGAGTCGTTTTCTGACTCACTCCTACAGAGAAAAAGAAGAAGAGAACAGAAAAATCAAATCTCAATCTCTGGCTTATTCTTGCAAAATGTAATTTTGTTCCTTATGTAGTATTACTTTATTTATCTAACTAGCCTGAGTCAAATATCTCGCATCCTGCTCTCAAACTTTAAAACACTGCTAGCAAACTGTGGAAAGGGTGTGGCTTATCTGTAGAAACTGTATCGTCACACCTAATTAGAAAAAATATTTCTAATCATCTTTACATAAAACTGAGCAATAAAGATTTAGGTTTGCTGTTTACCTGAGCACAGAATGGCAGGCCACCACCCTGCGGCACCAGCTCTCCCCTACAGAGAAGGTGCTGAGCTCTGGCAGGTCCTCTGCAGTCTTGTGAATCAGGTACCGTAGTCTGCTGGGTAATGGGGGAAACAGGAGCACACTAGACGAGAAAGATGGGACATGACAGCAAACATGGAAGCTTTGATTATCTATATCCACAAACAGACATATTACTGAAGTTCTTAAGTCAGGAAACCCATATTTCAGCTACCAGTATTTTCTTGCTGAAGTTCAGTACAACAAAGTGAACATGCCAGTAATAAGAAACACACACTGTTAAATTTCTATTTATCACTGAACCAAAATAAATACACCTTTGACCTCTAACTAATTAACTGCATGAGCAACATTGTAAACTGATCTGTGAAAACCACAATTAGGGGATTAGTTTTGGGACTATTATGGGCTGCTGCATCTGTCTGCATTTGTCCACATATAAAATAATCACCAGAGGGCCTTAACAATGTAAAGGAGTCTTCTCAAAGAAAATGAATGGCTAACCCCAGCAAATCTGAACAGATAAAAAATAATAGTTTCTGAAAGATGTCTGAAAATATTTAGAGAAATTTGGGTAACACTGCTAATCATTCATGCCAAGAAAGACTGTTATCAAAATCATGAGCAGATTAACTGATATTAAACTAATTTAAGGTTCACTAATGGTTTAGTCGTCTGTAATCAATTGGTCTGTTGAATAACAGGCTACTTAGTAATCTAACAAGTTTATCTTTGATTATACATAAAGCACATTAGTAAAATGTACATAGGGACCAAGTACACAGATACATGATAGTAGATTACAAAACGAGTTTAGTAGCCTGGACAGAATTTATTTTATTATAATAAATCTACATGTATGAACTCTGTGTGCCTTGGGCTAATTGCAACACTGTACAATGGTAGTCTGTATTCCTTAAGACAGTACTTCTGAGACAGTGAAATGGGATAAAATAGTATGTCTACAGTCATGCAAAAAAAATTAAGAGACCACCCTTGTTTTCTCATACTTTTTGGTCATTTTAATGCCTGGTACTACTAAAAGTACATTTGTCTGGTCAAATATAACGATAACAACAAAAATAGCTCATAAGAGTTTAATTAAAAAACTGGGATATTAGTAGGGCTGCGTAATGTATATCTATATGAAAAATACACCGATATATTTTAAAATGAGATACGGAACTGGACCATATTGCACATATCGAGATATGGTGTTCAATGTTTATTTTTGTCTTTGCATGTAAATGCTACCCTTACTAGGGTTTGTTACATTTAATTCTGTGTAATGTTCCTAACTTGCATCTGTGAGTATTATTACATACAGTATTATACAGCATTTCTGTTTACATTTAACATAAACATTCCTTGAACAGCTGAGCATTATTTCATCCGGTCAGTTTAAATGAAACTACTTGTAATGTCATATTTGGCTCTGACTGTAAGAAAATATTTGCTCTCACTTTGCGATAAAAATATCGAGATATATATTGTATATCAATATTCAGCCTAAATATATCGGGATATGACTTTTGGTCAATATTTCCCAGCCCTAGTATCTAGCAAATTTCCATGCTTTTCTTGGTGATTGCTCTCACATCAATAGCTATGGCATTGTACTGCCAAAAACAGTGCTTTTAGACATTTTATATGTTCTTTTCTGTCACCTTTGGTCACATGATTCACACCACAGTTGGTACTCGATTGCATAACCATTATTTTTGATGACAAGAGTGGTCTCTTAATTTTTTTCAGTGGCTGTATGAGCCACACTTACTTTCTGGAATTATTTTTCTGTAGATATGTTTCCAGCTCATCCGTGACATTATGCACGAATTGAATTTCTTGCTTGGGTAGAAAGGTGCCATCAAAATGAGGAAAAGCCAGGATGGAGAGAGGGATGAGATGGGTCCTGTTGACAGCAAGGTGAAGTTTATTATTACTTCCCTGACTTACCATGAAATACCTCTAAAATAAATCTCAGACATGTCTACATACATCAAAACGTAAGCTAGGTTGTACGGGTTTAAGACATTACAACCATTCACGTTAACTCTATACAAGTAAGACAGAACATAAACAGTGTTTTGGTAGGTTAACGTCTTCAGAAAATTGTCAATGCTAGCTTACTTTGGTCAGCTGTAAGGCACGCGCAGTAATGTTACCCGTGTACCAAACTTTATCCACTTCTTCTTTAACTCTCTATTAAGGTTGAAGTATGCCGTGTGTTAGGACCAGAGGTTGGTGGTGAAACGGTGAGGTAGCAGGTGACAACAATTGAAACTTGGGCGGCTCAGAGACGCGCTAGCGTTTGCTCCCCGGAAACAGTTTCCTTTTCCTTTCACGCCAAAAGACACCACATCCGTTTTGACCCTTTCAGAATCAAAGCAGTGGTAAGTGCAATTATTGCCTGTACGGCACTTTTTTGCTTTTAGTACTTTATTCTTTTCTTGAAATAAGGATTTATTTAAGTATAAGTAATGAATAAATAAAATAAAAAGAAATAAAATGAGACATATAACTAGAAACAGCTATTTATTAAGATATAACATGGCAATAACTGTAAGAAAGGTAGACCGGTTGGCTCAAACACCATCCAAAACAATAATCTTTGAAGGGTTTCCATTTTATGTAATTTTTAATGATGAATAACAGAAAGTCAACTTTTGCAATATGAACCTGTGGAGAAACATGCAACTTAAGATTATTTATGGGGTTTCCAGCTCTTGTAAAAGACAAGAGTTCTCAAATTGTATTAGGTTCAGTGATAAACTTGAACATGCTCCATCTTTGAAGTCACAAAAATTTGAGTTCACAACTTCTAGGACACAATCCACCACCTGAAAAAGCTCACAATCTTTTACAGTTCAATATTTGTCTCCACAAGACTACAACCATCATGTTAATACTGTGAGAACTACCAATAACCATACAGATACTAGGCCTACAACTCAGGCCCAATCTGCAGAAATTTTGATTACTGTCCATCAAACATCTTCTGATTTTACATTTGAAAAGCAACATATTCACATCAAATAACTTGTAAATTCTGTGGTCAAAACATGACATTTAACACAATGGCACAATTTATAAAGACAGGTCTTGATCAACAGGTTGTGATTTAGGCAACGCTTTGTGTATAAAAAGACAAGATAACAAACGTACAAACGTATAAGGAGAGGCAGATAGTACGAATACTTATAAATAACAGTAAAAGGGATCAGATTTAAAGTATATACATCATTCAGCTAAGGTCTGAATATTGCCAAACAGATGACGAGTATCAGGTCAGAGTCATCAATGAAGCAAGACAGAGCAAAATTATGCTACAAGTCAGACAGGCTAAAAAACAAAAACGTTGTTCTTACATGTTAACGTAATTTTGCCATTAAAATTACGGAATCACAAATAATGATAAGATTTAACTGAAAAATAAGCTCCATGCTTGCAACATAGAGGGTAATTGTCTGTATTAATTTATAATGACAACAAAGGCATTTTTGATTCTTGCCCCACCCACATTGAATTTCTGTTTGTTGATAGTGAAGATCATATTGGAGATAAAAAAATAAAAAAAAATTCCTGGATGAAGCAGTCAATCAGACATGCACCTGAATGACATCCTGCAGGACTCTTATCTTCCAGAGCCAATACTCCTGTCTTCAAATATGGTAATTTCAACCTGGAAAAAAGGAGAAGTTAAGGAAAAAACACAATATCACAAATGCATTTTGTGTAAACGGGATTCATAATTTTGAAAAACTGTGTGGACCAACAGTTAAATGTAAGAATAAGGTTTTTTCAGGAAAAACTACACAAAATTTAGGGATTTCATATTCATGTTCTGTGTTACACACTTTTGAAAAGACACAGAAATGCTTTCAGGCAGCACTGAAAATACCCCAATAACTGTAATATAATAATAATAATAATAATACAATAATAATATACAGCAATCAATATACTTAATAACTGATAATTTTCCAAGATCGCAACAAAGGAAAAATGGGGGGAGGGAAAGAAAGAAAAAAACATAGGAATGTAGACAAGAGCATGCACCAAGTGATCATACAATTTTCTATGTATGACATTAGCCAGATTGAGGATACAACTCTGAGGCCTCTTTCTATGGGGTCAGTCAGCAGCAAACCCCTGGGAGCATAAATCTTCTCATTCTGGTCCTTTATGTATCTCGCAATCTTCTTTAACACCTGTACACAGAAACAGAAACATCATTTTAAAGACACACAACGGAACTTTTAGCAGTTTTCTCAGTGACGCGCCCCCTATTGGCGGCTAAACTAGCATCCATCTTGTTCGTACCTGTACTGTAAGCTCACTCCAGCCAGTAAAAGGCAGTCTTATCTTGACTCTTGTTCTGTCCCTTCCTCTGTTTCTTTTCCTCTCTTCCTCCTGTAATGTTTCCTTGCGTTTCTTTACCGAATTCGACATGATGCGCATTCAAAACACCCGCGATGTTGATCCCTGGTTTACATCCGGTTGCTAGTGAGTGACGCTGTGCTGCAGCCAATAGTTGGCTGCAACGTCACGGTCGCGTCCCGGATGGGAATCTTACATAGTGCTGTTTTTGAGCCCCGGGACGCCTCTGGGCACTGACAGCTCGAAAATGCGCATAATGAATGTTGGTGTGACATCAAAACGAGTCAGAAACACAGATTTTTAAGGTCTAAAAGTTACGTTGTGTGTCTTTAAGATGCACATAAAATGTGTAAATATTCTTAACCTTTAAGAGCTAATAATAAGAACTTGAGCCATGCGGGATATGTCACTGTAGCAGTTTTACCTTTTCATAGTGTGTCTCCATACAGAGGAAGATGGTGTAGGCAGTCAGACAAGCCAGACAGCCTTCCAGGTACGACTTCCCCCCCAGTTTCTCTGCCTCTGCATACAAGTTGTTTAGAGTCTGGATGGTCTCCTCAAACTGCTGCTTATCCAGCTGAAACAAAATCAACTGTTTTCAACCACAATCCTAAAATATGTGGAAAGCCGTCACACCTTCCAGGTTAACACTGTACATACCCTTGACTCCAGTTCAGAGGGAAACTTGGTCTGGAACTTGCATATGGTTCCTGAGCTGTAGTCTCTCTGTACAAACACTTTGGAGGAGACAGCTGGCTGCTGGAGGTCCTGTAAGCTGTGAGTCTGAACAAAGATGGAGGGATAAGTTAAACTCTGAGAAAAATGAGCAACATTGTGTATGTTGTTACATGAGCTTGAATCATAAAAAGACACAAAGTGTATGTTACAGTCTTTTGTCTGTCTAATCCGACTATAACGCCACCTATACTAAAAACAAAACGATAGCTTACTTGATATAACATATTATAGTCCGTTTACGGTGTTGTTAGCTACGTTAGCTTATTCACGAGCTTTCACCGATGGTAGAAGCTACATTATTAACTTTTGACATCCAAAACAGTTATCCACCTTTAAACTGAGGAGTTATTAGAATATTATTCTAGAAGACAATGCTTTCAAAACGAATTGAACATAAAAATTCACCTCAGCCATAGCGGACGTTTCTCCCGTAGCTGCTGCGCATCCCAAACCAACTTCCGGCACGACGTTTTCACAATTATAGCACACTTTGTATACAAACGTGTACTTAAACGTTTAACCGACAATTTACTTGTATACCTGTTGTATACTCATTTTCGGATATAAATATAGACAAGGTCTTTCGATAATTGGCACCAATCATTTTAGAGGCATCCTTCAACCTATAGAATTGGTCTAACTTACGAGGCACTGCATATTCAACACTAGTTGAAAAACGGTCCAACTAATGCCTACATCTTAAAACTATATTAAACATTTTTACTTGAGAACTGAACCAAAATGTGTGTATCTCAGATTCCCATTCCCAATGTAAGATGATGTGAAAGTGTTAAACTCAAACCCGTGCTGAACAAAAACTGTATTATTTTGAAGGCTGACACACCCAGTTTTCCGGTTATCCCTTAGGCAAGCTTCCGGCTAAAAAAAAAGAAGGAAAAAAGTCAACGTAATTCTACACGTCACAGGACGACACAGTTTTTTTTTTTTGCGGGGGTGGGTGGGGGGAATGTGGTACTTGTCAGACAGCAACGTAATTTTGCATCCAAATTTGCGCAAACCAAATCAATATTTAATTTATGGCTTTAAAAAGAAAATTGATCTATCCTGCCTCATCCATCTTTTTTAATGCCTTCAGCAAGTAAATTAATAATCTGTGTGTAAAAGTGGTGTGGGGAAAACAAACACCATTACCTTAAAAGAAGAAAACAAAAAGCTGTTCTGAACTTAGAAAGAAGTGAAGGGATTTTTGAAACCTTAGATTTGTCCACCTTAATTACACATTCAATATTAGATGGCTCATATTTTTTATAAAATCCATAAAGCACTGTGGAACTCTTTCCCTGAGCTATATTTAATGAATTGGGATGTTTGAAATTTTTGATGACCTGCATTTCAAAGCTACCAAAATATACAGGTTTAATCAGAAACCTTAATGGCCTGCAATTTGTGCCATGTCCAAACCCTCACCCCAGACACAAAATTTGGAATAATGGCATTACTATTAAAGTTACTTTAATTTATCTGATTTAATTTATTTTAGCTCAATTTATTTTATCTTTAAGTAGCAGCCCACTGCTCTCTGATACTCACAGTCCAGAGATGGGTAAAATGCAGAGCCCTAATTTCCCCTCAGGGATCATACAAGTATAACAAAAAAACAAAAAACAAAACAAAAAAAAAAACAAAAGCGTGTACAAGGACAGTAGGATTGAGGTATAATCAAAATTAAAAGATTTGTTGATAGTGGACACCTCTATACTTACAGTATAAACCATTTTTGAGTGACAATTTCCTAATTTTTTTTTTCTGTTGAAGAAACTCGATTTCAAATCTCTAGTAAGCAAAGTGCATATCAAAATTCTTAAAAATTCGACCCTTTTAATGCCAACATCTCCCAAGACGTGCATTTTGCCATATTGAACCAAACTGATACGTTTTAGTTTCCCTGTTTCAGAAGAACAGAGAAATAATTTACATAGTCACCATCAATCTTCCCCAGAATTATTTTATTTAAATGCAACTATGAACTGCTCAGCCACATTACCAATTTCCATAGATTGCTGAACTAGACAACTATATTAAGCTCTACAAAAAATATAAAAGAAAAAAAGCATAATTGTACGCAGCCCTGAAGAATCCGTTTTGTTTTTAAAGTTTAGTGACCCAAACTAAGAACTTGGTACTCATTTACGCCTTGTTCGATTACTCCTTACACTTCTAACATAAGAATCTAATCTGAACTACATAACATGTTGACCCAGTCACTTTGTTTACATATATGCTGTAAATTTTGCTGCTTGCAATAAAAATTTGAAGTCTAGTTGCCAGTTTTGACCCTTAAAGCCCTCAAGAGTCACCATTTTAGTGGTGGGACCTCCTAAATACAAGTTATTTGTACCACAAATTTTCCTGGGGAGAAGAAAACATATGCAGACAAAACAGGTTGTTAAAAGAGTTTATTGAATCATGGTCTTATCTGACTCAAAACTGGTTCTGTTCGCTGTAGTTTTAGTCGAACAGACCAAAGCCCATGTCGTCATCAGATTCCTCAGACTCCTCCTTAACCTCCTCCTTAGCAGCTGGAGCTGCAGCAGTCTCTGCGGCTGCTACAGGTGCTGCTGTAGCAGCAAAGGCAGATGGGTCAGCCAGGTAGGCTTTGACCTGTGGAGAAAATTTTAAATGACAATTTTAGAAATAAATGTGAAAATCTGATTATATTCCAACTCAAGTTTTAACACTTCTCCCTGAAGTGCTGTCTGAAACAAATGCGCCACCACTGGCCAGAAAGCAACACCAGCAGGGATATAATCAAACAAGTTGCTCTTTGCAGGGTGATCGACAATGCAGCACTGCACAGGCTACATCGTAACCTAGCCTGCGAGTCAACTGTGTGTATTTTGCTTTAAGGTGATCATGATACCTTTTCTGCCAGAGGGAAGGAGTAGTCAGTCTCCACGGTAACAGCCAGGACTCTCTTGTAGCCATTGATGACGGTGTGGGGGACGGAGGCCAATGTGGGATAGCCAATCTCCAGACACACACTAGCCACATTTCTCACACCCTGAAACATTCAAAATGTAGAGTGAACTTCCAGTTTACACAAAATATCTACAGCAAAAACTTGAGATTAGAGAGGAAAGTAAAAATTTCACCTCCAAGAACCTGACGTGCAGAGAATCCTCCGTGATGTCGAGCACCTCGGGGCTGTAAACACTGCCATTGTCATACACCTGCTGGATGATGAGCCCAAAGGAGAAGGGCGAGATGTTCAACATGTTGAGCAGCGTGGCCTCGCTGGCACCAACCTTGTCTCCAGTCTTGATCAGACCCACATCACTCTGGGAAGAAATGACAGGATCAAACCATTAATATGCGCCACACTGGTTCAGATCTTAAACATTAAGGAATTAAGTGGGCATGAGGCAATTTTAATCCAAGTTCCATCAAACTCACCAAGATTTCAATGGTTCCTCTGGAGATTTTGGTGGTGATACCCAGAGCCTGGAAGAAAGAGGTCTTCTCAGGACCCAACCCAGTGTTCTGGGCTGGCACCGTGACATCACAAGGGGCAATAGCTCCAGCACGGGCAGCTGCTGGTACCTGGGGTATATCAGAGAAACATTTATTATGAGACTCTTTGCGGGAGGGGGCTTCGATAGACAAGTTTCAGCTTTCAATAACTGTCTGAAACCTTACGTCCCTGGCAGCCAACAGTTTAACAGACAGGGATAGCGAGGAAACAGGTTAATGTTTGCAGGGGGAACGACAATGCAGCACTTCACAAGCTGCACTGTAACTAACCTGCATATTTAAGTCCATATTTTCCCCAACTAATTTACAGTTGCACATTGCATTCACTAGTTAACTCTTGACTGCAGGATTCAGCAAATCCTTGTTTATAATGCCAGGTAAACTATAAATATCCAATTTGCATATAGACAGTTTGTTGTTTTTCATTCAATCATTCTAGTTGTGCAATAGATTCTTTATCATAAACTCATTGTTCAGTTGCCTCTAAAATTCTTTGAAACTTCAAAACAAGTGAATGTAGTCTAAAAGGCCGTTCTTGTACAACAGACCCCTCTACTCATGTTCAGGTTTCTCTCTGGGGATTCTCTTTACCTTATTGGCCAGCAGCATGTCCCTGACCTCAGTCAGATCCTCCTTGGTGAAGACAAAGCCCACATTACCTTTAATGTGAGGCAGGAGCCTGTTAAATCATAAAATTCTCATTATGCATGTGAACAATCTTTTTTTTTTTTCTTCTAACTTATGTTTAACAATTATTTAATGTCTGAGACCTTGCGTCCCTGGCTGACGGGGGATGTAGTCAGACAGGGATAGCTGGAGACATGTTACTTTTAGCAGGGGGAACGACAACACAGCACCACGCCAGCTGTACAGTAGTTAACCTGCTACACTGAAATACAAAGTATTCACGATTTCAAAGTTGAGGTCCCAGCAAACTCACTTCTCCAGAGCAGGATTGTTCTCCAGGTGGCCACGGATGGCTTTGCGCATCATGGTATTTTTACCCATCAGCACCACAGCCTTTCCACGCAGAGACATACGGATAGTCTGCATCTGCTTGGAGCCCACATTGTCGGCCCCCACGATGAAGCATTTGGGATAATCATCCAAAAGTTGCTGTAAATAGACAACTGCATGTCAAAACAAATGTCATTAAAAGGCACGATGAAAACATCACAAACTCAGACTGGGTGGTTACACGTAAATAATACTTACGATAATTTTCATAAAATAGTTGGACTTCCACGTGGCCCTGTCTTCCCTGGGCATCTTGACAGTGCTTCCAAGGATCGCTCAACAGCTGGTTTAAAGACAAGGTATTACCTGTATCCGGAGAGTAGAATAATTATTAAATGTGCTTTAGGCACAACAAACGACGACAAAGTGAGAAACTGTACAGCTCACATGTGGTCGACAGCTAACATTAGCCGGTCACTGGAAAGCTAGCAGTAGCATAAAAGGCCGCGCTTGGTAAAACTGCGTCATATTTCAGTTACGAGACGTTACACACGTGGCGTCCAGCAACAATTATGTTTATCTTGTATGTGTAAGGTGTTTCTTGTTAGCAATTGTGATAATATTACATGTTTAGGGCGCTCGGAAACGCCGAGAAAAAGACACACTCACCGCGCTTTAGGGTCGCGTGAAAGAAAGAGGAAGAGGAAAGACGCGAGAAGTTTATATTCAACCCAAATGACCAATCACAGCAGAGATGTCGGCATTCTCTTCACACCTATTGGATGATTTTCATGTCAATCACAGCTTCGGCTGCACATTTTCCACCACCAGTACTTCCGTGTCAACTAAAAGAAAGTGTGCCGCGTCGATATTGATTTTTCTGCTGTTCTAAAAGGTGAAGTAGAAGCTTTTGTCGCCAGCAACAGCAATGACACAACCTCCTGTACTGATTCCTTCCGAGGTTTGGAACCACGTTTTTGGGTATCTGTCAGCGGAAGACAAGTTCAGCGTCCGGGCTTCCTGCAAATGTTTCAAGAAACTTATCGACCACTGGTCCCTGTGGAGAGACTGGACTGTAGTTTTGAGTTTTAAAAATGGTGCTTACAACGCTAAGTTCTGGGCCACTCTCCGTCGCAGAAGAGTCACAAGTGCGGTGATGAGGAGCACCAAAGCCAAAGACTGGAAAGACCTCGCCATGTCCCTTCCGACTCTCACTACAATCGTCATTGAGCAGAGCATCAAAGCGGCCCTCAGCTTCCTCAATTACTTCCCACATTTGAAACGCTTGGCTGTCAGAAGCGGGGATCTGTTGTTCGATACCTGCTCGATGTCTCGTCCGCAGCAGCTGACTCATCTCAGCATATGTTGTGATAAATGCTCCACCACATCCAAGGGAAGATCCCTTAACGCGGTGTGTCAGTTTGCAAATCTTACATCTCTGGTTTGGCATAATTTGGAGTTGTTTGGAGTGTTATTTTGGACTATGCAGACTTTACTCCGCCGCCTGCCCAAACTGAAGCATCTCTCCTTGTCTATGAAACACGCCTTTCATGACTCTGGCAGAGCTGTAACTGTGAGTGGGAAAGTCTCTGGTTTGTCAAGTTTGGAGCTTGTCAACTACTCGTATAATTCATTACCAGAAGATGCAATGAAGCTGACCCCTTGCCTAAACAGTCTTGCTGTTTTCTACAAGCATTCCCATCAGGAGATGCTACAAGAAAGATCATGGCCTGTTCCACACCTGAAAACATGGCTGCGTGATCTCCCCCAGTTGTCATCCCTGGTTGTTGTCAAGGGTCCTCCTGTTTCGATGTACGTCACCTCCATCCCAGCCACCGTGACCAGTCTCACGTTGTGTGTTGCAGGGTTATCCTCGGAGGACATGGCAGCCATCGCAGTGCAGGTGCCTAATCTGCTGCACCTGCATATAGACACCTGGCCTTCACACTTGAAAGCTCCCATTGCTCAAATCCCACAACTGTTCCCAAAGCTCAAAAGTCTCAAACTTCGCTACGATCACGTGCAGGAGAAGGACTTCTTGTACCTCCACAAGCTGCAGGACCTGGAGTACTTGGAGGTTCTTGATAACCAGCAGCATGGCCTTGGTATGGCTGTCAAACTTCGAGCCCTCACTGAGCACAGGCTTCACATTGCCACCTCTCCTCGCCAAAGAGATGTGATGTTCTGTCCTTGTGTTTCTCAAGTGTATTAAGTTATTGGAGCAGTTGGATAGATGTTTGACCTTTGAAAACTGGATCAAATCATGTTCCTATTTCAGAACAATTCACTAATAATGAAATGTTTGTGCCTTATGACATAGCTGTTTAATCCCAGAATGATTTGAGCGTCTGTGTGTCGCAACACCTTGTATCAACTTTAAAATATTCAGATGAATTTGACATAATTTATTACAGCTACTTTGAAATATGTGCTCCAAACAGTATTTATTGTGATACATCTGCCTTTCATGCATTATGTTAACAAACAGTTTTACATGTAGGTAACGTCTTTCGAGCAGAACTTACTTTACAAATCAAACTTATAGAGATGCAAAAAAATAAATAAAAGGGGAAAGATTAACAAAACTTTAATATGCAGAGCATGTTAAAACAGGGGGTGTGTAAACAGTGAATTACTGAACATGTTTATTAATTGCTGACACAAGGTCAGAAGACATGGGGGTCTAGTTCTGATCCTCTGATCCAAATTAAATGTCCCTCCTCAACAGCTTGTGAAGTTCTGACAAGCATATTAACCAGCAATCTGATTCTAGTGTGCTGGAATAGGAAACATCCAAATCCTGCAGGGCAGCAGGCCTCGAGGACTGACTTTGACACCACTGTCATAAGATAAACATACAGGTGTCTTCAAAATTATTCATACCCTCCTATTAAAAAAGAAAAAAAAATCATCTGTCAGTGAAATAAGATGAAATGGACTATATGCACAACTCTACTTCCTGAACTTAAGCCAGCTCCTTTATCTTCTTTTCTTTCTTTACTGGACAAACTGATTATTCCAGGTGTGTCTGGCCATTGTCCTTGTGGTTGCTGAGGTCAGGCACACCTAGATTAATCAGATCGTCCAATAATGAAAGACGGGAGGCAAAGGAGCTGTCTCAAGTCAGGAAGTAGTGGAGTTGTGCATAAAGCCTATTGACCAAAGTAATAAATAAAAATTCTATGAAAATCATGATCCTGAATCTTGGTATGAAAGAAATATTAAAATCAAACACACAATAAAACAAGTAAACAAGCACGATGTGGCTCCGAAGCTAAAATTTTGTGGAGCAACACTCAGAGGCAATCACTGCAATCTGCACCTGTTGACAGGTGTATTGGTCCACTGTTCATGGGAACAGTGCTCTTATATGACTGAGACACTTTTTTTTTGTAATTATTATTTCCAACCACAATTGAAAAGGAATACTTTTTCACTGAAGTATAATTTTGCACATTTTTGTTTATTAGTTTTTTATTTGAATTACTATAGTTAATTTAGCTTTTTTTTTTTAATTGGAGGGTGTGAATAACTTTAACGACAACTGTAAATAGTCGCCAGTTATTTAAGAAAATGCATAAAAATGTGTTTCTGACCCTCAAAATGTTTTTTTTTCTGAACAACCTGGCAGCCATCTGCTTTTAAGTGGTTACAAGCCAATACCTTACATAAACTCTGCAACTGAATGTAATGTTCCGCTCCATATCAAGTGCAGCTGATTACTTTCCCCCACTTTCCCCCTCATTTTGAGACCTATACACATCATTCTGTAACTTCTACTTGTACATTCCCTCGTTTGTAACTGTAATAAATGTTTTATACTCTCCACATGTGCCACAGATCTGATGTGATGCAACACAGATGAATAAAGGTTTAATAGCTTGTATGAAAAGTGGAAGTGCAGAGTTGACAAAAACAATGCCAGATAGACATATTTTATACTTTATTTGCAGAAGTTTACCAATCAGTAATAAGGACCCGCAAAGGCTTAAGCCCTGCCAACACGAAGAGCCGCAGAAATTTCTGGCTCATGAGACAATTCAGATAGTAAAAGATCACATGAATGTCTCCATTTACAAAGCACAGTTCACTTAATCACATTAAAAGTAGTAAAAGGCTGATTTTTTTTTTTATTTTCAATGGATTCTCTGACAGAAGCAAAACTATAAGGCGATTTACCGTGAGATCAATATACATAAGCAAAATTAATGACCTACTTTCTTAACCAACACTCACATTTTCCCCTGCTACATCCTTTTCATCTGAATCTGCAACAAGCGAACACTATAATGTGTGCTGAATGAGTCAGGACACATTTATTAGTGTACAATTCAGAGTTAAAATGCAGCACAGCAGGTGAAGCCGCTCCCAGACTTCAGCCCCTGAGACTGGGAGCTTAACAGTGTGTAAGACCTTATTGCATTGACACGTTTGGCACAAGAAGAAATTTATATCAACTCAAATGTGGATACTCTGTATTGACTCCTTGCACACACACACAGATCAAAATTAAAGACAATATTGTAGTTCCCCCATAACAAGAAAAAAAAAAAACCTAATTTCTGGCAAAGAAAAACTGCAAGTAAATGATAAGTCATGTATATGTTTTGCGTAGGCCTCTCCTTGGTTTGGTGTCAATCTGATTCCTGACCAGCAAAGATTAACGTCCACCTTGCACCAATGAGATCTGCACTGAGACCATTAACAAAGCAGGATCACAGTTCAGGATTCAAAATTAAAAAATAAAAAAAAAAACAATCCAGGAGGCCGTTTCTTCTGAAGCCTGACACACAGGAATCTAAGCTGGTACATGTGTCTGTGAGCGAGAAGGAATGAGACCTGGTAAAATATTGTTACAGTAGGCTACATGCTATCAGAGCCAGCTCTTTGCATATCAGTGTGAGCTTTTACAGCTCAAAAATATATAAATTTTCATCAAAACAGACAAAACACAGTTCTGTCACCAAGTTGAGCCTATTAAAGGTATATAAATGTAGATTCTGATTGTAACAGCAACTGGCAGCTGGTGCTGATTCAACTCCACAAATAAGAAAAGAGCATGCTTTAATCCAAACACACAATCAGGTTGTAAAAATCTTTAACCAACCTGACTAACAGATTTCCTACAGGGACAAATTCTCATCAACAAAATGGTAAAATATGGAAAATGTTGAAAAATACAAGTAATTTAAATTTATTCTGAGTGATAACTGAATTAATACAGCAGAAAAATCTCAATTTTCAAACAATCATTTGTTTTGGCTTTTTTTCTCATGAATTGTACCACCCATTTTCAACATATATTATTCTTATCCACCTCTCTTTTTATAGTATTAGTTACAATAATTCAGTTTTACTTAACTTGACACACATAAGTTGGCATTATCAAGTAAAGGCAAAGTTATTTCTTGCTACAAGTAAAAGAAAAAAAAGTAATTTAATCTTTCAAATCCCTTCTGGTGGGATGTGAGAAACAAATTGTACAAATTGGCACAAAAATGAATGAAATGTCTGCTGAAACTGAAAAAAAAAAAACAAAAACACGATTTCAGTTTTTACATGAAACCTGTATTAAAGAAGTAATATCATCTTGATGCCACTAAATTCTAAAATACACCTTAAGATGGTCTCATCAAGAGATCTCGTTTGTGTGCAAAGACACTGAACTAAAGAAGCAAACAAGATGTGTGTTGGTGTGCATGTGCATATCGTGTGTTATCATCTTTAAATGGCACCTCAACAGTTTCTAAAGCTAGAAAAATACATTTTTCCCCCCAAACAGTCATTGGCCAAGCACTGCACATTCAACACTCATGTTACTTTAAAACTGCGTAGCTTAACTCTCAATGGTCCATGCAATCAGGCAGCTGTTTCAGATCTGCATAATTCTATGTCAACATAGGCTCACCACCTTAAAATGCAAGGGCTTGCCCTGCGCCGTGGGAATAAAATCATTCACAAATCAGAATCATTTATGTACACATACACGGGAAAGCAACGTCTTTCTATTATGTTCCTTTTGCACGAGGGGAATAAAAGTCTAAATAAAAATCTCTTTGGGCTCTGTTAAAAACATCTTTAGTAAAAGTGTAAAAGTTTGGACATCCTGAGAAGTCCTTTCAGTGTCATAGCTAGGAGAGATAATTCCCACTCTTATGATGTGATCAAAAATTCTGTCTGAGAAATCACTAACTCGTAGATGCACACAGACACGTGAGTGCTCATATATCCACATGTAGACTCGCACACATACAGCAGACATGCAGTCTAACTGAAGAGTTTGACAAAGCAGCCGTGGCAGTAGGGCTTGTCATTCTGCTCTTTGAAGGTGCCCTTGTTGAGCTGCTTGAGGCAGAAAGCACAAACAAAGTGCTCTGGGTGGAACTTCTTGCCCATGGCTGTGATGCAGCGACCCGTGATGGGTTTCTGGCAGCCGGAGCACAAAGAGCCGCGCCGCTCGTGGTAATGAGCCTCACAATACGGCTGCCCGTCGTGGTCAAAGAAGCTGCCGTTTATGAATGGTGTGAAGCACTCCTGAAAGACAGAAAGGCCATGATGAGTTCACATACAGTCGTCATACCCTCCAATTACAGATGGAAAAAAATCAGCTGAAATTGACTTAAGTGGTAATATGAAAATCATGACACTTATTTTGAATTGTGGTTCAACAGAAATATTAAAAACAAACACACAAAAACTAAATCAAGTAAACAAGCATGATGGGGCTCCGAAGCTAAAATTCTGTTGCGGTAATCACTGCAATCAGGTGTTTTCTGTGATATTCAGTCAGACTTCTACACCCGTTGACAGGTATGTTGGTCCACTGTTCATGGGAAAGATGCTCTGATGTGTCTGGGGTAGTTTTATTTGTTTGTTTGTTTTTTTTTAATTATTATTTCCACCCACAATTCAAAAGCAACTTTTTATTTAACAAAATTATAATTTTGTAATTTTTTATTTATCTTTCATTTCTTTAGTTTCCTGTTATTTGAATTACTATTGTGAATTTAGCCTTATCTTTAATTGGAGGGTATGAATAATTTTGAGGATGACTGTATATCCATGGAAAATAATTCATCATAAATCAGATTATTTGTAGATGCATCAACTGACTCACCCTGCAGACGAAGCACTCGGGATGCCAGAGTGAATTGAGAGCGGAGATGTAGTTCTCAAGGATGGCACGAGCACAACCACCACATTTAGGGGCAAACATGTCAAAGTAGTCCTTTCTGCAGAATGCCTTTCCATCCTTCTCGTGGAAACCTAGACAGCAGCAAAGACACTGATTCAGTCTCCGTTCTCCTTTTAATAAAACTCTGATAATCTGCATAAACATAGGGTCATGGCTGGTACCTTCTGGTCCAAAAAAGGCTCCACACTGGGCACAGAAGAAGTGCTCCGGATGCCAAGTCTTGTCCAGTGCCGTCACTACTTTCTGTCAAGTCAAGGAAAAGTAAACAGTCACTTCCTAGTAATCTTGTAATAAAGGGAATTCTTTAGGTTTTCCAAAATAAAGTCAAAGTGTGAACATGTCTTTCTGTAGTTACGGGAGAAACTAGCGTGTTAGCAAGGCCAGGAGAGGGCAGGCAAAGTCTGCAGCTGCAGCAGGATGGGAGGCGCTAGATTAAAAACACGTTTTCAAGGCATGCAGGCACCTCTTAGCAGCTTTAGCTGGAAGCACATTCACAAGAGTTTTTAGCGTCCTTAAAATATAAAATGAAAAGCTGGGTGGATATAAAAGCGGAAGACTTATTACTCTTTAAACCAGTGTTTCAGAGTTCTTCATGTTTCAGGGCAGAAATGATTCTCTGCTTTGCCACCAGGAGGTGCAATGCTCTACAAAACTTGTGCTTTTCTTTTTAAGGTGTAGTAATTCTAGCATGCACCAGTAAAGCTCTGTAAAAGCAGGTGCAGATATAAAGTTGCCAACTTATGGCAGTACAATACAATGCATCTGTGGAATTGAACAAAAAGTTATTTAGAAATAATCAAAGCAATTTGTATTAAACACTGGTAATAAAAAGCAGCATACATCAAGTTTAGTGTTTTATTTTTCTTCTTTACTCAGAAATGCAAAGCTCAGTGAGTCCCTCAGATCTTTAGAGGAAAATATAAATCCAGGGGAGAAGGAAACTAAGGCGTTTCTCAACTGTGGATGTGAAGCACTGCATGAAGATCAGTTGGAAAGCCTTGGCAATGACTTATGTTGGCCTTCCTGCAGGCTAAAATCCACTAGACACTGTTGGCTTGCTTTCCACTGCCTCTGGCTAAGTGTGTGGTATGTGTTTGCATGAGCGTGTGTGACAGCATCACTGGAGGCAAAAAAAAAAAAAAAAAAAAATACAAAAAACAATGGAAGCGTGTCAACATGAAGATCAGAGCAAATGGTGACAAATGAGACCATGCAGTGACACAATGTAAATTAGTCTGTCTGGATACGTTTTGTGCAGGTTATTTGAAATCTGCAAAGACTTCTACACAGAAAAAGTAGTTTAGTTTAATGTGTGCAACATGGAAACTCAGCTTCATATATCTCTAACAAAAGCAGCACCGTTGGATGTTAGTTTACGAAGCAAACAGAAAGCAAATGTTGTATTTCAGCTACTTCTAGGACCATGTCTGCTGTCAGCATCTGCTTTAGAAAGGAAACGCAATTTCCATCGTCATGATTTTTCCGGTAAGGCCTTAATCCATTAGGTTATGAATAAATAAATATCATTATCCGCTTATTCCCTCTATATGTGTATACGTGCGCGTGTGTGCGTGTATATATGCATTACTGACATCCAGTATGGGTCCATTACAGTAGTGGCATCGCGGTGAGAACAGGTTGTGGTAGTCTTTCTCGCAGAAAGGCTGCCCGTCACGCTCAAAGAAGTTCTTGGAGCCTATCTCCTCCTGACAGTGGGTGCACACAAAGTGCTCCGGGTGCCACGTTCTGCCCATGGCAGTCACCACCTGGCGTGGAGAGACACAGTGCATTAAAATGTGATGAGCTTGCTCAGCAGGGGAAAAAAGGCCTGCAGCACAGCATGAATGAAGAGAATACTGCAAACTGTGGCAGATCCAGATTTCACAAATTTTTGTATGCTTCCCATGAACAGATTGGTTTATTTAGTATATCTACATTTGAAGCAGTGCTATGCTTATAATTTAGGTTGTTGAACATTTTTCTAATAAAACACAGAATGCAAACTGAGTAATAATACAACTCCAACTGAAAACAGTCCAAAAACCACTACTTAATTACTGATACTACTGACTGGGATGTTTACAAATCAGCACAGCTTCACCCATCATGCAGATCCCCTCTAATTATCTGGAATGCAAATTTGATTTCACCACTTGGAGATGATGCTTTAGAAGTCTACTGGGTTTTCTGTGCATAAGGGAATAGATGCATAAATATCACAGAGTGCACGCACATCTCTAAAAGCAGAAAATTCAAAGTTAATAACTGTACTGAACTCAATTGGCTGCTCTGAAGATGCAAGTTAAACATTTAGCTGTCTCCATATTGGATTTTTGCAGAGAAAGAAGTGATGCACTAGTGATGATTATCAGCATGAACCGAAAAACACTGTCCAGGTCAGATGAGCAAAAGTAAAGCATCATTTTTATCCTAATACAATTCAAATAAATATACAAATTCACAGGTTAAGGGACAAAAAACTGCAGAAATAAAATGATTTTAGTACCAGGCTTTAAAAGTTTATTTGTGCAGTAAAACTCTACATTTTATCATGCAGGTCTGTGGGGACTGACTTGTTTTTATTGCCTCAAGTGGTTTTTGGAGCTTTATATATCTGCACTACAGGTTCCCACAGAGTTACAGTGTGGATGATCCATATCATTACCTGTCCAGCAATCGGTTTCTTGCAGGCACCACAGACGCCCTTAGCCAACGTCTGGACTCCAAGTCTGTTGAGGTCGGACTGCAGGCTTCCCAGCATGTTGTCCAGCTTGTTGGCTGGTTTTGGTGGAGCAGTGGGAGACGTTTTTCCCTGCGACTGGATCTAAATAAAAAATAGACAATGGTCACATTATGCTATTTAAATATTTAGAGAAGTCACAAAACTGCTGACAAATTGCACACAATGAAGATTACAAAAATGACATTAATATGAACAGTTTCTGTTATTTCTTCCTCTATGTCTTCCTTTGTGTTAGTATTGTGATCACGTCTGTCCCCGGTGTTGACATACTTTATTAAGCCTAATGAAACCAATTTGCCACAAAATAAGTTGAGGGACAGCAGTGGCTCTGCACAGCAGTTAGTCATCTCCTCTTTAAAGACAAAAAAGAAATCCAAAGTCAAACCATAAATATATCAAACATGACTTAATGTGTTGCGATCATCCATAATCCACGTTCCCAGACCCTGAGGACTCCCTGATATCAACATTGTGTGTGAGTATGCGTCTGGCTGCTGCAACACAGACCTTCTCAGATGGACTGGTTATTGGATCTTCATGACTCCTGCATTCCTCTGAGAGAGAAAATAGCTTCTCTGCTCCATGTATTCTCTCTTCCACATACCCTCACACATAAATGACCTCCTTACCTCTGACAAAATGAAATAACATCCTCGTTCGGTTGTATATTCTGCGGTATTTGTGTTAACCCGTTACCCCAGGTCCTTACCAAATGATTTTATTAAGAGCTCTGAGGACTGAAAGATGAGACTTTTAACTTAAACAAGCTTGTATTGAAAGTCTTGGGACCTATTGACTTTAGACCTGTGAGACTTGCTATAAATGTGGTGGTAACTGTGCTGTCATGTGGCAGATTAGGTTTCAGTTGCACCGCGAGCCTGCCATTCCTGTTCATGGCAGGACACTTAGTGTAACGGGAACTTCAGGGAGTTACACTCTGCTTTCCCCTAAGCTCTTAAATTCTCCTCTCCACACCGAACGCACGGCTCTTGGCGCCATCAGATGTCAGAATTAGAAAAGGGGCTCAACCTCTCCAGCCTGAGTGTCAGCACCCCTCGTAACCTGGACTGACTGGGTTTCAGACAAAGCTTTAAAGAGGCTACCTGTTTCGACACCAAGGGCCAAAAACAGAGCCAGGCAAGCTCTGCGGTGTCCGTAAATAACCAAATAAATCTGCAAACATGTAAACAAAAACAACAGATCAAAGTTCAAAGGAGAGGATAGAAAGTAGAAAGAAAGGATGAAGGATGAGAGGAGGATGAGCAGAGATGAAGAGTTGTAATCCATGCCTGCATTGGTGGGAAGATGGGGTCATACTCAGTCTGACAACCCACTGATACAAAGACCTTGGGAGGCGGGGGGTGGCGTGACGGGCTTTGGTGGGGGGCTAGGTGATGGAGGGGGAGGTGTCGGTTCCTTAGGGGGAGGAGGAGGGGGAGGAGGTGGAGGAGGAGGAGAAGGCTCCTTGGGCGGGGGGAGGAGTGGGCTCCTTGGGGGGCGGAGGGGTGGGTTCTCGAGGAGGAGGTGGAGTCGGAGGTGGAGGAGGTAGCGGCGGAGGGGTCTGCTTGACTGGGGGTGGCTTTTTAGGTGCTGGGGGAGATTGCGGAGGGGGAGGACTTTTCTCTGTGGGGCAGGTGATTCAGGGGGGATGATGATCTGGCAGAAAGAAGGAAAAAGGAAACAGCAAAGGAAAACAGACACGGCACAAAAACACAGTTAGAGAGGGAAAACAGGAAAAGCTGAAACAAGATTCACAGAAGAACTCAGTCAGTCAAAGCTGACGGCCAAAAACAGTGCCATGGCAACTCCAGGAAACGTTACCAGCATCTCATATTTAACCTCTTTAGCCATGCAGCCATCAGTGGAACATTAACGTCCAACTTGCAAGAACAAGTCCACCGCTACCTTATCCACAGCTGGCTGATTCCCTTCCTCCCGTGTTCGCTGTGGGTTGGACATAACGATGACTCCCTCCGTCAGCCAGTCATCCGGCTGTTGCTTACGTCTGCGCTCCATTCGACCAATCCCCAATTTCCCCTGCAGCTCCTCAATAAGTCGATCTTGCGAGTTGCTTTTATTCACAATGATTGGTCCCATTTTACGTCTCAACAATCCCTCCCTGTACATTGGATGCACATTGGACGTCTCTTTGGTGCGGCGGATAACTGACTTGAGCTGGAGAGTGGATGATAAGGAGGTGTTGGAAGCTGGGACTGTGCCATTTACAAGAAAATCCCATTTTGCATCACACGCAGGACGAGCCCGGCACTAGACGTCTCATTCAAGAGGCAAAAAACACTCCAATGCTAGCTTCAGAATGTGCCTGCCAAAATGCTTTGCACTCACGAATTTGATCGCTTTTACTGGTCGAAACAAAGCTCAGCTCTCTTGTTAAGGTTCATTCTGGAAAGTCAAACCTGTTGCAATGCATGCTGCTCTACTCACAAAATGCCCTTCAAAATGTCAGCACATGCCAAAGCAAAGCCAAAAATAACAAACAAGTGAAATTCTTGAACATTTCCTAAATAGAGATATGCATTAGAAGCAAAGAAAACATCACGTCTTCTGTGGAGATTTAACATCTCATTTTAAAATCAGGCTTCATAACTGCACAGCAGCATCGACAAAAGCAAGTGTGGACGTGCGTCAACATCCTCTGAGCAAAGCTTTCAACATCAGCCACAAATGGTCTCTACAGGGAGACTTCTCCCTCAAGCTATTTTGTAATTGCTATATGACACCACATGCATCACACCACAGAGAATGAAGAATCTGTTTTCATCTCAACACGTTTGTACTATTTCACAGCTCCTTCAATTCTTGTATGAGTGCTCACCCAAAATAAGCTTGTATGAGTATACACAATGCTTTAACAATTATATGAAACAGCCAATCTGCCATTATTGTCAGAGATCATTTGTATCCTTGGCCCAAAAATAGAAAGGCCTTAGATCCTCTACAGCTTATTTTGGGAGAGTCAAGTTTCCTACTTGACCAGAAGCAGATAGTCGCTCAACAGCAGAGGGTTGCTGTAAGGGCAGGTCCAGCGTTGCATCTGGTGTCCCGGGGCAGGTGGAGGGGGTGAAGCACTCATCTATCCAGCTGGATTCAGTCATGGGCGTCAGGGTTCCCTCTCTGCTGAGATCAGGGTAAATTCCTTCTTCCTCCTCCCAAGACCTATCTTCATCACCGGGCATAAAAGAAGCAGGCGGCTGGTTCTCAGTCAGCCGAGCAGAGTCGGGAGCTAGAAGTTTGTCTAAAGCATCGTCCAGTATATTCTCCCGGCATGGCCATTTCAAATCCAGGACATCCCCTCCTAGGCTCTCTGGGGCATACAGGTCACTTGATGGTACTGCAGCCACTGAAACTGGAGAAGCTCTGGGACTACTGGTGCCTGGAACAGTGAAGGTTTTTCTGATGACTGGAACAGGACTCTTGGGAAGTACATTTTCACTCCTTGGAACTGTTACTGGACTTGAAAGCCTTGGAAGGGCTAATGGAGAAGCGCTCCTTGGGACCATTTCAGGACTACAGCTCTTCGGTAGGGTTGGAGAACTAGAGATATTAGGAACAGTTACTGGACTTGCAGTCTTTGGAACTGGACTTGAAAGTCTTGGAATAGTCACGGGACTAGCGCTCTTACGAACCATGTCAGGACTATAACTTTTTGGGGCGGTTAGTGGGCTAGGAATAGTCGGGACTGTCACAGGACTCGCACTTTTAGGTACTGGACTTGATAGCCTCGGAACAGTCACTGGACTGGCTGATTTTGGGACTACTTCCATGGCAGAGGGCTCTGGACTATCACTTATTGTAACTGTTTGTGGGCTATGACTTATGGGAACAGGGCTGAGACTTTTAGGGACTGGACTTTCAGACTTTAGTTCAGGAGGACTGGGACTCTTAGCTCGAAGAATAGGACTAGAGATTTTAGGTGCAGTAACTGGTCTTTTGGAATCAACCACTGGACTGGAGCTCCTGGCAGTTGTACCCGGACTAGCGGACACTTTTGTTAGCATCATTTGTCTTGAGCTGTTCGCTTCATCTAGCTTCAGAGGTTTTACAGTACTGGAGACACTGAAGCTCTCCACATGGGAGATCTCAGAAGTGACAGTGCCGCCATCATCATTCTGTTGGATCTGGGAATACTGAAGGCTCTTAGATGATGCAATCACAACAGTGGAACCACGAGAAGATGTAGGAGCTGAACTACCATCCTCATCTATGTGGAGTTCCAGCGGGAGAGGTGTACAGGAGGGGGAAGTATAATCCTCTGAGCCAGTATGAGTAGTAATAGGTGGCTGGGTTACTGCTTGGACAACTGGTGAACCGGTTACCAATAAAGGGTCTCCAGAATCCTGATTCACAGACAACTGAGAGCCAGACTGAGTCGGGTGCAGTGACGTTATGAAGGGAATGTGAATACAAAGACAGGACATACACAGTGGTAGAGAGAAGAGAAAAAGATGAAGAAAATAGAGAATAAACTGAGACTGAGGGAAATAATAAATGAAGAGTCTTGCACATAAACAAGAAAAAAGCCACAATTAAAG
The DNA here is from genome assembly GCA_023101725.1 of Atherinomorus stipes. Lineage (NCBI taxonomy): Eukaryota > Metazoa > Chordata > Actinopteri > Atheriniformes > Atherinidae > Atherinomorus > Atherinomorus stipes. Next base: position 900,961 of record JALJCO010007983.1, on the reverse strand, counting down.
AAAAAATAATAATAAAATTAAATGAGTTTCCTTTCATTTGAATGTGTTCAGTGCTGTTCTCAAACAGAGCGCAGATACCGCTGTCTGAAATCTCAAATACTCCTTAGGTGTTGAATTAATATTTGTTTAATCTCAACTAGGGGTGTATACCGAGTACTGGTATTTTTGGTACCGGTTCCTAATCTTAATGATACCATGGTACCATTAAGATTCTGGACAAATGGTACTGTTGTCAATACTTTTTGAAAGTCTACCTAACTGTCGCGTAATTATGACCCTGTCACGTAATCACGGTGAAGGAATACACTTCCCTTATTCTAACAGCTGTCCTTCACCTACTTTTACGTCCAGCCCTCTCTAACGCCATCTGAACAAGTGTTCTCCGCCACTGGATCTTTTAACATCTTGTAATGTCTTTGTCTACTCCAGGGTGGGGGACCCTGGTCCTTGAGGGCCGGTGTCCCATCAGGCTTTCCATTTCTCCCCACTCCAGCATACCCGATTCAAATCAAATGGATCTAACAGCCAATCAAGTTCTGCACAGAGACTCATTTATTTGAATCAGGTATGTAGGAGCAAGGACAAGTGGAAGACCTGCAGGATGAGGGCCAAGGTTCCCCACCCCTGGTCTACTCTAAATTATGATATAATATCAATAAAAATATGTATAAATATTGGTATAGATGAGAAGTATTGGTATCGGTATTGAAAAAAATCATAATATACATCCCTAATCTCAACACAAGCCAATATTAAAATGATTTAGCAAAGCTTGTTGCTGCAAGGCAAAAAAAAAAAAAGCATACAAAAATTAGCATTCTTAATTAAAACCTCTGCAAACTGCTGACAAAAAATAAAATATCAGAACCTTAAATGTGTGTTTAAGTGGTAGAATATTACAAAAACGTGGAAAATTCAAGAGAATGATCCAACAGATTTGTACAATCATGAGCTTTAGCAGCAATGGTCACACAAGGACAAAAATAGTCATTTGCCATAACTATGAAAACCACCAAGTCAACCCACTTCTGAAGCACACTCACATTGCTTTGAACTTTGAAGTCGGACAGGGAGGCCATAAGCTCATCCAGTTCTCTTGTGGCGGAGGAGGCGGACATCCTGGCTTGCTGTTGTGACAGCGTTTCCTCTTGTGCATCGGTTTGTTCATCTGAGACCACCAAAGGTGTGGGACTTCAAAAGAAAAGCATGATAAACTAAAATGTGAGCACTCAGTATCCCACTTTCATATAATTCCTGCTTTTTAGTGTTTCGGTTTCTTTTGTAGGAGACGCGTAATCTGTCACAACATACAGTTGTGCTTGAAAGTTTACATACCCTCCCATTAAAGAAAAGACTAAATTCACAATAGTAATTCAAATAACATGAAACTAAAAAAAGTAATAAGACATAAAATTTCACTTAATTACAATTCAGAAAAGAATATTGATTTTGAATTGTTGTTCAAAAAATTAATTTAACAAAACAAACACAAAAAACTGTTTCAGACAAATTAGAGCACGTTGCTCATGACCAGTGGATGAAAATATCTGTCAGCAGTTGCAGAAGTCTGATTGGACATTACAGAAAACACTTAATTGCAGTGATTGTCTCAAAGTGTTGCTCAACAAAATCTTAGCTCAGGAACCCCATCATGCTTGTCTACTTGCTTTATTTCTTTAAGTTTGTTCTTAATATTTCGGTTGAACCACAATGCAAATTATTGTCATGACTTTCATAAAATTTGTATTTATTATTGCTTTTGTCAATTTCAACTTCTTTCACTGGCAGCACATTTTTCTGTCTTTAAAGGGAGGGTATATCAATTTTCAAGCACAAGTGTACCCAACATGTTTCCACAGCAACCCCTCCACCTTCATCAGAGGTGTCACTGAATGGAGAGTGGAGAGCTATTATCAGACAAGAAATATAGCTAAAGGACTGCTAACTGCTGCTGCACATACTTACCTAATTATACTAAACCAAATACTCCAACTGTAGGGGGTAGCTAGTGTCTAAAATAAGAAGGGAAAGTGGTTTGGAAGCAGCTTGGGGTCTCCCCTGTGAAGCAGCAGCTTTCTCTACCCAATATACTAACAGCTTAAAAGTGGGAATTTCAACTTCTGCATGTCCGATCTTAAAAATTCCAACTTTATGGGGTGTAATATTATCGGGGTAAGTCATCATGCTATCGGACTTATCGGAATGACGTAACAATGTCCAGATAATTATCGTGCATCCCTATTTCTATCTAATGACACCTCTGATGAAGATGGAGGGGTTACCATCCTGTCAGATATGTTGCGACAGATCACATGACTGATACAAACGAAACCGAAGGACTATTAAAGAACATACACTATGAACCTATCTGGATTAATTCCAGTTTTTCTTTATAAATTCTTTCCTCTTACATGGGTGTTGGCACAGAGCTTTCCAGCTCATCAAGAAGGCTCTCTACACTTGGTCGTACATCCTCTATTCCTCGGGCAGCTGCAGCACGTTTGGGCTTCTCCAGCGTAGGTGGAGTGGTTTTCCCTGCAGTGGACACTCCATTCTCTTGGATGTGGTGGATGGTGGCGCTCGATGGCAGTGGTGGAGCCGCTTCTTTAACAATGAAAAATCAAAATACTTAAAATGGCATATATATTTATTACTTTTACAGATCAGATTTGAGCTGAACTCTAAAACACAACGGGGGCCAAGTACAGTGGAGGGATCTGTACTGCCGTGTAACACCAGAGAAGCAGAAGAGCTACATTTAGACAGTGACATCTACATTCCCTCAGAGAAACATGAGAAAGCAGCTCGTAGATTGTAATCTGTGTGAGTACCTTCTGTGGGGAAGGCAGGGGTGCTCTGCTGGACAGCGTTGAGCTCCAGTAGCAGGCGGTCCAGCTCAGACAGGTTGCTGCCCAATGATGAGCTCATTGCAACAGCTGATGTTGACTCACTGCTCTTCTGCTTATTAGGGAAACTGTTGCGTGTTAAGAGAAGAGTCAAAAGTAGAAATAGACTTTTATCCATGTAAAATATTTTCACTTTCATGTAAAATTTAAGATGTTTTTAATATCCCTCCTATATTGATATAAGCGGCTAAAGTTTTTCACATCTGATCATCCTCACCTGTATACGTGGTCCTCTTCACCAACGGGTTGGCTTGGACTGCAGCTTTCTCCAGACCAGGGACTTCTCTGAGCCGAGCTGGCGGACTGCAAACGGAAGAAAAATCCCACACATATGTTAATTCCGGAGGAAATCAGAGTGTTTTATATTTAATCCATGTTCAAACTTCCTTACAGCAGCATGAACATCATTGCAGACAGTTACCTCTGTTTCATCTAGTCCGTTAAGCGTTCGCTCAGGCGGGACTTGAGGTGGCGAGCAGATGTCTTGTTGGGTCTGACCCCCGACAGGGAAGGAGTAGGCAGTTTCGTCAGACAGGAAAAGTGGGCGCTTGGAAATGTGGGATGTTGTGGACTCGAGGTCCGCCAACAAAGCATCTGTGGAAAAAAAGCAACATGTCAATGACCATAGCACTGTCCCGATCCGATGCCAATATCAGACATCAGGCCGATATTGGGTAAAACAAACGTGGATCGGAATCTATCAAAATTTGCAGATCTAGGCGCACCGCTTCAGGAAATCCATTCCAGCTTTTTTTTTTTTTCAAGCACTTCTTCCTGACTGGGTCTTAATTTATTTGAAATTATTGTATATCACTATGTTTGTAAGTTTAAAATTAATCATATCCACTGGTAAATAGGAAATTGGGTCAGTTTTTGCTCATACTTACTGTTAGGAATATTTTTATTAACCTATCTAACTGTGGTTTTAGAGGCGAGGTTCCACGAAACAGACATGCCAAACATAAACCAAGAATAAAATCAACTAGAAAAGCACTCGGAGAGCGCACCCTCCACCAAGCAGCTCATGTCTTGCGTGTTCTGGTTCATAGCCCTCATAGCTTCTTAAGCTTTCTGAAGGGGTAGTGAGTGACCTTTTATGTTGTAACTTTTTTTTCTACTAATGCAAATAGCATAAAACTTGGTCAAGGTGTGTATTTTTGCTTGACTCATGATATTCTAGAAGATGGGTTGCCTAACTCTTTTTCTAAGGTCTTTAACTAAAAAACCTTATTTCCTCCTTAGTGCCAATCCGTGCCACATTGACTTGCATTGAAAATGACCTTTCTATAATCAAATGCCATTTCAGAATAAATTTTTAGGATACATTTTTTTCGCTTCACTCACTTGCTCTACACTTCAATGATGTAGTTTGAACTGTTTTTTCCATGACATGAGACCATTTACTCAAAAGGGGCCCCGCTTTTTATCTTAGTGATGAAAAAACCCATAGACTTCAATGTTATTTCAGCAAATCAGTGTTTTCTTCTTTCATGTGAGGTTATTTGAGCGTGAAAGGGTCTCAAATTTGTAATTTTGGAGGGTTTTTTTTTTTTCTCCAAGCATTTTGATCAGTCAGATCACATGCATAAAAGACAGCTAATTATTTAGGTCAGTCTTTTGCGGGGAATTTAGTTCCCTCTCTGTAATGCACTGACATTCCTGTTCAAACTGGAATTTTTCCCATAATTTATTTATTTTATTAATAATATTATTTAAATTTCACTTTTTTTGCATTTTATCTTGAAACAACTTCCCATTGAGCTTTTTTAAATTTTGGTTGCTATAATCTATGCTTAGGTCTGCTCTGTATACCTAATGATAGCCTGTCACCTACAGGCCATTTCTTTTTTTCTTTTACATATTTTAACCCACTTTTCAGTTTTAGGCAATGGGAGCATTGTGTGTGCAAACTGGAACTTAAAGGGTTAAAATTTTGAAACTCATTGATTTTTTGGGGTATTGATGGTTAGGCCAGAAGTCAGTGATGACAGCCATGAAAAAAAAAATCAACTTTTAATTTTTAGATAGTATTTACAGGCCATTGGCCAGTCCGTGCCCTTAAGAAGCTTAACGCAACTTTTATTAAGAAAAAAAAAAAAAAACAACAAAAAACAAAACAAAACACTGTAACACAAAAAGTAAAAATGCATCAAAAAACATTTTTATACATTTTTTAAATATTCCAGGGCTCTGATAATCCTGTACAAATTTATTTATTTAGTTTTTTTTTTGCATTAATCACATTTATTTTAACCCCATTTTCATTTTTTGGAAGTTGGAGCACCGTGTATGCAAAGTGGAATTTAAAGGGTTAAAATTTTAAAACTCATTAATTTTTTGATATTGATGATTAGGCCAGAAGTCTGTGATGACAGCCATGAAAGAAAATGGCAACTTTTAATTTTTAGATAATATTTACAGGCCATTAATGGACATTGGCCAGTGTGTGCCCTTAAGAAACTTAACGTAACTTTTTCTTAGGGAGGTATGAGGGATAGTATCGGGAATTTTCTCTGGATCTAGATCAACTTTTGAAACATTACAAAACTCATTGAGATCCTTCCTTGTAATTTTTTACCAAACACTCGGTCCATTTGTATGGGGTTATATGCAAAAATTCCTACATTTGGCCTATCTCGCAATGATAAAGAATCCTTCAAAAAATTCCTGGATCCAGAAAATGATCTGGATCACCACCAAAATTTAATGGGTTCATCCTTGGACTGAGGCACATGGCTGGTGAAAATTTCAGGTCAATCTGTCAAGAACTTTTTCCATAAAGTTGCTGACAGACAGATCAACAAACCAACGCTCCCAAAAACGTAACCTCCTTGGTAGAGGTAATTATCAGATCAATATGCATAATCTTTGGCCCAAAATACAGCTAAGAATCTATATCGGGCATTGGCCGATACTTGACCTGTGGTATTGTTATCGGTAGTGAAAAAGTAGGATCAGGACAGCCCTAAAAGAGCATATCTCATTTTAACTAGCGATGCACGATATTGGAATTTTGGCCGATATCCGATATTTGAAAACTCATGTGGCCGATAACTAATATCAATACCGATATCAAAGCTGAAAAAAATAAGCAGTCATTTCAAATAGCAGTTTTGTTATCCATTTCCGACACCTTGAAAAATAGGGGTGGGAAAAAATATCAATACACTGAAATATCGCAATATTCTCATATGCCAATATCAAATCGATATTTAAAAATGCAGTATTTATTTATTTTACTTACAAAATCTTGAGATTTCATCATTCTGCAAAAATTCTTTTGTGAATTCTCACGATATTTCGTTAGTTAAATAGATGGATACCGCGTTTTTAACCTCTTAACTCCCACCTTTTTAAGTAATCCTCGCCTATTTTGCATACCCAAATGGAAATGCAAATAACAGAGGAACTGTAAGGCCAAATTACTTGTGTGAGACATCATTTGAAAGCTTACACCTTCTAGTGTCTGAAAATATAAATTAGAAAAGTGTGACTAAAACACAGCCTGGGCGCCGGCGACCAGGTGGTTTTAAACAGGTTAAATGTCATTATGATATCAGCATATGAAAATATCATGACATTGTTGTGAATTCTTGCAAGATTTTGTAACAGAACGATAAAATATTGTGAGATTTTCTTAATAGAATAGATCGATATCGTATTTTTAAATGTCAATATGATATCAGCATATGAAAATAATGTGATATTTCAGTGTATCAATATTTTTTCCCACCCCTAGTCTTTGGAAGTTTTAAAGTTTGTAAAAAAAGAAGTTTTTGAAGTAGTTTTGGGGTTTAGACTTTAGAAACAGCGGGCTGATCGTTTAAATATCGTTTAAATATTGGTGGGGTGGCCGATGTCCGATATTCAGTTTTAAGGCCTATATGGGCCCATACCTATAGGGGCTGATTATATCGTGCATCCCTAATTATAACTGTATGCTGGTTGCGACACAGCCATCTTGATGGAAAGTTTGGGAGTAATGAGCCAAAAAAAGAAAAAAACTTCCAATGTTAAAGCCAGAGTTGGTAATCCTGTTCAGAAACATTTTTTGTTATACTGAGTGAAATGGTCCTTCCATCCTGACAGCAGTCAACACATCATGTATTCATAAAAAGGAAGGAAAACAATCAGACCTCTGTGAGAGCTGCAGTTCTGTAAAAACTCTGACCAATCCCTGTCGTTTGCGCTGAAAGGCAGGAATTGGTCATTCGCAATGTATAGCTTTAAGTAATGCCACAATGCAAAAACTGAAAATCTTACAAAAAAAATTTGTCTAGTAATATTTCAAATTTATCAAAAGAATTTTTAACTTGTTCCATTGGCAGATGTTTTTTTTTGTTTGGCTTATTACAAGCAAAAAAGAAAAAAAAAACTTATTTCAATTCTTTTTTTTTCTTTTTTTTTTTTTTTTTTGCTTTTTTAAAGAGTGACCTTTTTTCCAGTGCAAAAGAACAAGACGAGATCATTGAAACAAGAGACTCTGCAGATAACCTTTTCACTAATCCATTAATTTTGCAGGAATTTTTTTGCATTATTGTGATAACGCATCAGGATCTTCAGAGATCAGACCTTCAGTTTATTGTAACAGAGTAAAAATGCCACCAAAAATATAATGACTCTGTCAATCATTACACAATAAAGAGTCCAACAGCTTATCTAGAAATTTCAAAGACAGTGTTCTTCCTCCGCCTGTGCTCACCCTCTCCACCAGGGTTTGAACAAGGGGACAGATGAGAACACAGCAGTGAAATCATTACCACATCCTCCTCAGCAGGACTGTTACACTTCATCACATCCTTCTAGTGAAAAACATTCAGTTTTGTTCAGATCCACCAGCACCGAATAATTACTGCTGCTTTCGCAACCTGACAAAAACTCTGACATCAGAGGAGCTGGAGTTGTAAAAGTTGAATCACACGGGCTGTCATGGCCACTCCTTCAGTTACTCATTGACCCTGGCCTGACTGCGGTCTTGACGTTTATAAATCCAAGACCTGCTGTCAAAGGTGCAACCGTGCATATTTACTACCTACACGCTGACAGCCAGCCTCTGAGCGAGGGGGTTATTTGGTATTTTGAGAGGAACATAGGCCAAGGAAACAACTACTAATTTAGCAGTCCAAACAAGTAGGTAGAAGGACACATAACATTATAGAGGATTTAATGAAGAGCACAGACAGTATTACTGAACACTTATTTTAGCACGCGCACTCAGCAGAGCAGGGTTTAGTTTCTCTTGCAGGATTTCACAACTCCTAAAGAAATAGCCTGTAAATGTATTAAACTTAATCTAAAAAGAAATGTTTGATTTGAATAAAGTATCTACAAACAACTACCGTTGCAAACAGCTTATTAAAAGTCAGTCTCTCAACACACTGCAGGCACACAAAGACAATGCTGCTGCTAAATTCAGCATATGAACTCATCAGTTTTGGTAGCAACAAATAAATCTAAATTTTAAAATGTGCTGGTACCAACAACAATCTTGCTGAAAACTTGGAAATTTCATTGACAGATTCTCATGATATTCTCAAAATGTCTATGGTGTCCACAGTAGTAAATACCTCTGCAAAGCCCTCTCCTAAAATTAAACGCTCGTCAAGAGAAAGAAAGTTTCGAAAGTAACATGGACACAAGACGTACCTTAGAAAAAGACAAAAGCTGTAAACCAAGGAGGTGAAGAGGAGCTACAGACAGAAAGAAGCGGCAGCAGAGGAAGAGGGCAACCTAAACACACTGTATGCCAGGCAGGAACTGCCTTTCTTAACTCTACCATCAGCACAAGAGAACAAGAAAGGGTGGGAGCCGAGGACAGGGTCGGGGCAGAGAGGGAAAGGAGGGGTTAAAATAAATGGCGAGGGGGTTAGGTTCATCCCTCCGCTGCTCTGCCAACTCTGACCTCGCTGCCTGTAACCTCAAATAAGACATAGTACTTACGCAAATGATGAAGCACTAGAAACTGTCTAAACGTGTCCACCGTCACCGGGCTGAGGACGTTACAGCAGGCAAAGGGATGAAAGCCAAGAAAGAAAAGACGAGAGCAGACTCTTATCAACACAGGCATGCCCAACTAAGGGAGTGGTATCACCAAGGTATATATAAGGGGTATAATCAGCCCCTCCTTCTCGCTGTTAGCACAGACTGTCTGAGTTACTCATGCCGCACTCACACTTACCACATTTCATTGCCACATGTTGCATTTAAACATCAAGTAAAAACCTTGCATCAAGATTTCATCTCCTCCACAGTCCAAAGTGTCTAACCTCTACTTCACCTGGAAATGACTGCAGGGTTTCAGCACCGCAGCAGTTATCTGGACCAGACAGACAGGAGACACAGCAGCCAGGCTCACTTGGACCAGCTCAACATTAGCATGATTAGCATGGCTAACATGCCAGGTGACTGAGTTTCACAGCAGAGGCTCATCTCTGGATACAGAGGCCCCGCTGCATTCCTCCAAGTTTCATTATGGATACGGCACAGCGCTCTGTTTACACTGCTGAAGCCAGCTCTTCGGGTGTCCGAGCCTCATAGCGAGCAGTGAAAAAGAACACTGCAAAAACTCTAATCTGACCAAGTATATTTTTCTCATTTCTAGTCAAAATATCTCATCACACTCAATGCAAGACAAAATTACCTAAAGAGAAACATTTCAGTGAGATATAGGAACTTGTTTTAAGACAATGTATCTTATTTCAATCTTATCAAGAATGTTTTGCTTGTTCCATTGGCAGAATTTTTGCTTATTACACGCAAAAAAAAAAAAAATAATCTTGGCCACTCTTAAAAAGAGTAAAAAAATAAATAAATAAATAAATATATATATATATATATATATATATATATATATATATATATATATATATATATATATATTACCTTAAAACAAGTTCCTATATCTCACTGAAATATTTCTCTTTAAGTAATTATGTCTTATTTTGAGTGTGATTAGATATTTTGACTAGAAATTTACTTTTTTTGTACGATTTGAGTTTTTGCATTGTAAAAAAGCCTGTGAAGGCCAAGAGGAGCGAACACAACTGTTAATATTAATTGAAGATGCCACATATGGAGCATGAAATAGACACAAACAGGTGTATGTACCTCATAGTAACACTGACTTCTACAGTAAAAGGGGAAGTAAAAACCAGCTGACTTATTTAACGAGTCTTCCTGAGTTCAAAGATTTTTTTTTAACCTCCCCTTTATTTCCCATGGTGCAGCTTTTCTACTGTAATTGCATCAAGCAAAACACAGTGATGTGGATTTATAGATGGATTTTCTTTAATAAGAAACCCCACAATTCACCAATTTAGATTTAATGAGCTACTTCTGTAGAAAACCTCATGTATAAATGGTGAGAATGTGTGTGGGGCGCAGCGTGATCTGTAGCTGATGTCAGAGCAAAGTTTTACTGCAGCTGGTAGAGACCTCTGTCAACAGATGTTAGTCCAGATGGTTTACACGAGAGATGTTAATCAACTTAGCTCTGGAGCTGAACTGGATTTAACCCTGGCTATAAGGAAACCGCTGCTCTAAAATACAGTTACAGCTCAAACACGAGCCTCCAGGCTACATGAAAAGCAGTGTGTTTGGCAGTGGTTTGTGTGAGGGTAGTCACTGAGATGCTTTGCATCAAAATAAAGCAAGATAGTTGATATGAGCAGTTCATTTCCCTCAACAAAGAGGATTTAGGCCTAATTATAAGAACATGCAGTTAAGTCTGAGTTCAGGGTTGCTTTTGTTCACTGAACCCAGCGTGCTAGACGTGCTCTGACCCATCCACAAACTGCACAAATATACAGAGGTGTGTCCGCCTCCTCTGCCAAGCAAACATACCATGACACACAGACTCCAGTGCGAAGCACAGGCTTGTTCCCCAGTGACCAAAAAAGGAACTGCAGTTAATGTGGAACGCATGAGATGTGAGAGGTCGGTCTTAAACTGAAGCTCTGAAGAAAGATGTATGGATGAAGACTTTAAAATAAATATAGATGACTATATCGTATCTTAATGGTAAGAGTAAATTAAAACTCCCATGAATCCATTCTATGTGGGGAAACCAGACCCAAGTGAAGCTTTTAGAAACAAGCAGGTACAGTCCTCAAAATTATTCATACCCTCCAACTAAAGAAAAGCTTAAATTCATAACAGTAATTCAAATAACAAGAAATTAAAGAAACTAATAATAAATAAAAAAATTGGAAAATTATAATGTATTGAAATAAGATATTGCTTTTGAATTGTACTTAGAAATAATAATTGAAAAAAATTTAACAAAACTGCCCCAGACACATTAGGGCACCTTTCCCATGAACAGTGGACCAAAATACCTGTCAACAGGAGTAGAAGTCTTTTTGAACATTACAGAAAAACACCTGATTGCAGTGATTGTCTCAAAAAGGTTGCCCAACAAAATCTTAGCATCAGAACCCCATCATGCTTGTTTATTTAATTTTTTTGTGTCTACTTCTATACATTTCTTTCAAACCACAATTCAAAATCAATGCCATGATTTTCATAGAATTTTTATCAATAATTAACTTTGGTCAATTTCAACTTATTTCACTGACAGATTTTTTTTTTTTTCTTCTTTAATTGGAGGGTATGAATAATTTTGAGGACAACTGTATAAGTGGATGACAATCCTCGCCACCTGCAGTAAAACATATTTCATGCAAATGTAACAAATTAAACGCAGTCCTCACTATTCATTTGCAGCTAATTAACAGAGAAGTACCAGCATTCAGCCGCCTTCCATGTCCACGACATGTGTGACATGGCGGGGCACAGCTGGGCTCGAACAATGAGGACTGGATGTGGGAGTGTCTGGAGAGACATGTAGCAAGTCAAACTAGGAGGGGTGTGTGTGTGTGTGGCTCGCACAAGCCAAATCCTCAGAGGCTAAAATGTGGGTTGACGCAGATTAAGGAGACTCCCTTCCTCTCTGATGAATGGTGTGCATTTTAATTACAAGAAAACTGCCTCACATGGGGCTTATTATAGCAGAGAGAAAGAGGAAGATAAAACGGGGAGTGGGAAGACTGTGGTGGCAGAAGATGGGATGAAAACGACAGGAAAACTAGGAATGAACAGAGGGGAGGGGTACAGGGAGGGAGTGGAAAGAAAACCGTTTGAGGAGCCGAGTATGTTAACAATGTAGAGCAGGACTGATGTGCATCTAAATGACTACTTTTCATGGTTAAATTGTACAACAAATATGAATGGAATCCAATTAGACGAAGTAACTTAAAAGCTCTAATCTTGATAGTTTTGATAAGTTCTGATGTTAACAGAAGCAAGCCTCCATTATCCTGACAGGACATCCTGCCTCCCCAACTCTGCACACGCTGCGTGATCCTCTATCAGTGCTGACCACGGCACACACTGAATCAATGCTGTTTCCTGCTCAACACATCTAATCCTGTTCATTCAGCCCTGCTGGTAGCGATTCATTTCAGGAAATATCTGCAATCAAACAGAATGTAATCAAGACTAGCACTTAACAGCCTGCAGGGGGTGATGCTGAGTTGTGTAAGTGGCGAGCGGCAGGCCCACTGCTGCTGGCTTTTTCTTCTCAGGGCTGGCGTAAAGAAAAGGCCTTATCTGTGCGGTTCATAAATGCCAAGCCATCCACTGATATATGAGTTGACACCAAAGTGGAACTAAGAGGATGAATATTAGGTGCAAGATACCGTCTGTGCAGCGAGTTTATCCATGACCCCTTTTTTCATCTTCCTACTCTCATTCCTTTCATTTCTTCTCTCTGATGTGTGTGATGTGTTGCAAGGTGCACGCTGGCTGATATGAATTCCTAACATGCCGCAGCTCGTCGTCCATATATGAGAGAGACAGAGAGGAAGGTGCGCACTAGCTGAACAGAACGGGATAGGACAGAAAAGTAGGGATCTCAGGCAAGATAGGACAGATGAAAGAAAACAAAAATGCCAGCTGTGTTTATTATCTGCTGGAAGGGAAAGGGAGGTTTGGAATGTCATATCTAAAAATGTCAAAACAATATCTATTGTCTCCACAGTTGCCATTCTGCTGAGCTGAAACTCTAAGCGGCAGCCTTTCATGTAGGGCTGTGAGAGAGATGGCCTTTAAGTGTGACACTGGCTGACAGACCATCACGGAGAGCCCAAATCCCTCTGTTTGCCTGCACCAGGGAGAAAAAAAAAAGAAGAAAGACAGCTGGGTGCATCTGGACTTCACCATTACACCCCCCTGGGCTCAAGGCCTGGCGCCATTGCTCGTCTGAAGCATTTCAGGCAAACAAATGTACAAAATTCAATCAAAATGCAAACGTGAGCGCACGGGTGGAACAGAAGGCAAAAACAGTGCATGCAGGTGCCTTTCAGCACGGCTGCCCACACATTCCAGAGACAGACTCAGGCATCTGGCTACTATAAATACCCCCTCCTCAACCCCCCCGACTGACCCTGACCTCTGACAGAAGATACTTACAGTAGAAGACGGACGACCACACCAATCAAAGCAACAGTCGGACCTCACAGACCACCCAACCAGCTTGTGCTGCACCATGTTATGAACTTCTACACGGTTTCTCTATAAAACAGTGATTCCTGCTCGATGCATGTGCATGGTGGTTATTTTATGATCCGTCACTGTCTGACTACTGTTAAATAAATAAAAAGTCCGAAATTCAATGTATTTAGAGTGAGGAGTCACTTGTATAAAGAGAAGTAAAAAAACAATCCATCAGATGAAGCCATCTTCAGAAAGCATGGGTAAACAACTTATAAACTTGAAGATTTTCAGCTTTATATTCAGCACACAAAAAGTTAGGGAGGTTCAGCTTTGTGTATCATGTCAGAATTAACCTAAAACACACTAAAACCTCTCCAAGTGAACTTACAGTCAGGGAGTGCAGAATTATTAGGCAAATAAGTATTTTGACCACATCATCCTCTGTATGCATGTTGTCTTACTCCAAGCTATATAGGCCAAAAGCCTACTACCAATTAAGCATATCAGGTGATGTGCATCTCTGTAATGAGAAGGGCTGTGGTCTAATGATATTAACACCCTATATCAGGTTTATTAGGCAAACATAATTATTAGGCAACTTCCTTTCCTTTGGCAAAATGGGTCAGAAGAGGGACTTGACAGGCTCCGAAAAGTCAAAAATAGGGAGAAATCTTGCAGAGGGATGTAGCACTCTTAAAATTGCCAAGCTTCTGAAGCGTGATCATTGAACAATCAAGCGTTTCATTCAAAATAGTCAACAGGGTCGCAAGAAACGTGTGGAAAAACCAAGGCGCAAAAAAACTGCCCATGAATTGAGAACAGTCAAGCGTGCAGCTGCCAAGATGCCACTTGCCAGCAGTTTTGCCATATTTCAGAGCTGCAACATCACTGGAGTGCCCAAAAGCCCACGTGTGCAATACTCAGACATGGCCAAGGTAAGAAAGGCTGAAAAACGACCACCACTGAACAAGACACACAAGCTGAAACGTCAAGACTGGGCCAAGAAATATCTCAAGACTGATTTTTCTAAGGTTTTATGAACTGGTGAAATGAGTGAGAGTCTTGATGGGCCAGATGGATGGGCCCGTGGCTGGATCGGTAAAGGGCAGAGAGCTCCAGTCCGACTCAGACGCCAGCAAGGTGGAGGTGGGGTACTGGTATGGGCTGGTTTCATCAAAGATGAGCTTGTGGGGCCTTTTTGGGTTGAGGATGTAGTCAAGCTCAACTCCCAGTCCTACTGCCAGTTTCTGGAAGACACCTTCTTCAAGCAGTGGTACAGGAAGAAGTCCACATCCTTCAAGAAAAACATGATTTTCATGCAGGACAATGCTCCATCACACGCATCCAAGTACTCCACAGTGTGGCTGGCAAGAAAGGGTCTAAAAGAAGAAAAACTAATGACATGGCCTCCTTGTTCACCTGATCTGAACCCCAGAGAACCTGTGGTCCCTCATCAAATGTGAGATTTACAAGGAGGGAAAACAGTCCACCTCTTTGAACAGTGTCTGGGAGGCTGTGGTTGCTGCTGCACGCAATGTTGATGGTGAACAGATCAAAACACTGACAGGATCCATGGATGGCAGCTTTTGAGTGTCCTTGCAAAGAAAGGTGGTTATATTGGTCACTGATTTGTTTTTGTTTTGTTTTTGAATGTCAGAAATGTATATTTGTGAATGCTGAGCTGTTATATTGGTTTCCCTGGTGAAAATAAATGATTGAAATGGGTATATATTTGTTTTTTTAAGTTACCTAATAATTATGTTTGCCTGATAAACCTGAAATAGGGTGTTGATGTTATTAGACCACAGCCCTTCTCATTACAGAGATGCACATCACCTGATATGCTTAATTGGTAGTAGGCTATCGGCCTATACAGCTTGGAGTAAGACAACATGCATACAGAGGATGATGTGGTCAAAATACTCATTTGCCCAATTATTCTGCACTCCCTGAAATTGGACTTTCTCTAAACGTTTGAATACAGCTGTATCACTGTTGTTTAAGCATTTTATTGTACAACATCCTGTTCTTCAACAAGACGATTTACCACAAAGAAAAGCTAGATTAGTGTCTGAACCATCAATCAACCACAAAAATGTTGTGGTTTAACTTCTATTTTCAACCAGTTCTCATCATCAAACTGTCCACATTTTGGCACCCTGAGACCAACACGACAAGTTATTGACATTTTATGTTGCAGGATACACACAGCAGTTGTATAATAAATTGCTTAAGATGAAAGAATTACCGTTGGTTTTACTTAGAATGTCCTCCATTCATGCTGTTTCATGAATCTATAATTCATTTGTTGATTTGTCTCAGATAGGGGTGCACAATAATTATCAGGCTGATAATTATCGGGCTGACAACAGGAAATCTATACGTCATTTCGATAAGTCCGAAATGATGACATGCCCCGATAACATACAGTCAGTCATCCTCAAAACGATTCGTACCCTCCAACTAAAGAAAAGGCTAATATTACAAGAGTAATTGAAATAACAAGAAACTAAGAAATAAAAATTTACCAAATTATAATTTAGTGAAATAGCGCACCTTTTCCATGAACAGTGGACCAACATACCTTTCAACAGGTGTAAAAGTCTTTTAAAAGTCTTGTTTTCAAGATTTCTATTGAAACAATTCAAAATCAGTGTCATTTTTATAGAATTTTTATTTATTACTTTTGTCAGTTTCATCTTATTCACTGACAGCTGTTTTTTTTTTTCCTTCTTCAGTTGGAGAGTATGGATAACTTTGAGGACAACTGTCTATTCAGGGGCACCGATTGGGATTTTTAAACGGGGGGGGGGGGGGGGGGCAAAGTTATTTCAACTCATTGTTATTTTTGTGTAATTTGGGGTTTAAACCCCTTAAAAAAAGCTTTTTCTTTCTTCCTGTTTTAAGGTCGGACGTGCAAAACGTGAAAATCACAGTTTTAAGCTTTTCTCGCTGAAACATTGCAATTGGGGAAAGAAAGCTGCTTCTAAACCACTTTCCCCTTCTTATTTTAGACACTAGCTACCCCATACAGTTGGAAATTTTGATTTGGTATAATTAGTAGAGGTGCAACGATACATAAATTTAACAATTCAGTTCGATACTTTAGGGTCACTGTTAGATATTTGTTTTTATACAAAAAAACCCATTTTAATGCCTTTTTTTAACCGCTGTGCTTTTGTCCTCAACAGCTTACCATCAAGGTCATATTTAACATGAACACCAAAGCTGCTCCAACACTAGAGAAGAATGTAGTAGAACAAATTGACGAACCTAGATTGACTTTATTTTCAAGGCAAAGCTCACCGTCAGAAGACAGTTTGATGAAACAAATTAAAAATTATGTATTGTTCGATATTCAATACACTGTGGTCACGGTTCGGTACACACCTGTATTGAACGGTTCGATACGCATACATGTACTGTATTGTTGCACCCCTAATAATTATGTATATGTGGTATTGGCCTTTAGGAGCTGAAATTTAGCGGTTATCAGTATTGGTTTTAAAAAATAGTTATCGTGCATCCCTATAATTTACACATTATTTTGTTAGAGAACAGCATAATAATCACAACTACAACAACAACATATATTTTATTAATCCTGATTGGGAAATTCGGCTCTGCTTTTAACCCATCTCAAGTTTAACCTGTGACCAGTGGGCTGCCAATAAAAGCGCCCAGGTATCAGTTGGTGGGGGTTAAGGACCTTGCTCAAGGGTCCACAGTGGTTTAACTTGGGTACAACATGTTGTACAATAAGTGCTTAAACACTGAGCAGGTGTACAGCTTAATTCAAAAGTTTACATCTGAAGTTGACGTTCAAAAATTGACATTAACCCCCTTAAGGTGCAGCTGGACACCTGAATTAGTATCTCTATCTATCTATAAGTTGAGAGAAAGTACAATTAAGTTCACCTGTAAAGGTAATGGTGCATTTTAGGTTTGTTTTGGTGCTTTTTCTGCAACAAAATATGACTTAAACAGTCGGGAAATGTTAGAATAATTCTATATTATCAATGATAAGTGTGTAACATGCATGATCTGCTTCAGTGTGACATGCTCTCAGTGGAAAATTACTGCTATGGAGAAGTACTACTATCTTCTGCTACTGTATTTGTCAACCCGTTTCCATACAAGGAGTTGTTTTGTCTAACATGACCTGTGTGAATAAAAAGCTGCAAGGCTCAGAAAAACCTCGGAGATGGTATGAGACTGTCTCCCCTTGCAAGTTAAAACTGTAAATGGTGTTGACTCTTCCTTGTCTGTCTCATTCCTTCTAGGTTTATAAAGAATTAACCTAACAGGCAATTATCCTATGACACTGACAAATGTCAATGCAGAAAGCAGCTACAGTGCTCTTAATTTCTTAGTTTCTTTCAATTATTAAAAAAATGAGCACCAAAGAAGAAGGAAATGAAAGGGTAAGTATGCATTTAGAAACTTGCAGCAAAAGGTTCTAAATTTTCACTAAACATTAGTTTTTCCTGGAGAAAAAAAAAAAGAAATCTGACATCCCATTACACACCATCTGCCCATCACCAATAAGCAGAAAGACTGAGTTAATGAAAGACTGGTGAACATAGTGAAGGATTTATCTCCTGAAGAGTTATTTCCCACAGGAGTGTGTGGAGAAATAGACCTAAAAGGGGTGGAAGTGCTTCAAACCGATGCATGTAATTTGTGCTCATTTTGAATGTGAAATAAGCTGCTGATCTGCACATAAACTGAAAAGGTGGTAACAAATGTGCTGACAGCTGTTAAGCTGCACTTTTGGAGGAGTAATCGGACATTTTAAGGTGACAGATTCTGTCCTTAAATAATGTCGTACCTATATCAGCCTAGCTCTGCTAATAATGGAAAAAACGTCTACTCTGAGATGGACTGGTGACCTGTCCAGGGTCAGGGTGTACCCTTGCATAGTAGCTGATGGGACATGACTCTACATTGGAATGAGCATGGATGGATGGATGGAGCTCCTCTCATCACTTGCTAGATCTCCTCTGGACACTTTGTCTTACATTTTTTAAACCTAAATTTTTACCTTTGTATTTATAAACTTGCACAACTGCTGCAAACATGCTGCATAATGTCAAGATTGCTTTTAAGCCATTACTTTTCTTGTTCTTTCTAACGATCATAATTATAATCTGGCTGAAGCACACATGCTTTTAAACATGCACTTCCTTTTCTGATTATTTCAGCTGCTATTCTAATGTTTAGAACAGTGCTTTTTTTAAGGCCTTGTGAACATAACACTGCTGTTGACCCATTTTCCATGAGGCATAATGCACTTTATCATTTGAAATTGAAGAAATAATATAAATACAAAGAACAAAGCCTCTTCTACATATGCGCAAAAACAAACAAAAATGAATAACTAAAGGAGGATGAGTTATGTATAACCCCCAAAAAAGTCAAGACATAAAACACTGCTTCTCTTCCTGCTGCCCACCTACCTCCCTCTTGTTCAAAAGCTTGCAGATGCAGACAGATGTAGGTTGCGGGTGCTAAAGCCTTCCTGTGGTTAATGTGATGCCTCAGTGGCCATTTTTGAGCCTCTATACACATGCAATGGCATCCCTATAGGAGGTGGAAGCATCTTTAAAAAAAGATGGATATATTAAACTGAAATGTTTCATTTTGGATACTTTGACAAAACACAGGAGACATACCCTGTCAAACAAGGGATATCATAGCAAATGTAAGAAAACAACTGAATATAACAAGCCCTTAAAATGTTCCATCAGCCTGTTATGCTCCATTTCCTCGTCCAAAAAGGAGTGGGTAGAAGTATAAATGTATGAAATCCCACCTCCTCTCTAGTTTTTAGTTATTGGTTAACCAGTTTTTCTTTATAACTCCTCTATGGCCAAAATACAAAAGAAAATAATTATGTTAAATATGTAAAAGATGTGAGTTTTAAAGATGGTAACATGTTAGACATGCTTTTTTTTTTTTAGGTTATATTTCAAACACACTAAGCTACACTGAACAAGTCTTACTGTTTCATAATGGAAATAGTAAGCAAAACCACATATGTACTACTCTAAAAAAAAAAGCTGCTGAGAGAGATTGAAGACGGTTGAAAATAATCTACTTCACATCCTCTTTACTTGACCATCAAAGAATTGAGATGGGAGCAACACTTAGTGCTGCATCTAATTGGAAATTCATAGTTACCATCACAACAGCCTCACTATCAATGTTACACTAAGGAAAAGATACTGTTCTGATACGACGAGGCGCTTTCAGCTGCAGCACAAAGGATGCCATGCAGGTAGCGCAATTATGATTTACACTAATATCTGTATTTGAAGTAGCTATTTCCCGAGCAGGGTTTTTTGTCCGAGTTCAGAGTCATTTGATTTTGAGGATCAGCTGATACCAAGTCCCAATCCGATACTTCTATAATAAAATAAAAATTGAGGAGAAAAGGACAAATTAAGTGTTTCCCCTACAGCATGCTGTAGCTGTGGCGATACCACTGGTCAGAGAGAGCTTACCCCATGGGGATACCCCATAGCTTAAAGGTGGAATTGGGGAGTCAGGAGGTGTCACATTTGTTATATTTTTTTCTTTTATTTATTTCTATTTTACTTTATAATGACACCTCCTCTAATCAATTACATTCTTCCAATCACTTTCATAAAACAAGATATTTAGCATACATTTGTGTACCAATGAATACCAAATTAATGAGGAATTGATCATTTATGAATGAATGAATGAATGACAAAGAAAACTATTTGGTTATTTCTCCATTTCTCTAAAGCATGGGGACTTCGGTTCTTTATCTGTTGGACAGCAAATAAAACTAACACTGTAGATTTTAAATAAACTATGAAACAACAGATAATGTAATGTGTGCTTCAGTTTGTAACAGCAAACAAAGTTTAACCAGCATTATTCTATTTTATTTCTGTCACTCCGGGCCTGTTGCGGGTTACGTCACACAAAAGCAGCAGCCCTGTCAAACCCGTACTGGTGCATGTGCTGTACCAGTGACGTTAGACCAGCACACATGGTCACGTCGCGTCACCAGATATGAACAGTGTTACAAATTATGTTGAGTTTATTGTTGTATGCTTTGACAAATGGATAAAACTTTCTGAACTTGGCTCAGTTCAGCGCTACAGCTTCCTTTACCGTCTGGATTAACAGCTGCTGCTGCGTTACATTTAACTCCTGAACTGCCCGGTGACACTGCATCATACAGCACTGAGCTGCATGCACGAGTCCAGCGGTTCATATGAGACAGAATCAAACCTACCGCTGGTCATAAAACCGTAACTGACAGGAAAATCACGCAGACGAAAAAGAAATCTCCAGCCAAAGAGAGGGGCAACGTCGGCCTCCCCCAACCCTGTGGCAGCAGCCGCTGTCGTGTCAGTAAAGGAAACACTTGGTTTCCAATCATGTGATCAGGTCGGGGCTCGAGAAAAAAAAGCTTACAAGTGGACCATGAGTTATAAGGTTATTCATCAGTCAAAATCTAGAGCAGTGGTTTTCAAACATTTTGAGCAATGAACCCCCCAAAAAAACATACTTTAGTATGTGAATTTGTTAATTTCACAGATTAATCTTTTTGCAATAATGTGTTAGTATTGATAGCCCCCCAAAATCCCAAATCTATTTTATAAATGTAGGCTCTCTTATTTTTTCACAATGATCTGTCGGCCCCCTGAAATTATCATGCGACCCACATGAGGCCCCCGACCTCCAGTTTGAAAACCACTGATCTAGAGTGTGAGGATGTTCTTCCTTTTTGTGGCAATCTGCATGGCTTTCCACAACCATAACCCAGGTGGCTGGCTAGATAGATGGTGAATTTCCCTTTCTCCTAATCAGTTCTGTCTGGTTCGTCTTCTCTGGGTTGAAGTAGGTCACAGCACCAAGAACAAGCAGCTCTTTGTCCCCCTTCCAGCAGGACAGAAACAGAGGGAAGAAGATGAGGAGGACGGTTAGTGAGGTCTGCGAAGCCAAATCATTCCACTGGAAAACAATCAACCCCATCCGGATGCCAGAACCCACGAGTGTGTGTGTGTGTGCTTTGTGTTTACTCTTGTAAAGCCTTCTTCCTTATAAGTGTGTGGAGTATTAATCCCAGCATCAATGCTGTCATAAACTCCAAAGGAGACCAGATCCTGCTCCTTCGATGATCCTCTTTCAAGACGCCAGATGCTGATTGCAAATTAAGCTGTGACTAAAGCAATCCAAAACACACAAACATACACGTACACTTTCATTCACGCTCACTTCTCCAGCCGCCTTTCTTCCCAGTTCATCAAAGGCTTGCAGTGTGTGACGGCTTTATATCCCAAGTAGGGCAGCGCCAGCAGTGTGTTAGCGATTATTTTAACCTGCTGCAAGGCCAGAAGAAACCTGCTGGGCTCCAGCTCATTTCCAAATAAAGCAGTGATGTGTTATCTCAGCCTGCAGCCACAACTTCTTAGAAAAATTATTACGTTTCAATACTAATTAGGTAAAATCCAGAAAAATCATGCAGGTGCATTTGAAATGCTACCTGACACAGTGACGGCAGTCATTATTCATTATGCTGCAGCAGAGGGCCATGTCTTTCACGGTAGTAAGAATAGAGCATTGAGTTTTCTTTTTGAACCCTTAACCAATCAGATGTAACCATCACTGTGGCATCATTACCTTCTATGCAAAACTGATCCACCAGCTGTTTTCCAGCTCACATCAGAGGATCAGCAGCATCACATCATCTGAGCTGTCAGTCACCGACAGACTAGCAAGGATGCAAATCTCACAACAAAGTAGGAAGAGAGAGCAAAGCAGGATGGAAGGAGGTTGGTAACAGCTTCAGGCTGCATATGCAGAGATGCACAATACAAAATCTGCGACAGCTGCACCTCACTTTCCTTGATTTCATAAATCGACTACATGCTCGTATCAAGCTAGTGAGCAGTTCAGGTTGCCTAGATGCAAAAAACAACAAAGGCGGATGAACTTTCATAAAGGAAGTCCACTAAATAGGTCAAGATGAGGCATGTCCACAAGTTAGTGTGACTAACAGAGTCTGGTCAACTAGGATGCTGGTTACAGTAGCAGAAAAGAACTGCAGGGCTGCAACACAGAGACTACTGAGGGCACCTCTTGTCATCAAACATGTGCCCAGCAGGATGGGATGCTGCCACTGGAAAGGGGTCAGTGAACACAGCAGACAAAAAGCAGGAAAGTGGGACATTACATGCAGCAACAGCACTGAATACGTAGCTACTGCATCTTAAGGGCAGATATTTTGCTTGCACTGAGCCTAAATGCTATTTTTGTTAGAAAGGTTGTTCCTACATAACCGCTTGATCCAAAAACCGAGAGAAACTGCTGGAATATCGACCCTGCAGCCTGCTGTTGCAGTGCACTGGGCTCAGGAGAGATGACATGACGGTTGGCTGAGTGTCGAGCTGTTGCTGCTTAGTCAGCTCCCCATTCAGAGCTGTCTGTCCACACCAGTAGTCTGTGATCATGAGCGTGTCTAAGTTTTGTTTTGTGTGTATCAGTATATGTGTGTGTGTGTGCACCATATGCTTCAAAGTCCTGCAGCGTTTTGATTTTAAAAGTCAAACAGATGGACAAACCCAGGAGGAGATACCAGAGCTTCTTTCAAGTCTTTGGCTGCTACAGTTACTGTATGTGTGTGATTCATGTGCATGTGTCAAGCACTAGAGACTGAGCATACAGCGTAGGCTTCTCCCCTGCTGCAATAAGCCGAGTGACTGCAGAAGTGAGGGTTTTATTTAGCTTTTTAAAAAAAGAGGAAGTTAACTGGGGGGATTTTTTTGATGATAGGAACTTCAAGCTGACCAAAATGACATTCAAGTAATTTACTTCACTTTTGAATACGTTGCATGGTCACAGACAGAAGTGAAAAAGTAAAGGTAACTGACTTTTTGTCCCTTGTGTAGATTATGATCCCTTAATTGATGGATTCACAGCATCCTTTATGTCTTTTATCATTACCACATACTGCATATAAAAGATTGACATAGCAATGATGGTCAGAAAAAGATGTGGCACAAAAGTCTCATTCTTACAACAAACTTATCAGGAAGTGCCTCTTTTGGCTTGAAAAAGGAAGTTACACTAAATTCCACTGAAACATTGTCAATTGGAGGACTGTGTGGGTGAGTTTTAATAATGGCCACCCAATTATATTTGGCATCACCTTCACACATTGGCCATTTTTATCTATGAAAGACAGTAGTCATTTTTTTATAGTGTGGCCTACTGTATCGATTTAACCACTCCATCTCGCACACACAGCCTCAGCCACTCCCATCTAATGCACATACTCACAGACTTTAACTATTTATAATCATACAACAGGAAGGCGTAAGTTGCACTGTGCCAACTTCGCATTTTTAAAGAAACTTTTCAGGCACTTTTGGCGACTTTATTTGACTTTAATAAGGTATTTTTTTGTAGGGAAGTCCACTCAGCTGCATCACACTGCTGCAAACACAAGAAGAAAAGCTTTCGCACATGCATTACCGTGATGTTTATTATACAGTTGCTCTTAGGAGCTACTAATTTGACCAAACAGATGTTGCAGTGGACTGAGTTCAGTCTGTTCAGTAGGTGCCAGAGAGAATAAAGGCAGCAGAGCAGCTGACAAGCAAATGAATGAGAGAAAACAAAAGAAAAAGAAATTTTATTACCATTAGAAACAGATTTACCCTCCCCCCCCAAAAAATATAAGAGGATTGCACACTACATACAATTTTGCCTCTGTAGAAAGAACAGAGGCTCCATGTGTTTATTCTAAAACGTGACCCAAAGTATTTGGATTGTTTTCACTTCTTTGACCAGTTTTTTTTATTACCACAGTCTAATCCCTTCTGCTCGATCATTTCTGGCAGGTCTCATGCATTAGGCTGCTATGGAAACGGAGTCATAGCCACCTCTCTCTGTGAGTCACAGGTTGTCGTGTGGTGACTAGATGCTGCATGCAAGCTTGTGTGTGAACAATTCAGTCCTCAACATTTCAACGGACTAACACAATTTAAAGGATAACTTTCTTTCTTTTCTTTTTCTCAACCACGGCCTTATTTCTAGGAGTTTATACGTTAATTTACTCACCAGTAAAATTTCTGCATCACTTTGGTGTTCATCCATATAATGGGAGAAACAGGGCAGCCTCTCTATAAGGCATTATCTGCTGCAAAACTCCTTCACTTCATCAATGCTTGAAGTAAAATAAACAAGTACTATTTTCCTGTGAGTTTAGAGTTTTGCAAATTGTGTTTTTTTTAGGGCTCTCAAAAAAAAAAAAAATCCTGATTAATCACATTGCTTTTAACATTTCTAGAACACATTGAGGATGAAAGGTATCTCAGCAGGAATTCTGCATTTATCTTTAGTAGACTAGACTACTGAAACCCTGTCCTCTCATGTCTCCCTAAAGTCCTTCAGACGGCAGCAGTTTAGTCAGAATGCTGCTGATATGGTTCTCACAGGCTGACTTCACAACTGTATTAACGTGAAGCTGAAATTCAGCTCTGAGTCCTGGACTACTTCCAGATTTATGGCTTGGTATTAGCCTTTAAGTTGTAAAACAAAAGTTAATGTATTTTCTGCATATAGCAGTACTAATTAGAGCTGGACGATAATGGAAAAAATTATAATCACAATTATTTTGACTGATATTGAAATCACGATTAGTATACACGATTATTCATTGATTTAAAAAAAAAAAAAAAGTGTATTGAACCACCAAAACTAAACCTCAAATGTAACTTTTTAAAAAACACAAACAGTAAATAAATCAGAAACAAGTAAACGAGTAAAATAAGAATATATTAAAATAGCAATAAAAATCTACCCAGTCTACATGCATTCCTGTTCTATACTCCCTGCAGTTTGCTTCCAATAACTCCACCAGTCTGTTCACTTCAGGATTAATCGTTTTTCTTTGATTACAGTGTTTTTATGGTCGCGAGAAGGCAAAATTTAAATCACGATCAAAATTCAATTAATTGTCCAGCCCTAGTACTAATTAATAAAAAAAATCTTGTTTGACAATAGGATTAACTTTTTGACAGCCCTAGTTTTTTTTTTGTTTGTTGTTGTCTGGGTAGCGAGCTGCTCTTCTCAGCTGTACTACGGAAGCGCGTATTGGGGACACGCAGCCCGAAAAGTGTGTAAAACACCCTGATAACTAACAGAAAGCTAAATTTGGACTCACAGGACAATAGTACTCATTCGTTCAGTCTCCTTAAAGTATAGATGATATGCAAATAAGAACTCAGAGAGGCTGCCCCGTCTCTCCCATCATATGGATGTACTCTGAAGGGCAACTCAATGTATCTTCCAAAGGAGTCAAAGTGATACAGAAATTTTACAGGTGCGTAAATGCACGTATAAACTCCTAGAAATAAGGTCCAGGTTTTAAAAAAAGAAAGTTATCTTTTAAGAAGATGTTATCAAGTTTTAAAATTGTCCTGCTGTTGAGTAACTTGTGATGCACATCGCGCACAAGGAAGTGTTTCTGTTGGGCTTTGGTCAGGGTTATGCTTTGAGCATCCTTGTGCAACTGCTTCGTACTGGAGCTAACAAACACACTTAAATGCTAGTCTTTTTCTGCCACTTGGTAGGAGTTTCAAAAATACGTGGGACGATCAGACGTGGTGTTAAAGACGCACTGGTGAACTCTGCAATTTTCTCAGTGTCGTGCCCCCTATCGATAGCTAAACTGGCATCCATCTTGCATCCTTCTTGTACTGTGAGCTCACTCCAGCCGGTAAAAGACAGTTATTTTGACTCTTTTCTTTTGTTGCACCCTTCCTCTCTTTCTTTTCCTCTTTTCTGCTGATGTTTTCTTGCGTTCCTTTGCAGAGTCCACCATGATGCATGTGCAAAACACCCGGTGCGTTTATATCCATTTTCCAGCACGTGACGTGGTGTGAAACCAATACTTGGTGCAGCGTCAAGACCGCAACCCGGATGGAAAAGTTGCATAGTGCAGTTTCTCTGCCTCTGGACGCCGCTGGGCAGTGACAACTCAAGAAATGCTCGAAATTAATGTTGATGTGCCATCAAAACGGGTCATAAATGCATATTTTTAATCTCAAAAACTTACTTTGTAGGCCTTTAAAACAATATTATCCAGTGCAGCTATAATCTGTGTTTTTGCACTTTTGTTTCTTTGTCATTTAGTTCTTTTTATAGATTTTGTCCACTTCATAATAAAATCTTTTGTCAATCCGTCCTGGCTCAAGCTAACTTTTAAACACATCACAAAAATATAAAACTGAAATTATTGTGTTTGGAAACAAAGATTAGCATCTGGCTCCAGTGAGTAATGCTGAAAACTGATCAAGCCAGACATCTTGGTGTCATTTTGGACTTTCAGCTAAATTTAGTTATATTTTTTTTGCCACCTGATGGCTACTGTAATGAAGTTTTTTAGGTCTCTCGCTCTCCAAAAGAAAAAAAAAAAAAAAAGACAACTGCAACTAATCCAGAATGCAAGATGCTTACTGAGCAATCTTATATTTTTTTGTTGCTCAAGTTGCTGTTTAGTAAACAGGAAACAAAGTGTTAAAAAAAAAACGCCCTTTGTGTACCATACTGACTTGCACAGTAATATATTCTGGGTTTCACACTGCATTGTGAAAGGGGTGAACTACAAGACGTTTGTGGTTGCTTTGCATGCCTCTTCTAAGTAATGGATCATGTCAGATATGCATCTCATCGGCCCTGAAAAAGCTCAATAAGATCTTTCTTTTAATAAAAGAGGAAAAATCTAACAGAACACCAGAACTCGCTGCACAAACTGAACCCTAACAGACCTAAAAAAAAAAAACAACCTCCAAGGCGTAAATAAGATCTGTCACAGTCTAAAGCAGAACATGTAGAAAATGACAAATGTTCATGTGACAGCCGTCTGATGTCTCTTTTCATCTAAACAATAAACCAAACTAAATTTAGATGCATTCGTGTATCTAGGTTACATCAGATCTCGGTTGGACTTCGTAAAGAAGTACTCTGCCCACGCCCACTATGTTGAGTGACATTCCCAACATTGCAGAGGCTGCACTGACAAGACTAAGTAATTAGTCCACTTCAAAAGATGCCACCAAAGTGGCAGTGACGCAAATAAGTGGCAGAGCAGCGTGGCAGTTACTGTATTTGCAGATATAAAAAGCAAATACTGAAAGATATTGTGTATCAGAGTCAGAAAAATTAAGTTAACTCTGGGGCTGCTTGACATTCACATCTTGTTGGTGCAGGCCCAGAGCAGTGAAGCAAGGAGCAACGCTTGGCAGTGCAGATAGCTGAGCAAGGGGAGGTCAATCAAAGTTTGCCTCAGTCTCTACGCTGCAAAAAACACAGAAATAAAAAGGGGGGACACCAATAAATACTTGACTAGCACACCAAAACAAAGCTTTTGTAAAGAAAAGCTGATAACTGAGTGATTAAGCTTTACAATATGCTTTGATCCAAATCTTCCCACAGGCTAATCTCCCCTCCTGCAAACTCAGCCAGCTTTATGCTGTCAATAGATTGCAGCCTGCAGTTTCCTGTGTGGTTCACCACAGGAATGGTGGGGAGTGGGAAGAGAGAGGGTGGGGCAGTGCAGTGTTAAAGGAGGATACATTCTGGCCGAGGTCCAATCCCCTGCATGAGGGCCTTATCCACCCCGATGCCCTGCCTGAGATCAGCACTGTTCTGCTCTTCGTAGTGCTGAAGGAAGCAGGGTGATATAAAAGAAAAGAAATCAGTATGTCAGAAAAATGCTTTCAGGATGGAAACAAGCATGCATGTCACAGTCACCGCTTTCATTAGCAAGGTGCTGGGAGGATATGGGACCTGAGAAGGAGGAATAAGAGGGGAAAGAAAGTAAAGAACACAGAAGAAGACCTCGTGAAAGATTTTGTAGGTGCTGCTGGCTCAGCTCTTAAGACGAGGGACTGTCCACGGCTAAAAATACATGCAGGTTACGTTGTCCTCTCTTGAGCCTGAAGTAGATGGACCCCCACTTTGCCTCACTTAACCTGCACTCCTAGTGCTTCTTAAGATCTCTTGTTGCATCTCATTGTCATGAAGATAAGAGAAAATTCCCCAGAGCAGCTCCCACTCCAACACCAATCAGAAAGAGAGATCATGAATTGTCCGCTTCCATTTCTCTTCATTTGTGTGCCACATTTTTACATCCCTGCCAAAACGATGACAGAATTTACAGCCCTGTGACATGGTAATTACCTTGGGTTGTGCAACGCTCCTTTTTTTTAAGCAGCTACTTTAAGGAAAGCCCAGCACCCATGTAAGCTGAGAGGGTATCCAGAAATACTGACTGGATAGAGTTACCAATAATTTTGCTGCAATCTTATTCCCAACAAGACATCAACGAAAGAACCCGGTTTCAGCCCCAAATGGATAAAAACCAGGTGTAAGCTAGGATTGCTGAATATTGTGTATTAAACTGAGAAAAAAAGGGCGTCCATGAAGTTTGCCTGTGTGGAATGTGAGAGTCATGTTAAAACACGCGTGTGCTCTTTGACAGCAGGCCCACCTGCAGCTTGCGGAGGGTGGCAGAAGGTTTTTTGGACGGCTTTTGCAGTACATTTATCATCTTTGACTTCACCAACGCATTCTGGTGTGTTTTTAGCATCCAATGAACTCGACTCCTCGAATGCATTTCACGGATGTCCTGCTAAACTTAACCTATCAGTCGCCAGGGGGAAATACTACTCTAGTACTGATTGAACTGTGCAAGCAACATTAAGTAAGAGGTTCCAAGTTTTTATTTACTTTTAATGTGTTTACATCTGCAGAAAAAGGAAGGTCTAGATGGCTGTCAGTGTGAATAACTCTGCAAACTATTTATGTACTTAAAAAAAACATTTACTGTGGTTACATTATCCAATACTTGCATACCAAGATGTCTGATAGCAAGATAAGCATCCTCCCTGTCATTAGTACCCTTCCTCACAGGCTTTCAAGATAGAAGGGAGTCCTTGCAGGTAAGCAGGACAAATCTCCATCATGCATACAAGTCTAACAGTCATAAACTGCAAGATCTTTTCATACCAGAATGATAACAAAGATCCTGATCAGACAAACTGAGCTGCACTCAAATGACTGTTTGCATCAGAGGTATTACTGAAATAACTTATCCCCCTACAGGAGGACAGTTATACAGTTACTATATTCACCAGAGCACTCAACAGGACGGTGTCCCTCTAAAGGTTAAATATTATTTGCTGTTAGTGTGATAAACTTCAGTCCACTGAGAGCAAACTAAACTGAACCACAGTACTTCAAACGCAACACCGCTCTGCCAATACAGACCACAATTAGACTAATTAAAGTGAGCCTGGTGTCAATGCTCTTTAGATTTTGATGCACGCGGGGCCTGTCTGTGTGTTTAACCTCGCGCTTCTGTCAGCTTAACCTGGATAACTTAACCCACCTGGAAACATAAACACTCCCGTCTCAAACAGACAAACACCAGTTGTCAGCCTCTTGGGAAAAGCCTCCCTTTTCCCATCGTTAGCATTGTGTGTTTACGCTAACGCCACGCACTCTCGCACGCGCTGCTTTAATGTTGCGTTCACGGCGAGCGAACTTACCTAAATCATCCATGTTGGCCGGAAATGGTTCCAACGCTGAGAACCGGACCGGTCCTTCTCTCTGACGGTCACTGTGAAGCTGCCGGCGCGGCTCCTAGTCGCCAAGTCTCCGCGAGGTGATCTCCTTCGCTGGAAGCGGTGAAGTTTTCGAGCCCCCCTGCTGATCGACGAGTCTCAAACACACTCACGAGCACACACATACCCAGCTGCACCCCCTCAGGAGCCTTGAACAGTGCACATCCAGCCCCCCTGCCAGCCCAATGGCCGCAACGCAGAGGGACCAGCGACATCTAGCGGCGGAAAGCGACCTCACACTCACAAGTATGGATTCGTTTTATTGACTGCAATGGTATAAATCACCAACTTAACCACAGAGAAGGAGGCTGTGCAGATTGAATGAGTGGTGTAACTGGATAGGAGATGCAGGAAAATGTTACAGTCAAATAAGACAGATTAGATGCAGAAAAGACTGATTTAAAACGGGAAACATAAATCAAGCACTCAGAGAGCACATAGAGCTCCAATGCCAGTATTTTACTATCTTAAAATCTGTAAGAACAGACATTCTTTACTTATTTTTAGATAAATATTTTCATTTCAAAGAAAATGTAAAAGGAGAGTGAAATTAAGGTACCCTTAAATAATATAAATCTAACCCGGTTTTGGACCATGTGGCTGAACAAATAAATGCCAAATAAAAGTCTTTCTGCAAGAAAGTAAAAGAGGTCTGAGAGGCTTTAAAGATATCAGAGCAGGAAATCATCAGCCTCACAAAACAGAGTGGGGTCTAGAAAAAGGAGAGAGAGGTCCTGCTCCACGGCATGAAAGTCAAGATGTGGTTTAAAGAGTCTCTGATCTTTACACCAGTGTGCTACAAACCTGATAGAGCATAAGTGTTAAATGGAGAGGAACTCTTTGAGATGAAGCTACGTAGGAGCTGACAAAGATGAACGACCCACAACCCTCAGATACAGACACGGGAGTGGTAGTTTAAATATTTTTTCTGGTTTTAGGTGGAAAAATAATCTTTAAGGCATTGTTTTAAAAGTGTTAAACAAGGTGAGGAGTGAAGATCACACAAAGGGGGCGGGGGTAGGGTATGGAAGCACAGCTGGAGGAAATAAAAGCAGTTCAGAGTTTCTGTGCAAGGATTCCTTAGAGGGGCAAAGTGATGTTTTTTAAGGAACAGCTGTACAGTAT
Source organism: Atherinomorus stipes (assembly GCA_023101725.1). Classification (NCBI taxonomy): domain Eukaryota; kingdom Metazoa; phylum Chordata; class Actinopteri; order Atheriniformes; family Atherinidae; genus Atherinomorus; species Atherinomorus stipes. The sequence continues at coordinate 869,760 of JALJCO010007983.1, read as the reverse complement.
GGCCAGTTTACCTTTTCTGGAGGTTGGGGAGTTTATCTTGTGGGGAAGGTGTTGATAGGCTCTCATCCCAGGGAGGAAGACCTGCAAGCACAGAATGGTGGAGAAAGTGGAACTGAGGGAACAAGAGGAACCCAGAGGAACTTGACATGTCTGTCAGTCTGTCATTGTGCTTAGTAGAGGATTATTTCTATTTAGCTTTCCTTTTTAGCCATAAATCTATAATAACATTAATTAAGAAAGCCCTCTCCTGCTGTTGGACCAACACAAATCTACATATTGTGCAAAAACCCCAACAATAGTGATTTTATTTAAAAATTTTTTTTTTAAAAAATCCACAAATGCATAAGTGAAGAGCGAGACTTCTGTTACCTACAATATTTTTTCCTTTTTTTGTAAATCGCCACATGGTGGCAGTAGTTTCATCATGAACTCTTCAGGTCTTCTTTCACTCTATGTTAAACTGTTTGGACATCACTACTCACAAAAAATTAGGAATATGAACCTAAAATACACTCTAACCTTTCCAGGTGAACTTAATTTGACTTTTGTAACCTTCTGAATGCACATGTACAACTGCTGAATGTTTAAATATTTATTGCATAGCTTGCTGTTGTCTAACAAGATGATTAACCACAACTGTTTGAAATGAGGGAATTACCACAGCATAATTCTACTTAAATGTCCAACATTCCTGACATGCTATCAGTGAGGTGTGAACTTTTCACTTTTCCTTAAATTGTACCTGAAAGTTGAATATCCCTAACTTTTTGTGAGTAGTGTAAATAAACACAAAGGAGGAATGAAAGCATCCTTCTGAGCAGAGAGAAAAGATTTAAAATCAAATAGTAAAGCTTTTCATCAAACTGCAAAAAACACGTTATTTTGGTTTCTCTTAAACGCTATATTGCCAAAAGTATCAGCTGATCTTGCTTTGACTCTCATATGAACTTGAAAGACATCCCATTCTTAATCAAATGGATTTAATGTAACATTGGTCCATCCATTGCAGGTTCTGAGAAGGCTGTCCACAAGGTTTAGGAGTGTATTTATGTGAACTTTTGGCCGTTCTTCCAGAAGCGCATTTGCGAGGTCACACACTGATGCTGGATGAGATGGCCTGGCTCTCAGTCTCCGCTCTGATTCATCCCAAAGGTGTTCTAGTTTTCTGAACTCCAGGTCTTGGAGGCAACCCTACTTTCACACACCTGAATCAAATGAATGGCTCGTTATCAGGCTTGAAAAGAACTTCATCAGGAAGTTCATTTATCTGAATCAGGTTTGTTGGAGTAGGAACAGATGGAAGACATGCAGGGCAGTGGGTCCTGAGGACCGGAGTTCAGAAACACTGTTCTATCGGAAGGACTCTGTGGAGGCCGGTCAAGTTCATCTGCAGCAAACTCGCTCATCCATGTCTTTATGGACCTGCTTTGTGCACTGGTGCAGTCATGTTGGAAGAGGAAAGGACCATCCCCAAACCACAGTGAAATTATAGAGTATTTTCATTTTAATTTTCATCAAATTTAAATAGGATTTAATTGCTGTTTTACTTAATTTAATTTTCCATTAAAGCATGGGTGGTAAAGTCCAGTCCTTCTCCAACACACTTGCATTACCTGCACATGTCATTCAGCTCTGCAGAGGCTGGTAACGAGTCATTCATTTGATTCAGGTGCGCTGGAGAAAGAATGCATCTAAAAGTTGCAAGATGGTGGCTCTGCACTGGACTTGGCCTCCCCTGCATGAATGGATTAAACCAAATCATTGCAGATGTAAAGTCTGTGTGATGAAAGGTGGTTTTAAATAATTTGCCATTTTTTTCAAATAAAACTGAAGTAAAAACTGTTAAATGGATAAATGAAGACATTACAATTACAACAATGGATGGGAAGTGAATTTTAACCTTACCATTTTCTCTTTATCTAAAATGACTCACTACACAAAAAGACACTTCTCATGGGGAAAAAAATCATCCGTTATTTCTCCTGACTGAATGTCGACTAAATGTCACTTACAGTCTGTATTAAATCTCAATAAAAAGCTGTGATTGCACCATCAGCATGCCATAAGACACTCCCTCTGAGGAGAGACTGCTGTAATATTGCTGTAATGTGCCTACAGGGAGTTTCAGTGTGGAGCTCAGCAGTGAGATTATTGTTACCACAGCTTCTTAATGCATTTTATGTGTTTTTGATGAGATTTTTGTCAAAGCTGTCATATCTGTCTCGCTGCCTTTATGTGAGGAGTTATTTATGACTGAAGGCATCATGGATATCATCACAAATGCCCGTTTGGTTTATTTAAATTTCCACTTTCCTCAGCGGCCTGTAGAGGGTATTCATGTGCAATCTTCTGCAGAGGCTCCGATGAGATAAAAGTCATCTTTAAATTCAAATATCCTTCCAAGAGTTCAGCTTTTTTCATTTTAATGAGCAAAGTCCCCAAAAAAACGTGTGATTTTTATGTCTGTGCCTTTAGTTTCAGAAATCTTTTTTTCTTATTTTATTTCCAACATGATGTAATTTTTCTTTTCTTTTTTTTTTTTTTCCAACTAACGCTTTTCTAATTTCCCTGTTTGAAACTAAGAAATGAATGAGCCTGTAATTACAATACGGAAACATTTATACCAGTCTTATTCTTTTAAGATAAGACTCATCGTTTTGCTTGGTGATTGCCTTTAAAAGAGTAAATGACAGGTTTTTTATATTTATTCATTTCTATTTATTTGCAGTGTTGCAAGGAAAATTTCAGTTTTATTGAACAGACCACAATTATCTATTTTATTCTATATAGTGATATTTAGTTTAAGATTGTAGAAAAATATACTTTTATTAAGACGTTGATAGAAGACTGATGTATTTTATACAATGATCACATGGCTTTGATTAGAAGAAAAATTGCTCAGCCTTCACCATTTCTCCCTCCCTAGCTCTTTCTTTGCTTTTGTCTGAGTTAAAAAGATAAAAAGCACTGACAGCTGAAAAGCAGTGCATTGTGCTTTGGAGAACAGTAGATCAGTTAAGGCCTGCCATCAGTGGCCTTTTAGACAAGATAATGTGAGCAGCCATCACTGTCCCTGCCTCCTTTTTATGGACCAGTCCCGTAATTTGGTCTAAAATTGCTTGAAACTGAATTTAAATAACAGCCCCTAACATAATTTAGATGGTAAATGACATTATTTACTATGTGAAGCATGAGATGCTGTTTTATGTTAAAAGCTTTTGTGTGAAATATAAAAAAAAATGTATCCCCAGACATCCCAAGCTACATCTCTACTGTGCTGCTCAGTTGAAGGCATACTGTATACGTCCTCAAAATTATTTAATCCTCCAATTAAAGGAAAATAATCAGCTGTCAGTGAAATAAGTTGAAATTGACAAAAGAAAATAAAAAAAATTCTATAAAAATCATGACGTTGAGTTTGAATTGTGTCTCGAAAGAAATATTAAAAACAAACACACAAAAAATAAAACACGTAAACAAGCATGATGGGACTCTGAAGCTTAAATTTTGCACTTTGAGACAATCACTGCAATCAGGTGTTTCTGTAATGTTCAAAAATACTTTTACACCTGTTGACAGGTATTTCGGTTCAGTGTTCATGGGAAAGGTGCTCTCATGTGTCTGAGACAATTTTATATGTTTTTTCTAATAATTATTTTCAACCACAATTTAAAAACTATTTTTCTTTCACTAAATTTTAATTTTGTACATTTTTATTTCTGATTAGTTTCTAGTTTCTTGTTATTTGAATTACTATTGTGAATTTAGTCTTTTCTTTAATTGGAGGGTAAGAATAATTTTGAGGACGACTATATGTTTATATAAAACAGTTTTTATTTATATCTACTAGTGGACATATTCAGTTGACAGTTGCATTAACTTTAAATTGGCTTTCTTGTTCTGGTTGCCTGGTAACTTTTGGTCCATTACTAGTGTCTGTTTAGATCCATTTTGGCCTTCACGCATTCCCCAGAGAAATGCTTGTCTCTTTCCATTCTGAATATATTTCAATATCATCAGCAGTTTGTTGATCATCTTTCGTTGCACATACAGCAGACTGACTGACTTCTCTTTTTCCCTCGAGTATAGATCCCCCACCCTCACTGCTCACAGTCTGTGTTAAAAATATGGACTAAAATACCAGAGTTGATCCAAACACTCACCCTTCATTGCACCCCATGTACCTCCACTGCTCTACACAGGACACTTCTTGAGTGTGGGGTCGTCAAGCCGGCTCTCTTCACCGCTTCGGCCCCTCCAGCTGGAACAAGCAGGGATTTTCACCACCTCACACCACCCCGCCAACCTCTGGCAAGTGAGCTGGGTGAGGGTGGGAAGGATTACCTGGTGGCATCCTTCTGGGAGTATGCTGCCCCATATCCACGATATAGCATTACTCTCCTGACTTCAGCACAGCACTAAAATAACAACAGGGCTTTGTCTCGGTAAAGCCCTGTGTTATGGTTGCCAGACATTTCATATGCGCTAATACACACATGTCCTTCTCTTCGCAACACTAGCTTGAAGTATCCATTAAGCTCTGGGGTCAGCAACCAAACATCTACAGTTACTAAGTACATACATGTACAGTCCTCAAAATTATTCATCCCCCCAAATTAAAGAAGGAAAAAAAATCATCTGTCAGTGAAATAAGTTGAAATTGACAAAAGTAATAATAAATTAAAATTCCATGAAAATCATGACATTTATTTGAATTGTGGTTTTAAAGAAATGTTAAAAACAAACACACAAAAAATAAAACAAGTAAACAAGCATGATGGGGCTCCGAAGCTAAAATTTTGTTGAGCAACACTTTGAATCACTGCAATCAGGTGTTTTCTGAGTTTGAGTTTATTTATTTAAACAGGGACAGTGCATATTAATGAACATAAAATGTAGGCAGGATTATAGCAAAGCTAATTTCCATCCTTACTCTAATGTTCTCGAATGTTCAGAAAGACTTCTACACCTGTTGACAGGTGTTCTGGTCCACTGTTGGGAAAGGTGCTCTTATATGTCTGAGACAGTTTTTTTATTTTTTATTATTATTTTCAACTACAATTCAAAAGCAATATCTTATTTCACTTAATTATTATTTTGTAAATTTTTATTTATTATTACTTTTTTTAGTTTCTTGTTATGTGAATTACTATGATGAATTTAGTCTTTTCTTTAATTGGAGGGTATGAATAATTTCGAGGATGACTGTACAGCCAGGCCTGGAAATATGAGCCTGGTAAAGACAAAAGAAAAAAGTTGTGATTTTGCATTTCATGACGTTCCAAATGTTTTCAGATAGTGAAAGGTCTGATCAGTTTAGCGGTGTGACTCTTCCATGATAATTGTATTTATTTTATTTAACCAGGCAAAGACATTAAAAAGGAGGTTCTTATTTACAATGCTGGCCCGGCAAACAAAGCAAAGCCATGCTGTTGATGAAGTTTGTAGTTTGGCAATGTCCTGCTGGAATATTTAAGACCTCCCCTGATTAAGACATTTGGTGTCCAATTGGTGCTGCTCTAAAATATGTAAATGCCTTTTTAGGATTGATTGTGCTTTCCAGATGTTTAAGTTTTTAGTTGTGTATAGTTTATAGGCATGAATTCACCCCATGTAATGAGAGAAGCAGACTTTTGACCTGAATGCTGATCACAAACTGGGTAATTTCCAAAAACAATCTCAGATTTTAATTTGTCTGAAAACAAAACATTTCAAAGGTGTGAACTTTGGTTTAGAGGAAACGGTGGCATTTCTGGATTACGTTCATATGTGGCTTCTTTGCATGAAAGAACTGTGGTCACAGACAATAATTTATGATTTATGGAAGCGTTTTATGAGGTGATTTCCATGACAACACCACCAGTGTTTTTAATGCAGTGATATCTGAAAGTCCAAAGATCAGAGCCATGAAACACTCATTTTCAGCGGTGTGCCTTGCGAACAAAAATGCCTCTGATTCTCTGAACCTTTTATTATTACTGTAGATGATGGAATACTTAAAGTCTCACATTGAGAAACATTATTCTGAGGTTACTCTTCGATGTGTATATGCAGTTTTTTTGCAGATTGCTGAAAGACTTTCCCTCTGTAACTAACCTGATAATTTGCATGTTTCTCAAACTGTTAATTCCACTTATTAAATTCAATATGAGCTCATTTTATTTTTCATGAAAGAAAATGTCTAACATTTGACCTGTTTTCTTTGGCCTATTATGAATGAAATATTAGTTTATAACATTTGCAAACAACTGCTTTCTTTTCTTAATTACATTTTACAGAGCCACAACTTTTTAGATTTAAAGTTGTAAAGGAAAACCTTGTAGAGTCGTGTTCACGCAGTAAAGTTCATGTAAAGATGTGTGCATGACTTTTAATCAGTGCTATCATCCCCATATTCAGTCTCCTGATATATAATCGTAATAAAAAAGCAAGCTGGTAGCAGTCTTTGAGATTGTTTATTGGACTGGCATGCATTAACCTCATAACATGATATGACAAAAACAGTTTTTGGTGTACAAAATGAAGAGGGAGCATAATTTAGTCTCAGATGAATAAAATGTACTGAGGGAAAAACAGAAAAGGAAGAAGGCTGTGGTGATGTTCTCATATGTCCATTCTTAGGGCCTGTAAAAGTCATGATCTTCCTCTGGTGTAGCTGTACATTAATAAAACCAACATAAAAGCTGAGTAAATACTCATCCTCTTAATGGGCCCCGGGTCATGTTTCCGGAGCTGAATTTCCATTTGACAAACACTTGGACATAAAGGTTTACTCCTGGTCCTTTTCCTCTCCGTGAGTTATGATATGAACCAGGTTCTTGTAGTCCAGGTTTCCTGCTACATCAGGGGGAACGCCGTAAACATCTGCTCCATCTATCCAACAGGAAAGCAGATATTACACAAGAGCAATTAACAGTCTGCATGACAGGCTGGGATGATTCAGTCATTCTGGGAGGTTTTTTTATAAACAAATTTAGCATAAAATGTGTCTGACGTGGAAGTATGTGCTCGTCATGATGACGCTCATCCTTTTCAAACCCACATGCACAAAGCAATCTGCTATAATGATGATAATTAGCGTTAAAAGACCACAGCGTACCTCTTCCGCAGAGAATCGGTCAGCCTGTGTTGTTAGCATCTGTGTCACACTGGAGAGGGAGAGAGAGACAAGTTTCACACCAGAAGCAATTGTGCAGGCAGTAATAATCTGTACTCATCTTAGTGCTGTACTGGGATGTACAACTGCAGTCAGACTGAGTCATACATTTCCAGGGAAATCTTATGCAGCTCTGCTTACAATGAAACTGCATATTGGAAATGTGTTTGGTGTGAAAAGTGTTATGCCACTTACTAGTCCTTCCTCAGCACTCCTTTCCCCTCAGGATCAAAGACTTTAAACGCGTTGAGGATGGTCTCCTCTGGGTCAGCTCCTGGATACATTAAAGCAACCGCCACACTTCTTGAAAAAGAGCCACATTCATGCTTCTCTGACATGATGTTACTGTAGTTTTTATGGCTAAGTAAGCATCCAACATGTCCTCACCTTTCAACTTCTCACCGAACATCGTGAGGAAGACTGTGAAGTTGATCGGGCCTGGAGCCTCTTTGAGCATGTCATCAATCTCTTCCTGTTTTACATTCAGACGTCCTGTGGCACCAAATATTCATATGAACATGCAGCATAAGCAGAACGAGCACACTAAGCTGTTGCACAGTGAGGAAAATACGGGACGTCGCTGATCTGAGGCCCTTATATGTATGGGAGCTACCTATGTTTCTTAGGGTCCCATGTTCCCCATTTTCCCTAGAAAACATCCTACGTTCCCTGTTTTGTTAGAGATAGGGGAACATAGGTTCCTTTTTTTAACAAAAGGGTCCTATGTTCCCCGATTCTCCTTACCCTAACCCTACAATGGGCTATGACTCCACTACGTCCTGATCTTTGTAGTGCTCCTCTGTTTCCGGTCTTTCATTACTGGACAAACTGATTAATCCAGGTGTGTCTGGCCAGTTACTGAGGTCAGACACACCTAGTTTGTCCACTAATGACAGACAGGAAACAGAGGAGCACTACTAAGTTCAGAAAGTAGTGGAGTTGTGCATATAGCCCATTGGCTACAACCCACGCATGTCTTGCCTCTTATGAGAAAATGAGACCATTTCTCATTTAGGGGAACATAAAAAGGGTCCCCTTTCCCTGGTCCTTTTGAGGGAAAGTGGGGAACATGGGACCCTGTTTTTAAGTGTCCTATGTTCACTAGTCACATACAAAGTGATGTTCCCCTGTCCCATTCAAAGTGGAGAGTATAGCACCTTTTTTTTTTTCTTTACTTTTTTTTTTTAAAGGGTCCTATACAAAGTGGGGAACACAGGACCCAGGTAACATAAATATTAGCTCATGATTACTCCTTGCTGCGGTGACAGTGGTCACAGAGATAACTCAATATACATGTCAACATACCGAGAGCAGCAAAAGTGTCTCTTAGATCATTCTTGTCAATAAATCCATCTCTGTTCTGGTCCATGATGGTGAAGGCCTGAGGTCAGAGCAGGTGAATGAGTAACATTCTTAAAAAGAGATTATTGCAAGGCAAGCAGAGTGCAGCCAAATGTTCCCTGAAAGAAAAATCGCTGTTATGCACTTATTTAATGCCTGTCTCTGTGTGTGCGCCATGTTTATAGATGAGCACTTAAGTATTTATAACACACAAACCCCGCCAGGATTCAGCCAGGCATCCAGGGCATGCCCAGCAGTTCATCTGCAGCCTAATCACTGATGACACAGCCTGAAAGTCTGGGCACCGGCAACCCTCATACCAACATACCACAAACCTCACTGTCGTCAAGCCAGAGGCAGGAAAATAGACAGGTGGGCATACTGCAGCGATGAACAATGGAAATGGAAAGACAAAGAGGGAAAGCTGGAGACCTAAGTGTGCTGCCTTCTGAATCAATGCAAAAACACTTGGATCAGAACCCCTAACGGCACACTAACTTTATTATTTATGTGGCGTTTTTATGTCACTGTCAGCCTGTGGAAGTGAACTAGTTCAGCGGTTTTCACCTCTTTAAATTCCTGGATCTGGGCCTGCTCAAACATGGAGAACACATTGGAGTTGGCTCCCTCTGCTGCCCTCTTTTTGGCTTTCTTGGGGGCCTATTAGCACAAAAAACAACAAATAATAATTTAAAAAAAAAAGGTTACATGAGGCAGAAACTGAATGTTTTTCAAGTTGCCTGTCAGAAAATGCAAATGAGGTAGTTTAATGAGATGAAGTAGTGTAAAAAGTGGAGGTAGAGTGAGGTTAAAACACAAGTGTACCTCAAGTTTATACAGATGAGGGTGAAAAAAGGATGAATCTTCACACTAGCTGTAGCTTCCAGTTACAGAGAAAATAAAAATCTATTTGGACATATTAAGATAAAGAAGTTACAATCAGAAGCATCTTTACTTGGTGTTGAATTAATGATTAAGTTAAAAAAAAAAACAGATTTATTCAATTATCCCAGTCAGTTGTGCAAACTGAAAACAGCATCCTTGAAGCCTGAATGGCACAGCTGTCCATGCTTCAGCAAAGAGCGCACACACACACACACACACACACACACATGACTTACCATGGCTGAGCAGCTGGGATGTCAGACCAACAATGATGCCAGTGAACAATGGGGAGATTGCTGGTGGCCTTTTGTAGCCCCAAGCCATGGCTTCACTGGATGATATTTATAAACTATGTCCTCTTTAGGAAGTGACAGGTAAATGATGCTTCATACAGCACATACGGTACAGTGTGCTTGAAAGAAAAAAAAAAAAGGGGCACACATACACACCCATTACCATCTTTTCATGTAGTTATGATTGACACCAGACAAAGAGGGTGGAATAACTGGTCTAGAATATCAAAAGCAGACCGAAGGTTAAAGCACTTAATCACTTTAAACCCTCCTGTGTCTGCAGATTGTCATCTTTACAGTCTTAACTACACACATGAGTAAGTGGAGGAAAATTTAAACAGAAATCTGAACTGATTGGTTGCAGTTGATTTTTTTTATTGCCAACTATACTGAAGTTTCTTACTGTGTTAGCTCAAACATTTTATGATCAGAAATTGTTTGTCTCTCTCTCAAAAACTGAGAATTTTAAAACATTTACTTTTTCTTAAAGATTCTCATTCAATCAGGTTAATCTTAAGCCAAGTTTACTAAAGTTAAGCAAATTTAAGGCAATCCATCCATCCCTAATTCAGTACTGAGTAACTTTAGGGTGCAGCTTTTAATGATTTATCATTGTGAGGGACCATGCAGTAAGGCAGCAGGACACAGGAGATTTTGTTCAAATTGGGCTTCTTTTATTTGCCCCTTAAATAAAAAATACTAAACAAATGAGTTAAACTGGACAAAACAGTAAAAGAGGCCAACTAAATCAGAACAGAAAGAACTCGAATGGGCATAACAAACAAACTGACCTCTCAAACAATCAAACAGAGGAACTTAAATATCAGTAAAGCCAAACTAAAAATGAACACATATGGGGAAATAAAATGGCTACGACAGTTTTAACTAACCAAAACTCAAAATAAATCCCCAGACCCCCCCATGACACAGCATGCTGTGGTGCAGTCCAATCAGGCTGGCAGCCTTCTGAATCCACGCCTTTGCTGCACCAGGAAAAATCTCCAGATAACTCAAAGAAAGGAAACAAATATTAGTACAAACATAACTTAAACCATAAATAACCTGGTAGGATATCTGAAAATATGGACACGTAAAATAATGTATGAGATGTAGGCTATTCTGAATGTTAAGGCTCCTGACTGCAAAAGAAAATAAACTGCATTAATGGTGAGGTGTAAATATTACCATGTGTGGCTTGCCATCACAATCATCAAAGCAAATCTAAAAACTCATTCCTTTCCCTGGTTTTCAGCAGCTAGAAATTAACTCAGAGGATATCTTTTTGGATTAGATCTTCTCATCTCATTTTATTTCTTTCTACATACTTAAAAAAAATCATATAAATACATACACACACACATACATATAATATATATACATATATATATATATATATATATATATATATATATATATATATATACATACATTCATCATCAAAATTATTCATACCCTTAAAATTAAGAAGAAAAAAATCAGCCGTCAATGAAATAAGATAAAATTGACAAAAGTAGGAATTAATAAAAATTCTATGAAAATCATGACATTGATTTTGAATTGTGGTTTGAAAGAGATATAAAAAACAATCACACAAAAAATAAAACAAGTAAACAAGCATGATGGAGGATTTGAAGCAAAAATTTTGTTGAGCAACACTTTGAGGCAATCACTGCAATCAGGTGTTTTTTCCAATGTTCAAAAAGACTTCTACTCCTGCTGACAGGTATGTTGGTCCACTATTCATGGGTAAGGTGCTCTTATGTGTCTGGGACATTTTTCTTTTGTTTTTTTTAGATTATTATTTCCAACCACAATTCAAAAGCAATATTTTCTTTCACTAAATCATATTTTTTTAAATTTTCAATTATTAGATTCTTTAGTTTCTTATTTGAATTACTGATGTGAATTTAGCCTTTTCTTTATCGGAGGGTACGAATAATTTTGAGGATGACTGTATATAATATATATATATATATATATATATAACACACATATATATGTTGACATTTTTATTCCTTCAACTATTTTATTCATCATAGGCATTTTCTTTTTTAAGATTCATTTTATTGTAAATCTTTAAGTGTAGTTTTGCTGTGATGATATTGTGAAGCACTTTGGTCAACAGAGGTTGTTTTAAATGTGCTATAGCTACAAATAAACTTTGAAGTCAGTATTAAGAGTTATTTAGATTTTTCTGAAACAGTAACTATAGCAACAGCCTCCACAGCATCACTGGCCAGCAAAGAGTTAAGTTTGGAAACCTTTTGTACTGAAGACCTGCAATTATATTTAAAGCTCTGAAACCAGCTGACAAAAAGCCTCGAGTAATAAAAGCAATCATCTCTTGAGGTTGTAACGCTCACCAACAATATCATAATCAACTCCTAATTAGATATTCGGATCTGTGTGCCAATCATTTCTAGTTCCCATTTGATAAAAAAGATGCGAGTGCTTGAAAATCACCAGCTCATTATGTGTAATTTAGTGACCTGTCAGGACCGAGTTAGAGCCAACTCGTTCACATTTCTCATCAGCTTCCTCACATCGCTGGTCCTGGCTTACCTTTCTCCGGCAAAGCCATATTACAGCGTGAACAGCCTGTATAACATGATCGACTGTGATCCATGAAGGTGACACTTGCTGATATTCAGAGCAATCAAGTGTTTGGGATATATCCTTTAGGTTAACCCAATTCTTATAGGAAGTATCACCGGCAGCCATTCCTTTCATGAAGATGATGTCCAGGATGTTTTATGTCTGGAAATCAAATACACAGACGAGCGATGGAAGGCATCAAATGATGTCTACAGACTTCTGCTGACCGCTAACCCGTTGTTAACATTGCAACAAAGCTCACGAATGTCAACAGCAGTAGGTGTGACATACTGAAGGGGGGTTCTGAACACATCCTTACAATGTGCCATGTCTCTTTGCACCATTAACAAGTCATCCAGTGTCACTTGCAAGCTTGGTCAAGAAAAGTGACAGTGTGTGAAAATGAGCTAAATGGGCCGAGGTTAGGAGGTGAGGCCACAGGTGTGCGGTCTATATAAAGAGGCGCTGAAAGCCTCCTTGCACCCGGGCCCCTCACTGTCAAACGCACTGCTGAGGATGAACTTACAGCAGCTGCCATTGGTGTCATCTCGCAGCATGTTGTGTACAAGGAGGTCAGAATTAGAGGAGTTATTGTTAACAAAGTAGGCGGGGGGCTATTGTTAAAAACTTTTCTTCGGATCCGAGCAGCCGGTGCAGCTTCTGTAGCTGGAATGGCAGCCTATTGTCACATCGGCTGAGGGCTGGGATCAAACACCTATAAATAGACGAGGCTCCTCTAACATAATGCACGTGGACAACTGGCTGTTTCACTGGCAAGTCTTTAAGAGTCTGGAAAGCCAAGAGAGGAGGGGAAATTACTTCAGTGATGACAACTATCTTCTTTACCCAATCAGTTCTCACTGAGGGCCAAATTATGTCCATGTTGCCAAGTTGAAGCCCAACTTGTCTAAAATTTAATGAATTTAACTTCCATACAGGCTTTAGACAGCATGAACAATGTTAAAATCAGCTCTGCTGAATCTGTTTTCAAGAACTCTGTACCAGCTAATCCTCCTATTACAGCATTACTGTGTTAATGACACAATAACTAAAACATTTAATCATCATGTGACAATAGGGTCTACAGTATTTGCATTTCTCAACTTCAGAGCTCATAATTTGAACCTAAAGAAGCTCTTCAAAATAAAAGAATTTATCCTCTCATAATTTGAGAGGATATGGAAATTTCATCATACCTAAAGTTCGAACTACTCGTAAAAGTTTTTGTCTGTCTGTACGTGGGGCTAAACTTTGGAACAGTCTGGAAATACAACACAAGCAATGTCAAAATATTCATCATTATAGTTTGTTTTTTCCTATTGGTTTTGAAGGAAGCATGATTTTAGAGATTCATATGGAGAAATGGGGGTAGGATTTAATAAGTTTGCTTCCTCCCACTCCCTTTCAGGCATGTTAAATATAATTGTTTTGTTACATAGTGATGGCCATAACTGTTGTTTTGTTGTTTTTTTGTGATTAGGTGATCGGCTATGTAAGTGATCATCCTTTTGTGTTCTATGGAATATGTAAATGTATTTCCTGAAATGAAAAAATAAAATGAAGAAGAAGAAGAAAACAAAAGAAAACATGCCAACATGAAATAAACCTAAAAATGATCAATTTTAAGTAACAAACATCTACAATGACTGTAGGTTTTAGCAGTATATGGCCACATTTGGAGGAGAAAAACTTCAGCTGCGCCTCGCTGGAGCAACTGTTCCCATCCTTATGTCCTTATTTAAACTAAAATTGGCCTATAGATGTCCAATAAATCTAGAAGAGGCAGAAGAAGACACTTTAAACCAGTCTTGCAACTGAGGACAGAAAACTAAATATAGCAGGACAAAGGAGGGCTTGGGTTTGAACCCCAGTCTCGCAGGGGTACGCTGACCATTCAGCCAAAGGGATATCCCTGTAGCTAAGTAGCCAGGGAACATGATCAATTAGAGGCACAGTGACAGGACCCTCCACTGTCACATGAACTTGGATTTAGATGCAGCTACACAATCACAAGTGTGCTGCATTCAAGCACAGCTTGGAGATCATATAGTCACCTTCAGCCAGAGAAAGAAGACTGCTGAGAGTCCATGTGAGCTTTACAAAGCCAATAATGAAATCAATATACAGTCGGCCTACAATTATTCATATCTGCCAATTAAAGGAGGGAAGAAAAAAAATCTGTCAGTAAAATAAGTTGAAACTGACAAAAAAAAGTGACAAAAGTAATAATAAAAAAATTCTCTGAAAATCACAATGATTTAGAATTGTGGTTTGAAAGAAATATAAAAAACAAACACATAAAAAACTAAAACAACTAAAAGAGCATGGTGACTTCTACACCTGTTGACAGGTATGTTGGTCCACTGTTCACAGGAAAAGTGTTCTAATGTGTCTGGGACAGTTTTGTTTGTTTTTTAAAATTATTATTTCCAAACACAAATCAAAGGCATTATTTTATTTCACTACATCGTAATTTTGTACATTTTCATTTATTAGTTTTTTTTTTTTTTTTTTAAGTTTCTTGTTATTTGAATTATTGTGAATTTAACCTTTTCTTTAATTGGAGGCTCCGAATAATTTTGAGGACAAATCTGCATACTTTACAATGTCCTTGTTCCTGGTACAGATCTGGGCATGAAAAAGTTCCTCCTTTTTCTGCCAGAAGTGGTGCACAAATAGTGCACAATTACTGTACTATCACTGGCTGAACGACTTGTCCCGCAAATACTCCATCACGTACGGTATCCAAACTTGGCGTGTGGAAACATACTTGTTTCGAGCATTCATTTATGCTTTGAACTCGTTTCCCCTGGGCACACAGGCATTTCTCTGTGTGATAGAATTAGCAGACAAATGCTAAAAATGCTAATTGCTGGTAAGTGGCTGAAAGGGGAACTTTTTCATGCCCAGATCTGTGGTTTAAAAAACACTTGAAATATCTGAATTTCAAGTGTTTGATGTGTTTTCTGAGCAAGCTCTTTCAGGAACTGGTGGTGGAGTGCTTACCTGTGAGGACGCACTTGTGTGAGGTTGCATCATGAAGAAACTCAAGAGCAACTACGACATGCCCTCATGAAAATCAGATAAACTCTGGGACTCGTAGGGAGGCGGGGGACCCTGCTTTTACATATACCTTCTGTAGGGAAACAACTGGGTCCACATGACCAGACACTTTACACTTGCGAGCCACCATTTGAGGATGGCTGCCTTGTCGTGTGAAAAAGTAATAGTGTAAAACTTATTTTAAAATCGTAGACAAAGCACAAGCAAAACACAAAGACGGATTAGAAGTGAAAGACAATGGTTATAATATTTAATATTCTGTGACAAAATCTCTACAGAGAACGTTAATTAAAGATTTGTTAGCAGACATCAATATATCCAGCGTTACAGCATTATGATCGGGATCGTGTGAAAACATAAAAAATGTAAAAAATGAAATGAAATAAGATGAAAAACACTTTTGTACAGAGTCCAAATGAATGTGTGCAATCTGTTGCATTTGGTGTTCTTTTCTTGTTGAACATTTGAAAACCAATAACTCAGCTCAGTCTTCTTGTATTTTATACATTCAGAACAACTTCTTGTTTTAAGTAAAAAATAACAAAAATAAATCACAACTAAGATTTGAAGAAATATCTTCCTACTAATCATCTTATGGTTGACAGACACACTCGGCAGGTTAAAGTGAGGCATTTCATCAGCTTACATTCAAATGACGACTTAAAAACCCCCAGAAATATTCTGTTTCTATAGATCTAAGCATGATATCCAGAAGAAATCTAAGTTAAACTAATTCAATAGTTGTAAATGGATTTTTGAAGGGTTTAATATCAGACTGGACTTCTTAACTTGCCAAGAGTGTCTCGATAAAAGAAAAAAAAAGATTGAGTGATAACCACATGAATGCACTGTGCAAATGGGTAAGTAGTTGAAGGAAAGAAGATATTATTCACGTGCTTTGTTGTTTAATTGTGGGATAAAAAAATAACCCAATGAGGCAGAAGCAGAAGACAACACTCCGTTTCATTTCAGATATACATATCCATGCCTAATACGAATCAGAGAAAAACAAATTATTTTCATCTTCACCTTTAACATTTCTGGAGTTATTTACAACAGTAAGGAACACTGTACAAAAAGAAACACTCAAGTACAATGTTGTAAGCTTCAAACATGATTTTTTTTTTCCTCCATCCCCTCATACAGTCCAGCACTGAGGTTTATCCTTTAAAAGATGGAAATGCATACACGAGTTTGATCCAGCTACAATCACTCACTTGATAGAGGACGTTAGGACATATTAAAAGAATACTCATCGGACATTCAAGAGGACACTTTATACTTTTTTTCTTTAACAAAAATAGACATGGCTTGTCCAGCCTTGAAATTCCCTCTCAGTATATATAAAATTATGTCTGGTTTATTTACAGTCAGATTGCGTTCTGAAGGATTAGAAAGGTCCTGCTTCATTGCTGCTGGGGATTGTGGGTAGTGCACTTTTAGTGTCGACCTATCGAGGGCTGACAATAATCTATTGTGTAGCTTTGCATGAGTGGGGAGGGGGTGATGTCAAGGGAGGGCTCATTCATTTAATTTTTACTAAATTTATTTGCTCTCCAGCTAAATCCTGTCAGTAGACGACAGACAGACAACCGAGCTGAAGATGATTGTAATTAGCCGATGCTGATTGTGTGTTGACATGTCAGCTCAGGGCTGGAGTCAGAGGTAATACTGGATGGAGAATAGGTGACCTGCTACACGTCTGCCCTGCTCTGTAGCTACATGTAAATGCTATTTTTAGTCAACCCCTGCCATTTTCCACTGCTAACTTTGCAAATATTTAGGCATGACTTGCTACGGCTGTGCTTATCTATTCTGGTCACTACTGCCTTAAGCTAACAAAAGCTAGCAAAACCCACCATGTCAAGTCTTAACTTGAGAACATGTCCAAGATTTCTTTGGGAAGAAGAAAAATATCTTCTTCCATTGGGAAAAAAAAAGAAATTGTATATGATTAGTTTTATCGAGCACAGAGAACACAGGCTGAAAAATAAAACTCTGCTCAGGTGGTCAATATGGCATCCTGTTGATATTCATTTAAAAATAACCTGATTCTAATGACATCTCTTTATTTTTTCTAGTTCTCAGTCCGTGTTCTGACAGCGACACTCGTTTTCCAGCGTGCGTCTTTCAGCTTAGACAAGACAGATGTGTGGCAGTGTTTCATCATGAGTTGGTGACATCTCACTGTTTCTCTGCTCCTTCCTTCGTCTTAGTCCGTGATGGAAATGCTGTCCCTCAAACTGATGATTGGTCCCACACCTGTGGAATAAAGTCAACAATATGAGATCAAACCCACGTCTCTATGTGCATGTTCACATGTTCACATCAACGACCAACTGTTCACATTTCTTTCTCTGTTTTCTTTTTAAACCAGACTTCACATTTAACCCTTTACAGGGCACTCACTGAAATACTTGGAAATTAAACATTTCAACCATACAGAAGAGTGTTATTGTGATACCTAAGAATATTACAAGTCTTTAAAACTTGTTTATCTGTTCCTAAAATAATAAGTCCTATGGTAGTAAATAATACGTAATAAAAGTTATATTGACAGCTAATCTCAAAGAAGGAACATAGCTTGATCTTTGATGATTTATGGGGAAAACGCCATGTGGTTCTATGAATTCATGGAATAGCACATGAACTTATAGCTACTCATTGAGGAGACATCTTATGTCAAATATGCTTCTGTGCCCAATCCAGGTTTAAATAATCAGCAGAATTAAGCAGAAATGACAGGCAAACCTTGTTAACTGGGTTTATGGGTGTGCGTCCAGAGCCTGTATGAAGCCTCTGACGCTCTTCGAATCGTCCAGGAGACCTCTCTCTTCGGACGTCCATCATTCGGCCCGGGGAGCGATCCATGCGAGGGTCTGCCATGGCCCTGCCCGGGGAACGCTCCAGCCTGGGGTCGGCCATGGCCCTGCCAGGAGAGCCCACTATCCGACTCTCCAGCATTCTGCCCGGAGACTTCTCTCTCTCCAGCGGACGGCTGGGGGACTTGTCTCTCCTAAACTCTGTCCGAGCCTCTCTGTAGCGGTGAGGTGTGCCGGGATCTCCGTGGACGAGAGGATTAGCTGCAAGCCTTTTAGAGATGTGCTCATTGTATGAGGGAGGCCCACGCTTGTTCGGGCTGTAAGGAGGAACCGAGGAATACAGAAGGGAATGCAACATTGGTGAAAGTTGAAGACTGGTGAAGATTTTCTATGTTGGGCCATGGGCTTCACTGGACACAGCGGGAGTTGGGTTGTTTAGAGGACGAGGTGAGGATAATGAACTCACAATCAAACTAATGCAAGTCAATAAAGAAGACAATGCTGTTTGTGATTAGAAGAGACTGAACGCAACAACTCATTCAGTGTGCTAATGAGATGTGAGTCCGTGTCTGACAGCAGCGACAAAAGAACAGAGCCTGGATGGTGATTTAAACTTTGATACACAAATGTAATCAGATAAAGGAGGTCTTTATTAAGCAATTTCCTCTCAACAACTGTCAGGTTTTTCAAAAAGTAATAAAAGAAAAATAAAACAACAACAAAAAAAAGACACATTAGGATTTGTTACAGATAAAAAATGAACTCCTCTTCCTGCAAAGAAAAAACAAAATGAAGACAAAAACTGTTGTTTCATTAAGAGTTCAAACATCACAGTAATTTAACAATCACCATGTGTTGATGCCAACCCGTTCCCTTCTGTGCCAGTTAAGCCCAGTGACCCGTTAACACCAGTGCGCATAAAAGAGGACAGCATTCTTGGAAATGTCCCAGACAACAGTATATATATATATATATATATATATATATATATATATATATATACACACACACACACACACACACACATGTATACACATGTATGTAAGTATGTATGTATATATTCACTGAACCCAATTAGCTTGCACATTTTTCTCTGGGTGTTATTTCGATTCAACATGAATATAAATGAACTACAGATGACTGTCTAAAACTGGTAAAATGTATGAGGATCTTTAAGTCAGGGAGTCTTATCATTAATGTGACCTCAACACTGATGCCAGCCCTCCTTTCTTGACAGTTGTTGACTTTGTCTCAAACTCAGCTACAACAACCACATCAAAAGGTTCAGTTAGCTTTCTGGAACTAACATGTTCATAAAACAAAAACAAACTGGATCAGAGATAACAGAAAGTGAATGTCAGCTGACGTAGGTTTTAATAATTCTATTTTTTTTTCTTTTCCGTCTTCTTACCTCCGTCCGGAGCCGTTACGCTGCAGATCTCCTCCACCTTCTTGGCTCTGTACCAGGTTCCCTTTGCAGCAAATGACCCGAAGTTTGTTCTGGTAAGACGAGGCCAAGTAAATGGCCCCAGAGGAGATGGCCGGACCAAGGTAGCGTGGGTTTGGGATGTCCAAGTGTGCGTATGAGTGTGGCCTTGAAAGGAAGGCATAAAAACAGACATTGTACCCTTCAAACACTATATTGCTTGAAATGGGTGACATTTATCAAGGTTGTCTATAGCGAGGGTAGTAATAAGTACATTAGAAAAAATAAATAAGAAGCAGAGAGCAACCTTACCCAAGAGCAGCATGTCCCTGAATCTCAATAACATCCAGAGAATTGAAGTAAGTCACAAACAGGTAAGGCTCTCTGTAGGCTGAAATACCAACATAAAACTTTAATTATTAAGTGTTTACTTTTAGACAAACTTTGAGACATTTTGAAAGTTGCATTACAAAAAAATCCTGATTCACACAAACCAAATGAGAGAGGCAGACGGCTCCATTTGATATCATCTGTTCTACTTCTGCGACCATATGCGTCCACAAATACACCAAACTCTGCAAGAAAAAATTCACATTATTGTTCAGCACTAAACATAAATCAGTACAAATGAAAGTGAACACTGCATGCAAATAAAGCCTTACTGATTCTAAACACAAATGTTAAGTTTTAGCTTTCCTTTATATTTTTGATTAGCTGTGTGAATAATTTACTTTACATGTATGCCCACACAAGTAAATGTCTAACCATGGAAACAAAGCAGGTATTCATCCTTCTGTGGGGCTGTGGTGACCTGGATGATGGAAATAGGAAAGCTGTGGGAGGACGCAGCAAAGACAGCTGAAGCTAGCGTAACGTCGTTTTTGTCCAGGAACTCTGCAGAATGAAATAATCAGCGTCAGTCAACCTATTCAGGTGTGAACGCTCAAACACCGCAGTAGCAGAATCGCACTTCTGTAGACTTTGATGAAACACCATCTGCTTGTCAAAAAACGACAGTCTAAATTATAAGAAGCTTACCTTCCAGCACATACTGCTTCATCTCAATCTCATAGAACTTGTTGGTGCCAATAATGATGCTGTAGCCAGTGAAGTGAATACAGCTGCATGGCTCAGAAGTCTCAATCTCCTGCAAATAAAACACATTTAGCAGAGTTATGCCAAAGCAATGCAGAGCATCTTTACAGCTACACAAAACCTTTATCACACTATCAGCTATCAAACTTTAAAAAGCTCATTCACCTTTCTGATGCAGAACTTGTTGAGGCTTTCATTGTGTCGCAGAATTGTAATCTTGTTAGGCATAGCGGCACAGATACACATCCCATTATCAATCTGTAAAGACAGAACTCAAATTTGTTACCGTGAAGTTCAGCTTATTAAACTGTTACTGAACGTAGATCTGGAGGGATTTCACTTGTGCAGACAACCTAACTCACCTTTCCAGAGGAGAAGAGGTGGCATCCTTTGACTGTTTCAAAGATGAAGGGATTGAGGTCAGGCTGAGCTGGGAGATGGGACTGTGACAAGGACTGTTTCACCTTCTTGATCTCCACCAGACACAGAGCCCTCTCCTCTCCTGAATAGCATATAAAACATGCCACACATGATGAGACATACAATCAAACATGAAGTAAATGTCAGTGAACCTGCATGCAATTATTCTCAGGTGCATGTCACAAGTTAGAAAAAACTAAAAATATTGTTAACATATGTTACACCATATGTACAGTTTACCATTATCTAATTTAGAGGAAAAGTAACTTCTATTATAAATATGTATTACAGAAGCTTTGGCTAAGTTCATACTGTACATAAAAAGAAAAAAAAAAATCCATCTCTCAAGGATCTTTTATGGATAGCTGCGATGTAGCCATTACATTACTTCTGATTAAAAATGATAACCCGCCTATTGAATGTGGCTCCTATTGGCCCCTGAGCCTCTTAAATACTGAGTTCAAAGTCTATGCCAAAGTCTGAGCGAAGAAGTTGGAGCACCATATGACACATCTTACACATTAAGACCAAACAGGGTTCATAAACTCACGTCTAGCCTCCAATAACAAACGTCGGTTACTCCATATTTTAGATTCATCATCCAAATCTATGAATTCAAATGTCATTCTCTAACTTGATGCTGAGAAAATTATAAGCTATTCTAGGTTCCTATTAATGAAATGGGGGGAAAAGCCAAGAATAAAAGCCTTGCCATTATACCAGCTCCAACCATTGGGTAGCATTGGCCTTTCTCATTTGGAATGGTACTCAAGTGTTTTGCCCTACGCTCACTTTCCTTTTGGTTGCAACCACACATTCTTGCCTCATGGAGACCAACATAAAATACCACTGACAACAGTTAAAATTAAATATTCCCATTATTACCTTATATCCATTTGGAAAAAATCATGAAAATAAGCAACAAATAATTTTAAATAATTTTTCCTTATCAATAGGTAGAATAATCTTTTCACCAAGGGGTTCACACGCTAGGCAATATAATCGATAAAAATGGATTAAGGGAATTCCAAAATCTGCAGGAAAGTTTTGAGTGAAGATAAAAACAGTGGCATTATCTCAGACCTCTATAAATTGATTATTAAAGCCTCCCATAAACAAGTACCTATTGAGCAACTTTGGAAAGGAGAGCTGAAAGACTTTTCAGAAACTGTTCATGTATCTGGTCCAATGTGTCCTTGTTAACTAGGAACCCAAACCTCCAAATGATTCACCATAAATTCATTTGTAGGGCTTATCTTTACTCGAGGAGATTGCACCTGCTTAAATTTAAAGACAACCCCTACGGTGAATTTTGCCCAGACAATGCCACTGGGATTTTCTTCATATGGTATGGCAGTGCCCTCAGGTTTACTGCTTCTGGGAAAATGTCACTTTCACTGTATCAAATATCACAGAGGGAGAATTAACCCACACACAGAGGTTGCTTTTCTTGAATGTTGAATGGTACTTCAAATCTGAAATTAACTTGACATGAATGTCGCCTAATGTTACTGGTCTCAAAGCTGCTAAAAAAAGATGATAGCATGTTGCTGGAAACTTCAACAACCTCTAGGTGTGAAGAAGTGACTCATCATTTAAAGAGATTGACCTGTTGAAGCTCTCGGCAGCTCAGATTCATAGAGCCCGGGGTGTGAATATCTAGTGTTGGTCAAACCTGTTCAACAAACTTGAATGCAAATGAATGTTTGTTTGCCTGCCCTGTTAAACAAATATTTAACGTTTATAATTATATGTATTCCTTAAGTGACCCTCTGTCTTGGGCTTATATAATTATATTTTTCAAATGCCATTTCTGTGGATGTCATTGATGGAGGAAACTAACGAATTCTGTTTGGCTGTGTTTACTCTATGCCTTCTAAATATTGCTGTGTTTATGTTGGTAAACCAAGCCTGGACAGCAGGAAAGGGACAAAACAGAAAATGTGTGTGTGCTTGCTTTTTATTATTATTATTATAATTAGTTGCTGTTGTTAGTTGTTTATTGCCACTTTAATACAATTTGTAATGTTTAAATATTCACAAATTTAAGACCCACTGCCACACATGGTGGGGGACAATTCATGTGTGCAGCCTATGAGAATCCGATAAGTACTGGAACTTCTGTTGCACAACCCAATAAAAACTTGATCACAAAAACAAAACAAAAACAAAAAAACACAACCCTTAAATGATGAAATTTACTGACCTGTGATCATCAGCAGCTTATCAAGCTCCTTCAGGATCTGGATCTGGAAGACCGAGGTCAGGCCAGGAATGTGGGTCAGAGAGTTCTTAATGACATTCAGAGCATACAAACCCTCCTCAGAGCCAACCAAGACAATCTGAAACACAAAACAAGGATAATCATATCATTCTGACGTCACAGTCAAAGAGTCCAACCATGAGGATGAACAGTTATGTTGCTGGTTCTCAGTTCAAGTTGACAATTTTCTTGTTTGTGTACCTGGTCAGTGATAGGCAGAGTGCAGTTGATGTCCAAACGATCATCACCCTCCAGTTTCAGCAGAGAATTGCCAAGAAGTTTCTATTAGAACAAAGAAGAAAGATGGACATGGAACAGGGAAGGAGAGTGTTTAAAGAGATTTCTGATACCTCAACTGAATTAGAGGAAAACAAGATAACTAAGCAGAGATGAGAGCCAGAGCTTGGCAAACAACAAAAAAGTAAACACACGCAAATTATTAGGCTGGATTGTCTTGTAAGCTGGGGATATCTGAACTAGACGATTGATATTCTCCTTCCAAATACAAAGTTAAAATTTTTAGGTTAAACATACTGTAGTGCTGTTTGATATTTTCTTTTAAAAAGAGCCAAGAGGCTTACACAGTTGGAGTGGATACAGATAAACTTGTTTGTTTAAAAAAAAAAGAAGAAGAAGAAGAAAAAAAGAAAATAAAGGAGTTTTAAACTTTAAACTATACCATGGCCACTTAAAGTTCAATACACTGCTTAAAATGTGAAGACTATATTCATGTTTTAGTTTTAAGTTTACACAATGTATGTAAAGCAATTTGTATTGTCTTGCACATGAAATGTGCTAATTTTTCAAATTTTGCTAATTTTGAATGAATGTGTAACTCCAAATGAGCAGATGGTAAGATTAGGAAAGTCTGCATAGGAACAGACTGAAAACTGGCTAAGAAATTCAACTAGAACTGCACAGAAAACAAAGAGATGAGAGAGCATGTGAAAAATATAGAAATAAACAATGTACTCTCCCCAGTACAAACAGTTTTACACAGAATGCATTGCTTTTTAATCACTTAAATAACTTTCTAAACTCTTGGCTGAGCCTTGAAAACTGTTGACCACTGATGCAAACAAATACTTTCAGAAACAAAAAACATTTTATGAAATAAAAAACCAGAAAGCAAGATCAAAAGCAGCTATTTTTTTATACATTAATTCTGTATATTTTTAGTATGATTACATGTTACATGTTTTAGTTTGTGGCCATGAAAAAGGTAGGGTAAGATCCTCCAACTGTGTATGTTTGACAATTCTTCGGAAAGTGGTTCTTAGACCACAGTGCTATTTATGCGTAGATTTAACCATAGGCCTTTACCAACCAACATCTATATTTGATGTTCATATGTTATTTAGGATACACCCTAAATAGGAAAACTTTGTGTTATACCTTTGAAAAAAAGTAGAGACTGTTACAGCAGCATGTTAAAGCTTTGTGGTTATGGAAAAGATCCCTGCCAACAATTTGTTGATGTATTGTTTATACTATTGTGTGTGTGTGTGTGTGTGTGTGTGTGTGTGTGTGTGGGGGGGGGGGGGGGGGGGATTGCTTCTCTAAAATTTTAAGGTTTAATGTATCGGAGGATTCAGATGGAAAAAAGAAAAGAAGAAAACAGAAAGAAAAAAATCTCATTTTTCCCCAGGGGTTTTAAAATTAGTTGACTCAAATCTCAGATGAACAACCAACAATACATGACATATTGCCCTGGCTGTGTTTTACTTCAGGGGGAAAAAAGGTCAAAACACAGAAGCAATGTGTGAAAAATTAAGTAAACAACTGCTTTTGGAATATCTAGCTGTTTGTTAATATAATGCTAAGGAAGGAAGGCATCAACGTCCACAAACCTCAAATTGAACTGAAGGAATAGACCAAAATTTCTTTACAATGATTTAATGAAAAAAACTACATCAAGTTAGCACTGCTACAAGTGCTTACAATCAATTAAATCATGCCTCACTTTTCACTCATTGCCTCTGCATTTATGCTTAGTTTTGTTGGGTAAATAATAACAGCTTGACAAGTATGCCATGTTCACCTCAAGATGTATTTACCGGTACTTATTTTCAAGACCTGGGAAGTATGGGAAGTATGTTTGTATTATTATTATTATTTTTTTTTTTACTATCTCATGATTCATAAAGTCTTTCAGTTGAAAGAAAGTACTCTCTTTTTCATTTTTGCACATGGTTGCATCGTGCTCCTTTTAGGTATAAAGCTACATGTTAAAACTGATGTAACTTTAAATTGATAGAGGCAGTGATAACACTAGTTTTTTAATCAAGCAGACATTCAGTTTAACAACTATCTATTGCCATTATTTTAAATTCATTTAACACAGAAAATGGAGAAGAATACAAGTAGTTTCTTACAAAAAACAAAACCAAGATATGAGCATAGCCGATGTCTGCCATTAAGCTCAAATAGCATGTTTATGTTTGTTTGTTATGTTTTATTGAAGGGCAATAAAGCAGTGCATTGCTTTGGCAGAAGCATGCATGAAAGCATAGGACACCAAGTCAAGTGTGCAGCAGCCTATTCACACCCATGCACTGTGCAAATGTATTCTCAATGGACCCGTTTTTCAAGAACAGCAGTTTCCATTGACCATGTACAGAAACTGACCCTCAGACTGAGTTGACCTGCACTAAATTGCACCACTGTCATATGCGTATTTGTGCACAGCTACTGCATGCTCAGTCAGTCGGCTGACTGGAGCCCAAGCATTCGTGCAGCTACTTACTGTACCTGAACCAGAGGGGATAGGTTCTTCTGTCTTTTAGAAACACCTGCCTATAACATGATCCACATAACCGAGTTGGATGGATTTACACACACAAACACAAACAGAATTTAAATCACATAAGCAAGGACAAGGACAACAAATAAATACAGGATGTGGATGTTGAGAACATGCAGAGGGAGAAAGAAGGAAGGGGAAGAAAGAAGAAGAAGAAGAAGTGAAGGCACTCTTTGATGTTTATGAAAACATTCAATAAATCTTACCTACTTTTCACACCAAAGAACAGAACCACCACTGGATAAAGCTACCATTTGGAGCATAAAAACCAAGCTTGAACTGTATAAACAAAGCACTGGACTACTCTCACCTCATACAAAAACATAATCTTAAAACTGAACCCCACAATATAAGAATCAACATTCCTCTAAATATACAAATGGTACTTACAGCATCAGCATCCACTTTGTCTTTAGATCCACGGCTACCAGCCACAACAGACTCCAACACTGCCACCCAGCGTTGCTTATCAGGGAAGCTGGGAGCCATGAAGTAGAGGGACTGGCCAGGCCAACATGTGGTGTGGGGATGGGATTCCAGCTTTAAAACATATGGGATGTCTGTTGTATAAAAAAAAAAAAAAAAAAAAAAAAAAAAAAAAAAAAAAAAAAGGTTACTCTGGTAGAAGCTAGAATTTAATGTCGAGCAGAACTGTCAACTCTGTGTTGCATTTGGAGATCAGAAAAGCAGATGGGGTAGGTGAGTCCAGAGGAAAGTCTTGTGCCACTGTATGTTGAGAAGCAGGATTAGGTGATACTGATAGCCCATACCTGACTTGGCGGTGTTGATGAGCTCAGAGGATCCAACAGCACCATGAACAGTCACCTCTCCATCAGGCAAACAGAGCTCAAACTCTTCCTCCGCCTTTATACAGTCTATAGAAACAAAAAAACAAAAATAACTCACTGGATTTTTATTGTGAACTTTAGAGTAAGATACAAAGTTAAACCATAGGCAAACTGCATCACCAAAGATTTGATCAAAAATACTGAAATAGACTGACCTTCCCTGGGCTCAGTGTCGTAGATGGAGACTTTGGTTCCGTCAAGAATCACATATTTCCTCTCCCAGCCTTGTTGTCCACGTTTGCCATTTCTAAAGAAATATGTATAAAAAATTAAAACAAACCACAATCTGTGCTGCGAGCAACATTTTACAAATATATAGCTTTAAAAAACTGTCATACCTCGGCTGCTTCATCCATCCCTCCAAGCGAACATGCCCACTGGCCTCTTTGACTTGCAGTGAGGGCGAGTTGGCTTTTTCTCGACACAGTGCCTCTGAAAAGTGAGTCGCATACTCAGCTGGCAGTCCACAGGTGGCCGGCAGACATGGTGAGCATTTAGGGTGGCATAGTGTATGGCACTCTACAATTTGACAGAGAAAAGATTAAATAACATTTAACATTGTAAGTTATAAGATCTTTATATGCAGAATTTTATCATTATGAGAGTTACACGTCATACTTCAGAAACCAAAGACTGAATAGGGGTAAATATTACAAAAAATATCCAAATAATTTTTCCTGCTACCTCAATGTTTTTGTTTGGGGAATTTATCAGACTTAAACTGTTTCTTCTCCGTTTCTAAAATTCATGTCAGTGAGAATTATCGTCATAGCCAAAACAAGACGAATCTAATACCAACATGACTGTTGTACAAAAACAGCTTCCAGTATCTTTATTAAAGCTGGCCAATAAGTGTCTTTCCAAATATTTTCAGTGCCTGGCTGCCCAGCTACAGTGGACGATACAGACCTAGACAAGTAGCAGCCTGCCTTCCAAAGTGAACAGTGTCCAGGCAGACGGCACATTTGGCAGCCCTCATGTTGAGGCCCACAGTGAAGCGATGAGGGATGTTGTGGTGCATTCGTTCTTTTACACGACGGCCAAACTCTGCAATGCAAAAAGAGCAGGAGAAGCATGAGCGGATAAGAGTAACTGAAAGGAGGGAAATGCAGCACCATAATATTCTGCTACAGGGGTAATCTTTGCAGCAGTCAGCAAAAAGAAAAAAAAATAGTATTAGATGCATTATTCCAAGCAGTATGGGGCAATTTGAATAATGAATTGGTCAGCTAAATTGCAGATATTGGGTGTAAATGAGTTTCAGGATCTTAAAATAGTCAAATCAAAATCCGATTCCACGTGCCAGAGAGCATGGAATGTATTCAAGTGTTTCTGGGTGAGAAGCAGCCTATCCTACCATATGCTATTTAAATCATGACTCCAGGAATGACAGTGAGAAAAGAGACACTTGACCATTAGGAGTAAAACCTTTGGTCAAGTTACCGTCAACACACAGTAAACAAGGTATGCAGTATGGTAATGAGCATGTGGACACAGTAAAACATGCGTGTACAGGGGATGAGCACGTGTTTGAGGAGAAAACACGCTGTTGTGACTGCTAACTTACTTTCAAACGTGACCCTCCTCTTTTCTGTGAGGAGCAAGAGGAAAGAGACAGAAAGGAGAGCAGTCTAACAATAGCTAAGTGGAAGGTCATCACAGGACAATAAGGAGCCTGGATCACAAAGCAAATTCAACTGGGCAATGCACTTTTTTTTTTCTCTCTAAATGGTTTATGATGGATCCAGCGAGGTCAGGTGATCGGGCTGGTATGTGAAGCATCTCTATAAATGATGAGCTTTTATCCTTTGTAGAATTTTTCAGACAGTTTTTTTTTCCACAGAGCTCATTAGGCGATGAAGTGTTTACGCTTTCGTAAGTCAACCACAGAACAGGCTACACAGCTTTGATATAAGGTGCAAAAGTTCAGTTTTTGATACTGATCATCTGTGCCGCCTGGTGAATCCACTGTTGCTTTACTTTGTGAAACAGAACCGAGCAGGATTACAACCTTAGTTGGATAACTAACAAATAAAATCCACAACTGTGTCCTCTTGTGACTGTTTTTAAATTCAGTCCATGTTCCTGGTTTGAGTTGGGTCCAGGATGAACATGTCTGAACATAGTTATCCAACTTTTTTAAAATTAATAATCCTACTTTGTAAAACTGACCATTGAAAGAACACCACACAAGAAACAAAACCACACAAACAAAACAAGTGACCAAGGAGTCCATTTGTTAGCATAAGGTTGAACACTCTTGTGAGGTGCACTACACCCTCAGAACAAGAAATCGGTGGTTTGAATTGATGCCAATTGTCTGGAATTGTATTTACTTTACACATGAATTCATTCACTAGTAAGATGACTTACCTTCAGGAGTAGATGTCTCCTTGGAGCGAGTGGAGGGATTGAGCAGGCTACTGGGGTTGGGTTGATGTTCAGGAGATTTGACAATAGCTGACATGAGGATCTGATGCCGAGCCTGTGCTGGTGTGGAGGAAGCCACATGCTCCTGGGCTTTGAAATGAGCTGCTGTATTACCAGAAGCACATGAAGCAGCAAAATATTAAAGAGGCTGCTACAGGCTAGAAATGATTTGGCTTCACTTCAAAAACACAAATAAATTCTGAAATAAACCTCACAGGGTATGAAAATGGAACAAGACTGGCATGGGAACTTTGCTGAGATATGTCTTTAAATAGATTAGGGACAAAGTGCAAAAGAGGATTTTCTGAGAGATGACAGGCTGTAATTTTTCAGATGGCAGACCGACGTTTTTATTGCCAAATTCAAAAGGACAAAAACTAATACCACAGTTAACTCTAGATGTCTCTGATTTAAAGGTCTGCTTTCAATGACAGACTTTTATCAAACATGATTATTGAATTTTTGCTCTTTTGTTCAAATAAGATCCTACAGATGTTGGCATGAAAAACTGCATATCGTCTCCGTCTTACATCTACACTAACATTGTAAAGAAAAAATAACTTTGAATTCTTCAGAGTATTTGAATCTTCGATTTGGAGTTAAAGTGAAATACATATCAAAAGATAAGAAAATAAAATGTCGAACAATCTATCAGCCTCACCTAACATGGTATTGTTCCCTAGCTCACTAGAGTTGTGTGTTAATTTGCGTCTGTGTGTATGCGTCTCTGGAAGATGTTCCTGAGCCTTACCCATGAATGAACTCTGACATAAAGAGCAGAGGACATAAGAGAAGAAATGGGTCTCGTAATATGGGTTCAGCATCTAGGCCACGAATGTCAAACTCCAATCCTCAAGGGCTGCTACCCTGCAGGTTTTTGTTCAGGGTCCTTGCAGGTTTCAGCAAGTTAAATTTAAGACGTTTTAAAGACTTTTTAAGACCGTAATGAATTAAATTTAAGACCGACATGATGCATTATCAGAAATGTTCAAACGATCCCAGAAATGAACATTTTAATTGCATTAAATAAAAAGAAACTAAATCAATTGAGTGCTAAAACTGATGTCAAAAAGTAGCTTCTTACCCAAAGTAACCTTCCCAACACTTATATCTGATATTTGATTTTAATCAAGTGTGTTGAAACAAGGAAACAACAACAAATTTGCAGGATAGCAGCCCTCAAGGACCGGAGTTTGACATCGCTGAACCATTGATAAATGAAGATAAAAGTACACACTATAATGTGTATGTTGGGGCTTAGATGCTCCATAAAACTCTGTTAACATGCTAAACTTCCCTCAACATATCTTATAAACAAATGCATAAACAATGTGGAATAATCAGGGTCTTGTTAATAAATCTTAGTCAACATTATCAGCATGGCAGTTCTTAAAGAGCTCTGTGCCTACCTTCTTCTCTGAGCGATCGCAGCTCTATCCTCATCTTCTGCAGAGCCTCTTCCAGCTCTGCACACCTTGAACGCTCCTTTTCCAAAGCTAGTTTCATGTCACTGTACTGCATGGGAACAGCTGGTTGGGCCTGTGGCACCAGTGCCCCATTAGTTGTGGTGCCTACATCTTCCCGCCGCCGCCCGAATATACCCTACAGAGTGGAAACAATTATGAAGTTCTTTTATTAAGTAGCAAGATGACTCTTTTCCTTAAAGCCGATTACTAATTTAAATGTTTTTTGGTTTCCCATGTCCATTGTAAAATAGTTCCCCAGACCTTCTTTTTTTTTTGGTGGGTTGGTCCATTTTGGCTTGGAGGAAGTCAATGAGCTTGGTCTGCTGGGAGATGGTCCCCTCCATCTTCACCTTCTCATGGGAATATACAGCCTGCAGCACGGAAATCAGAAGCTAAGAGCAGGAAATGCCTCTGAAGTCAGCTTTAAAAGGAAGTCCCCTTGGGAACATGCGTATCCAGATTTTATCATCCTTGTCCCACAGAGATAATTTCCTTTCTTGCCCACATCCGTCAAACTATTCTAAGATATAACAAGGGAGCATCTTATTCCTGTAGGCCACTGTATATAATCTGATTAAAAAAGTATTATACTAAAACACCTGTATATTCTCCAGCTGGTACTCCAGATCAGTTCTCTCAGTTTTGAGCATGTCAGTTTGGTCCAGAGCATCTTGAAGGCCTTGAGTCAAACGGAAAATGTGGCTCTTCTGGAGGTCCATCTGCTGCTGGAGCTTCCCTTGCTGTGGGGATGCCAAAAATAAGGAAATCTTATTCATAGGTGGCTATGTTTTAAATTAGTTAAATACAGTGAAATAAATGGAGATGCATTGTGTTACACTGGTTGATATCATGTCACTGTATACCTCCTCCATCAACCTCTGCTTCAGTTCCCTCTCTGTCTCCAGTTTCTGTTGCAAGCTGCGGGCATTCATCTCCAGCATGGCATGCTTCTTCTCCAGATCATTGAGCTGTGATAAAATGCAACTTGGTGTCAATTTCTGACATGGACAAGCCATAAACACACTTTCAATAAAACTATGGTGGCCCAGAGAGCTTAAGAAAACACAATATGATTACAATATATATTTGATGCATCAAGATGTGAATGACAATTCTAAATCAATTTTAAAGCATGTTTTTTTTTTATCAGTGTTTTTTTTATGTAACCTGCTTTTTGCCTTTGAATACCTGTCCTGTATTGTTAGAGCTGTCTGCAACTGCAACTATTTTGTCCATTCACAACAGGTCTCTTGTAAATGAGACTGCATGTCTCAATAAGACTGCCTGTGTAAATAAGGGTTAAATAACATGCACAGGGTCGCATCAAAAAATTCCAAGAGGACTGCTAAGAAGTAGCATATGGTGATAAACATAGCAAACATGAGAGACCTCACTGCTTGTTTCCAGTCAGGAAAGGATTAGAAACCTAACTCCAGTTGCTACTAACCAGAGGATCAATTAGCAAACAATGTCAAAGCTTCAACTGAGTTTTCTTTGCCAACTTTTACTGTCAAGGATGCCATCTCAAAACATATTTTACTGAAACACAAGCTCCCCACATTCTATGAGACCAAAGCAGAAGTCATGTAGTTATTTGGGAAAGCTGTTAGGGTAGCTCTAAAGTGATATGTGCCACATCACCACAGCAATTATATCAACATAACACGATGACTGGGAGATGGCTTCTCATGTGCTCCAAATAAGGGCGGAGAATGAATGATTTGCCAATATACACAATAGGGAGATGTTAGTTTAAAAAAAAAAAGAGAGAGAGAGAGAAAGAGAGAGAGAGCGAGAGAGAGAGAGATCTGATTTAAATATACTGCAAAAAATGCTGGAAAATCTGTTGGCAAATGTAATTTTCCATGTAATTTGCCACAGCTTTCTGTTTTAAATAACATACATTAGAAGTAGATTAATTAAGGTAATTCCCAAAATGAGGAATAAACAATTGTTTTATTATTTTTGGAACCCCAATTAACATGATTAAGTCAAATTGTGAATTCCCTTGTGAGTCCTAATAGCATTTTATGCTTTACAGTAGAGGAGGTCCATCCATGTTTGTTTGTTTGTTTTTTTAATGTCCTGATGGACTACTGTTGAGATCTATGCAATGTTTGCATTTATTTTCACGTGACAGTTTGTGCTCATGTGTCTTAGCAGCATACATTAAAAGTTTTTAAAGTTTTGTGTTTTAAATGTGAACATTTTTTAAGTTTTTTAGAGGCAAGCTCTTACAGCGTCAACACAAAATACATTATGACAAAGTGAGACATTTATTGAAAAGAAATGAAGACAGAGTTAAGGTTAAATCACAGGTGACAGACTCACTGTGTCAGACAGACTTTCAGCCTTCAGTCTTTGCTCCTTCAAAGCCTGCTGTAAAGCCAGTATCTCAGCCTTATGCTCTTTGACTGCCAGTTCCACTGCCTGGCGAGACTCCGTGCTGCGCTGCTCTGCACGCAGCCTATCAACAGCACAATAACAAGTTACATAATAGTAAAACATTTCAATTATGAATTAAAATGACAAACAAAAATGATCTATGCAAAACAAAAGCCTGTGAATTTAAACATGTAAATGTGTGAGCGTTACCTGTTCTGTTTTTCATTGTCCAGCAGCCTCTGCAGGTCCCTGGTGCGTCTCTCAGCCTGATTTTTTTCATCCTCCAGAGCTCCTCTCCATGCCTCCCACTGTCTCTCTTTCTCCAACAGCTCGTCGTTTAGAGACTCCAGCTCCACCACCTGCTCCTCCAACATGCTACATGTTGTCTTCAGTGTCTCAATGTTCTGGGAGCATACATGAAAGAACAGACTTAAGAGAACATCTTTTGCCGTTTCGTGAAAAAAAAACCACATGATTGTTGTCTGCATTTCAACATGTGGTCTAAATGGTGTAAGGCTACAATATTAAAACCTTTATCTGGCTTTCAATTGAGTATTTCAGCATATGTGAAAATGCAACCCAGACAATATTGGACGAGTTAGAAAATACAGCTTTACACCTTGACTAATGACTTGAGGCAAGCAACTAGTGTACCTCTGCTGCATGCATGTTACCTGCTTCTGGTTGTTGAGGTGCATCTCACGGTCAGCCACCTCCCTCCTAAGGCGGTCCACCTCCTGGCTGAGTTGCAGCTGATCCTCTCTCTCATCTGATGCTTCATCCAGCTGTTTTGATAAGTAGAAGTTTTGGCGGTTCAACTCTGCGTTCTCCTGACTGAGCTGAGTAAGCTGTTCCTCCAGGTCAGTGATCACCTGAAACAAACAAACAGGAAGAGATGAGTAAGATGAGTCAGAAGTTGTTACACTTGTTCAGTCATAGCACATCTGAGCTGCAGACTCTATAAAGCGCTGTGAACACCAACAGTCATTTTAGTTCCAGTCTGACTAATATCAAACATACCTTAGTTTATTGGAGTTGCAAAGCTACAGTTACAGCAACTATTTAATAATTGTATGATATTAATTTCTTCCCTTACACTCAGCATATGGTTAAAACTAACTGAATGCAATCTTTACAGCTGGTCTGAAAAAACCTGTATCATCAAATGCCTCATTAAAAAAAGGAAATGTTTAAATGGTATGGGATAAAATAGGTTTAAAAAGCTGTAGCATTAGGCAAACAGCTGACAAGCTGTCAGAATCTCCCAAGCACAGATGTGACTTGGTGTGCTCTAAGTCAGTACTTAAAAATATTTCTTCTATGGCAGCTGTACTGACAACTTTCAACAGATAACACACCAAGCTCCGTTGTTTTTTGTTTTTCTTTTCAAAAGACTTTTTTAGTAGACCGCATGGTCACATTAGGATGAACTCTTCCACAATCACCTTACTGTATTACTGGTAGTTTTATAGAACCTTGGAGTAGCACTTACTGAGCAACTGTCTCTCAGAGCATCAAACTTGCGCTGAATGTCGTCTCTGTGGTTCTGTTGAACACAAAAGAAAATGAACACCGAACATAAAACCGAATTTGATATACATATCATCATGAGAAATTGTGTTCTGTTTTAGCTTTATTCAACATAGATACAGTAATGCTACATTAATGTAGCATTAATAATTAAACACTCAGTTTATTTAATTCCAGGTTAAAGACCTACCTGTTCTCAGCTGCATTTGAATAATTTTCAATCAAAAATGAAAATCTTAACAGCTCCTTATGTTCTCTCTTTTGTTTTTAACTGTAGATCATGCTTCTAGTCTTTTGCTCTTTTACTTTAATGTCTTCTTTTCTTTTGTATCCTGTTGTAATTCTTTTAATGTGTTATGTAAAGCACTTTGAATTGTCCTGTACATGAAATGTGCTATACAAATAAACTTGCCTTGCCTGCCTAGCATCAGCACTCCTTTGATCAGCATACAAAATGCAGACTTAAATCAAAAGATAATGAGTGCCCACCTACTTCTTCATAAACAATAACAATGACACATGTGTACTTGCAAAAGCTCATTTTACCCTCAGGGCAGTGATTTCCTCCTCGGCCTCAGCAGTGGTCTCTTCTAGTTCGGTCTTAGCTTGCTGCAGCTGACTCTCCAGGGCAAGACGGGCAGCCTGCAGGCTGCTGATCTGGGACTCGCGCTCCTGCAGGGACAGGGTCAACTCCGATACCTGCCTCTTGATCTCTAGCTTCTCTTCTTCATGTTCCAGGCCCATCTACAGCACAGAAAAAGTTTCAGTGAATGAATACAGTAATAAGATTATATTACCTGGACTTCCCATTGTTGTACATAGTAGTTTCAGCATGATTTAAACTTATTAGTTCATCAGATGGCATCCAATTAGCCGAGAAGGGCAAAAGCAACGATCCATAAGAGGATGACACAACCAGTTTTAATTAATCTTAGGTTATGAGAGTGAAAAAAAGAGATTAAAGAAGAAGAAAGAGATTACTTAGATGACATAGGGTGACACAAATCTTAGCAGATTTAGAAATGCGAACCAGAAAGTCATACAAAGAAAAGAACACATTACAAGGTGCATGCAGTTTTTTTTATTCCAGCAACAGAATAGTCTAACGACTGAAGGTACTGGTGAGATTTGTGAATGTGGAGGACGATATGAGTGTGTTTGTAAGCAAGGGCACAGAAAGGCTAGCAATTAGTGCCAATCTGTGTATAACATCTCAGTGGGGAAGTGTGTGTGGGGAGGTTGGGACATGACAACAGGCTGTCTACCAGGAAAATCTGCAGACAGGTTCTCAGAAAAAGGACACGCTACTCCTCAGATGTGTTGAAAATGCTTTTCATAATGTGTGTTTGCACTGAATACACAAGCAAAAAAAAAGATTTCAGGATAAATTTGTCATTGTTGCGGACAAACATGTCAAATTCCAGGACTGAACTCAAGGCTTTATCAGGATGAACTGTTCACTATAGATGTAAAATGGCAATTTGACCTTTTTCTAATTAGCTGTTTCTCTAAAAGGTATCCAAGCTCGCTTGCTGATCAGCTGCCTTAATCCCTTTTGTGGATGGTAATGATGTAAGACTACAATCTGCGCTGGTTAAAGTGAATTACTTAATCTTGGGATTATAGATCTCTCTGCCTCCTGTTGCCTCACCTCCCGCAGCCTGCTCTCCAGCTCAAGCAGCCGAGTTCTCTTGGTTTGCTCCTGCTGACTCATCTTCTCCAGGTGTTCTTCTAGTTTGGCATTTTGGGCCTCCAGCTTGCCAGCCTGAGACTCCAAATAAAACTTTTGCTGCCGAAGCTCTGAAATCATCTCCTCCTGGGCTTTCCTGACAACAAAGAAAAAAGAAAAAAAAAAAAAGACAAAAATACATAAAATTTACTATAGCATGTTCAGAAGCATTCAGTTTATTTTTTTCAAGTGGTCACTGGAATGTCAGAGCATATATTTGACATGTTCATACAATTGTTTGTCATTGTAATTTTCTGTAGCGTAATTAAGTTTAAAACTTAAGGGTGAGCTGATTTTACAAATACTGTATGACACTAATAAACGTACAGTACAATAATTTCTTTTGTACAGATGAGCTACAGCTGCATCTCTTGCATTTAGG
This sequence comes from Atherinomorus stipes, assembly GCA_023101725.1. NCBI lineage: Eukaryota > Metazoa > Chordata > Actinopteri > Atheriniformes > Atherinidae > Atherinomorus > Atherinomorus stipes. The sequence continues at coordinate 832,828 of JALJCO010007983.1, read as the reverse complement.
CTTAAAGATGACACAGTTTAAACAAAGGAAAGACAGCAGACATGACGCACAAAGATGTGGGTGCATCCTAATGAAGCGACTGGAGACAAAGGGTACATAGAGCTCTCAGGAAAACACAGTGTAGGTAGACGGTTTAGTTAACTCACATATTTTTCTGGGTGTAGATGCTGCTGTTAGCTGCCAGCTTGTTAGCCTCTGACAGCTCAGCGATGCGCTGCTCCAGGTTCTTCATCTTAGAATCCATGGCATTAATGGTCTGTAGGAAGAGGGGCACAATGACAAGCAGCAAACACCACCCTAGTAAACAGATTATACTCTTCATAAATATGAAATCAAATCTAAGAAGAATTATTGAATGCATGTGTTTCTGCAGCACATTTTATTGAGAAAATAATCTTTACATTAAGAAAATCCCATGGGAATCCATTTAGGTGTTGCCTGAAATGTCTCCTGTCAATGTCAGATGACTACCCCGAAAAGCTTCTTAGCTGCCTCAGTTCTACCACATTAACCAGATTAGAACTTAAGTCCAGGCTTTATTGAGCAACATTAAGCATGCTGCAGTTTAATCTATATTCTTTAGCTGTGCAATCCAATACATCTAATCTACTATATAAAATCAAGATGATACAAAGCTAATTAAAAATCACACTCTTAAAATGAATTTATTTAATGTTCACAAGTTCTTTCACTCACTAGATGTGCTAGATGTTTCTTTAACTGAGGGGAAAAAAGCTGTGTTCACTTCAGGAAAAAAATACTAATAAATGTTTGGATGTGACTGTTAAAGCAGCTTCTTTTGTTATCTTACTGCTTTCTGTTCGCTGATAAGTTTACAGTTCTCCCTTGACTCCTCCTCCTGCTGTGCCCTTTTCGCCTCGAGGCTCTCCTTGTCGGCCAGGTCTGCCTTCATCTGGGCCTCCAGAACCTTGATCAGTCAGAGTCAATGAATATCAGACTTGTCCGCTTTGATTTAGGCAAATTCATGTTTAGGGTACAGCCAGTAATCTGCTACATAACAAAGTAGTCCTGCATGACATGACAATGAATGTGTGGAAACTTTAATTAGTGTGGTGTCAGTTCTCATTGTAAAACACAAAACAGCTGTGACTCACATCTGCAGTAACACTGGTGTAAAATGTCAGCACTGACAGATTCGCATAAAAAAAAAAAAAAAAAAAAAAGTTGACCCACCTTGATCTTATCTTCATAAAGTCTCTCCTTTTGAACCAGCTGAGTTTCCATCCTCTGTGCTGTTGACTGGGCATCCCTCAGGTTCTCCTCCAGTTCCTGCAGAAAATGCATGCTTAACTGGATCTCTCCATCACAATGATCATAAAACAAAATAAGAAATCTGCACAAGTAAAATTACTCTAACACCAAATACATCTCAAACATAAGAGAAAAATGAACTTGCATTAAAAAGCTGGAAATCCGCAAACTGATAGTGGCGGTGCCTGTTCATGTTGACGTTGGTAAAACTGCATGTGTATGTTAGAATCCAATAACTAGCTCTACATTATTGACAGTCATATGTAAGGCTCTGCTCTCAGAAGACGTGTGTTCATGCTTGCTCTTGGATAACTGAAGGTAGATTGGGGTTGGGCTGGATGAGTGGGCGGAGTGGGTACTGGGCAGTAGGGTGAAATTAGGGGAGGAGTAGTCCAGAGAATTAGTGAGCCCTATCTATAGGTGTCTCACCAGGATCTTTTCAGCCATCTGCTGGATCTGCTGGGATTTGGTCTGAATGTCATCTTTCAGCTTATTCTCCCGCCGCTCAACCATCTCGAGCCTCTTTACCTGGTTCTCCAGGGTCTTCCTGCCCTCCTGCTTACACGACAAAAGACACAACATAAAGCTAATTGCACAGAACATGACAATCCTGTTCCAGCAACAATGAAGGAAGTTTGACCAAATAAAATCAAACAAACATGTTGTATATTGACTGTTCGACATTATAGATTTAGTCTGGTACCTCCGTTTCTCTCAGGCGACGTTTTAAAGTATCACTAGAGTCAGTTTTGCCTCGCAGGCGCTCCAGATCTCGTTCCAGTCGCTCTTTGGCCTGCCGGACATTCTGCAGCAGCTCAGTGGCTTCTGTGCTCGCCTTCACTGCCTGGGGGGAAATCAGAAGGTCAAAGGCTGTTAATGGATCCCAAGACAAACATCTGAATATGGTTGGGCAATTCCTACCAGTGGACACCAAGGAATGGGGGTGTGGGGGGGATAGAGAATAGCAGATTGTAGGTAAAATTCTTGAATTCCTTTATAACACTTGCCTTCTACAAACACCATGCAAGGTTACATTTAAATCACTGAATTAATAAAAAAGAAAAAAGGAAAGGAAAGCATCACGTTACAAACAAATAAAACTACACAATGCTAACTATTTACCTTAGAAAGTTTGTCTTGTAGCTCTTGGATTTTCACCTGCTGTTCAGAGTTGGTCTTAAAAAGAGAAAACAGGGAGCTCTCTCATCAATCCTGACAGAGACTTTACCTCTGCAAAGATATGTGACAGAAAAACTGTCTGACTCTTTGTTTACCTTCTCAAGTTTAGAAAGAAGCTCCTCCACTTCAGCTTTTCCCTGCTCTTTTGCCTGAAAAGACAACATTGTGGAACAAATTAACAATTTTACCCTCAAACCAAAAAAAGCCTTAGATTTTTATTCATCAGAACTCCAAAATTTTATGTGAAATTTAGAGTGAACATTCAAAGTATGTATTGCTTAATATACTGCAATTACAAATATATTGTATTCATGTTATCATGAACAAAAAGTATAGCAGTGAAAACAACACTTTGGACAGCTCTGGTGTTTTCTCTTAGTCAGATGTTCCCAGGTCACATCTAATTGGAGGCTCTCAGGAGGCATCTGAACCATGTGAAATTTGATAAAAACAACTTATTTCAGTACAATTAAACACTATTTAAGAATCTACATCTTAATGTTCAGAATAATTAACAGCTGTGTACTTTACTTAAAAAGCCTATTTAGGTCAATAATAACTTTCTTTTCAGAATTCTGTGAATAAAAAGTTACAGGAGGTCAACAAATTCAGTCGATTCTAATTGTGTTTTACATAGAAGGAAATCGGTGAATAAAAAGTTACAAGAGGTCAACAAATTCAGTCGATTCTAACTGTGTTTTACATAGAAAAGAAAGGCTTGAGAAGAATGCAAAAAATAAAAAACAAACTGTTACTTAATGTGATCCTCCTAAAATAAATCATGAATGCAAACGTACCTTCTGGATCCTCTGCTGGTATTCGACAGCTTTCCGTTTTAGTTCTTCACTTGTTTGTCTGGATTCTCTAAGCTCGGCTTCATAAAGATCGCTGCGACGTCGTGCGGCTGACAGGTCTTCCTCGAGTTGCCTGATGGTCACCTGCATCTCTTCTAACTGGGCATGATACTCCTGAGGCCACAAACAATGCACAATGATGAGCAATAGTTTTTAAAAGAACAACAAGAAAAAACACTTGCAGTTTGAAGACACACTGGTCATGTTCTACTTCAACAATTCCAACAGTCACAATGTTTAGTTGCTAAAATCATATTTCTCTAAAACAAATGGAGTTAATCTAATAATCATTATGATTAACTTACACAGAACATATTTATACTGTTTAAGAAGTAATTGCATCTAAAGCAAACTGCATCACAACGTCGGTTATTTGCTTTTAAATCTTTCTAAAGACTTCAAATGACTCAAATATCATTGTGTAAAATAAAAGTTTTAATTCAGTAAATTCAAAGAGCTTAAACACAAATATGTTTTCAAAGGATGGAGCAAAACTAAAGAAAACTACACATACAATAACTGTTTTTTTGGGGGGGGGGGGGTTTGTGTGCTGTTAGTTAGAAACAGACATCAATGTACATTGCAGCCAGAGCTATAAAGACCAAGACATTCCCCTCCAGATCTGCTGACGCAGTTTCATTGTGCAGTGATCTATAGAATCTGCAGTGCTCTTTGGCAATGAGCATTCATCAGTAAACATGCCAAAATAAATGTTGAAAAAACTGTATTTTAAACACTAAAAATCCAGTTGTCAACCTTACACAATAGAATCAGATTGAAAGGAAACCAATGGTACACTCCATTAGACTCTTTTCAGATCAAACATGTTACATTATTGTTAACAACTCAAAACCCTTTTTGATCAAGCCAATTTTTTGTGCACCCAGATTTTCATCTATCAGGCAACATAATTAGTTAGGACACATCTGAAGTTATTTAATGTTTTCCACTGTAAAATCATTTTCTAGTTCAAGATTAATTTGTTTTGTCAAAGTGTGTCAAACTACTGCAATTACAGTGTTTTGTGTCCCTAAATGGAGGGTGGATGAGTCTCTTGAGTAATGATCAAAGTCTCCGCTTTTATACCTTGCAGGGATGCCATCTGCAGGGATGACCTTTATAAGTGCTGAGGACTCAGAGGGGAAGCCCTGTCTGTGTAACAGACACACACTGAGAAAGAATTTTATCTCACTGCTTCTTCAGTTATACCACTATCAGCTATTATAGCTTAAAGACTGTGGAAAACACAATATCCTCTAAACAGAGAGGATTTGTGGAAGGAAGATGAAGGGTTTTATTCTTTCAAAAAGCACTTAGGACAATAAAACCCCCTTTTAAAATTAAAAAGTTATTCTGATGAGGAAGTAGAAAAATTGACATACTTGCTCCTTAATTTCTTGCAGCTTGTTGCTCTGCTCTCTTATATCATGTAATAGCTGCATGGCCTTATCATCCTCCCTTGAGACCTCAACACGCGCCTCTTCCAAGCTTCGCTTCAGGCTCTGCGAACACATACATGCAAACAGACTCAAGGCACATTCGACACTGATGTTTTTAAATGTTTAGCACAACAATGGAAAAGAATGCCAATATCTCTACAAATACCAACTTGAATATTTCTTTTCTTAAAAATAAATGGAAAAAAAAAAGGAGTATATATGACTCACACTGCACTCAGTTATGTAGGTGGCAAGGTCTTGCTCCAGGATGCTTCTCTGAGTCTCGGAGGCCTTCAGCTCCACATCCTTTTGGTGGAGCACTGACTCCAGGTCAGTCATTTTTCGCTGGAACCTGGAGATTTCCTGTTCCATCTTAATGGATCAAACAAAACAAGTTTTACCCAATGCCTTCAAGTGGAGGTCAACAATTTACAGTTGCTTTGAGTTTCAACTGCAAGTGTCTGTACCTGCACAACAGAATGGCTTCAAACCAGCAGCAAAATCCTCGCATGCTAAAGCATGCTTGGCTGATGAAGCTAATATTGATTCAGAATCTAAGTAATTTCTCTGACCAATCGTCCAATAAAGGATGGCTAAAATCACAATGCTGGACAAAAAGCAGCATTATCTTGGCTTATAACAGCACCACAGTGCAGAACAGATGTTTCTTTTATCCATGTTTAGCAAGTCTGCCAGAAAAACACAAGAAGTCTGGAAATAAAGCCCATAAAGATGGACTGAGTTTGCTGAGAACCAAAATATGCTATTGCAATTTTACAGTTTCCAATCAGCAATTACTCAACATTGTTCTGCATGTACAATAAATGAATTCTTCAAAGAATAGGTTCAAAATTTGCATTTGCTTTAAAGAATCATATTGGAGCGCTGCTGAAAATTAGGGCATGCAGATGGTAAACTATGTTAGGTTTGACAAAAACAGCAGATAAAGCTTTGGTAACAAAAGTTTGGGATGAAATAGAAAACATAACTAAAAAAATAAACAGGTTATGCACCATCACCTTATGACATTTGTCTTGAGTGTCTTGTAATTCTTTGCTTTTAAGATGCAATTTCTTTTCCATTGAGTTGGTCTTAGCAGGGGAGTTGAGGCCTGCAGACACGGACCTGAGGCAACAACATGAAAAGAAATTCCTCATTCTGTTTATGTAAATCACCAATTATTTAAACCTGAATAACCTTTAACATAACATCAAAATGCAGAGATGTGCATTGTAATCTAGCCTGGTGTCTTTATGAGACAAAGTTAAACAAATATTTCCATTCTTATCCCCTGGTGACATGTTATCATTTTGATTTGCTTCTGTAAAGTGATTCACCAAATAATCACGATATATGGCAGATAAAAGCAACATCAATAGCTTGACTATGGCTGGGTACAATAACATTATCCCCCTATAACTCCCCTTGTGATAGAAAAATATCACAATATTTCAAAACATTTTAGGGAACCAGAATCAGTACCACTGGCCAAGTTATATCATAGAAAAAGGACATGTCACAAAACAGCATGTTTTAACTGCAGCTGTAATTATGTCTGCTAAAATACAGACATGAAGCATAAGCACTTTGAAGTGCATTTAGTCAACTCAAAAACCAGGACAATTTTTAACCAGCATTCTTGAAGAGGAGAAGTATTTTCTTTTTATTATAGTATATTCAGGATGTTAAAAGAAAAAAAAAAGCAACAACATAGACCTGAGAAAATTGTTTATTTCCCTGACAAAAAAGGCAATTGGGGATCTTGGACTGTGTTGTCTCCAAACTAAGCTTTGCAGAGTCCAAAGAATACATTTTTTTCCCTAGAAAATGTCCTCTTTTGTTTCCATTCTTTTGGAATTATTTAGATCATCGAGCCAATTTTTAACCTTTGCTTACCAGTGGCGAGACTGAATAGAGGTTTTCCAAATAAATGAATGGACCTGTATGAATGAACTTGCAAATACTGCAAGAGGATCTTTAATAAAGTTGACACGAGACTGAGTCATGGTGTTAAAAATAATCACAAATGCAAGCTCTGCTCTCTCTGCAGCCAAAAGGGAAAAAAAAATCCCCTGAAACACATTTATAAATAGTCCAAATACTTTATAATGCATAGAGAAATCAACCCCCACATATTTGGCTTCTTCAACAAAAACACAAACACCACACCAGTCATTTTCCAGTAATTTCACGCTTTCCTATTGATTAGATAGGGAAGCATTCCAGCAAGCTGAACATGTTAGAATTTAAAAATTAATGTTAGACATCTAAATTCAGCTCCTGCTCAACAGTTTAGAGGAGCTGCACACAGGTAATATGGCAAATTAAGTCTTCTATCAAAGGGTTTCTAGATCACGCTGGATACAGTTTGTTTTTATAGTGATTATTTTTTTCCCCTTTAAATCAAAATAAGTAACAGTAGTTGATTTCTTTTTCTATAACCTTATGACTCTTTTCCTGGTGTACTTTAAATAAAAAATAAATAATTTGCTTTAAAGAAAACAAGGGTAATATCGTTAGGGAGAAGAGTAAATAAATATTCTGAGCATCTTTGTGGCCGCTTTGTGTAGATGAATATGTTGGTTGTCATGTCTTTGACAGCTAGGACATAACAATGCACAACATTAAGATGCAAAGTAAAACAAACAAATGAGTAATCCTACATGCAAGACATCAACAGCAAATGTGGACAAAACTGAGCAGACAACATTGTCAAACCAGTTTTACCAAATCAAATCTAAATACGATGGATAAAACATGAGCTCTGCTTCATACAATCAATACTTTTTTCAAGTTTGTATATAAATGTATACATTTTATCCAGACGTAATCCAAAAAAACAAGCATCTTGACAATAGAATTTTTTTTTTTGTTGTTGTACTCAAGTCAAGTTTTTGGCCTGAATGACTCACTATGAGGGAGGTCAGGAGCTCTGTGAAAACAAAAGAAATCTAAGCTCATGAACTCTTCGATTTCTCCAAAATCTGGCCATTAGCCACCAAACAAAATCTTAAACCATGTAATAGCATTAGATTAGGGTTAAAATGGTCACCTAAAATCATTGGAACTCATCATTAAGGATACTTCGACGACCATTTTAGATACAGCATAGCCATCTGGCATCATTCAAAGCACTGTGATGAGGAGTTCTCAAAGTATCCTACACTTGGCCAAAGTGTTAGATGACTGATAAGACTGAATGTGCAAGTGACACTCAAGTGTCACTCCCAAAATCATCAGTGGGCAAAAAACAGACACAATTTCTAAAAACTATACCACACATTTTTGCAGGAGACCTCATAATTTCCTTGAATAACTCAAAGTTCTTTAAGAATATATCAGTATATTTTCTTAATGAAATGAGTGTACATTGAAGCTATACTGCAGAGATTCTAACACTTGCAGATGGCTTCTTACAATTTTGAGGCAAGCTGTTAAGGGGATTTTATTGAGTTTTGCTAATGAGGAGTCAGACAAACAAGTTCAAAAAGAGTAAAAAAAAATAATTATAATAGCTGGAACCCCCAAAACACATGATTAGCATTTCATTACGCCTGGCTCTGAGCTAATTTTTCTTTCCTTTCTGGCATTGTAATGAAGAAAGTGAGCATGCATATGCATGCACCCACTCAAAATTGTGATGCATTCTTTGAGCTAAGAGCTCCTCTTAGTCAAATGCAGCAAAGAAAATGACTGGCCTCAGTTAAAAACCATGAACAGATGACTGATGGTGTAACAGCAAGGGACAGAGACATTAGAAGAGGGAGAAAATAAGAGGAGGAGATGAGATGGGTAAAGATGGGGGTGGGGACTGGGAAAGAAAAAAAAAAAAAACACATCACGGTTGTAACCATAGAAATAGATTCTCTCCCCCAATCTGAGCTCTCATCCTTTTTCCCTGTCTAATCTGCTCACGCTTTTTCTTCCCTTTTCTGTTGCTGCTGCTGTCATGATCCGCAGTCTCCAGCACCATTAACCTGCGAGAGCACTGGCATGGGGCTACAGAAATAAAACCCATTCTCTAGCTTTTATATCAAAGGTTAAGAAGCCAAACAGCATTAGGCTAAATCAAAGTCCTAAACCCCATGCTGTAAAAGTCAGGAGTCATTATGCTTCACAGGAATAGAGAAACCATAATAACAGCTGTGAGGGTGGGAGAGTGTCTATGTGTGGGGTTCCACTTCTCAGCAATCCTCATTGACACACTCAGCCGCATACCAATCAGTGCTGATGGCAAGATAACGCAGACCAACATCCCCTGGTCCATTCATTTGATCTACCTATGCATCGGATCGATTATGTGTGATCTCAAAACACAAAGAAACGGCAACAGAAAAAGAAAACAGAAGAAGAGAGCACCAGAGAAGAGGGGGATCCCTCCCCTCCCTCATTCCTTGTCTGACACAGCATATGGCCAAACCAATTTTAGCCCCGACAGGCACAACGCTAATGACAGGGACAACACTGACTGCCCAGGCCACCATGCTAGGTCACCTGAAACAAGGCTACCTGGAAATTGTTGCCGTGGTAATCAGGAGTCTAATGGCTGAACAGTGGCCAATGCTAGCATGGGGTTTTGAACCTACAACGGTGTTACAGAGGTGTATAAAAAAAAAGCAAAACAAAACAAAAAGCAGCGGATTTACTTTTTTAAAAAAAGAAGGTAAAATAACACACTTATACACACATACACAAATGCAACAGCACTGGTAAACAGGTAGTACTTACTCAGTTTTGGCCAATAATGTCAATGCTCTGCTGAAGAACCATCCTAGAAAGGGCAGATCCTGGCCCTTAAAGCCTACTGGCAGAGCTCCTCGCTGGGTTGCTGAGGCTGGCCAGGGGGCAGCCTGCTCCGGCTCCTCAAAATTAGAGGTGTCATCTTCAGCGTGCAATGCAGGAACGAAAGGCGGGAGAGCTGCAGGAGTAAAGGATGAATGGAAGGAATAAGAGAGGGCAAGGGGGTGGGGGGGGAGGAAGCAGCGACTAACAAGGTAGTAAAAAAATGTAAAAACAAAATAAAAAAATAAAAACACAAGGAGAAAGGGAAGAGAAAGGAGGGGAGGAGGAGCAGAGCGGTGGGAGCCTAGAGTGCGGTAAGTCGCGCGTTGATGCACATGCTGCCTGTTTCCCTCCCTCCTCCTCTCTCCCTCTCAGACACACATGCTCACTCGCTCTCCCTCACTGCAGCAGACCAAGCTAATCAGCTGGAGCTACAGCTGAAGCAAAAAGCTCCTTTCGTGTTGAACTGTCAACAAAACCTGCATACCCAATTATGTATGTATGATGCTGCTGATATTCTTATTTATTATCATTCAAAGAGAACAGATAAAATAACATCTCCCTAAAAAGCATTAAAAAGCTCCTGAAACCTTAACATTGCATCATAACTGTGTGCTGTTTAAAAAACTAGTTTCATAATCATTCAGGGATGTAATACTGTCATAGGAAAACAGCTTAGCAACAAAGATGTTTTATAAACACTTGAGAACAGGAGGGTTTAGTCATCTAAAGGCTCTGAACTAAAGCAATTCGGCAGAGTAAACACTCATCCCTGCAGCTACGCTTGTGAATTGCAGGCACAATGTAGGGATGCACTTTGTAAATGTGACCATGCTTCATTGAAAATGTGATTTCAATGTTATTTGTGTGTTTTCCAAGAGTTGGTGAGCTGCCAGCGTCAAACTTAGTGGAAACAATGACCCATACACTCAAACAACAACAACAACAAAAGACTACATGTATTTTCGCCACAGAAATTCGTGTCTGGTGTTACAAGATTTGTGATGCGTCTGTTGAGAAGTAGATGAGTTGCAGATCTTTACTCTGTCTGCCTCACTTCTTGTCTCTGCCACCCATTCTCCTCCTAAGGAAAGAGCTGGCGTACTGCCAACAGTACACAGAATCTCATTATGTTACTACTCAAAACACCACTGGAAGCACAGTTGTTTTTTTTGTTGCTTATCTACATCCACACACGTGATGCATTTATATACATTATAAACAACATTAACTAGTCATTCATTATCTCTCTGGTGATATGATTACAGCAACCCCGTGACATTTTAAGCCAAACTGAGCATTTTTACTTGAAAGACAGGAAAACAGAGCATCAGGAGAAGGAAATCCCCTCACCTTGTCTCAAGTTGTTCCAGTCTACACCGGAGAAGAAAGAGTGACAGCGTAGTCCCTGGTAACCCAGTCGCTCTTTTGCTCCACACAGCAAGCTCTGCACCAAATCAACAAACTGCTTACTGACATGCGGCTCCTCTGGAAATTTTAAATAACGCTGTGGGCAAACAGGAGCAGAAGATAGATCGGTTAGTTATGAAATAGTTCAATCTGCATATTATATTGATTTTATGGGGAGTACAAAGTTTATTTCTTCAATCTTTTATCTTTAAAGACAGTCTGTGTACCTGGAAGTTGAGAATGTTGTGAATGGTCTTGGTAGAGGTGCCATCAGAAAAAGGCGACTTAGCATAGATCATCTCATAAGCAATGACCCCAAGGGACCACCAATCACACTCAACCCCATAGGTGCTGTGAGAACCCTGATTCATGGCTGCTAGGACCTCAGGGGAGAGAAAATCCTGGGTTCCAACAGGCACTGTGGGTGCAGCCACCTTAAAAAAAAAAGAAAAATAAGGAAAAATTAAGAAAACTCCTAAATGATACAACTGCCTAAGGCTGTAATCCACTTACGGTTTTATTAGCAGTCAACCTGGCAGCAGATCCAAAATCGGCCAGCTTAATGTGACCAGTCCGATCGATGAGAATGTTTTCTGGTTTGACATCTCTGTAAGTAAAGAGTTTAGAAGACATCTGATACTGCTTTCACAGAGCTGTTTGTTATCCGCATACTGTAATATGTCTACTGCTCTGAGGATAATGGAATACATTTGGAAAGGTCATCCTTTTATACACACTCAGAAGTCAAAAGGGAAACCAAATTAGAGAAAACTTAAGTCGGGAAAACAAACGGGAATCTCTTGTATTACTTCCTTTATCAAGTTCTTCAGGGACACCTTTATAGGCCAGTTCTCTGACACAAAGAGGTGTGATTTAGCAGCCAGTGTCTTACCTGTGGACATAACCTAACTGGTGGACAGCATGGATGGCCTCTACCAGCTCACCCAAATAAAACTGAGCCATGGTTTCATCAAAATTATCCTCATATCGGTTCAGCAGAGACATCAGATCACCCCCTGGCAAGTACTCCATAGCCTAAAAATATATACACACACACACATACAAGAGAATTGTTAGAATATAATTATGATCAATGATTAATGACTATTATGATGAATGAATTATGCATGTTTAAATTTTATTGGTCAAGCATGATGCCAACTAACATGTCTATATTTAGAAGAAAAATGAAGTAACAAGTCAAGGATGTATTTGAGCTTACATCACAACCCTGCTGAGTTTCAGCTTATAGGGAAGTCTTCTCATTATAGATTCCCTTATGTAACAACCGGAGAGTACTACTGATACATCTGTGATACTGCAGTCAAAGCACTGCTAAAAATACATCAAGAATAACTGCAAAATCCCTCTGCAGCTTGTCTGTGATCACAGACAGAGGACGTTTACAGTTAGGTCGACATGCTACAACAAACACCTCACTTAACATTTTTTTGAAGTTTGAAAATTCAAATCATTAATGGTCCCACAGGCCATTTCATTTGCTGGCTGTACCTTAAAAAGGAACTGTTAAAGTTGATTTGGGCTATACGTTAGCAACCACGCAGCCATAATAGGCGAGAGCCCCTGGCGCATGAATGGTCTGCAAGTCTGAATGAACGGGAGCATTCTCTAGTGTTACCTAGCAACTGGGTGCCTCTCTAACACACGGATAAAGATGGATGCTTTGTATTTTCCTCCATGCTCAGTTAGTGAGCAGGGTGAGAAAGACAGGGAATGAAAAGAGGAAGAAGAAGAATTGAGACAGACAAGCAAGAGGCATGAAGCAAGATATAGGGTGAGAAAGAAAAACAAAGGGCAGTATAAATGTGAGGCTTTCCTGCACAGGAAATGCCTTTTTTCATCACAGTCTAAGCCAGCCTAGGTCATCAGAGAAAATATAGATTTTGTGCGGTTAACAGCCATCACAATGATTACACTGTGTTCTCTCTGGAAGGGATTAAATGACTATGCTTAACAGCTAAAGATGTGTTTATTAACAGGGACACAAACATTGTGGGAAACAAGCATGTTTCCTATCTCAACAACCTTCAAATCGGTAACATGCACTGTTATTCCAAATAAAAGACAATATACACAGCGTTATGTGTACAATTAAAAAACTAAGATTTAGTAAACCATGCACTCAGTCAGTGATTTGACCTTTTTTTCTATCACATTTCCACAGTGGTAGTTCCCAGTATTTAACATGGAGTGTAGCTTTGCTCAAAGATTACCTACAGCACTTACAAGACCTGGTTCAGAGGGGGGGGGGGGGGGGGGGGGGGTAGAATAGTATGCCATTAGCCGGAATGAAATCCTAGGCTCTCATTTATTAACTTTTTTGTAGATTATACTCAAAATCATATTAGAAAGAATGCAAAAAAAATTTTTTATGTATAGACCTGTTGTGCGGTAATTTGCAAGTAATCAGCTGTTGACAAATCCCATATGTTCCACACAACCATGCACAGGCCCATTCAGGACAATCTAAATTCTGAAAATTCTGGAAAATCATAAGAAGATGCAAAATATCTCTTTAAAGATAACATTAATATTGCTTGTGGTTCTCCCTAAATAAACAAGAAATCATAAAACAAAACACATTACTGTAAGCTGCTTCTTGGTGATGTTAAAACCAACAAAAATTACCACTTAGTTCACTCATGGTTGCAAGGCAAGAGATAACCACTTAATTATGGACGGAATAAAAAACTAGGATGACCCTTTGTTCGGTGTTTAAAGGTTTAGCTGACATTAGCACTTCTTACAGATGTGGGCATGAAAAAGTTCTGCCTTTTTCTGCCAGAAGTGGTGCAGTGATAGTGCAGTATTAGTGCACTATCACTGGCTGAACGATTTGTCCTGCCAATACGTCATCACACACAGTGTCCAAACTTGGTGTGTGGAAACGTCCTTGTTCCGGGCAGTCATTTATGCTCTGAAATCATTTCCCCTGGGCACACAGGCATTTCTCTGTGCGATTGAATTAGCAGACAAGTTGCTGGTAATTGGCTGGTAAGTGGCTGGCAGTCGGCAAAAAGGGGAACTTTTTCATGCCTGCATCTGTACACCATTACACCATACTGAGATCTCTGTGAGAAAAGCAGAGATTAGTGAGAACACCATGGGGCTATTTGGTGAGAATGCCAGGCACAGCAGGGTGTCATCTGTATAGCAGTGACAGAATAAATCATGTGAGGGGATAAAAGGACCCAAGGCTGTGTAGTGTATTGCAAAGAGACGGAACCCCACAACCAAGCCTTGAGGCACTTTAGTGGACAGGTAATGAGGTATGGATGTTTGTCTTTGCTATGACACTCAAAGAATGCAAGGTAAGGTAGGATTCAAACCACCATTGTGGTTTGATTATGATGTCCTTTTCAAAGAGTATTGATGGAAAGATGCAGTGTGTTTACTGTGTCAAAAGCTGTTAAAGGGACTTGAGGCAAGATTAAGAAACGAAACTTAAGACTGCCGCGACTGTCGCTTCAGGTAACTGCAGCCATGAGCCAAGCAGTCACGAGTGCATGCACAAACTGAAGCTGTTTACTAACCTTTTTCTTCGTACTAACACTTTTTAGTGGTCTTTAAGTTGATCTGGATCGTTTGCTGATGGCAGAAGAATCCATAACTATCGCTTACACAGGGTTTGAATTTACCGTGACCGTCTTCTTCCTGTATCAAAACTGCGGATGTAGCGTCATTTGACATCACGTCCACAGGCAGCGCGGGAAATTCGGACACCAAATTGCAGCGCATTTTTCTGCACACAGCCTATTCAACGCAACAGAGAGAAAAGTGGGTAGAAACGTTCTTTTTGGTATTTAGCGCTTCATCACCCATTAGTATTAAGAAAAATGGACGTGCATGTTTGTTTGTTTGTTTTTAATTCCTGCCTCTAGTCCCTTTAACTGGTCTAAAATTATACAAACCAAGTGCTAAGCTACAGCTCTAGCTGCCTTTAAGATTTCTATCAAAGGCAACTGAGCTGTTTTAGTGACCACTCTTTAAGTCAAAGTAATTTGGATTAGGAAAGGTTGCTGTGAGAGAAAAAAATATCTGGTACCTGTAGTTTTGGCAGCATTTCTGCTGGATGTAGAGGAGAATAGGGCATCCCTTGAAATTAGCTGGTTTGTTTATATTGACTTCATTTACTCTCAGCAGCTGTGAGACTGGTAAAAAGATTTCAGTGTTGGTTTGCTGAGGGGAAGGCAGATTAGAATGAACAGGTTTAGCGGATAGTAGGGATGGGCAATATATTATCGTGCGCGATATATTGTCAAAGAAATTCCCCACGGTAATAATTTGTCATCTCAGGATAAAAATGATGAATTCATTCGAATTTATCAGCTTGCATTTAAAGTTATTTATATGGTTATTTTTTTCTATTTACATTGTTTGAATAAATGTCAAATTTGTTCTAATATTTCAGACTCATTTGGTTGGTATATTGCAAAACTACAGTTTTGCAATAAATAGGGTTCTCAAGACAAAATGTAGTGATAAATTTACAATACAAACAATTGGGCTGATATTTTTCATGGGGCTGTTCCAAAAGCAGCCCCACTGCGATTTGCAGTCGAGTGTGAAGCGGCCGGGATGAGAATCAGCACCTCCAAATCCGAGACCATGGTCCTCGCCCGAAAAAGAGTGGAGTGTCCTCTCCCTCACGAGTGAGGGAAAAATGGAGCGGGAGATGGACAGACGGATCGGTGCGGTGTCTGCAGTGATGCGGACTCTGCATCGGTCTGTCGTGGTGAAGAAGGAGCTGAGCCAGAAGGCGAAGCTGTCGATTTACCGGTCCATCTACGTTCCTACCCTCACCTATGGCCATGAGCTGTGGGTCATGACCGAAAGAACGAGATCGCGGGTACAAGCGGCTGAAATGAGTTTCCTCCGCAGTGTGGCCGGACTCTCCCTTAGAGATAGGGTGAGGAGCTCGGTCAACCGGGAGGGGGCTCAAAGTAGAACCGCTGCTCCTCCATATAGAGAGGAGCCAGATGAGGTGGCTCGGGCATCTGGTCAGGATGCCTCCTGGACGCCTCCCTGGTGAGGTGTTCCAGGCACGTCCCACCGGGACAAGACCCCGGGGGAGACCCAGGATACGCTGGAGGGACTACGTCTCCTGGCTGGCCTGGGAACGCCTCAGGATCCCCCCGGATGAGCTGGCGGCTGTGGCCGAGGTGAGGGAAATCTGGGCTTCCCTGCTTAGGCAGCTGCCCCCGCAACCCGATCCCGGATAAGCGGAAGAAGACGGTACGGTACGGTGTTCCAAAAGGAAAAACATTGGGTCAAATGAAGAAGCAGTCACAGATCACTGGCTGTCTTGTCTGTGGCAGTTTTGAATGAAAATGGAGTCAAGTTTTCTCTCTCTTTCACCTTCTGTTTAGAGGGTAAAGTAATTTTTTTCTTTTGAGCTCCTTGACTCATTTCCTGCTCTCCAACCGCTGTGTGCGCAGGGCTGGACTGGCCATCTGGCATACCGGGCATTTTCCTGGTGGGCCGGCGGTGATTTTGGGCTGGCCAGCTTTTTTAAAAAAAAATATGGTAGCTTTTTAGTCAGTGGCATAAGTCATCATACCTATTGGTACAAAACTGGTAGATCGGGCCATTATTCCTGAGTGATTGTGGGCTGGACCAATTACAGCTGAGGGCGGAATCACCCTTCCATCTTGGGCCGCCGTGGTCAATCAATCAATCACACAGAGAACTACAGGAAGAGTAAAACCTGGAAAGATTTCACGGGGAAAATTGGGAATTAAAGAGACCAGCTCTTCATACAGATGCTGCCAAATGTATTAAGATAACACAGAAGTTTGCTGGAGGCTGTAGAGGAACTTTCAGCCGCAGGTGACGAAGGCGGAGGTCGCTGGCAGGTGGATGAGGGGGGACCTGCGGCGGACCCTGGTGGGGGGTAAGAAGTGATGAACTACACTCTACCTGGGTCTGATAAAAATTAAGTTTGGGTGTAGTCTAGTTCATTTTTACTGTGCTTGCTAACTCTTTGAAAGTCAGTAGTTATAATCAGGCTGTGGATCGCACAGCGCACAGGGAGCGCACGCATCGTCGTCAGCTGTGTCAGACACAGATATCAGCGTTATAAATCTACCAGGGAGGTGAATGTGGAAATCAGCTAGAATATTTCTCCTGCTACGCCAATGTGTCGCCTTCATCACAGGCACGCGCAGAGCTGAATACTGACGTTAACGGTAATTCTCAGTAGTAAAAAGGATCCATCATTCTTAGGTCTTATTAATGCCATCGTATTATCTGAGAGCTGAATATTTTAGAGCAAGCCCACTAAATGAAACGGTTGCATTAGGAGAAAATAAAAAAAACTGGTCTGTCCCGAGGGTTTGTTTAATCCCCATTTTTCAGTCATTTATGGAATATTATTCTGTGATAAAGATTGGAATTGTAACGTGACTTCCAGTGTGTAGCTGTGATATTTAAATTATTTAACTATCATCACATGATGTGATGGGGAGGTTACCCAGTTCATGAACAGCTGTATAGTTCAGGAGCACTAATTTTAAGATTGCTGGTATCTGGCTACATCCGGTTTATCAAGCCTGTTTGGAGTAAGATTGTAATAGGGGCGTGTAATCTATGGCATGAGTATGGTGGGGGCTGCACTTGCACTTGAAAAAAAGTTCAGATAAAAGATAAATAGAGTGCATTGGTTACCTTTTTTACCTAGTTCATGTTTGTTTTTATGAAACAATAATTCGGCCATTGTAACAGCTTGCTGATGATATTGTAGTTTTTTGTCAACTTGTTCATACTTTATAGACCACTTAATAGGCTACTGTATAGAATAGCAGGACTGGGAGGATGTGTTTTTTTAAAATCTTTTTATTTAACCTTTATTTATACAGGTAAATCCGATTGAGACACACCCTCTCTTTTTTAAGGGAGACCTGTTTACCTAATGTTTATGTCTTTAGATGGTGGAAGGAGGTTTAAGTTTAAGTTTATTAGACAAGTAGGCTACATTAGACAAGTACATACAAACAAGACAGCGTACAAGCACTTGTTTTCATTCAGAGGTGTCATCGTCGTTCCATCAATATCTGGTGGGCCAGTCTTGGTTTAAAATGCCCGGGCTGATTTTTTGTCCCAGTCCAGCCCTGTGTGTGCGTCAGCAGAGATGCAACATTTCTCTAAGAGCAGCAGCAAAAAATATCTGCCTGAGAACAAGAGTATTTGCACACACACAGACAACTATCTTGAATTATTTTGATTTAACAAACATTTCTAACCAGTGTTTTTTCAATTCCATTACTTAAGTGGAGCTATACCTTTAAGCTAAACATGTTTCAACACTAAAAAACAAGTGTTTGATATGAAATGAAACATTCAGACAAGTTATACCAGTATATTGTATGTCGACATCTAAAACAAATATAATATGATATATTTGGTCCATATTGCTCAGCCCTAAGCAACATGATATTCAAATGAGACATGTTGGGAGTGAGAGCATGAACAGTGAATTTCTGTTTGAAGGACATAGAAACTTAATCCCTATCATCCAGACATGCGGGAAGTATAAAAGGAAACTCAATTGAGACCACAGCCAGGGTAATGGTGTGTTCCAGGTTTGTCAGTGAGAGCCAGTAGCTCCACATATAAATGATTAGCACATAAGGCAATAAGGCATACAGTATACTGAAGATGAAAATAAAAATAGTCCTGATGCACACATCAAGTGTTGAAAACCATTAGAATTTTTATCGCTTTATTTGCCCTTTTGATGGTCTGTCGAAGTGAATTCACGTAAGTGAACTGGCTGGTCTTTGCTGAAAGAGGGCTGAACATAAAGGCTGGCACTAAAAATGAATCTATAGCTCATACCTCTAGCATGGCTACACTGAATGCAACCCACACATAATGATAGATTGCATCCAGCTGAATACACCCTTTGAATTTGCAGTACAAAAGGTTTGTTTTGGGGACATAAACTCAAATTCCCTAGCTGAATTGATACTCAAAACCACGAGCTAAAACTCGAAGGTGGAACTAGTATAATTGCTTTTAGGTGCCATGAAGCATGCAGAAATGTAACATTGACATTATAAAGGAATCTCAAAAACCCAGTGAACTTGTATTTGAGATTCTTCAAAGCATCTTTGTGAGAGGATAACCTAGTCAGATGTTTAAAACTTGAAAAACACCCGTTGTAACGGCTGAGCTAGATATAACAAAGGGATTTTTAAGCAATTTGCTGAAATTGTCACTTAAAAAGATAAATCTAGGACCTAAACACAATATTAACAGCTATGATTTATTCATGTTATAGCTTATGTATTATACCAGCAAGCAATAAGTTTGTGCCTTACCAACATTTTCACTACCATAACTTTATATAGTATACTACAGTAATGTCAAAAAGATACAAACACTTCAACAATCAAATGTTGTGCAAAATGTTATTTCAGTGCATCGTTAAAAGTAAAACAAAAATGCTGCAGCCTCACCAGGTAGACATTGTCTTTATCCTGAAAGGCATACAGAAGCTGTGGGATCCAGGGACCATTGTTGAGAACCAAAATCCTCCGTTCCTCCTCATGAAAAACCACCTGCAAAAAAAAAAAAAAAAAAAAAAATCACAAAGGCATGCCATCAGCATATAAACGTATAATATAGTCAACACAGATAAACTACTACCAAACACTGAAAATATACCACATTCAAAAACTGAATGTGCTCTTTATACGACTTGATTTTGTTTTCTATACAACTTGGAAAAAGCAAATAGATGCACAAATGGCATCAACATTGAATAACTACTAATTAAATAACCTGCTCTCAAAATAATGCACGTTAGCCACTGAAATCTTATCAGTCTGCCACCAACACAAACATCTAACTTCTGATCATCAGGATTCACATCTTCCTTCTTGAGCCTGGGTCCATGAAGCTTGTTCTGTAAGTGGCTTGCCATTTAAATTAAACAGAGCAGCCGCAGGAGGCACAAACAAAACATTTCTTGTTCTTTGAAATTGTATTTCAGATCTGCTTCTGTCACAGCTCATGTACTATTCTGACTGAGTTCTGCTCTATTAGTCATATGCCAGAGAGCACAGGTATGAAATAATAAATTCAAAGTTATTCAGCTCTACAGCACTCTCATGTGGGTATTTTTAAGATTACAATTTTGGAATGGCAACTATATTTACACTCAGTTATCTGAGCCTATATGAATAGATGCTTGTCAATTCAGAAGCAGAAAAAAAAAACATGACAGTTTAGCAACACAGCGATCCATCACACCTTAAATGCAGCAAAGTGGAACATAAAAACATTTTTAACTTTACTGCTTTTACCAGAGCTTTCCCTTCTGACATGTAAAATGGTAAGGGAAAAAAAAGGCCTATCATGCAATAAACTCAATAAATTAAAATGAAAATTTGGCTTCAAAGCCATCAAATTTAGACAAATTGAAGACTTACATTTTCTTGAGAGCGTAAAACTGACTTTTTCATCACTTTAAGTGCACAAACATCTCCGGTAGACTTCTCTCTGACCACTTGAACTTCAGCAAAGCGACCGCGGCCCACCACTGCACAAAGTTCAAAGTCATGGAGTCCTGGCTGAAGGGCTCGTAGCTCTGAAACCACTTCTGAAACTGTTTTAAAGACAATACACAAATACATTTTCAGATGTAAATATCAAAACACAGCATGCAAAATACTGAATTGAAGGTAAACAACTACATACTATAGGTCTAGGTATTCCATAGAGGTCCATATTGCTGATACTGTAAATAATCTGGTCTGACTTGGATTATAATGATGCTTAAAAAAATAAAAAAAAAAAAATATATATATATATATATAATAAAGAATGTATAAAGAATAAAGACAGGTTAAGACTGAGTATATATATATATATATATATATATATATATATATACCCAGTCTTAACCTGTCTGTTTTATTCTTTATACATAGGATTTGGCACAGAGATGAACCTGCATTTAATTTCATCATAATTCTACTATAACATTAAAGATGCTAATTTTCAATAAAATAGTCTGCTTATGTTCTGCAGTATGTTAGCCAGTTTTATAAAATGGGTGTCATTTCTTTTGTATCATCTGTAAAACTGTAAATACTGTAAAACTGAAAAAAGATTAAGTATCATGGACTTTAAAGAAAATAAGGTAATTGTTAGAAAGTCTGAAAAGCTGAAACAGTTAACTGCAACAACCATACCATTAATTAGCCTCTAAATCAACAAAGATTTTAGAAATTAGTCAGTCATGCATTTCATTTCATTCATATAACACAGATTTCTGCATCCAGCCAGATGCCCAAAGTGCTTTACATAGCAGGACATCAAAACAATGCTTACACTTCTTAACAAACTTTGCCACGTGATGTATTTTCATAAGCTCTGGGGAAGCGCACTCTTCATAGAGCAGCAGCAGAGCCTCCAGAAACTCCTCCCGTCCCACAGTGCATCCTCCCTGCTGCCCATACAAGTCGACTCTTCCCTAGAGACCATACACAAACACAGGAAAGGGAAGTCAGCTCCTGACTGTAGTAACTGCAACTAATTTTTGCCCGTTAGGACTGTCTGAGACAGAAAAATACATCTATTTCAAAGCATAAAAGCCCGTAACAATACATTACCTGAAACACCTGATTGAGCCGCAAACTGCGGTTCGTGATTAGGTCAGTCGAGGAAGACAGCGTTTTCAGGCTTCCTTGGCTCACGTATTTGAACTTCAGCATGGCTTTCTTAACACATATAACCTAAGCACATAATAAAATACAACCAGAAGAAGGTCAAATGCAGCGCAAACATAGAACTCTATCAAACACAGAACAGCCGTCGTATGACAATTCATCCCTTCAGCTTGTCCCATGTTAACGGTAACCGTCAGTCTATGACGTTGCTAATCAAACAAGAGCGCGACACGATTTAAGTGTCTTTCATTCACTTGGACAAATAAAAAAAAAACTTTGTAGCTTAGTAACACTCACCAGACAGCCATGTAGAAATTAATTATATTGTTTATACATAGGCACGCTGATGCGCCAAAGACTTCACTGTTTTCCTGTCTATCAGTGGAGGTTCCGGGTCAACTTTCAAATGTTGCGCCTTCCCTGCCTACCTCACGCGCTACAGCCTTGGCTAACGAGCCTGTTGAATGAAGGCCACCTTTGATTGGACGTTAGAATTCCATGTAGGCGGGTCTAAGCGTGCATTTGAACCAATGACTGATGGTTGAGCACACCATGAATCGCTTCCTCTGGGCCCTGAGCAGAGCATTACTACAACAGATGGAGATTCATGTCAAGTAACTGTACCTCATAAAAATAGTTCATGAGGTGTTTTTTGTTTTTGTTTTTTTTTAGATATTATCTGGACTCTTCTTTTTTTTGTATCAAAAATCAGAATGCATCATTTTGAAAATACAGCCATCCTCTAAATTTTTCACACCCCTCAGTTAATGAAAAAGCTAAATTCACCATAGTAATTCAAATAACAAGTCACTAAAGAAACTACCAATAAATAAAAATTAACAAGATTATAATTCATTGAAATACAATATTGCTTTTTGATTGTGGTTAGAAATAATAATTAAAAAGCTGTCCCAAACACACAAGAGCACCTTTCCCATGAACAGTGGACCGAAATACCTGTCAACAGGTGTCTTTCTAAGTCTTTCTAAACATTAGAGGAAAACACCTGATTGCAGTGATTGACTCAAAGTGTTGCTCTACAAAATTTTAGCTTCGGAGCCCCATCATGTTTGTTTACTTGTTTTATTTTTTGTATGTTTATTTTTAATATTTATTTCAAATTAAAATTCAAAATCAATGTCATGATTTTCATAGAATTTTGATTTATTGTCACTTCTGCCAATTTCAATTTATTTAACAGACAGCTGATTTTTACTTCTTTAATTTAAGGGTATGAATAATTTTGAGAACGACTGTATATTCACACAATGAAAGCAATAAAGAAGAAAAGGGCAGGGTTGTGTGTGTGTGTGTGTGTGGGTGGGTGTGTGTGTGTGTGTGAAGGGGGGGGGGGGGGGAATAAAGTTTTTTTTTTTTTTTGTACTTACATAAGAATATAATAACATGTCTTCTCAGTTTGGTGTTCTGTCCAGATTGATTGGTCTCATATCAAATAGCAATTTTCACACAAACTGCTGTTCCACAACAGTCAGTCTTTTTGCTGCTGTTTTCAGCTTTTTCGTGTTAACAACTTGAAAAACAAATTTGAATACCATTTTGATACCCATATTCCATCAGCCTAGGAGTGATTTATGAATAATAATAATAAAAATGGACATAGTCAAACTCAGGGCCAAAACCTTTATTTCCAACAGAGATACATGTTTCATAATTGTCAGTTCCAGTTTTCCAAAACTGCGTGGTCAGATAGCCTAGACTAATAAGGAGCGAGGAAGATAAGTTGGGGACTGGCCAGTCGCCTTCAGCTTTTCCCAGCTGCTGTGGGAGTCGTTAGAGGTGTGCAGTTAAGGTTGGGGTTGAGTTTGGGATTTGGGAGTGGGGTTAGGATTAGGGTTGGGGTTGGGATTGGGCGGTGTAGGGCCAGGGGCAGGTGCAGGAGCAGGGGCTGGGGCTGGGGCTGGTGCAGGAGCAGGGGCTGGGGCAGGGGCAGGGGCTGGGGCAGGAGCAGGTGCAGGGGCAATATAGCACCCTCTCTTGTGCCACTGCATGTCCCGCACACGTCGGACGGACTGGATCTGAGGTGCAGTGGCTCCCCAATCGTTCCAGTGTTTGAAGTCTCCATGCTCAAACACGTACTGGCGCCCTCTGTAGCCTGGGTACATGTATCCCACCCACCTTCAAATGAAAGAGTATTATATCACATTTCTGAGGCTAGGAGCAACAAAACAAACACTTTTACAAAGAAATACACAGAAACTTAATTCTGTTTAACATAAATACGTGAAAATTGTTCATGGCTATGGTTTTTGATACAGTGGCACTTAATTATTGGCTAGACATGAACCAATGTATGTGATTATATCTTACGTTCCACTGATAGCCTTAGCACTGGCCACACGATCCTGGAAACCATAAGCCCACAGACTGGGGACATCATCATCAACAATCTCCATCTTTCTGCCTTCAAAGCTGGCATTCTCAAAAAGGTGCAGCTTGTGATCTGCACTGTCCTGCAGAGAGAAAGAGCATGTTTCAGCATATTCAACTGTAATCCACAAGTAGCTCATACTATATTAATAATTAAACACATGTAAAGTAATAGAGTACAGAGTAAGTGTTTTAATGCAAAAAGTTTACTGTTGTTGTAACAATATGAACTAACCACTTTCACAGGCCTGAAGGAGCTCAGAATGTAGCTACTCTGACAGTTGGTCCAGGTGCTCCAGCGAGGATACTCTCCTTTCTCAAGCACAAACTGCTCTCCTGCAAAAGCTGGACGCTCAAATCCCACCCATCTGACAATGTTGACAAATTAAATTAAATGTAAATGCGTTTATTCAGGGCAAGACAAGAAAACTAAAACAATAAAAAAGAATATAACAGGATTTATATTTAAAGGCAACTGAGAGTCACTCACGGTCCCGACTCCACAATGACTGAGCCAACTCTTTGTGTCTTCTCCAACACATCTTTACATTCACCAGACAACTCCACCTTTTTTCCACGAAAGTTCTCAAACTCAAATACAGCCAACTACAAAACACAAACAAGTAGAAACTTGAACAATGTGATCCAAATCCTTGTGTTTCTGAGGTCTTTTCAGTCCAACTTAACCAGTTATGTGCTAATATCATTTGCAATGTTAACAGAAAACTTCCTCGTGTAAAATCTGGTACCTTATATGTGGCTCCAGCCCCTCCTTGTCCCTTCTCTGCAGGCAGCTGGTCTGGGGTTCCCTGCTGTTCTGTCATTTTTTTCTGTAAAAAAAAAAGACAAAAGTAAACAGTGATTACAACGGATTAGTGTTAAATTTACTTGTGAGCAACATGACTTGTCAAGTATGAACATTGTCACAAATGGATTTCAGAAGCAGGTAAACAATATTAAAGCAGAAAAGCAAATCTTGTGACTTTGAGAGGAACTCAGACACACAGGCCTGTGATTGTTGAAAAATCAGACTTCTTTTTTTTTTTTTACATTTTTGCAAATTACAAATCTATCAGGAACAAATTTGTACACTTTCTTTTGCACTTAAATCAAATTTGTGTGAGTTGTAAAAGAAAAAAAACACAAAGAATGTACACATAGTGCTACTTTAGGACCAAATATCTGGACGCAGATAGGGAAAAAAAAAAGGCCTGTCAGGGACAGGGATTATCTCGACTTTTCCATTTACCTGGATGGCTTGTGCTTCACTGCACCCCGAACAAGCCACGCTCTCCGTCTTTCCTCTGTCTTTTCTTTCTGTTTCTGCCTGTCTCAGTGTGAGGGTGTGTGTGGTTGTGGAGGCCTGGCGAGCGGTTGGTGGATGCCAGTGGGGGTATTTATGGTTTATTTCTGGCCACAGCAGCAAAAAGCCTGTTGATGCAGCAAGTCTGTCGCACCCATTGTGTTCATCACACTGCTTCTCAATAGGATTGCCCTCTGTCCCTGGCACACTGGCAAGCGTTGCCCGGCTCTGCCCATGCTGCCATCCCGACCATGATCCTATAGTGGGCACAAGCACTGACTGCCAGCCAAGAGAATGAACAGAGATCAGTCTCACTCAGCACTATTGGCCCCACCCAACTATCTTGCTCACCTCTCTCCGGTCTTCTACCTGTTTCTTTAACCTTCTCTTCAACCAACACCCCCCCCCCCAAAAAAAAAACCTGACATGCTACATAAAAACACATGTAAGGTTCAATGCTTGGGTTCTCTATGTTGTATTAAGAGAACTTCATCTTCCATTTTACTGAGACTGTGTAATATTTGATTCAAGAAAAACAAACAAAAAACAAAACACAGTAACCATGATTTCATAGAAAAACTTTAATAAAATTCCCTCAGTTTCCATTTAACAAACGGTATAATGATCATAAATGATTACATAATTCATGACATTCATTCTTCAGTATTAAAAAAGGCACATAAAATGATCTAAAAGGGAAGTAATGCAGTTGTACAGGTCTGACGAGGTTTTGTAAAACACACTTCTTAAATCTGTTATTGCCCCTTAAAACCAAGTAATGTTAAAAAAAAAAAAAAAAAGCAAACAAACAAAAAAACATATTGGACATGTTAAAGAAACATAGTGCTTAAAAAAGTCTGGCAATGAAGTAACAAAATTAAAAAAACAACAAAAACAAACAAACAAAAAAAACCTCCCAGAACTTTGTCACTACAGTTCATTATTATTTTTTTCTATTCCTCAGATGGACTGGATGACAATTTGCTATAATTACTTGTAAAGTGCTTCAGGCATTATTTGAGACAATTTATGATTTAACACACCATGTAAAAGACAATAGGTACAAGTCAAACTAAATACACACAAGTTTTATCTTTTATATTCAGCATTTCTTTACATAATAAGTAAACACACAGCTGTCTATGATTTTGCTGATAGTGTGGGCATGTCTGCGTTGTGAGGAGTTTGTCTGGTCTGGACTCTTTAAAGGTTAGGACAAGAGCTTAAAATAAAGGCTGGAAGTAGATCTTAGTTTAGCATTGGGGGAAGCCATTTAGTCGTAATGGATTAGAGAACAGGGGATGCTTTATATCAGTAAATGAGCATCCATAAAACTATAGAAAGGCAAATGTGTGTATGAAGGTAGGTACCCTGCATACTGTAGGACCTAGTGTCATCAGACCCTGTTAGTATACAGAGGAATGCATAGAAAGATAATCCATGGCTTTTCTTAAGATTACACATGAGTATTTATCCTCCACCGAGCCCTCACACAACTGATAAGATATCTTGGCTCAGAGCGTTGGCACCATATTGCAATTGCAAGACATTCAAGTTCTTGCTGTTCAAAATTCATCTCAAGCATGTTTCAGGAAAGATCCGAAATAAGGCACTCAATGTGCAGAATGGAGCAATCACATCGATGTTTCTGGAAGCAGCAGCAGCAGCTGAGATGGGCTGGTTCCTACCGAGCTAAAGTGCAGCGTCTCCTAAAGGGAAGAAAAGATGCAATAAACTGAAATGGGAATTTGTTGGAAATGTAAATCTTTATGTAACCTGTATTACCATGGGTGCTTTTAGCTTGTGAAAGCACATTGTGATAGAAAATGTGGCTGTGTGCATGCAATGCCACAGGCAAGCACGAGTGCTCAAGCAGAGTTAAATGCATTCAGGTGCAAAGATGATGCAACTGTGCTGCACTGATCCTGGTAGGAGAAAATGTTGCAAAGATAATGGCTGATTCCTTCCTTTATCTGTGCTGTCAGTTTGCTCACAGCTTGCATCACAGTAAAATGAATTCTCCTGACAGCACCAACACAAAGTTTTAATCACTCACTCTGTTACAGCATGCCTAATCAGCCGTGTTGCTCTGTGACTCACTAGAATATTTGCTCGTTTTAATAATGGCTCGTCTCTTGCAGTAATGCATAAGTAATTTAAATTTACCAAAAGAAATTAATCACAACACAAAGTCTTTGAAAACTAAGTCATGTGTTACAAAAACAGCAAAGCGTGAAACTTTCATCACCTTAACTCTTCAGCACACTCTGAACCTCTGAGACAAGCTTTGTTATAATTTCTTTCAGTGGTCTTAAAGGTACAGTATGTAAAAAAACAAAAAAACAAAGGTCAATGGCAGAAAAATGTGATATATACCGTAATTCAAAACTGTTTCTATTGATGTGTAATCGCTGCACTAGAATAGCTGTTACATGTTTATTTTCTTAGAATGAGTAATTTATATCTACTTGCTGGGCAGTGGACATGTGGAGGCTGCTATATTTGTTCCACCATTTTTACTACAGTGTCCCTGAATGGACAAAACAATGGGTGTGAAGTCAGAACCAGCTTTGTACCAGCTTTGTTAAATGGGAGTTAAAGCACTGTTTGGGATAGGTAATGCCTTAAAAGACATAAAAAATAGTTACTCATTGTCCAGTCATAGCTCCACCTGAGACCACAGGATCCACTCACGGATGAAAACATCTTTATGTCTGAGAGAATTTTGGCCACTAACAGCCACCATACATTCACAAAAGTGCTTAGAACATGAAGTCATTTGAAAAAACATCCTTTCTTTGAAATTTAACACTAATTCATATCCTTTCTTCCTAGCTTTTCAGGTTTCCTGAAGGACTTTCCAAAGTTTTTCTTTGGATGTTATCTGCTTTCCTTTCATTCTCCAGGTTCTGGTAAGGATTCAGCATGCCATCAGCCCTGCTACCATTGATATTCACACCAATTCTTGAGTGATTTGTCATTACCTTAGTCTTTTTTCCCCCTCGTTTCTCTTTGTCAGGAATGGTTTCTTTACGCTATTCTTCTATGGAGACTGTTTGTGATGAGGCTTCAGTGAACAGTGGACAGATCAGCTTCACAGATAAATGTCTCAGGTCCTACTTCAGGTCTTTGCTGGATTTTTTTTCTGTTTCTTCAGGACATCACTTTTAAATAATGTTTAACTGCTGTAAATAGCCTTTTTGTGGCCAGATACATCTTTGGTTTATACATGTCCAGTTTCCTTAATTTCTCTCAATCACCCACTGGACAAAGTCTTGAGATTTACAGAGTTTTTGAGCAAAAGCTGTTTGAGATGGGCATATCGATACCTTGGAGTTGATACTTTTATACCAGCCAGACAAAATATCTATATTTTTCTGAGTATCACGATACCACTGTAAAGATAAAAAAAACATGCAATTTCTTTCCACTTCTGCACGTTTTAGGCAATAAAATGATGTGAAAGCAGCCAGATTCTAACTGCCGTGTCCCATGTTGGTGGTAGCCTATCAGATATTATGATGTTGCTGCTACTGTTAGTGATGATGATATTTTGATATTTTTCAGTGCTTTAATGCAGGTTATTGCACATTATGTTTTGGTAAATATATAGTATTACTATTGCATTTTATATTTAAACATTTTCCACTGAATAAAGTTCATTCATTCATAGTTTATATGGATAGGGACAGATACAAGAACATAGATAAACTTAAAAACTAATCTGATTTATGCATCATGGTGTTTTTAGCCAAGGCAAATTTACAACATTTGTCCCTAGAAGGGCTTTTGGTTAAAAAAAATAGTAATACAGATTAGCATTATCAAGAGAGGTTATAATAAGAATACAGATAAACATTAAAAATTAAGGAAGTAAAATGGGAATAAAAAATAAAAATAAAACACAGCAAGAACCCAACATAAAATACAAAAAAAGCATAGTATAAAAGCTAAATATGAGCGCAAGATTGTTGTTGAATTAGCCACAATTTGTTGTTTTTTTTAATGTAGCAAATGTAGAGATACATTTTAAGTGGTCTGGCAGTGAGTTCCCTAATTTTCTCCCCTTTATTGAAAAGGCAGTTTGCGCAAAAGATGTTCTGCGGAATGGGATGCTACAGTTTCCTTTTGACATCGCTTGAGTAGTGGATCAGATACCACTTTGCAGTTTTGTAATTACCTTGCAAATCAATTTGGGGCAGCGATATTTAGAAATTTGAAAACCAATTTCACTGTGTGTAGGGAAATTGAGTTAATAAAGTTAAATCAAATATATAAATATAAATAAATTTAAATAATCTTAACCTGTACTTAAGTTATTTGATCATTAAAATAAGTTTTTAATCTTATTT
Organism: Atherinomorus stipes; assembly: GCA_023101725.1. Classification (NCBI taxonomy): domain Eukaryota; kingdom Metazoa; phylum Chordata; class Actinopteri; order Atheriniformes; family Atherinidae; genus Atherinomorus; species Atherinomorus stipes. The sequence goes on along the minus strand of JALJCO010007983.1, from coordinate 803,152 downwards.
TTGTTTTAATTTACTCATCAATGTAATTTATTATTATTTTAAAAGCATTTATTTCCAGTACTGCTGTTCTCAAGTTTTATTCATATCTAATTTTGCCCTTTCTTTCACAATAATAATGCAAACTGTAAAATCATGCAAAAAAAAAAAAAATACCAGTATCAATGAAAAAGTACCGTAAACTACTGGTATTGTAATGACAGGAAAAATTTTGGTATTGCCCATCTGTAGTTTTTGCACCTTATTGATGCAAAAGTACCACTTTGTGCCTACTGAACTGCATTTTTGCAATTTTTCTTTGATGCACCTAATGAAAAGAGAAGAAATAACATCTTTGTGACGAGCTGCCTGTTATATCCATCCATCAATTTTCTAAACCAGCTTTATCTGATTCAGGGTTGTGGGGTGGGGCGAACCTCATGCTATCAGGTGAAGAGGGGGGTTCACCTGGACATGTTGCCAGTCTACCACAGGGCCTTTAACAAAATGCCTACAAATACTAACTAAAATGGCTTCTTTGCTAATTTTTCCATGTGTACAGTAGGTAAAACAGTTCACTCCCTGAGGTAGATGCCTTTTTGGTGGCTTAATTTATAGAATGAAAAAATATTCCTCTGAAAATGGTAAGGTACAAGACCTGGGCTTGAAACAAGTGAAAAAAGCAGCCATTGCCTGAAGAAAACCTTTGAAAGACCTTCAGAAAACCTGTGAACCATCGCTCAAGACCACTTTGAAATATTACAATAAAGACCAAACCCTTGGAAGCTAAATGTGAAGAGATGAGAGATGAAAACATGTTTGCACAGCACTGTATACCTTCCTTTTAAAGAAACTAAATTACTCACCTGTGCCTGGCTAAGTTTCACTTCCATGCTGACTCATTCGCTTCTTAGACTTCAACTCTTTCAACCATGCAGGTGAGGAGACGGCACTGAGGGACACAGAATCAATGCAAACACAGTTGCAGAGGTCTCATTCTTAGTAGGACTTCGATATTTTTAAACATGTGTTGTCATTCTCTGTGCGTACCCTCCGTCTTTGTTGCCAAGGGGTGGTAGCACCAGTGCAGCCCCGGCGAGATGAGCAGCCGAGCGTGGAGATCGTGAGGGCTGTGGGGGAGAAGGCACTACCTCCTCATTTTGATTCTCTTTCTCCTCTTTCTTGTCTTCTTTTACTTCCTCTCCTGGTTCAGGTCCTCCTCCACCTGTTCGCTTTTTAATCTGAGCCTTAAACAACACATAAGTACATTTTAAATAATGTACGTGGCATCTATTTTTCTTATATTACCTATTATAGAAATGAAAGATAATTTATTTCCATTTTTGACCACTTACGATTAAGGCTGCAGCATTTGGACCAGGGAACATCGGTACTCTCTGGGAAGAGGGAGGAGGAGAGCAGACAGCTTTTGTTTGGGGCTGCTCCTCCTCAGAATCTGACTCCTTTTGATTGGAAGGTGCTTCTTTTCCATCTAAGAACAGAGTAAACAGATCAGTCAAAATATGCAGAAGATCTGAGATCTCTTTACCATTTTATCGCTGAGTTCCACCTCCTCATTAAGAATAAAGAAATCTTAGAAATGCTGCATTAACCTGTGGAGTCGTGAACCCTCCAGTCCAGTTTGCCCTTCTCATCTGAACCTGCACGGAGTGAGCGTGATGGACGCGATCGAAGTCTCTTTTTACCCAGATCTGCCTTGGATCTCTGTGCGCTGGTGTCAAGAAGAGGAGTGGAGATCTGTGGGGAGACAAACAAAAGGAATGTGCTTTAATGTACAACACAATAACCTTACAAAAGCTCAGATGGAAGAGGACATATCATCCTAGTCAGGCTTGCAAAGTAATGTTAGAGTTGAAGCAGATTATATGGACATAATCTGGTGTAATTCATGAGAAAAGAAGGTTTAGAAACAAAGAAGTTATCAACCTCTGGGAGTGGAGCAAGATCTGGCTCTCTGGACGCATCGGTGGCATTAACATCTTCAGAGGAGAGGTCAGGGACTAGCTTTGGACTGCAAAGAAAAGGAGAAAATCCTTAGTTTGGTGTCAACACAGCTGGAAAACTACCATTAAAACACCACTGCGCCAGCTAATGTGTTTCTAAAATGTTTTATTACAGTTTTTATTGATTGTTTAGATGCAGCCATCGGCTCAACTCCACATTTTCAAAACAGATTACACACAGGCCTAATGGCCTCATGGTCAAAACAACACATTCTGTTGGCAAAAGGCTCTAACCATGCCAAAACACTTAAAATATGCAACAAAAGCTAACTTTTCCTTTAAATGGCATAACTTGCAAACAAGTGTATGAACTCTTTTAATCAATCATTCCACAGTGGACGACAAAATGCAGTCCTCAGTATGAATCAGTGCTAGGCTTGACATTATTGCTTATTTCCTGAGACATTTGATGTCTTTCTACATGTGCAGTGTCAAAATTGCCTCTTTGCAAAGAATTACATCCAATACAGTAATGCAATTTTATTTATTCCATGACATTTTCAAATTGAAAAAAACCTGCTGAAAACTGAAATACTGAATTACAGAAAATGCGTGTAAACCAAAATAAAAGTTGCCTTGCAAAAGTTTTAACACATTTGCAAGAGGTGTCTTCTGCTCTGCTGAGATGGTGATCCCAGTTTGTTTAAGTAAGTCAAAGCAATCAATAAAATCTGTAATTAGTACTCTTTCATGCTCATGTTTTATGCTCATTTGACCACAAGGGGGTGCAGGAAACTCAAATCTCGAAAATACCTATCAGCAAAGTTTACAGTCCAGCTGCACTGTCATGCGACAAAAAACAAACAAAGAAATAAACCGAAATATAATAAAAAAAAAAGAGAGAAAACTTGATTACATGACTTATCATACTGAGAAACCAGAACTAAACTTAGACCTTCAACTTGCTCCTCCTGCACACTCTTATACTTCAGTGTCATTTAGCAAAATGGTTTTATTTCTAAGCTGGAAACATACCACCTCAATGAGTAAGCAAAAACAAAAACGTCCAGCCCACAAAGAATGACACGTAATCAAAGCAAATACAGGAAATTCAACTACTTGAAGGTACAACAGAGAACGGTGTTGGGTGTTGCTCTCATGAAGTCGTTCTCCTACCTGTCAGTTTCAGGTGTTTGCTCACCGACTCCATCCTGCTTGTGCAGCTCGCCGTCTGATAAAGCATCAGTGTCTTTGTCCTCATCATTTGTGGAGTTACTGGTAGCGTGTGCCTGTGAGACAGACACAGAAGTTAATTTGGAAAAGAAAAACAGGCAACGGATCTGCAGATTAGTTTAATAGTGTAGTATTTTGTTCACTTTGTACACATACTGTCCACCAAATTCATTCTACCTACAGTGCACGCTCCAGGAAACACCACCTTCTGCTGTATAAATCAGCAGGTTAGAACTTTACACTGAAGCTGAGGCAGGGAGAGAATGGACTGTGTGCTGAGCCAAGATCACTAACATCAGAGGGAGAGAAGACTACGGACCAGCCAAGCATACGTCTTTTAATGAGCTGGTCACAGAGACTGGGCTGTCCTCAATAGACACCACCAGCATGTGCATGCACGCACATGCACGGACAAACACACATATATGCCGATGCACAGACACACCAAACGCACTCATGATGTCACACCCACATGCAGGAATGCATGAGTCCACACACACACACACACACGCAAACACATTCCAAACAAAAGCAACTCTGTGCACGTCCTCATAAACATTCCTCTAAGCTCAACTCATATTTTGCCGAGGGACTCATCTCATTTTGTTGTTACCTGGAACTGTCACCTGGATTCAAGACAACACTTGCAGTAAACACCAGCGCGACGGACTCAGAGGACGGCTTCATTTGCACATTGCCTGTTATCTGGCAGCATCACAGCACGAATGAATAGGCTTCTGGTGATTTTCCTATAACCACAGTCCACATTCAGATGTAGAAAGTAAACTCTGTTGCTACAGTGGCACGGTATACAGTGGGATGGCTTTGCTGCTGTGTTTTTATCCTGCATCTATCTGATCATCATCCTTAGAGCAGTGGTGGGGGGCCCTGGTCCTCGAGGGCTGCTGTCCCCTCAGGTTTTCCATGCGTCCCCACTCCTGCACCTGCGACTCATTGATTTAAATCAGCAGAGTAGGAGCACAGACACATGGAAGACCAGCAGGATGAGGGCCAACGTTCCCCACCCCTGGTTTAGAGGTAACCACAGCAGCTCATTCATGTTAACTTACATGACTGAACTTAAACTTAATATTGGGAATGTCCGATATTATCGGCCGATATTGGCATTGAAATGTGAAACCGGAAAATATCATTTTTTTCGGGATGAAATTTGTACAAACTAGATTTTGTAATGGAACAACGAGATCTCGCGAGATTTCGTTCCATCAGCACCGCTCCAGCATGTAGAAAAGTACTTGTTGTTCTGGAAGAACATCACATCCCAGCATTCCTTTTAGAGTCATGTGTACAGACTGACTTGCTTTGAAGCTGCTTGTGTCTGTTTTTAAAGGATTTTTTTTTTTTTTTCAACCTGGACCTTTTTTCTAGAAGTTTATACGTGCATTTACTTATCGGTAAAATTTTTCTATCACTTTGAGTCATTTGGAAGATATAATGTTAAGTCGCCCTTTGGCGTACATCCATATAATAGTAGAGATGGGGCAGCCTCTATATAAGGCATTATCTGCTGCAAAACTCCTTGATTTTCACCAATACTTTAAGGAGAATGAACGAACGAACAAGTACTATTGTCCTGTGAATCCAGATTTAGCTTTCCGTTAGTTATCAAGGTGTTCTACACACTTCTCGGGCCGCACATCCCTATGCGCACTTCCGTAGTACAGCTGAGAAGAGCAGCTCGCTACCCAGCCAACCACAACAACAGAAAAACACAATTCGCGAAACTTTGATCTTACAGGACAACAGTACTTGTTCATTCGTTCATTCTACTTAAAACATTGATGAAATGAAGGAGTTTTGCTGCAGGCAATGCTTTATATAGAAGGTGCCCCGTCTCTCCCATTATATAGATGTACGCTGAAGGGCGACTCAATGTAATATCTTCCAAAAGAGTCAAAGTGATGCGGAAATTTTACTGGCGAGTAAATGCACGTATAAACTCCTAGAAATAAAGTCCAGGTAGAAAAAGAAGAAAGTTATCCTTTAAGCTGTTGGTTAAGTTACCAAGTTGTCAGAAACATTATAATCAGCCACATGTTGGCTAATTCCTGCTAGTATCTGATATCTGGCAGCCAGATGTCCAAAATGAACTCCTTTGGCTGAGTTAAGGATATTTTGGGATCTTTGCTCTCGGAGCAGAATTCAGTTGTATCTCTCAAAATATAAGAGATACAACCTCACAGTTGTCTGCATAGATTGGTATCAGTTAATACTGGATATCGGAAAATAAAAGTTGGACAATGTCGGATATCAGGTATCAGTTAAAAAGCCAATATCGAACATCCCTATTTAAAATCAAACCACTAATTTAAAGTTATATTTTGACACCAAGAGTCCTTTTCAGCATCCCTCAGATTTCTTTTATAATAGTTTCAGTATGATGTGTTCAACGATTACTCAGCCATAATGAAATCAGCTTTACTTCAAGTACTATGAAACAGAAACTTTTTTTTTTTTTTTTTACCTTAAATCAGCAAAAATATCCCTTTTAAAGAAGTTCCTTTACCTGCATTCAAACCACAGTAAAAAGGATCTAAAAAGTTCAAAGAGGAAAGCTCTGTGTTTTCTATCCCCTAAAGGTAGTTGCTCTGGTGGTGGTGCTTTTTAAAGACAGAGATAATTTTGAGATATGGTTTGCAGCAGTGCATGCAGCTGAATGATCAGTTTTTATCTGATTTATTCTGTATTTTACTGAGCTGCAGCACAGAAACATGGAGCTACAGATGGAAATGCCTTGGAGAATATTTTTTGCTCAGAAAAACATAGAGCAGGCATTCGGCATGCTGACTTATGTCTGATCCCTATCAAGGCTGTCACTATCTTGCATTCCTACATTGCAAAAAGATTTTTTGAAAAAAAAGCATACTGCACAAAATCTTATTTAAGAATGCTTTCAGATTCCCAGCATATTTTAGTGGGACAGGAGCTTTCAAACAAGTACAGACACAACCATCATATAAGTTAAAAACTACATCTGTGTGTGACAGTACAGTGTGTGCTTATGAGGTGGGGGGCAGATGCTGTGCAAGTTAGGGCAGAGTCATCCTCATTATGGTTTACCTGCATCACCGTTCTGTCACGGTCAGTGGAATGTGAATTAGAGCCTTTTTTCAGATAAGTGGAGGGGATGATTTAACCTGATTTACATCATCTGGGTGCGTTCAACAAGTACACGCGGGGGCGTTCCCTTTCCTCACGCACTCCATCTGAGTAAGGCGACAGTTATAGGTGATTTCGTCTGGTTAGAGAATAATAGGAGCCAATCACTAATCGCGGGTGGGACTTTTGAAGGATGGGCGGCGTTTTGGCCGGATGTGATGTAGAAGCACAGGCGACGGCAGTGTAGTCAGTCAGTTATTTCAGACAACAACAATCAAGCGTTCACAGACTGTACACCGCTCGTACTAGCTGTCGCCGCCGCCGCCATGTTGTTTGACTGAAGCTTTTTGAGCTTGATAACATGTTTTGATAACTCGATCCTCTATGCGTGGTGGCTCTGGTGTCGCTCTGAGTTGCGTCACGGGTTGCGTCATTCGGTTCAACGTGAGTGGCTGAAGTAGCGTGTCAGTCAAGATGACGGACAGATCTTCTATCCAATCACATGCAAGAGTTTTAGAAAAAAAAGACTAATTTGAAATGACATCGGGTTAACTCCCTCCCCAGATGGTATTGCAAATACCAGGTGGCGGGAGTCAGGTTAATCATCCCTAACCTGACTCCCGCCACCTGGTATTTGCAATACCATCTGGGGAGGGAGTTAACCCGATGTCATTTCAAATTAGTCTTTTTTTTCTAAAACTCTTGCATGTGATTGGATAGAAGATCTGTCCGTCATCTTGACTGACACGCTACTTCAGCCACTCACGTTGAACCGAATGACGCAACCCGTGACGCAACTCAGAGCGACACCAGAGCCACCACGCATAGAGGATCGAGTTATCAAAACATGTTATCAAGCTCAAAAAGCTTCAGTCAAACAACATGGCGGCGGCGGCGACAGCTAGTACGAGCGGTGTACAGTCTGTGAACGCTTGATTGTTGTTGTCTGAAATAACTGACTGACTACACTGCCGTCGCCTGTGCTTCTACATCACATCCGGCCAAAACGCCGCCCATCCTTCAAAAGTCCCACCCGCGATTAGTGATTGGCTCCTATTATTCTCTAACCAGACGAAATCACCTATAACTGTCGCCTTACTCAGATGGAGTGCGTGAGGAAAGGGAACGCCCCGCGTGTACTTGTTGAACGCACCCAGATGATGTAAATCAGGTTAGGGATGATATCCTCGAGAAGCCACAAGCACAACAAATGAGACTGCACACAACTATAACGGAGGGAAACCATCAACAAACATCACCTCCAATTAACAAAAGATATGCATCATTAAATTCAGAGTGAGAATAACCTGTCGGTTCCTTTCACCTTTCAAAGTTTACCTTCATTACTTCAGTAATGACAAAGAAGAATGAGAAAAGCGTAAAATGGCAACAAGCAGGAAGCCAACCATGAAGTAAACTCAATGAGCTTGAACACGAGGCAGATGCAGAGGGAAACGGACATAAACAGCCAGTCAGATAAACCTTGTCTTAATGTGTCACACTTTGCTGTTGTCCTCTGCTTTATCTTTGACACACACCACAGACAGAAAGGGAAAGGGCATGCATGTATGCTGATAAAACACCACAGTCAGACAACTTTATCAGATAAGACCGTCCTTCCTGAAACAAACGGCCTCTGCCTGCAACGCTCCCTATTTGGATTTTGCATAGTTATCTTTTAGCACGCAAACAGGGAAGTATTTCTAAGTTACATGGAAAACTTGGGGCTAAAATAGCTAACTCAGGCTTTCAAAGCTGCTGAAGTCATCAGTTATTACATCTACTATGAAATGAAATGAGATGGTAAAGTCTTTGAATCCTACAATAATTCAATTGATTAAATTTATCACACATTTGCTGTCTACAGGGTGAGTACATCAGCTCTTACAGAAAGGCTTTCAGCGGCTCTCCTCTCGAGAGTCTGCCGATTTCTGACGGAGAAGCGACGGAGGGATCTCCTACTACGTCTGGCGAAGCTACGAAGTGGTGACATGGCTCTTTGTAATCTTCCATCTCCATCTTCCTCTCTTTCTTCTTCTCCATCACCCTCTTCCTCCGCCTGCTTCTCATCTGGGTGACCCCACACCAGGTCCAGAGCACCTTGCAGGGAGCGCCGCACGTTGCCCACCCAGCCTGCCAGCTGCAGCTGGGCCGATGACAGTTTTCCTCCCAAGTACTGCATGGTTGCAAAGTTCATGCAGCTGATCCTCCTGATGCTAGGGTCACCATGGGAACAGGATCACCAAGAAATTAAGTTTCAGCTTTTTTGGAAGCGAGGGGGGGTAATCAGACAACTTGGTTTGTGATTTGTCTATGAGTTGTCATCTGAGGAAAGTGGAGTATGAAAGAAAGTTTTGAGAAAAAAAAAAAAAAAATCACCCATCACTCATTTGAGTGGGATTCTTCTTTTCTCCACATCTTTCATGCTTCAGATTGATAAACTTCACATTAGTAGCTGTCAGTGAAGTCGTGTGAGCAGCCATGTGTTTGCGTTCTGACAACACAGTTAATTAATTACGATGGCTGTGACATCCCAAAGAAACGTCCTCTCTCTTACATCATCTTCCATTTAAAAAGCAACTGAAGAAGTCTGAATCAAAAACTCCCCTCTTTGTAATTTTGGAAGGAAAATAAAAAAAAAAAAAGTTTTCAGTTTAAATTTGACAAATTACCTCTGCTCATTTCCACCGTCTTTCCCTCTCTGGCTAAAGCATGCCTTTCCATAGTCAAACTTGTTTGCTTCTGTCCAAAAAAAAGCAGCGTGGGAAATATCTGCCACTCCAAACATCCAAACCCAAGAACAGAGCTTTAGATCATCCCTTTATCTCCTGTAGATCTGAGTGATTTCAAAGAAATGTCAAAACAAAGCCGAGGTCTGTGCTCGGATGTGGAAAATCCCAAAGGGAACGAGGGAAGGTGCAGCAGGCTGGGCCAAGGTCCTTTCTGTACCTCCCACCAGTGCTCTCTTCCCGTAGGTAAATGCAGGCAATAAATGAGGCAGGAGTTTGTCAGCAGGGACAGAGGAACGAGCAGAAAACAGGAAGACTTTGGGAAAGCTGAGAGATCATGTGGTTAACAGGGATCATTTAATAAAGAATGGGCAGCAGACGGGAACTTTCTTGTCTGTGGATTAGCCCATCCTCTTTTGTGTAAATATGTGTCTGTGTATGTGGAGGTGTGCGTGTGTGTGTGTGTGTGTGTGTGTGTGTGTGTGTGTGGGGGGGGGGGGATCTAAAATGGGGTGGAGAGATTGTGGAGAGACAGGGAATAGAGCAAATAGGGGCACCATGTATGGTCATTCTGACACGCTGCCCTGCTGGACAGACCCAAACGAGGACATGCTGACTACATAACACCTTCTAATAAGACTAATCCATACATCCAACTCTCTTTTCACAGGTAGCCTGAATACTATAGACCACTGTTGGCTGCAAACTTTTTGTTTACTCTGTAAACATCTTCCTCATTTTGCTCAGCCAAACTGAAGAGCTGTTTTCTGCTGTGAAGGTTTCTCACAGCAAAAAGTATATTTCTATTAACTTTTTTTTTTTTTTTTAATTACTCACAATCACTCTTGTTGTATGAATGTCAGGTGCTCATGAGATCAAATTTATAGTTGCTATGTGGAGAATAAGGAAGTGCTGTTTCTAAGAGCAACAGCACCACTTAGTGGTGCAAACAACGATGCACCAGCACAGGAGAGACCACCACAGCACCGACACTGCAAAAACTCAAATCTTACCAAGTATATTTTTCTGATTTCTAGTCAAAATATCTCATCACACTCAAAACAAGACAAAAGTTGTTTTAAGGCAATGCATCTTATTTAAAGAAATCTTATGAAGAAAATTTTGCTTATTATTGGCAGAATTTTTTTTGCTTACTACAAGCAAAAAAAATCTTATTTCAAACGAAAAGTACACCCACAGAATGATGCACATTCATTTTCTACTCACCCTCATGCTGTTTTACATTGTGCTAAGAGTGAATGAGGTGCGGACAAACCGGGACAAACACAAGAAGGGTTGGCTATTGATTTAAAACAAAGAAAGAAAAAAAGAAAAAGAGAATGCGCAATCTCGGCTGCCGCGTCTTCCATAGTGTTGTGAACTCGCAGGTGTGGGCTTCGCGGCAACTACATGTAGTACTGTTTAAACTATAAAAATATACTAAATTATATCGTTTCGAGTAAATTATGGACGCTACCCACTCAGGACACTTGGATTTCATTGGATAATCAGTATGGAGGAATATTGCCAAGTTTTTGTGGACTTTTATGGACCTTTTTGGTTCAGTCGCCGGTGAACTCCATTATATGAAAGTTGGGGAAAAACGAAAACCGGTCTGATTCCGGCTGCATTTGAGAGATTAAAAAAGTGCTTCAGAGTCTTGCTCAGCATGAGGGTGAGTAGAAAATGAATGCACATCATTCTGTGGGTGTACTATTCATTTAAGAGTGGCCAAGATTTATTTATTTATTTTGCTTGTACTGTAATAAGCAAACAAATTCTGCCAACAGAATAAGCAAAATTTTCTTGATTTCTTAAAATAAGATGAATTGCCTTAAAACAAGTTCCTTTATCTCACTGAAATGTTTCTCTTCAGGTAATTTTGTCTTGTTTTGAGTGTGATGAGATGTTTTGAATAAAAATTAGAAAAATATACTTGGTAAGGTTTGAGTTCTTGCAGTGTAAATGGTTATGCATGATGCGCCATCACAGCCGGCTGCACATTGGGCGTTTCAATAGTATGCTCTACAACGTGCATACAGTAAACAGACACAAAAGACCACACACACACACACTCTTCAGGAATTCTGAGTTTGGTGTTTCATCAACTCTGCAGAAACTGTTGCATGTGCAAACAGGTGCTGAACCAATCTGTCTTAAGCAACATGCCACTGAAAGATGTTCTCTCATTACTCACAGTTCAGCGCACCTTTACAGCTACAAATGTTTGAGTTTGCTGCAGTGTGTTTTCATAGTAAATAGCAATTAAATATATTTGTAATAAGATTTTTAATCATCTCAGTTGTAAGATGCAGCATCTGTTTACTTTTCCATGTGCTGTAATTGAACTTTTACTTGCTGTCAATGATAAGCGACCTAGAAACCTGAATCCAGCATTAGCTGAGCATCAACTTGATTACCATAGTCACATCTGTCCTGGTGCATGATAATGAAGTTTATTTGTGGATCCACGCAGATGTCAGACATGGTTTGTTGACTGCAGCTGTAACACAACGCCACCAAGTCTCTGACTGAATCTGAAAATAATGTTTTCTTGTGTTTCATCCCATGAAGTCCACAGCTGAATTCTGCTTTTAATAATGGTTGGTCAGTGTTTGCAGTTATAAACGTGTTCTTCAGGCTAAACTACTGATCTCCAAACACTGCAGAGCTTTGAATGGGCTACAAACGAACGACAGAGGGATGGATAAATTAAGAGGAAACCGCTTGTGTTGGCTCTTGTCATACAAACAGCTGGCAATAGTTGAGTTTAGAGTTTCACATTACTGAAATTATGAATACTTTATGATTGAACTGTGATGATCTTCAAATGGTACATCATCTTGAAATCATCTAGAGCACATAAAAAATGGTTTGTTTTGACTGGGACTTAAAATAATGCTGTGTTTCAACGTCTTCCTTTCATAGTGAGTTAGATTAAATACAACATGGTAAATAACTTCAGACGGCTTAATAGAAAGCCACGAGAAACTGCCCAAAGAAGACATTTCATAGTTACTGTTGAATACATTACGGGTACTATTGGTCTTTGTTGTGGCTGACATGTTTGGGTTACTTGTTTCCTTTTTTTTTTTTTTTTTTTTGCTAAAAGACAATCAAATATGTGGTTTTTCTCTAAAAACAAAAACGGTTTAACTGTTTTAGATACTTGTCGAATCAAATTTCATCATGTTGCTTCATATGTAAAACTCAAATTTCATGATAAAGTGTGTGAACGTAGAGATGTTAAAAAATACAAGTTAATAAATATGAAAGGATCCTCATTATGGCTTACACCTTAACAACAGAAATCTGAATTAGACACACCTAATCTTACTGAAACATAGCAAATGGGCTACGCTATTAAGATGTATTGCATTCAATGCCGCCTTTAATAGTTCAGAAGAAGGTTTCAGTTGACTAATTCCACATGAGGTTATTAATCACACTGACAGGAAATGCATGCTTACTACATTACGATTAATCAAAACACACTGTGTACGCTGGGACTCTCCCAGAGGTACAAACTGCTGAGCTGGCTCTGCTGCACATTACACAAACACAACCAGTTATGAAGCACCACTTCAGCAAACTTACCATAAGGTGTTCAGAGACACAAGATGAAAATGTGAAATAACGCATTATTCCGTTTACTGTATATACATATCTACTCTTCTTCTCCCATGCTTTTCTCTGAGTAATAAATCATTCTGCACAGACAAATAAAATAACCAAAGTTTCAGGATAATAGGAAGAGGGTCACTTGTCAGCAGGGTTGCAAAATTATGGGACTTTTCAGTCAGAAATCTTCTCCAATAGCCTATCAAGCTTTGCACAATTACTCATTAACCTGAGTCAGGTGTGTTGGCATGGAGACTTTGAAAACCCGCTGGATTGCGGCCCCCGTAGGACTGAATGGGCTAAATGCACAACTCCACTACTTCCTGAACGTCAACCACCACCTTTGTTTCCTGTCTTGGATTACTGGACAAACTGATTAATCCAGGTGTGCCTGACCTCAGTAACTGGCCAGACACACCTGGAGTAATCAGTTTGTCCAACAATGAAAGGCAGGAAGCAAAACTGCTGGTTGAAGTTCAGGAAGTAGTGGAGTCGTGCACTTAGCCCATTGAGTTGTCCTGGTTTAAAACAATCAACATAATAGCTTAAAAAATAATTAAAGTAAAAAATATTGGTAAATGAAGTAAAACAACATGATTAATCAAACTCATGACAAAAATTAAACAAGTAAAATGAATAAAACTATTAAATCTAAATGATCACAAAATGCTGCAAAAGACATGAGGTAAACTTAGGCCCAAGCTGGGTAAAACTGTCAGCCTTTTTTAAAAAAAGAAAAGTTCAAGGCCTGATCTTAAAGTAGAGATAGTATGTTGGTTTTTATAGATAAATAATAACTGCTATGTAAATATAAATTATCTACTACTGTAGCTGTCTGTCTTTCAGCTCTCTGATTTTATCTGCTTTCTCCAACACAAGTACGACACAGTTCTTGATCCATCTGCCATCCTCTATTCTTTTGAGTTCTTTTAGCAGGTTTTTTGACAATATTTGGGGTCAGGAAACTTTGATCAAAGTTATTCTAACTTTTGCAGCAACATGCCTTGTCAATTCACAGCTTAACACATTTACAGTCAGTGCTAACGTCTGACACATTTTTATGTAGAAAGCATAAGCTATTGTTTCAGTAGAGGCAGTGTCACAACTCTACAAACACAAACATCTCCTCAAAGAACATTCCACTTACATTCACACTAACCCAAACCATAATCATAACAAATGATCCTCAACCAAGCCTCGTGTTGGTCAGAATACATCCTCACCTAGATACCAGTGGAAATGATTAGGATTTTGATACGTAAAATTTGAATAGATACGTTTAACAATGAGAAAATAAAACACTTATGCACAAAGATCACAAGTTCATAAGCTCAATGAGGACAAAGCAAGTATAACCAGATATTTTTCTTGTGTTACAGGAATGACAGTGTTGGTGCAGGTGAGGTATGTGTGGCTGCCAGGATGACATGATTCACTGGTGAAAAGCCACATTTGCTAGTTCACTCTCATATCTGCTTTCAACCTCACCCTTTCATTGTAAATCAACAATTAACTACTCTGTGTAAACATGGTGAAATCAATGAAATCTGGTGAGTCTTTGGAGACTTATTTTTCATGCTTTTGCATTAACTTTGCAATCATTTTATAACTACACCAACCCAGCAAAATTTGGTTGAAAAGACATTGAAAAGACATCATGTCCATCCGTTGAAAACGTTACAAGGTTTTGATTTGGTTGAAAAGTGAAAGGTGAAAAGCCGTCTTTCAATTAGAAATTGAAAAGACGTTTTTTGACAACTTTTCAACGTCTAATTTTGGGCTAAATTTGGACCAAATCAGACGGTCCAAACTCAGCCCTATTTTCAACGTCTACTTTTAGGCTTAAATATGGCTATGACGACCAGATTTAGCCCAAATACAACGTTGAAATGACGTCTTGTGTTTGGTGGGCGCTGTCAAAACTGAAGGAAGTGGTTAGGAATTACAGCTTGTGGAGAGTTGCTTCATACACAGGAACGGGCTATATCTTTGATATTTTAACATCAATGGTCCATGTAAAAGATCTGAATGCCAAGTTTGCATTTGGAAACTGTTACTATGAAACCTCAATGTGCCCTAAAAGAACCTCTTAACACAAGTGACAAATGTCCTCGTTTGGCTGCAAAGTATAAGATGTCTATGAGTAGGACGAAGGAACATTAGGAGTAAACAAATTTATGGTCTGACACATTCTGGGAAAAAGAAAACAGTGGTGAGCTCTGAAATATTCAAAGGCTTGGATGTCCAGTGGTGGTGGACAATCACATAATCCAGGTGAAAAAAAATCCCTCACCGAATCCAGCAAAGGGAAGAACACTCTGCCAGGAGAAGCAATGGAATCATTCACGTTTGCCATCATGTTAAGACTAAATCTAGAGCAAAAACAGAGTTCACCACAAGGTAAAAACAATTCAAAAGCATCAAGAACAGAAAAACCAGGACAGAAATGCACAATCAAAAACCCAGAAGAGTTTTGATACAAGAGAAGGCGTGAAACAGCCTGCAATCCGATTCACACGACATCATCTGTAACACAAGACAGCGCGACGACATGAACGTGCATGTCTTCCAATAACACCAGATCACAGAGGTTTATTGATGATGTAACGGTAAACAGAAGAGGTGGATTCTTTAGTGCATGGAGACACACGTTCTGCTCTGATTCAGCCACGTGCAGCAAAGTACTTCACAGTGCACACGTTCAAGACAACCACCCAAAACATCCCGTGAAGCATCGAGGAGTTTTTGAAGGTAAAGTGGGAAATATTGCAAAGACCAAATTGGTTACCTGATCTCAACCTTGCCTTCTGAAGATAAAACGAAAGACAGAAAGAACGGGGTGCCCAAGTCTGGTCCTCAAGAATAACTATCCTGCAATTTTAAGAACATACCCTCCCCCACAGCTGAATCAAATGGCTAATTCCCTAATGCACGTCATTCAGCTGTGCAGTACGGTGCACGTTTTAGGAGATCCTCGTCCTCAAGAGTTAGGTGTCAGGACAAAAGTCATCATGTACAGTATCAGGTAAGAAATGTCAGGTGTCAGGAAAAAGTCATCAGAAAAAGTCGTCAGTTAGGAAAAAAGTCTTTGGAAAAAAGTCGTCAGTTGTTAGGAAAAAAAGTCGAAAAGAAAAAAAAGTCATTTTTCTGATGACTTTTTTTCTGACACCTGATAACTTTTTTTATGAAGACTTTTTCTGACAACTTTTTTCTGACACCTGACAATTTTCTCCTGATACATGATGACTTTTGTCCTGACACCTGACACCTAACTCTAAGGTCCTTAAATGTCCTAAAATGTACACCATAGTGCAGGCCCGGTAACAAGCCATTCTTGAGCTCTTGAGGACTGGACTTGGGCAGCCCAGCAGAAAGATATGGAGACAGCTGGTTTCTGACTCTGAACTCGACCAGTTATTGTCTGAATAAGATTTCCTGAAAATAAGTTAAAGGTTGAATATGGAATACGGACAGAACAGCGACATCACGTGTCTAGGTTGTAGTTGCAACAGCAGAAAAACATCTCCAGCCACTGGGATGACAGGATCGCTGCCGATACGCAAGGGACCAACAGTCTGCAGCATGTCCAACAAGTAATGCAGAGGAGTTTATAACTGACAGCTAGCGTTAGCCACGTTAGTTAACGAGTTAGCTGTCCAATCCAGGAGAAAAGTCGTCATTTCCGTGTTTTGATGCTGTGGAAATCGTTTATATGGGCCCATTTAGTGTAGTCTTCACCTAAATTTACTCCAGTTTTTGCTCTTCTCAGGTCCTCAGAAACAGATAACAATATTTTCAGGACTCTGAAGCAGCTGCTTCACTTGCTGTCTCCACTGTTTCCCCCTGTACCAGCCCACCTGTGCCCAACATTGTACCATTAAGGGGAGTGGGTGGCCTAGTGGTAGCGTCGTGGGCTTTGGTGCGGAGGACCTGGGTTCTAGTCCCCGACACGACCCCTAGGCGTACCACTGTGGGCCCCCAAGCAACGTCCCTACCCCCCACCAACTGCACCCCAGGCGCAACCCACTGCTCTCTGACACTTCTGTACAGAGATGGGTGAAATGCAGAGCCCTAATTTCCCCTCAGGGATCATCATAACCATTTTATAATTTTTTTCAAGCTAAATATATATTTTTTAGGAAATGTTGTACTTTCATTCTGTGAAGGCATTATTTTAAAAAAATATATATTTTTTTTTTTAAATTTGAAATATAGCTAAAATGTTCCATATTCAACCTTTAACATTTTACTCTATTTATGTAATTTGCACATTTACATTTGAGCTCCTGAGGAAGAAATTTTACTAATAAAACAGCTGTCATTTCTAAATCCTTCATCTAAACTTGTTGGAAATCCCTAAAATGAGAATCGACAGGCACTTAAACACTGATCATTACATAAACTGTACAATGAGCAAGTAGTACAAGTAAATTAAGTTACAATCCAAACAGATTTTAATGAGTTTTGTTTTTACCTCATTATCTTCCTTATCTTCGTCTTCATCTTCCTTTGTCTCCACCTTTATGTCATCATCTTTGCTGTCCTCCTCCTGCTCTTCCACTTCCTCTTTCTCTTCCACTTCAACAGAGATGAGCTGCTCTGTCTCCTCCTCCTCCTGCTCTTCCTTCTCTTCCTCTTCCACCTCCTCTTCCTCCTCTGCCTCATCTTTATCTTGGTTCTCCAGGTCTGAAATGGACACATTCTCTTTTTCCGCCTGCTCTTGGTTCTCCTGAGGTTCAACATCCAGTGACACCAGCAGCTCCTCTTCAGCTTCAGCATCAGCTGTCCCGCTACAGCTGATCGGAGGAGTTTCGACTTTAGCCCGGGAGCCCCATTTCTTTGGTTTGACGGAGAAATCGTCAAAATCCACGTCGATCAGCGTCTTTTTGACAGAAAAGTCATCGTAAACAACGTCGATCAGGCTCTCTGTAGGCTCGGAGATATTTGACGAGGGGGGGTCAAATGTCTCGGACTTCTGAGCAAAATCTTCCGAGTCAAAACTGATCAGATTTTGTTCCCCTTTATCTATAACACTCTCCTCTTCCCTCGTAGTCGGTTCAAGTTCTTTTCTGTCTCTCTCTTCCTCCATTCTTAGCTTTTCTTCAAGTTCATCTGCTCGCTGCCTTTCCAGCTCCTCCTGCATCTTCCTCTCCAGAGCTTCTGCTCTTTCTTTCTCCATCTGGCTCTTTCTTTCCTCCTCTCTCTGTTTTTCTACTTGCCTCATCCTCTCCATCTCTTCCTCTTTTTCCTCCTGTTGTTTCCTCTCAAGTTCAATTCTTTTTCTCTCCTCCTCTTCCCCTCTCCTCTGTCTTTCCCTCATTCTCTCCATTTCTTCTTCTTTTTCCTGCTGCTGTTTCCTCTCAAGTTCAATTCTTTTTCTCTCCTCCTCTTCCTCTCGTCTCTGTTGTTCCCTCAACTGCTCCTCCATTTCCAGTCTTCTACGCTTCTCTCTTTCCTCAGCCTCCTTTCTTAATATTTCTTTTTCCCTCTCCTCCTCTTCTCTCTGCCTCTCTTTTTCCTCCCTCAATGCTGCTCCTCTTTCCTCTCCTCCTCCTTCAGCCTCTCCTTTTCCCTCTCCTCCTCCTCTCTCTGCCTCTCTCTTTCTTCCCTCTCTTTCCTCTCCTCCTCCTCTCTCTCCCTCTCTCTTTCTCTCCCTCTCTTTCCTCTTTCCTCCTCCTCTCTTTGCCTCTGTCTCTCTCTTTCCTCCCTCTCTTTCCTCTCTTCCTCCTCTCTTTGCCTCTGCCTCTCTCTTTCTTCCATCTCTCTTCCTCTCTTCCTCCTCTCTCTGCCTCTGTCTCTCTCTTTCCTCCCTCGCTTTCCTCTCCTCCTCCTCTCTCTGCCTCTCTCTTTCCTCCCTCTCTTTCCTCTCTCTTCCTCCTCTCTTTGCCCTCTGTCTCTCTCTTTCCCTCCCTCTCTTTCCTCTCCCTCCCTCCTCTCTCTGCCTCTCTCTTTCCTCCCTCTCTTTCCTCTCTCTCCTCCTCTCTTTGCCTCTGTCTCTCTCTTTCCTCCCTCTCTTTCCTTTCCTCTTTCTCTCTCTGCCTCTGTCTCTCTATTTCCTCCCTCTGTTTCCTCTCCTCCCTCCTCTCTCTGCCTCTCTCTTTCTTCCATCTCTTTCCTCTCTTCCTCCTCTCTCTGCCTCTGTCTCTCTCTTTCCTCCCTCTGCTTTCCTCTCCTCCTCCTCTGTTTGCCTCTGTCTCTCTCTTTCCTCCCTCACTTTCCTCTCCTCCTCCTTCAGCCTCTCCTTTTCCCTCTCTTCCTTCTCTCTCTGTCTCTCTGTTTCTTCCCTCTCCCCTTCTCCCTCACCTCCTCCTCTCTCTGCCTCTGTCTCTCTCTTTCTTCCCTCTCTTTCCTCTTCTCCTCTTGTTTTGAAGCCTCTCTTCTTCCTGCTTTTCCCTCTGTCTGTCCTCCCCTCTCTGTCTCTCCATCTGTCTCACTCTTATTATTTCTTCTTCCTCTCTCAGCCTTTCTTTTTCCAGCTCCTGCCGTCTCTTTCTCTCCATTTCCTCCTCCTTTAGCCTGAGTGCTTCCCTCTGTCTTGCCTCCTCTTTCTCCCTCTCTTCGCTTTGTTTTTGCTCTTCTTCTAACTTAAGACTTGCTTGTTCGCTCTCCCTCCTCCTTCTGTCTTTTTTCAAATTCCAGATGTTTCAGTCTTTCTTCTTCTTTTCTTTTCATGTCATCATCCTTCCTCTGAAGTATTCCAACTCTTCTGTAGACAGGCACTGAAACAGAGACATCCTCCTCAGCCTCATCCTCAGCATTCTTTTCTTTTTCTTCTTCATCTGAGCTGGATTCAGACTCTGAGCCCAGGACCACTGGAGGACCACCGTCATCTGCCACCACGGTACCAAAGCGAACAGAGCGGCGTTTGGCATCGCCCCTTCTTGGAGCAGCTGAGTCTGCCTCGTCGGCAGCAGGCCGGTTACGACTGCGTAGCTGGACATCACCTTCTGTTGCTTCATTCTGCTCTCCTGACGTCTCTGATGCACATTCTGATGGTTTCTCTTCATCAGCAGCTTCTTTTGGTGTTTCCTTCTGGATGTCTGTAGGTTGTTTGGCAGGTACGACTGTTGGAAGTGGATCCGCAGCCTGAGGGGATGGCTCCTCTGCTTCAGGAACCTCTGGAGTCGGTATTTGAGGTGTTTTCTCTGCTACTGGAACGGCTGTAGGCTCAGAGCTGAGAAGGAGATATCAATCACAGTCATTCATCATGAAAAAACAGAGTTTAATGATGATGCTTGCTTTAAAATAATGCAGACCCTTGTCAAAGATAGCTCTCAGAGGGCTGACTGACCCCATCTGTACTTTTGATCTGTTCAGAGACTGAAAGGTAATACAAGTTACAGTTTTACAGAGTTAATACATGGGCCGTATTTATTTCCTGTTTGGTTCCAAGTTAACTGGAAGCCATATAAGAACCAGGAAGTTACTAGTTGTCCAAGAAATAGCTCAGCAACTATCATACCACTGGAGTGACTAAAGACTAAAGAGTGGCATCATTAAGAGAAACTGTCTCAAACATATTCCATATATTATACGCAAAGCCTAACCCCCCCCCCAAAAAAAGTTGTCACCAAAAAAAAGGTCATACACTAATATCTCGTTGGACCGCCTTTAGCTTTGATTACTGCAGCATTGTGGCATTGTTTCGATAAGCTTCTGCAATGTCACCAGATTTGTTTCCATCCAGTGTTGCATGACTTTTTCACCAAGATCTTGCATTGATGATGATAAAGTCTGACCGCTGCTGCATCACTTCATCTGCCTCTCTTCTTACCCTGATGCTCAGGGTAAATCCGGACTAATCAGACCTAATCAGACCACGACCTTCTTCCATTGCTCCACAGTCCAATCTTTATGCTCCCTAGTATATTGAAGCCTTTTTTCCAGTTATCTTCACTGATTAGTGGTTTTCTTACGGCTACACAGCTGTTCAGTCTCAATCCCTTGAGTTCCCTTCCCATTGTGTGTGTGGAAATGTTCTTACTTTCACTATTAAACGTAGCCGTGAGTTCTACTGTTGTTTTTCTTCAATTTGATCTCACCAAATGTTTAAGTGATCGCCGATCACGATCATTCAGGATTTTTTTCTCTTTTTGTAAGACGATGGGTCTCCACTATCCTTCCAGTTTTTAATAATGCGTTAAACAGTTCTGGACCCAATTTTAGTAGTTTCTACATCTCCTTAGATGTTCTCTCTGCTTGATGCATGCCAATGATTTGACCCTTCTCAAACAGACTAACATCTTTTCCACAACCACGGGATGTGTCTTTCCACATGAGAAGCAACTCATTGCTTCAGTTTGGGGTTAAATAACCTCGCCCATTCAGTAACTATCCAATAGGAGGCTCGTACCTATTTGCTTAGTTAAATCCAGGTGGAAACCTTTTTTTTTTTTTGGCGGGGGGGGGGGGGGGGGGGCATGCAGTGTATATTGACATTATTTCATTTATTTGTCTCAAACTTTGTCATAAAAAATCAAATAAAAGCAAAAAGTCATTTACAGATGCACCCAATGCTGGTCAATATTCCCCCAAAATATTAAAATAAATAAACTCACTTACTTACAAATAAACATACAACAATGAAACAGTGTTATTGTGTGTTGACTCAATATTTTTCTGTGAATCAATTAGCAGTTGTTTGTACCAACTTTTAAATAGTTGTGTATTTTTACAGGTCTTTAAAGTATCGTCAACATTATACCATGACTTGACACTACACACACAAATGCACATACTTTTAAGGGTTTTGTGAACCACTGGATGATTGAAATTATGTTCACCTCTTAGATTACAGCCTTCATCTGTGATTCGAACATTTTTGCAGATTCAAAATAATAATGGCCCACATTATTTCTTTAAAACCTAAATTCTTAAATCAGTTGAAAATATATATTTTATCAGTGTCCGCAGTGTGAAGTAGGGCTGCAGAATATACAGAATATTACCTTCAATATTAGCTCGCACAATGTATGCATCGCAAAAACAACCCACACTATAGTGTCTATGTTTACATACATTTTAAGGTAGTGACATGATGTTGTTCCAGTCGCAGCTGTACGTTCCTCCGCTGTGTGTCAATGGTCAATGAAAATAACTTTTCAAATAAAACAATGTTGTAATTAGGGCTGCACAAAATATCGTTTGAAATTAAAATGAAATGAAACCCTGAAAAATACTTTATTCATCCCTTTTCGAAGGGAAATTCAGTATTGTAAAAACACACTTTTTTTTTTTTTTAAATAAACAAAAATTCAGTCAGTCTAAATGTTCTTTAGAATGATGGTTGCTGGCACCGAATGAATTTCTGTATCTCTCCGTCCCAAAGCTAATTACCAGCCTCCCACTAAACACACCTCTGTTGATTCTTCACCGTGTTGTGAAGAGGATGGGAAGTTTGAGCATCACAATCGCAATATACCTGTACTCAGGGATGTAACGATTACCGATAAAATGATGAACCATGATAAAATTCCCAACAATTAGTAATACTGTTTCAAATTTTAAATACTGTTAAAACCGTGACTGCACTTTGCACTTGAAAAGCTCACTGTGATGCTGCTTATTGCGTGGAAAAGCAGCAGCAGTCCCAGTTTGCATTATTTAATTTATGAAAACATGGTGGGACGCAACAAAGGCACCCATGTGGACAGTACGACCAAAATACTTCTGGAGATTTTTCCCCTTTTAAAGGGGAAAAATCTCCAAAAGTTTTGGATAGTTTTAAAGATGCTGGTCGGGTATATCAATAATACTGGGATTATATTGATAACCGTGATCATTTTAGTCACAATAACCGGCGTGCTATGAAATGTTCATACTATTACATCCCTACCTGTGCGCAGTAGTTGCATTGCAGGTCCTACAATGTAGGAGGCAAATTATCTCAATGTCTTCTCATCCAATTTCAAGGCTACCTCACACAGACTGCACACAGCGATCCACCAATCACCATCATTCTTAATCACTTTGGCGAAGCACAAACCGTAAAGTGAAATGCAGTTCATATTTTTACATAATAAGTAAGGGATAATGTATGGGACGCAGGTCATTATGGGGAAATGCTGACCGACAGGGAGAATGGCCGCATTCGGCTGCAGGACACAGCATATCCAATTATTTTATTTATAGCGAATTTATAGCAAATTTGTCATCGTTAGTCTCAAGAGAGTTACTGCATATTATAAGGTTTCTGAATATTGTGCAGCCCAAGTGTGAAGTTGATCAGTTTTGACATTATTCATTGTAGGGATGGGCGATACTCAAATTTTTACGATACCTTGAGTTTATAGTACTTTTTCCACCTTAGTACCTTTTCCTCCTTAAAAGAAAACCACACAATGGAACACTATTAATAATTTCATTGCAAGGGGCAATAGGAATAAAACATAACTTTAATGCTTGTAAGAAATGTTTCTAAGGTTACAATAAAATAAAACGATGAATATATTAACCAAAAATAAATTTAAATAAATAGACGTGCTTGACTGAAGTGGCAAAGTGAGCCTTCCATTCTGATTTCATGTGACATGAAATACTTACAAGAAATATATCACACCTGGATTTTGCATGTAATTTTGTTGCCTGAAATTGTATGTAAAAACAAATTACACAAATTACATGTTTTATATTTGTATAGTGGTATTGCGATACTTTAAAAAGTATCAAATCTGATACTTTGCTTGGTAGATATCGAAGTATCGATTCCCGGGTATCCATACGCCCATCCTTAATTCATAGTCACCAGTTTTCCTTGTAGATGCAATATCTTTAGTACATACAGTCTAAATTCAAATTCAGAGTGGCAAATGCCCCCAAAACTGTGATAACACTGCTTTTTATTTCATTGGAAAATCACTCATTACTTCATTTTTAACATTCATCTGTTAGAATAACAGAAATCTGGGAGATGAACATCTAAAAATGTACCCAATTACCTCAAACTAAATAAATAAAAAATAAATAAATAAAAGTAAACTTTCTCTTGAACAGTTTTTGTGTACTGTCACACTAAACTGGATATATAAAACCTGAAAACTTCCCACTCTGTGCTCATATTTGAGGAGAGAAATCTTTCCACAGTGCTGATATTATAGTGATGCCACACATTTACTGTTGCACACTCCCATCACAATCCAGACACATTACACATGAAGGGAGAAAACAAAAACCTTCTCAAACCTTCCTGCCAAAACGATTCCAGACTTGCTCTCTGCACAAAAATGAATTGCAACAATAGTAGGATGGTTAACACCACAAGACCCTTCATCACTCTGAGGAGAGCAACCTGCAGATGAAGTTTAAATAAATGTCATTGTTGACTTGTTTTTAAATGCAGTTGTAGAAAAAAAAAATGCAAATGTTGCACAGTTAATATGTTCTGCTGAGAGCAATGACTGCATAATGATCTGTGGTTTCAAATGATTGGTGAGAAATGATATGCATAAGCTAAAAAAGAGAAATGTCCAATAATAGCTGATTAATATGCATGTCACAACTTTGAAATATATTTCTTGCTTGATTGCACCATCAGGAGAATGTTCTTCTCCTGTTATTCATGTCTAGTCTTGCTCCCAAAGACAAAGAGCACATTTAAAAAAAAAGTTCTCGCTTACCTCTTTGGGAGGGTTCTGGGTGCAACTTGAGGCTTCTTCTCAGGCTTCGGACCCTCAGAGGCTTTTTCTGCCGCCCAGTTTCTGATCCGCTCCTTTACACCTCCCGTACCGTTCATAATTTCTGGCTCCTCTCTCTTCGTCATGACCTCCGGCCTCGACGACGAGTCAAACAGACGACTGATTCTGCGTTTTATGCTGCTCCCACCGCTATAATCCTCCTTCTGCCCACCAGCATCACCCTCCCCTTTCATGGCGTCTGTGATCGGCTGCTTTTGCTCTGGATGGGAAGGAGCTGATTTATCCGAACTGTCTTTGCTGCTGTTTGTAGTGACAGCTGTAGCAGGCTGAGGGGGCACAGACAGACCACCTGACTCAAACTTTGAGGTGAGCTCCATGGAGAGGCGCTTCCTGGAACCCCCCACCGAGATGCTGAGTTGGTTTTAGGGGCACTGACGCTGCTTGGCTCGTCATGCTTTTGGGCCACAGAAACCTGACTTTCATCCTTCTTTTCTGCATCTTTTTGCTCCAAGTTTGTCACAGCCTCCACAGAAGCTTTGTGGTTTGTTTGGATGGCATCGTCTTTCTGGACTGGCTCAGCTGCCTCCTTGGGTAGCGTTGTATTAGCGGCTAGATCGAAAATTTCAGCACTAGAATCAAGAATAGCCTCCTTGCAGGGAAGTGTTTCACTTTCTTTGGTTGTATTTAGTTGTTTTTCAGGAAGCTGAGTCACAGAGCTTGGTTCAGAAGCTGAGATGGACGTAGGTTTGGGTGGTTGGTGAGCAGGGGTGGTTGAAGGTGGTTCGAAGCTACCTGCCGCTTCTGTTTTCCCAGGACGCTCTGGTTTTGCAGTAAAAGAAGCACGATTTGACTTTGGTGCATGGATGGAGCGAAATGTGGTGTTCTTCTGCAAAGAGAAGGGCTTGGGAGTGAGGAGAGGTTTGGGGGCCGGAGTTGGCTTTGGCTTAGAGGCACCTCCACTCGGGGAAGCCTCAACAGAGCTCTCCATAGTTGAAACCTTGAGAGATAGAGGGAGAATAGAAGAGTTGTTACAGCTAAATATACAATTACACACAAAAATGTCATTATTTTTAGAAAGTCAAAGCCAACTGGTTATGTTGATACAAGAGAACTGGACAAATCTGGTTGGTCTACATTTTTTAAGGCAGCACTTCTTCTGCAGGGGGAAAGTAAATAAATCAATCATTGTTAACAAACAAGACTTCCTACTAGTCTCAGCCCAGTCAGCCTGGTTATGTTAGAATAAGAAACTAAAATGTACAACGCGTCTCGTGAATGAGAAACAACTAATTGCACCTGCAAGTAAGGGTGCACAATAATTATCGGGCCAATAAAAGGAAATTATTACATCATTCCGATAAGTCTGATATCATGACGACTTGCCCCGATAATAGGGGTGGGAAAAAATGTTGATACACTACAATATCCCAATATTTTCATATGCCGATATCATATTGATATTTTACCAACGAAATGTCGCAAGATTTCATAACAGAACGCCGAGATATCGCGAGATTTCATTAGTAAAATAGACAGATACCGCTTTTTAAAAAATCAATATGATATCAGCATATGAAAATATTGCGATATTTCAGTGCATCGATATTTTTTCTCACCCCTACCCGATAACATATATATTATTTTTTTCAGCATGGCAGTGCTCCGCTCATATTATGAGACAGTTATTATTGTTGTTTTAAAATGCTTATTTACATAGATAATCTGATCTATCAGTCATTGTTAACAAACACACTTTATCAGATTGTGTTGACATACAGTAAATGTTTGAATTTAAGTTGTCAGTACATAATTTTCTATGGTTTTTTATCTTCTCAATCGTACTTCTTCAGTTTGTAATCCCATTGCATGTATTTGCATCAGTTCAAGGTGTAGCCTTTATTTTTGTATCAGTAAGCAATGCACCTTATTAAGTTGCTGTGCATTTCAGATATCGAATAGTTTTGATATCTTTTGAAAATGTTTGAGAGGCTTGCTGATAGTTTTTGACAGGAAAAAATTAATATTTCTTCAATTAAAGAGTACAAATTCTTTTTGGTTTTGTTTATAGTATTGATGCCATGATTAGGTATGTATGTGCGTTATCGGTTATCGGTTATGAGTGATCGGTATCGGCCTTTAGGAGCTGAAATTTACCAGCATCGGTTTTGAAAAAAGGTTATCACGCATCCCTACCTACAAGTAGACAGCTATCACTATGGTTATCTACACAAACCTTAAAACCCGCTGATTATGTATTCTGCACGACTTTATCGAGGAGCAGCTTAAATACTAAAATATAAAACACGTTTTCATCGTTGCCTTTTGAAAAGGGTAAAAAGTTTTCATGATACCATTATCATAACAGCTGGTGTCGACAGTGGAAGAGAGTGCTCCTTAGTTTAGACATTTTACTCCATGTTTTATACAGGAATCAACCCAGGCAAGTAGGAAGCATCGACAGAAACTCCAGCAAGCCTGATGAGTCATCACATGTATCTTGTCAAGCACAGAAATGACACAATCACACCACGTCTCTCCTGAGCTGAAAGCACTGAAGATAAAATGCAGCCGCCCTCAGAGTTTGAAGATGAGCTGAATACTTCCTAATCCGAAACATTTATGCAGCATGTAGCAAGGCTTGCATGTTTTAAGCACAAACCGGTAACTTTAATGAATGTCCAACACTCACAGCTCTGTCTGTCTGGCAGTAGCTGTTTTGATCCCAAACAACAGTCAGCATGTGCACTTGGGTATTTCTGCATGTGATAAGTGTTGTTATGTTGCTACACTGCTTGAACACACAACACCTCTGGGTGTGCTTGATATTGTGTAATGGGATCAGCCTGGACTAAAGCTGTGTGCAGCAGCCAGTAAGGACCAAATAACGTGTCCTGTTTGCCCCCCACCCCCCCATTACAGCTGAATTCCTACGACACAAACACTCTCTGCAGTTATAGATTGCTGGAGTTCATTTAATGGATTTAATGGACTCGGTGGGAATCTCTGTGCAGCTCTCTGGCAGGCTTTTAACTTACTTTATCTTTGTTTGCTTTTGCCTGTTACTCTGTCAAGGCTGTTACTCTAGTTGCTTTATGTTTACATTAGATTCGTTTTTGTGTGATGCTGTGAGACCCACTTAGTTTAGGATCAATTTAGTCTGGTAGAATCAAACATCGCGATGTAATGAGCTGCATCTGACATCAAAGACCCATATTAACGTTACACGTTTCATTACAGCGTGTTAATAAGTTACTAATAAACGAGTCGACGCTGAACTCACAGTCATTGAACCAACACAGCGACCACTAAAAGTGAGATAAATCAATGTAGCGTCATGTTCAATCAAAACAAGTCCTCCACGCAAAACGTAAACTCTTTTAGGACTGACTGCAAGAGGATATCCACAACCAGGATGCGACCTGAATGTTTACAACAGGACTTAAATGCACCTGCTCCTCAACATAACCTTTCCCATCCAAAAACAGATAGTTGTTTTGTTGCAGGGATAAACTTTTCTTTTTCCTTACCTCTTGTGTTCACGCAGTCATACAGGTGGACGGTGGAAGGAAGCGGGAATAAGTAACAAAAGAAAACTCTTCCTCGGCTTTCCCTGAACGTCTCGCCTGCTGAGCTGTTGTCAGACAGTTTTCTCTTTCTTTCTTTCTCATTCAAGTCATTCAGAGTAACAAGACGTCAGACCGCTGCTGCGCCCAGCAGACACTCCCTCTACCCCCCTCAGGTCGAAGCAAACTACTCCGGCGTCAAGTTACGCAGAAAAGCGCCGCGCGACAGGAAATGGTGAGTTCTTATTTCAAAGGAAAAGGCAGATTTACCAACGACAGCCTAACATGCCTATATGTATATACACATATAGGATGTGTGTGTATATATATATATATGTATATATATGGGGTACAACATATGTATTCATTGAACCATTCAATACTGGTGTGTACCGAACCGTGAAAACTGTGTATCGGATATCGAACAATACATAGTTTCCTATTTATTTTATCATATTGACTTCTGAAGATGAGCTCTGTGTTGAAAACTCTGAACTGCTTTTGGTTTTCATGTTAGATATGACCTGATGAAAAGCTGTTGTGATGAGAAGCCCAACAGTTAGAATAAGTATGAAAGAAAAAATTGTATTGAAAAAATATTGAACCGTGACACTAAAGTATCGAACCGAACTGAACCGTGAATTTGTTTGTATTGTTGCACCCCTAACTGATAGATGAAAAAAAAATGTTGTTGTTATTATTATTATTATTATTATTATTATTATTATTACTATCATCATTATTTATGAATACCTCTCATCTCATGTGTTACTTATCTCTGTTTTTATATTTGACTGCTTTTATTTTATGCATTCGTGATATTACATGATTTGCATGTGTAGGCTGTGACAAGCCCTACATAGGCTATGTGTCATTTCTCTGTAACTACTGAGACGGAACCCCATGGATAGATTTGAGTATAAAAAGAACATTGATGGGTAAATTTGAGTTGTAGGTCAATCATTAAATTATTGAGTGTTTGTACAGTACATTATCTTACCGTCTATGGCCAACTTTTTAGTATGGCCTGCCATATCTGCCAGAGTGTTGTTAATTTTCAGTTTGAACAAACATGAAAAGTCACACAGTGATTGAGTATGAGAAGCTAGGACAGTATAGGCCTATAAGCAAATGAGCAATGGATTGAAACCTACTTAGTTCTGATTGAATGCGGAGCAGTAAAGATGCTTTTGAAAATATGAACCGGATGTTTTTGTAATTTTTCTAGGCTTCACTGCTTTTTTTAACGTCAATGGACTGGATAAACGGGTTTTGTCGAAAAGCCACTTTCTTCACACTAAGAGAATAGGAACAGGATCTCTGCAACTCTTTCAGCTTTATAGATGGTGCTGAGGCTACCTGGGGCTTCTAAACAGCAGGAACTGCACGTCAACTCTCACACAGTAAACACGCATTTGCATAATACCTGGGCCTGAGCCTTTACAGCGTTGATTTGCGTTGCCTTCGTGTGCATAAGAGCAGGAAACACCACAAATGTGAACTTTAATAAAATCTGAGAAGCAAACTTCGTAGATCTTATCTTTTTTAAATGTAAGTTCTGAGTTAAAACAATGTTAAATAGCCCGATGTTTTACTGTTGGATTGTCGATAGGTATGGGTGGATGATGCTTTTATATGAAGTTATATAGACAATATGACAAAATTACATTTGCATAGGCTATAACAGTCTCATGGGAGGAATTTTCACCTTTTTAATGTTCTGGGAAAAAAGTCAGAATTCTGACTTTTAAATTTCAGAAATTGAAGAAAAAAAAATTCTAAGAAGAATTTTTAAAAAAATGTTCTAGCAAATGTTCTCAGATTTTTTTTTTCTTCTTCACTGGCCCTAATCCTCTTCCGCTTATTTTTGATGAACTGAAGGACTGTTTTTGTCGCCCCCTGGTGGACGTTGCAAAAAAGTTTTTTTTTGCCTGTTTTGCCTATGATTTTACTTGGTCTTTAACCTTTAGAGAAAATGACTATTTTCTGTATATTAATTGATTGGTTTATTTCAACACTGTTGCAACATGATATTGAAAATTGTGTTCAAAAAGAGCAAAAATGTTTTATATTTTGCACACTACAATAATATAATTTTATGTAATTGCATAATACTTTATTAAGATGTTTTGAGGAACTCAAATGTATGTATGTAAAATATTGTAGTAGGCTATTACTGTTGCATAGGTCAGTGTTCTAAGGTGTATTTAATGTTCTGGGTAGATCACTGACTCTCATAAAGTGTCAAAAGTCAGTGTTCTGGGAAGAAAAAGTACTTTTAACCCAATTTATTATTTTAAAAAAATCTCATGGGAGGAATTTTTTTAATGTTCTGGGGAAAAAGTCAGAATTCTGACTTTTTTTTCAGAAATTGAAGAAAAAAAATTCTAAGAAGATTTTTTAAAAAATGTTCTAGCAAATGTTCTCAGATTTTTTTTTTCTTCTTCACTGGCCCTAATCCTCTTCCGCTTATTTTTGATGAACTGAAGGACTGTTTTTGTCGCCCCCTGGTGGACGTTGCAAAGAAGCGCTTAGCACCCTCTGACTCACTGAAGGAGTTGCCATGGCAACTGTACAGCATGCGCTTACAAAAACAAGAGCTTGACCGTTCGCCGACAGTTCTCTCGACATTCGACATCTGCGACGCCATCTTTCTCCTCATCTTCCAGCGTTTATCAAGGTGGGAAGACAGCAGGCGCTAGCTGAGACCAAGCGAACCCGCGGAGAGTCAGTGATGAGCGGAGCCAAAGCCCGCAGCGACGCTCCTGTTGCTGAAAATGTCTCCGGCGGCGGGCACAGCGCCGCGGCTCCTTCACGGGACCGAAAGCCCGGCGGGGGGGTCCTGAAGAGGCTCAAGTCCCGGCGGAGCCAGGTGGACAGCAGGCCCGTAACGGAGGAAGACCTGCGGACTCAGAGCAGACACATCACGCCAGAAGATGTGCTCGGACTGCGAGTAGCTACGAGAGGTTTGAGTCTCCTTGTTGTTGGTTTGCAGGGGTTTTGTTTTTGCCTTATTAATAAGCAGAAATGTAAACAAATGCATTAAATTCGCATGTGAAATTAGACCAAGTCACAGTCAAACAGGCTCACGTGCCTGTCATTTTTACAACAGAGCTAACACAAACATGTTATTTCTAATTACCTATATTGTCATATTTGGTATTCCTCAGACTTTATTGGCACTGGATGTATGAAAATAGGGGCTTTAATGTGTCATTTTGGTTGTGCTGAAAACATTATTATTAGATTATGCTTTGAAAATCATATTCATAAGTCACAAATCAGTGGCATCAGAACCAGGACTGATCAGGAAGACCTCTCTCTGTGGTTTCTGTAAATAGAAAAATAACAGCATGAGTCTTATCTATGTCATGGCCTACATTTACAGCTGTTCGGCAAACATATGAAATACAGAAGGAAATTAAGCTGCATAAGCTAAATAGAAAGCTTGATGTTATTAATTTAGATCATATCTTGTAAAAAAAAAAAGAAGAAGAAATGAAATATATTTTTGTTGTCTTCGAGAATATCATCTCCTGTTTAACCTTAATATGACACAGGAGCCCCACAGGTTGCCTCATCTTTTAGTTACATGTGTGTTTTTGAAATTGAGCTCAGGTTTTATGTATTATTAAATATTTCAAAGCAGCCTACTTGTGTTTTGATACACATGAACTTCAACAAAGCACCAATAATTGTTTTCTATCCTCATCTGTCTGTTGCAGGATACCTCTGTAAACCTGAGGACAATATTTACAACGTCGACTTTGTACGCTTTAAAATCCGAGACCTGGAGACTGACACAGTCTTATTTGAAATTGCTAAACCACCACACCCAGGTACAGCGCATTCACACGCTCCTTACACTGCTTTATTTCTGCTCTGTAAAAAGGAAGTGTCAGCTCTGCAGGCAACTGCTTGTTGCCGCCTTAAAATAAATGACTGTGAGCAGGTTTCTGGGCTGGGAAACATCAATAAAAATAGTTTTCACTTTGAATAAAATGTAGAGATGCACCTATCCAGTTTTTTCCAATCCCGTCTGATGCAGATACCTGGGCTGAGCGTATCGTTCGGTGCTGATCCGATACTACTGTTGAATGAATGAACCGTATACCTTGCATTTGAGTTCATCAGGCTTGACATAAACATTTAGCCTTGTTGAAAAAAAGGTAAATCAACACAGATATAAATTAAATCATTTTTTAACAAATAAAGTGTACATTAGCAAAAAAAAAAAAAAGAAATAACACTTCTCTGCTTTGTGTGATGACGTAACCGGCACTGAAGTGACTAGATTGCTGTAACTGTGTTGCTGTGTATGATACTCTGAAAAAATATTTGGCCCAACTACATATTTTAGTTAGATAGCAAATTTCCATCTAACTGAATTATGTGTCTGTAACTTTAACCAGAAAATTAAATTTATGGAATTCAATCAAATAAAACTGAGATGAATGGACTACATAGAATTAAAGTAACCACAGCTAATAGAATTAATAATAATAATAATAATTAATAATAATAATAATAAAAAATTAGGGAAAAAATGATTGAATTTCCCTCCAGGGATAAATAAAGTATTTTTAATTTAATTTAATTTAATTTACCCAATATATATAATAAAATTAATGTAATGCTTTTAATAAGGTTGATTTAATCCTGTTAATAGGTTTATAAACTTTACAATTTATAAATGAAGTTTCCAAATAAGATGATCAACTTTAAAACTTTATTAACAGTTTTACATAAATCTTATTAACATCATTATATTAATAAATTGGGTAAATTCTATTTCCTATTGTTACATTAATTCTGTTTTGTCCATGCTTCTCAGTTTTATGTGATTAAATTACAAAAATTTGATTTTGTTTTTTTTTTGTTAAGGTTACAGGCACGTTGCATTTTTGAATTATTGAATTTCCCTTCTGGGATGAAAAAAAGTATTTGTAATTGAATTGAATTGAATTGAACTGAATTTCACATAATTCAGTTGGATGAAAATTTGTTATCTATCTGAAATACGTTGCTGGGCCAAATATTTTTTCAGTGTATTAATAAAAAAATAAATGACTGGATTGGAATGCTGGATCGGCCTCATTTATCCGACATCCGATCCAGCTAATTAGTCAATATCGGAGCCGATATCCAATCCGGGTATTGGATCGGTGCATCTCTAATTCTTGATTTGATTTTACTGTTGTCAGATGATGATGAGGAGAACAGAGAAGGAGACGCCAGCGCTGGCCGATTTGTACGCTACCAATTCACACCGGCCTTCCTGAGACTGAGGACCGTGGGAGCTACGTGAGTGACTCACACCTAAGAAAAACACACTGACCTGTTCCACACACACCACAAAAACAAATGCAGCGTTGTCTCCTGTCAGCCTTACTGGTTGTTTTCAGTGCTGACTATGAGAGCATGATTACATATCTTGACCCAACTTTTCCTCTCCATGTTTCATCAGAGTGGAATTCACTGTTGGTAACCGGCCTCTGAACAACTTCCGCATGATTGAGAGGCACTACTTTCGAGATCATCTGCTGAAGAGCTTCGACTTCGACTTTGGTTTCTGTATCCCAAACAGCCGTAACACCTGTGAACATATCTACGAGTTCCCTCAGCTATCTGAGAGCCTGGGTGAGTCATGTTTTAAAATCAATACCTGGCAGGAGAACCTAAAAATGCTCTTCCTGGTGCATGTTATGACAGAATCTGCGCACTGTTTCTACATGATCTAAGGAGAAGATAACTCACACCTTTTGTCGTCTGTTCCTGACCTTTGCAAATAGAAGTAGTCTGCTGATGTATGCTTATTTTTTTTAAGTACAATTATACAACAAACTGCTTCATTTTTATCACTTCAATGGAAGAATTGCAGACAACATCAATAAGAGCATTAAAGTAGGGTTCAAGTAGCACTTGAACAACAATAAGCATAGAGATTCCTGCTGCTGCTGATTGCCATTTACTGGTTTACAAGTGAGTTCATCACGTCAGTGCTGGAGGAGAGAAGAGCAACAGCCACAAAGCAGGTTCAAAGAGTTTGAAATGAGGAGGTGCAGCAGCGGTTTTTAAAAGACTGTCCGCAGCAGATCAGAGAATAAAGGCTTGTTTACTGGTTGCTTGATCGCAGCTACATTCTGTGTACTCCTCCACGGAAAATGTAAAAGTTCCTTTTTGGCTAGATAAGTTTGTATTTGTGCATTGAAAAGATACACATTCGGCATAAGTGAAGAAAATAGAGGAGACAACAACTTTTGAATTGTTTCTTTGTTTAAAAGAAAACATTACTTTAAGTTTATTTTCACTTTCGTACTAAGTGGTATTTTTAAGTATTTAACAACCTGCTGCAGAGATTTATCATGAAGTACCTCAAGCAGAGGTACTTCAGGAAATTAAGTAATTTATGTAGTTTGATTTAAAGGTACAGTATGTAAAAATTCAAAGGTCAATGGCAGAAAAATGTGATATATAATTCAAAACTGTGTTTCTTTTGATGTGTAATCGATTCACTAGAATAGCTTTTATATGTTTATTTTCTTAGAATGAGTAATTTATCTCTACTTACTGGGCGGTGCACACATGGAGGCTGCCATATTTGTTCCACAATTTTTACTACAGTGTCCCTGAATGGACAAAACAATGCGTGTGAAGGAAGAACCCTCTGAACTTTAAAACAGCTGTACCAGCTTTGTTTAATGGGAGTTAGAGCACTGTTTGGGATCAGTAATGCATTAAAAGACATTAAAAGTAGTAACTCATCATACAGTCATAGCTACACATGAGACCACTGATCCACTCACATATGAAAGCATCTTTATGTCTGTGAGAATTTTGGCCACTAATGCCCACCATACATTTACAACAATGCTTGGAAAACAAAGCCATTTGAAATAAAATGTCTTTTCTATCAAATACCCATCTTTTCCACTAGATGTCAGTAATTCTTACATACTGTACCTTTAAACTTTGACCCCTGCCATAAAAGGACACGAAGTTGTTCCTGAAGGTCACTGGTTCCCGAGGAAAGCCCTTCAATGGTGGAAACATGACTTTAGATTCCCTTGTTGTCATACTTCTGGCATTATCAGCTGTTCAGGTATGAGAAAGTATTTTTCCAGTATTGATCCTGATTAGTAGAGATTATTTGATTTTATTGTAATTTGGAGCAGCTCCTTGTAGAAACGTAGGCTACTTATAAAATAAAAGATATTTTTACACATCTTCAACAAGATAAAGAGACTTTCAGCCTATTTTGATGCTGAGTCTAGTTGAAATGTTCTTTTAAAATAAGAAATCCTTTCTAGTGCAACAGGACAGTACATGGAAGGAACCAAAATCTAAAAAGCTGATTTAAGCTTCTGTGGCTGAATTAGCCAAATGAAGGGACTCCCTTAATCCTGACAGTCTGTGTAAGTTAAATACCATTTCTTTCTCTCTCTTTTTTTTTTTTTTTTTTTTACCCAGAAACAAATCTATTTCTAATTCCCTCATAGAGCTCTTCAACATTAGACACAAAGAAGGGATTATAGGACCCCCTTCCAAAAAAAAAAAGCCCCAAAGTTGGCATATTTGGGCTAACTTAGAAAAAAATCCTTAACGTATGTTTAAAACACATGCGATGACTGTATCGGCCCAATGGCATGTTTTATATGGCAAGATGTCGATCATTAAATGATCCGCAGACAATTTAAACAGCTAACACATGCTGACAGTTTAGCAGCGTACCACCTGTATTGTTCCATAGTTTTAACATTTTAGATGAAGCATTAGCTAGTTGAACTTCAGTTGCCATATAAACCAGTTGTTCTCGAACTGTTTGAGCCACGACCCCCAAAATAACATGTTGTTCGCCACCATCAGTGTGGTTAATTGTGTGATATAGTTATGTTATGGTATATGTTATTAAATGGAAGTCAAGGGGTGGTCTGTTTAAAAGAATTTACCCCTGGGGACAATAAAGTCTAAAAGTCTAAAGTCTATAGTAAAGGGGTCATGCTGCTGCTGCTGTCCTCTAAATTTAAGGGTTAAAAACTGTCAGAAACTTAACGAATAAGCAGGAGAAGGTGGTTTTTGATGGATTATGTTAACAAGGCAAGAAGTTTATTTGTATAGCACATTTCATGTACAGAACAATTCAAAGTGCTTTACATAAAACATTATAAGCAAAAGGGAGAAAAAAAAAATTAGAAACATGATTCAAAATGAAAAGTATTTAAGATTAAAAAGAGAGAATATAGAGATGTGCGGATTTTAACTTTAACTTTTAACTTTTTTGCAGCTGAGAACAGGTGGGTCTTCAACCTGGATTTAAATAAACTAAGTGTTTCAGCTGATCTGAGCCTTTCTGGGAGTTTGTTCCAGAGGTGCGACAAAGCAGCCATACGCTGAAAATGTGCTTCTCTAATGCCAAATTTGGATTTTTAAACTAGCTCCCATTATAACTTCATTTCTGGATGCCTGACCATAAAAATTCTAAATGTGAAGCTGAAAAACTACCAGAAACTTTGCAAATAAGGAGGATAAAGTGGTTTTGTGGATTCTGTTCACATGCCCAAAATCAGCTTCTCTCACAGAGATGATGCTACATTCGGATTTTTGATGTGGTATAAGTAATATAGTTGTTGTTTTTGTTTGTTTTGCGTGAATGCATTAAAAAACTAACCCATTAATTTCACAGTGTAATTTCTTTACATTAACAGGTGAATTTAGACACCCCTAATAAAAATCCCACATTTATTTGATGAATCTAAACTCTATGCTTTTTTAAAATTATTTTACAACGATCTAGCAGCACCCTAAATTGAGTTCGGAAAGTTGCCTTCATGTTGACCAGTATTGGCCGGGTTTCCCAGATGCAGTGAAGAAGATCGTAGCGCTAAGATCTTCTTAAGAACGTTATTTTGGCTTCTTCAGAATAAAAACGTGTTTCCCACATTTGTGCTTAGCATTAAGAAGATCTTCACAGAGAAGTATCTGAAGGAACGCTCTGACCCAGTCTTTCAACCCTTCCTAGCAGGCAATCACACATACGTCCAGCCATGATGGGTAAAGAAAGAAGTAAATATGCACAGTTTGGAGTTGTGAAACAGCACAATATGAATATATATTGATCTGTTTAATATTTAGGGCTTTTATTAATTAAATAGTGACAAAAAGTAATTAACTTATTTATTTTGGGAGATGCATGTTGCTGCCGAGCATACAGTATGAAAATAAACACTTCTTATGATAAATGTTGAAGCTGTATGTTTCAGGAAGGCTCTTTTAGGATCAACCCCGGGACACAAGCGCACTGATACCAGCCATGGGAAGACAAACCACAGAAAGACAAACAAGTGACACTATGACGAATGAAAGTGTCCATAATCATGGCATTTATTACAGTTTAACCGCACGTTCAGCATGCTCAAAGTATGAGTAAAATTTTTCTGATGGGGTAAGAATCCAGACTGCAATGTTACATGTATCAGGTCCTGACAGGTGTCAGCTAATAAAGGTCAGCCACCAGCTACCAGTTATTGATCGATTAGTCTGATCTCAATTGCTTCTGTTAAGAACATCTTAGAGAGCGTTCTTTACAATAACCAAAAGAGCGCCACTAAGAAGGCATTTGGGAAACAGTCATATCTGAGTGACCTTTCTTTGGTTAAGTCTTAAGGTCGTTCTTACGTCTTACGAACATTCTTAACTGGGAAACCCGGCCATTGTTGCTCGTGCAACTCACAACCGAATGAAGAGATTATGTGTTTTTGACAGACTGAAGTTTGAACTGTCCCTTTAAAGACTAAAAATTGAGTAAAAAAGTTTTCAGATAACCAGTCTCAAGGATGAATTTACAGACTTCAGTTTGGCATTGCACATGTTTCCAGATGTTTTGCGATACCAGTTATTAAGATTAAGTCTTAAGGAAGTGCTCTTGTTGATGACATCTAGGCTGTGTCCTAATGCACACCCTATTCCCTACATAGGGCCCTATAAAGGGATCATGCCATTTTGTAGGGGTGTCCGAATGTCCAGAAAGAAAAAAAAAGTAGTGCACTCAAAATTACCCACAATGCTTCTTGAAAACTAGTACGCTTCGATGGTCCCTAGACGGGTCAATATAGACCACAATGCATTGTCAGGAGCACTAAATGGTGCAACGTGTTGGACGTGTTATAGTAAACTAAAATTGAAAAAAAAACATTTTCGTTAACTGAAATAAAAATAAAAATTACGTTTAAAAAAAAAAAAGGATAACTGAAACTGTCTTGTGTCTTTACAAAACTAACTAAAATTATTGCAAAAACATCCTTAGTTTTAGTCTTTGTAAATGTATTTAATACATAAGCCTTTTGGGTTGATGTCAAATCTATTTTTATTTAATCTATTTACTTTGCTCTACTGGTTTTACTCCAAGTGACTTTCTGATGATTTTGAATGCCACACCAGACAAATACCTGTAATTTATGAAAAAAAAAACTAAAACTAACGCTGAAACTAAAATAACTAAACTAAAACTAAGCATTTTCCAAAAAATAGAAATTGATAAAAACTCACAAACCTGCTCAAAAAACTAACTAAAACTAACTGAATTGAAAAATAAAAAGTCAAAACTAACTAAAAACGTAAACTAATGAAAAATCCAAAACTATTATAACCTTGGTATTGGACACATCGAGCTGCAGAAAAAAAGAGAGAAAACAACAACAAAGGAATTAAACACAATATAAGTAAATGAAATATCCTCACTAAAAATTACAGATTTGATTTGGAATGACATCCTTTATTGCGTTGTGGGTGCCACCGTGGTTGCCATGGTGACAGCTGGTAATCAGGTGATTTTCGTATCCGAATCGCAGGCAGAATGATTGCGCTAGATAGCGTGCTATGTCGTGCAGCCCGATGTAGTGAATGAGGGGTTAGGGAGTAGGGAGGACATTCAGACACAGCCCTCGTGCTCTATGCACAACTCAACTACCTCCTGAACTTAAGCCAGCTCCTTTGGTTCCTGTCTGTCATTACTGGACAAACTGATTAATCCAGGTGTGTCTGGCCATTGTCGTGGTTACTGAGGTCAGGCACAAAGGAGCTGGCTTCAGGAAGTGGTGGAGTTGTGTGTATAGCCCATTGGGAAGGCAAACTTCCCAAAACTAAAGTTTTGGTCAAAACTTTGACCAAAACTTTTTGGTCAGTTTGGTCAAAACTTTGACCAAAAATTTTGACCAACTTTTGGTCAAAACTTAAAGTTTTGAATCAAACCATTGCGGTTTGAAGTGTAAAGTTTCTATCAAACCATTGTGGTCTCAGTATAATTCCAGTGAGCAACATCAAACAAAACATTTAGACATCACAGTTATTTAATTATTACTGAGCCTTCTCCTTTTAGCTTTATGCAGTTCTCATCGCATGAATATTAAAAATCCTTTACAAGGACATTAACATGCACATATTGTCTGTTTTGCAGTGCGTCAGATGGTGGAGTGTCCGTACGAAACCCGGTCAGACAGTTTCTATTTCGTCGAGAACAGACTGGTCATGCACAACAAGGCAGACTATGCTTACAATGGAGGACAGTGATGTCTGCCTGCCTGTGCAAGTGCTCTCCCAAACACGCCCAATCACATTTACGTATATACGTGGACACACATGCATGCATGTTGCATAACATGTAGCTCCAACACTGCACACGGTTGTGCAGCCTTTTGTGTTTGTAAAGATGAATTGCCAGACGTTATGATCTACTTCAGGGAATGTATTTTAAACTGCTGGAGTTTAATACTAATTTCTGCTCAGACACAAAAAACGAAACAAGCTCTTAATCAGTAGCCATGGAACATGTGTTTCTAACAGGCCAAATGGCTATTAGATGGATGCTTAGTCTCTTTTTAAGTGTCCTAACATCCATTTAACGCACACACATACTCAATCCCTTGGTGACACACACAGTTTTTACAGTGTTTGTCAGAAGCAGCTGCTCTCAGAGCTGCCGTGTCCATAATCCACTCCAGACAACGCCGGGAAGAAAGAGAGAAATCATCTACATAAACACTCCTGTCAGACACACATGGCCTCTCCTGCAGCCTCCTCTCCCTCTCAGTTACACATCAACAATACAACAGCACAAGAGTCTGATCAAAGGTTATTTATTTATTTGTTTGTTTGTTTTTTACTTTTACATTCATGTCTGTTTGATTGCAACATGAAAATAGGTCAGGTAATAGTTAACTCCAAAGTAATTTCCATCATTACAATTCAACCAAACAGCTGAGGGCAGATTTAGGAAAATCCAACCGACTTCAGAAAGCTGTACATATCATGATGCATGTGTTAATGTAAACAAAAAAGGAAGATTTTTAACAAATTATCTTAAAATTCAAGGAATGATGGTTGAACATCCTTACTGTAAATCAAAATGAAATGTTGTTATTTATCAACTTGATTGTATTTTTCCATTATTTACCTATAAGATACGTCTGTAAAAACATTTGAAGGCATATTTCTTGAAATTGAGTGAATGTTTTATTTTTGTTTGTTTGTTTTTCTTGCTAGATGGTTGTACCTCCTCTTTGTACTTTGTCTATTTTGGTGTTCAGGATAAAAGATAGTGTTTGTAAAATATGAATTACATTTATATATATACATATATATATATATATAGTTTGTAAAAACTTAAATAAGACAATAAACATACATTTTCAGAAACTATTTATGTGACGTTTGTTTCATTTCTGAGTTAAAGGGAGCGAGAACAGAAAATCACCCAAGTGGTCACTAGGAGGAGCTATTCTACAGCAAAGTCACAGCTTGTCAGGGCATTTATGGAGAAAAAAATCACTTTAATTGTTATTAACAGTATTATTATTATTTTTATTAAACATATACTAAATGTTTATGCAAAGCCTTAGATGGGGTTATGATTTGGTCTATTAGTTTTTATCTATGGCTACGTTTTCACTGCACATGACAACCTGTGCAAGTGTCAGTTCTCAATCATTATTTTGTCTCATGTGATGAGGTGTAGCATTAAATATATTTTAAGATGTACTCTTTTGCTTTTCATCATCTATTTTTGTGGTCTTGTTGGATTAAATTCAAACCTCAGTTTATTCCTTCTCATACCATTTCACCCTTCTCATCTCAATATCTCTTTTTTTTCGCCTCCCATGCATCAAACCTCCAAGTCTCTCCCCCTCTTCTGTTTCTGCTTCTCTCCACACCTATGCAGCTCTCCCTCCCTCTCACTCTCACTCTGTTTTTTTCTCTCTCCCTCTCTTTTCTTTCCTCTTCTCTCACCTGGTAACCAGACCTCTGGAGAGAAGTGTTAAGTTTCCACTTTCCC
This sequence comes from Atherinomorus stipes, assembly GCA_023101725.1. Taxonomy (NCBI): domain Eukaryota; kingdom Metazoa; phylum Chordata; class Actinopteri; order Atheriniformes; family Atherinidae; genus Atherinomorus; species Atherinomorus stipes. Next base: position 761,986 of record JALJCO010007983.1, on the reverse strand, counting down.
AGAGAAGAGGACAATCTGAGCCACACAAAGACCCACAATGGACCCCCTCTGCTCACTCCTCCCTTCGCTCCATCACTGTACACGCTCAGAAAGACACACTGCGAATACATGCACCCTCTGTTTTTATTTGCTTTTCCCTCATTTGATTCTTCGTGCTGTTTGCAGAACATTTCTCCTCCTCTCTTGAGTTAAATCCTTTTTAATTCCTGTGTCATCCCTCCCTCCTCTCTTTTTCTCTTCTTATTCATCTCAATCCTCTAAGTTGAGATAAAAGACAAATGCTAATGACCCGCTGAGATGTCCCGTCATCTTTAAATGCTGTTGTGAATCTTTGTTGTTGCAGCTGTGGCCATGAGGCTACACAAACAGGAAGTGGTCAAAGTTTTAATTTTACAGCCAAGATTACTGATTTCTGGACACTTAGACGGTCATGGTACAAAAGTGTCATAATCTGTATGAAATCTTGTCTTAGTGTAGACATTCTCACTATTTTTCGTTCTTTTTTTTTCTTACCAACTCCTCAGAGAAATATGCCTCTTTATCTGCTAAATCCTCCACTATACTTCCCATCTTGTTAATGCTGGTTGCCTGAAGCTATGGAAGAGTGGTGAGAAACATCCAAGACTACTACACTGTGGCCACAAGCCATTAATGCAAAACACTGTTGAGCAAAAGGAAAACACAAGGTCAACAAGTAACTGGTTTAGTACATTTTGATACACACAAAACTGCAATCATTTACAACAAAAAGTATTTTTTATTACTATATAAAATGACTGATTCACATATTAAATGGTATAACTGAACATTTTAAACAATACTACAAAATAAGTGCATCCCTGTGTAATATCACTTAAATATTCAATAATTTAAAAAGTGTTGCCATATAATAACATCATGACTTCTTAGTCTAGTAAGTAGATTATTTCTGTCTTATGGATGATAAAATATAAAAACCTTTGAAAGTGCATGCCCCAAAGCCAAATTGTCTGCAACATATTTGAATTGCAAGGTACACAACAAGGAGATTCAATCCCACAGACTCCTGTTGAGAGTCTTGCGCACTTAGTCAGGACGCATGATCTATCGGAGGCATAGTGACAGGTCCCCACGTTGTCACAACTCTCCCCTTCTTTTAACAACCACGTCCTCATGCTTTAGACAAGCTGCCACCATTTTCGGGCAGGATTCGATCCCACAGACTCCCGGGTGAGAGTCTTGCGCATTTAGTCAGGACGCATGATCTATCAGAGGCATAGTGACAGGTCCCCACACTGTCACAACTCTCCCCTTCTTTTAACAACCACGTCCTCATGCTTCAGACAAGCTGCCACCATTTTCGGGCGGGATTCGATCCCACAGACTTCTGGGTGAGAGTCTTGCGCACTTAGGACACATGATCTATTGGTAGCATAGTGACAGGTCCCCACACTGTCACATCTCTCCCCCCTCTTTCCACAACCACGTCCTCATGCTTTAGACAAGCTGCCACCATTTTCGGGCAGGATTCGATCCCACAGACTCCCAGGTGAGAGTCTTGCGTGCTTACCATTTAGCGAAAGGGATACCGCTGTGGCCAAGTAGCCAGGGTGCATGATCTATCAGAGGCATATTGACAGGTCCCCACACTGTCACATCTAAGAATGTGGCAAAGTACGCAATGAGGGCCTGGGCGGGATTTAATCCCGCAGACTCTTAGGTGAAAGTTTTACGCACTTACCATTCAGCCAAAGAGACAAAAGGATATCCCTGTGGCCAAGTAGCCAGGGCGCATGATCTATCATATCAGGCATAGTGACAGGCCCTTACACTGTCACACTGAGTACACCCAATTTCTGCTTATTTCAGCATGAGAATCATTATGAACATGCCAGTGTACACTAGACCATGTTCTGTTTCTGTTTATCTATACTGGGATTTCCAATAGAATGCCTTAAAAAGATACCGTGTAGCTTTTCACCCAAACATTAGCATAATGTAAGTAATTATAAATGTTTTCTGGGTCAAAATAAAAAAAAATGTAAAAAGAAAATGGATGTAGTATCCAGTCATGTCTGAAGAGCTGAAAGGGAAGCCAGTTGGGTGTTTCCCATCTTGCTGTGTTGCGTGTGTCGTCACTGCTGAAAAATATTAAAACTGGCAAAAGCAGGGCTGCTCCGAGAGGCAAATGATTGACAGCCAAGCTAAATGCTAACTGAGGTAACCCAAAGTGAACAGGAATGAATGAAGATAGGCAGTTTAAAGGTAAGACACTGTCAGACTTGCTGTTAACCAGCTAAAAACTGCAGTTGTGCAACTCTACTACAAGCTGAGGCCTTCCTGGGAACAAGCAGGGAGCTAACTATTAGCTCCCTGTTTATTTATGCTGTAGACATGTTTATTTCTGTTGTGAATTTGGCCTTTTTAACATGGGAGTTTATGGGGATTTGCTCTGTTTTGGAGCCAGCCCCTTGTGGATTAAGAAAGAACTACAGTTTTTAGCTTTACTTCTGGGCTTCACCCTTTTCCAGCGGAGTTTGCCCCTTGTTCAATATACAGCACTTGACAAATGTCGATACTTCGACGTGGCTGCCCTCCTCAAAAATAACAGACACTGTAACTTTGCAGGAGCGGATCTCTTTCTCATTGGGTCATGTGACCTGGAGAGCTTTGCTTTATGGCTGGATGACTTTACTATCAGCTGATCAAAGTGGTCTGCAAACACGATTCCAAAACACGAATAGATTGTTTAATTTGCGACAGTTGTGTGGCCTGTGGGAGGTTATAGGTTTTGTGCTTTTAATGGCCGAAAGTTACACAGCATCCCTTTAAAGCCATGAAAAATGTAACAGTGACACCTCACAAAGTTAGAAAAGGATATGAAATAGATTAAAGACGGGGCAAAAATCTGATAGCACAGTTGCAGCAGTAATCAGGAGGTATAGAATGAACCCCAGTAACAGTAATAAGACCTCCTTAAATGGCACATGGACAGCTTTCACAGTCTAGCTCTGACAAGATGTGGACTTGGCACAAAGGTTGTTCAGAGGAAATCTGAGTTTCTGTGACAGCTCAGGCACAGCGAGGGACGTTACATAACGTCAACCTCTGTACAGTATCCAAGAAAAAAAAGCAACAAAAAAACCCTTGCTCTTTGACAAAAACTGCATGATAACAATTTGATGAAGAACATAAACAGCCACTTGATGAATATCGGGAACACATTCTTTGGTCAGATGAGACCAAAATAAACTTGATATGCTCAGATTGTAGGTTCAGACAAAAACAGCATGTTCGGTCTGAACCCACTGAGGTCTACCACAGTGAATGTATGGGCCTAATGAGTAAATGTTGTGGGATAATTACGGAACGGGATTCTGAAGAGGACTGTTTAGAAATAAGGTGTCATTGAACCAGAACATCTACATGGCAAAAACTCAACTCTTAGCAAGTATATTTTTCTCATTTCAGACATAAATATCTCATCACACTCAAAATAAGACAAAATTACTTAAAGAGAAACATTTCTGTAAGGTATAAAATCTTGTTTTAATGGCAATGCATCTTATTTAAAGAAATCTTATCAAGACAATTTTGCTTGTCCCATTGGCAGATTTTTTTTCTTATTACAGGCAAAAAAATCTTGGCCACTCTTAAAATAAATAAAGAAAATATGTTTTTTGCCTATAATAAGCAACAAAATTCTGCCAATGTCTTATTGTTGTCTTATTTTGAGTGTAATGAGATATTTTGACTAGTAATGAGAAAAATGTACTTGCTAAGATTTGAGTTTTTGCAGTGTAGAAGTCAAATCACGGACACTACTTTTGTATTTTTTGTGGTTCATCATGGTTTTTGAGAACTGCATAATAAGCATTAAATATATAATTATTGAACAATGTACATGTCTTTTTAAAAGTTTAGAGAAAGTCTAAGTTCACCTGGAAAGGTTAGAATGTATTTTCAGTTCATTCTGATATCTTATGAAGAACAAAACAAATATCCTTTACTTTTTGTGAGTAGTTTACAGTATATCCAACGGGCCTTACAGGCCAGGTTGTCTTAAATAAATTGATATTAAAGTAGAGAAATATCAGTTGTGTCCACATAAGTCCACATACACAGGTTTTATACATAAAAGTGTATATTTTTACCTCTCCACTTGAGATTTACCACTAAGTCAAGCCCATTATTTATGAAAACCTTCACACAACCTGAAATCTTTGATTTTACTTCACTCTCAGTTTCCCCTTTTTAAAAGTAACATATTTCTTTAGAATAACAAATGATGGTGTGAAGACCTCATGTGTCAGTTGCTCATTAGACCACAAAGCAGGGCGCAATTTAACTGTGAGCTCATAAATCAATAACCACAGCCTTCCATCAGGCTGTCGGGCCTGCAAACTGCAGCACACGCATAAAACAGCTGTACTGCTCTGAACTGTGCGAGTTTATAACGGGAATCTCAATATATCCAGATTGACTCCTCATAATTCGGATAAGCGTGAGTACAGACGCATCCAGGGCAATAAATACACACACTTTCCAGGGATGATTTGTGCATTCTCAGGCCTTCGTAGAATTCATTTCAGCAGTCAGTTGTGGAACGACACACACGCACCGGAAACAACAGGACAGGTGGGATAAATCAAGCTCATTCACTCCACCCCTTGTATATAAACACACACACACACACACACACACAATATCTTGGTACCTGGCTTCCCCATATATTCTGCTTAGTGAATCACACATGGAGATTAAGAGTGAGAGGCACTGCTTTATTGAGGTTCCCCTAAAACACACACACTTTATCTCTCACACACACACACACGTGTATCTGCACACAAGCAGGGGGACGAGGGGGGGACAGTAGTCTCCTATAAATAGAAGCTAGGAATGGCGTTGATAGGTCCCGTGAAAAGAAATGGAGGGGGAGTGGAAAAAGGATTAAAAGAGATACAGGGACACACTGCGACTCCTCTTCTATGTGTGTGTCAGTGAGGTACTTCACTGAGGAGAGGTTGCATGGATTTCTTGCCCCCCCCCCCCCCCCCTTTCCCTGATAAAAAAAAACACCATCCATCCCTGCTCCCCACTCTCTGCCTACATGTCATCTTCATTTCCCCCTCACTCTTCCCTTCCTGCTTCCATTACCGCTGCCGTTCTCTCCCTCCTGCTCCGGGGGCCCTGCTGCGAGATCCATCAAGTGTTAAACCTACCTCACCCGCAAAAAAAAAACAAAAAAAACCAAAAAAAAAAAAAAAAACGATGAGTCACCACACAGTCTTCTCTTTTAGGTCAGCACGATGACGGTCTCAGAGATGGCCGTGACTCCATCTGGATGTGTCATTATGTCATTCCCTGCAACAGCTCTGTGACTTCATCTCACTCCTGGACGAGGTTGCGGCAGGCATGAGGGATGATGCATCCACTGTAAAAATGACTAAGCATCAGTTAAAGTTCATTCACGATCACAGCTGAAACATCCACGGTGTCGAGCAGGGGAGGGGGGTGGGGGGGGAGGTATTTGGAGGTTTTATTTGAGTCACTTTTAGGCTGGATGCTTGCTGTAATTCAATGTCACACCCAGCAGAGCTTTGTAGATGTGACAAGAGATAGGAGATAATTAGTTATCTCCAAGTTAATGATGCACTCAGAGCAGCGGTGATGGATAGACAGTCCTTTAACAAACTGCGATTCCCATACCAATTTCCATGGTGGCAAGTGCAGTATTGACAATCTGTCTTTAAGTGTTAGGTCTCTGCTGATTTATACCCAGAAGCCAATGTGTTGCACGTGTGTGTGTGTGTGTGTGTGTGTGAGCTGTTCCTGCGTTCGTCCGCCCAGCCGTCTGTCTGTGTGGTATTACAGCACAGATTTCCGCTGCTGCTTACCCCCATGCGGCTGTCAGACAGAAATAGTCCTGTGTCATTAAGGTAGATAGGCTGGTGTGTTTGCACTCACAGGAAGCCCACAGCCACTTTTTGGAAGCCTCTCAGAGCCCCCCAGCATCACCAGTCCACTTTGTTTTGTGTGCGTATGATTAATAAAAGGTTAACTCAACCTTCAGTCAACTGTTGCATGTAAATCTCCACTTCAATCTCTTCCTTCCTCTGCCTTTCTCCCCTGCCTTTGTCTCTCTGCTTTTGCCACACCTTCCCCCCTGAGGGATGCAGGGATTGTGATTGGAGAATGGAGGCGGGGCTCCTGGCACATTCACAGGTGTGCTCGCTTCCTCCCATCTCCTCTCTCATGTAATGATTTCTTCAGCTCGCCACCTGCCAGGTGAAAAATACACCCACAGCAAATGGTATGCTTTAAAATGGCCTCCTGGCTTCCGCTGCGAGGGAGCTTTTGCTTGTTCAAACATTCCATTTTTATCCTTTTTCATTATCCACCTACAGTACTGCTTCCAATTCAGTGAGGTCTTTCAGGAACTACTTGTTGCTTGTGTACATTTTGCATCACATTCAAATGATGGCTTTTGACTCTAAAAAAACCCTGAGTCGCTTCTTTTACACTGTAAAAATTGTTACTTAGATCACATTTTAAAAAATTGTGTCAACTTGTCACATTTTTTTTCTCAAATAAAAAAAAAAATGGTTTGAACAAAGGAAATAATGTAGTAATAAAATATAATTAAAACAAAGGAAAGTTTTCAAATATAATGAACACAATTTCAAATTGTTAACTAATTTATGATTTGGTTGAAATCATACATTTTGAATTACTGGAGATCTTTTTTTTATATTAAAACAAAGAAATTGCTTTGATACAAAGCTAGAAAGCAAGAAAATTTACAGTATAACAAAGACTTTGTTACAACTTAATTTTTCATTTTAGAATAAACTGATTGAATTGAAAGCAAAATTTCTGATTTAAACGAATACAGTACACAGAATGATGTGCCTTCATTTTCCACTCACCCTCATGCTGAGCAAGACACTGGAGCACTTTTCTATTATCTCAAATGCAGCCGGAGCTCCGAGGGGATTTTCATTATCTGCCGACTTTAATATGATGGGGTAACCAGCGCTTGAAACAAAAAGACCCATAAAAGTCCACAAAAATTTGGCAATATTCTTCCATCTTGCTCGTCCCATGTAATCCAAGTGTCCTGAGTGGGTAGCATCCAGAATTTACTCCAAACATCATTTAGTTTATTTTTATAGCCTAAACAGTAGAACATCACACTTCCCCGAAGCGCGTCCATGCGAGTTCAGAACACTGTGGAAGCTGTGGCGTTCAGTGCCTGCTCTGCCGATAATGCAAGCGTAGAAGAAGAAATTCGCTGTTTACGTTGTGCTTAGAGTGAACGAGCTGCGGACAAACACAAGAGGGGTTGGCTGTTATGGGGAGGGGGGTCTGGTTGGTGGGAGGGTATGGTGTGGTCCCTGGTCCCGAGGTGCTGGTTGGGGCTTCAGGCCGGTCTTGCCCACACTGGGTGGCTGCTTCGGGGGGTGGGGGGTCCTGATACTGCCTGCCTCTGGGGGGGCCGACGACTGCTGTCCCTGGTTCCCGGGTGCCTGTGCTTCAGGACTGCTCGGCGCCCTGGCTCGGGCCTCCCTTTGACACTATCTGGATGGATGTGTGGTGGTCTCTGCGGTGGGCTGGCTGGGGTCTGTGCTCTGGGGTGGCTGCTGGTCTCCTGGGTCTTGGTGCCCCCCGGCCTGCCTCTGATTTTTGTGGGGGCTTGGCCACATTTACACGATCACTCGTCACTGATCACTCCTCATTCTTCCATCTAATATCTTGTTTCCACACTTACTAACCTGCATGCTGATTAAATCACTGTGATGTCATGTGGTGACATCACCACTAACTACAGTTGCTCTTTCCTCTGTGCGTTTAGTGTCTGGTTTTGTGATTATTTTTGTCTCCTCCAGCTTGTCTGTCTATAGGAGACCTTAATGATCGTCAGCTTTGTTTCTGATGAAGATGTTGCAGGTGGTATTTTGTGTTCTTACAGGTGCAGCAGCTCTCTCTTCTTCTATCAGTTCTCTTTTCTCTCTCTTTCTTTTTCACTTTCCCTTTTCTGTCCCCTTTTCTTTAAAAAATACATAATATTTGTACATTAAGAGGAGTCTTATACCCATAAAGCTCCTCTTGGCAAAGCAAATCTGCCTGGCACAACACAGCAGTCAGATCCCCATTCTGCTGCTATGATGCTGGACAGGACATGTAAAAAAAAAAGAGGGGTTGGCTGTTGATTTAAAATAAAGAAAGAAGGAAAAAAAGAATGCATGCTCTTGTCTGGTTTGGTCTGCTTCCATAGATATGAATGAAAGTATCTACATTACTTGGCGATCGCTATTTCTTTTGGTGTCTGTGTCCAACACTGGAAATCAAATCTTGTTCAGAAATTGCGCGATGGCTTGCATCAAAACATCGTCCAACAGACACCAAAACAAATCGCAATCGCCAGGTAATATAGATACTTTCGTTCATTTCTCCTCATGAATTTCCCCTCGGGGATCAATAAAGTATCTATCTATCTATCTATCTATCTATCTATCTATCTATCTATCTATCTATCTATCTATCTATCTATCTATCTATCTATCTATCTATCTATCTATCTATCTATCTATCTATCTATCTATCTATCTATCTATCTATCTATGTTGTCGGACACTCATTGAGACTATCTATCTGAGCTCAGTGAGGAAAAGCACCTTTTTAGGGTGAACTAAGACGCGGGGGCCAGTTGCCCCAAATATGGGTTTACGAGCAACGTCACAGGATGCGCGCGCAACCAGGGGGCAAGAAAACACAGGAAAAGCATTATTGAACTATGAGAAGACCTGTGTTTTACGTACAAGACTCGACATTTAATGCAGATGAGGTCAAGATATGACGTGAAAATGTTGGGGAAATATAATGTTTGAGTCCTGGTATTTGTTCGGTTGCAAAAATCAAAACGTTAATGCTCGTAAACAGTTGAAAATGGTGATAATAGGACAGTAGGAGTGACTGATCTTCAGAAAACCCTCTTGGATAACTTGTGCAGGTTCAGACTACATGATTTATTTAGTCTTTCACCATGGTCACCATGTCTGAAATTATTCCTGTGTTCTAGTCGGGAGACTGGTACTAATACCAACATCACGGCCACAATCAGTCATTTATCATTTCACGGCTGCATCACAACACTGTAGCTGTGTGTGACAGCCGTTCTCTGCTCAGACACGGAAAATAAAAATGAAAAGAAAAAACTGATTGTGGAGCTGTTTACAAACATTCACGCTGCATAACAACGCATCCCGGAGATCTAATACGAAGTACGGGGGTCTTAAATCAGATGCCGTTTGAGTTTATACAGTTAGCTTGTTAGCAGTTAGCTAGTCTGTCTACTGTCTACCAGGATTTCATCCACAATAAAACAGAACGTTCCACAAGCAGCGAGACTTACCGACAGCAATGCAGGTGAGTCCCTAACAGTTGGAATCAGCTCCTTTCCAAATGTAGTAATGATGTCATCTTTGCCTGGTTTAATCCCAAATTAGTGAAAGTTGCTCCTGTATGGAGCTGGTGAAGACGACACCGGAGCTGAACCTGCTGCAGACAGCAGACTGTTGAGGCCTATTTTGGTTTTAACAAGAGTCTAAACGAAAGTTTAAGCCGCTTTCTAACTCAAGTTTTTCAGGCAAATTTCAAATGAGGTGCAACACTAATAATATCCATTTTTTTAACAAGAAAAATGCTGTTTCCAGGTGATGACTCCCTTGCCAAGTTAGTATAATGGTAATAGAAACACATAACAGCAATGCTGCGTCTGTATTTTTTATTTGTCATCAAAATACAGATTTAAACAATATAGTTAAAAACACAACGATCTCTGTTTGTTTCGTCAGGTTACTTTACATTTTTATGAATGATATGAGCGCGTGTTTCGCCGTAGACTGCAATACAAACACAGGCTTTTTGCCTCCTGGTTTCACGAGCAGCAGCCAATGTTTGTAAACAGGAAACCCATCTATACTTATTATTAGCTGTGCTAATGATAAGTATAGAAACAAACATGCATGTCCATTTTTTTTATGCTAATGGGTGATGAAGCGCTAAATACCGAAAATAACGTTTCCACCCACATCTCTCTCCGTTGCCTTGAACACGCTGTGTGCTGCAAAATGCGCTGCAATTCGGTGGCCGAATTTCCCGCGCTGCCCTGCGGACGTGACGTCAAATGACGCTACATCCGCATCCCCGACAGTTTTGATACAGGAAGAAGACAGTTGCGGTAAATTCAAAGACTGTAAGCATTAGTTATGACTTCTTCTGCCATCAGCAAACGATCCAGATCGACTGAAAAACACAAAAAAGTGTAACTACAAAGAAAAAGCTTAGTAAACAACATTAAAGCTTCAGTTTGAGCACGCTCCCGTGACGGCTTGGCTCGTGGCTGCAGTTACGTGAAGCGCCAGTTGTGACAATCGCGAGTTTCATTTCTTAATCTTGCCTCTAGTCCCTTTAAGTTAGATCCATGTAAAAAAAAAAAGTCTTTCATATCAACTACAGCCCAAATACTCTTTTTACAGTGTAGACCATCAGAAGATGGCTTTCCAACTCTTTTTCTAAGGAGTCCCCCCTCTCAGCTCTTTTTCAAATAGCCTCGAGGGTGGTGGAGAGCAAGTCCCAGGCCCCGACAGGTCAGAGGGCGCACACAGACAAAGGCTTAGTGCTCTGGGTCAGCTGCAGTCAAGGAAACAAAAGCAGTGAAGACCTGGATTAGACAAACAACTGCAGGGCTTTAAGGTGGCATACTGACAACAAGACAGAGGGATGGAGATGGGATAGAGCACAGGAGGGCAATGAGGGCACTGAAAACCTTTCTCACACATGCCCACCCACACACACACACGCACAAACAATCCACACAGAGTTGTGTAAATTTTACCTCCACGTATTCTTTGCCAGATTTTTAAATCAGCCAAAACTGTTGCTTAAGCTCATAAAACAAGTCAAAGTTTCTCAAGCTGGAAAAATCTGTTTCTTATTGTTCTACTGTGCTGTTTCCTTCAACTAATAATCACTTTCACTCACAATAATTTTGCTTAAATCTTTGGCTTTTCACAGCGCCCAAACTTGTTCCTTCCCCTCCCCCATACCGCTGTCTTTCTCCTCTCTTTTTTATTCAGTGCCATTGATCATGCATGCAGAAATTCAGCACGCCCAACCACGGCTCCAGCCGGGATAGGTTAGCTAGTGCGAGGCCCTGTCCTACATACTGTTCTCTCGCTATGGTCCGCCAGGCCACAGTCACACCCTCCCCCTGACCTGCCTCTCCTCACTGACACACACAAACACCCCGCGGCCCTTCTCAGAACCGGTGCAAGCACGGATCATCATGTGGTGCCGGGAATGTTCACTCACCACCACTAAAAACTTTCAGTCAGGTGGAGAAAGAAAGGTTTTCGAGCACTTGTTCTTCAAATTCACACAACAGAGGCTGCTTGGTTTGACTTCTGTGCTACTATAAATACTCAAAGGGCAAAAAGAAAGTAATCTCGGCTGGATTTATTTTATCTGGCCCTAAAAAAGTCCCCTCGAGCATTAGGCAGCATTATAGTGCAAAATTTCATTTTTCCTTTGTCAGGGTCATAATATGATGAAGCAAGCAAGTGCAAACTCTTCTCTTGGTTCACATTTGTCACAGCAGCTGAGGAAGAGATGAATCTGCTCAGCTGACCAGGGTTGTCCCGGCCAAAAGTATGGCTGACTTAGAGGTAATGCTGCTAATCTGCCACTTAGCTGGTTAGGACAGCCTGTCACATGTAGTGAGGGAGAAGGTTATTAGGTGAGATCAGGTTTAGATGGGGACTGAACCATGATTGGCTGACTGGATGACAGATGTATGATGTTGATCACAGCTGTTTTGGATGTGAGGAACCCAGAGGGAACAGGTGGAGGGGTTGAGGATGCAAAGAAACCCAAAAGAGCTGGGTGCATGATGTTTTGATATTTCGGTTATTATAAGAGTAAAGAAAAAGGTTATGACATGCTGTTTGACATCAATGCATGTAAGATTACATCACATTATATTACATCATCTAAGATCATAATATTACATCATATAGGATAATATCATGTTACGGCATATAACACAATGATTTTGATCATATCAAAATATGATCAAATTACCTTACATGAGGTTTTGCGCACCATAAACGATCAGATCACATTTATTCAAATCAGATCACATGACACACATCACATCGGCTTAAATCTTAGTGAGATCAAATAACATTCATACAAGGACGCAGAACAGGACCTCACTGAATTATGCAAACTGAAAATCTCAGTCATGCTGTAGAAAGATGGTTGCTAGTATTATGTTTATAGATGACCTATTTCACCTGAACATGGACAGATTTAAAAACAACAGACCTCTGGACACTCATGGGACCTCTCGCAATAAAAACAAATGCAAAAAAGGAAACATGATCAACATTCAGGCATTATATGAAAGCTTAGCAACGTGTGGTTGATCATTTTGAATGTTTTCTGGGGTTTTGGTAATGATATTTAAGCTTTTGTTAGTGGCAGGTTTTTTTTATTTCAGTGTATTTTTCCTATAAATAATAGGAAAGTGTTGCATTGGAAAAAAACTGATTAAAGTAGCAAAATTCCAGAAATCTTTCAGAATTTTACAAAAAGCTTTAATGATTAGTTTATACAGTATATACATTTTATAAAAGTTTATGTGCATACCTGTGAGTTCTGCATTCATTTAATCTCCATCATTGGATTCCTTGACCATGAAAACATTCCAACAGCATCTGGAATCACGCTTGTATCACTATTACTTCAATAGTTATTTCCAAAAGTCTATATTCCCATAATGGCGGTTTTCTTCTGGATCTAGGTCTGTTACTATTGAAAATGTGACAATTCCGTTGACATACTCCCGATTCAGCAGTCTTGGCTACAATTTGGTGCTAGATGCATGTCTGCATCTTCATTTGTTACCTTTCAGCATTGAAAATTCCAGCGACTCCCTTATTTTTGTGTGTTCTGGATCATAGTATCCGTAATTTTCTCTGGATCCAGATCAACTTTCGAAACATTATAGAACTCATTGAGATCCTTTCTTGTAATTTTTTTTTTTTTTTTACCAAACACTCGGGCCATTTATATGAAGTTATATGCAAAAATTCCAAAATTTGGCCGATCTCATAAAGATAAAGAATCCTTCAAAATATTCCTGGATCCAGAAGGTGATCCGGATCACCACCAAAATTTAATGGGTTCGTCCTTGGGCTGAGACACACTGCTGGTGAAAAAATCAGGTCAATCTGTCCAGTACTTTTTTCTGTAAAGTTGTTGACAGACAGACAAACAAACCAATGCTGGCAAAAACACAACCTCCTTGGCAGAGGTGATAAAAGGTCCATCTATGGGGTTTAGAGAACAGCGAATGGATTCCTCCATGAAGATACCAGCACTGATTCTTCCTCTGAGTAAACACTCATTGCAGGCAGTAAATGCTGTGGGAGATATGCTGCTAGGGTCACACATCTCCTTGTACTGATCTTCCAGAGATTTCAGGGGAAGCTGGGTGAACAACGTCTCCAAGAAGTCCAGAATGAACCAGTTTCTATTTAAAAAACCAGCACAGTGGTTCAAATGGCCAGTTATTTCCTCTAACCACCAAATAAACCTGAAAGATCAACCCTAAACCTTTGCTTTAACTTTGTGTAATGACAATATGGAAGAAGTGGGGCGTGAGAGTTTAGATCCCCTCCCATTAAAGATGGAGAAAGTCAGCTGTCGGTGACATAAGTTGAAATTGACAAAAGTAGTAATAAACAAAAATTTTATGTAAATCATGACATTGATTTTGAATTGTGGTTCAACAGAAATATTAAAAACAAACAAACAAAAAATAAAACAAGTAAACAAGCATGGTAGGGCTCCTGAACAAAAATTTTATTGCGTAACACTTTGAGGCAATCACTGCAATCAGGTGTTTTCTGTAACATCCAATCAGACGTCTGCACCTGTTGACAAGAACAATATTTTGTTTCACTGTTTTTGAGCAAGGTACTCTTAACAGTCTGGGACAGTTTTTTTTTATTGTGATTATTTTTAAAAACCACAATTTACAATAAATGTTTTATTTTACTAAGTTATAATTTAGTATTTTTAAAATTTATTATCACTTTTTTTTAGTTTCTCGTATTTGAATTACTATTGTGAATTTAGCCTTTCCTATAATAGGAAGGTATGTAAACTTTTGCACACCACTCCTCTTTATCTCTTTTTGTAATAATATTTAATGCCTCCAGAGTTGTTTTGCATCTTTAGCCATTTTCCCACATGAACCACAGAGAATATGTGGAGAACCGGCTGCTGAAATCACTGTGTTTTATTTGTTGCACATCAAAAATTTGATGCTGACGTAAACATATGACTGAAAATATTCACAATATTCTTCAGATGTGGAAGGCAACACACAGCCAATCAGATAAGGTATTAGAACTGCAGCTTCTTGTAAATTTTCTGGACTAATTTGGAATTTTTTCACTAACTGCTGAAACTTTGCATAAAGTCAGGTATATGTTTACCCATCTACATGTTGAGTAAACGGCAGTGCAGCAGTGAAAGCTTCTTTTGTGGTTTAGAACTGCATTTTGTTTATTTTTCATCTCTGTTTAGCAACTTTTTCATTTATGGTCATTTTGAATTTCTTTATCAACACTTGTCTTTTTTGTTCGGTGCCTCTTTTTGTGTCATGTAAAAAGAAAAGTATGCTCCTTTCAATTGTGAAGTTTCTACATGCCATGACTAAAATAATGAATTATTCACATGTGAATAATTTTTTTTCTCTGTGTGAATATGGACTTAAATAGTTTTGAAATGACCTTAAACCCCCTCTTAGATGATAAATGGCAACACACTCTTTTATATAAGGATCATTGCAGATGTTTTTCCTCCCAGACATTCTGTTAACACCATGTCTATGGAAACAGGACTGGAATGATTTTAGAATTAGTATTGATAAATGACATATTGACAATATCCTTAATAATAACTACAAGCAATATCTCACCATATCACCTGAACGGTGCATTAACCTGCTTACAGTATCACAACACCTCACCAACAGCCTCTTTATTTAGCTAACTTTAATCATCTTTTGTTAGTATTTCACTCTTTCTATTTTAATATATTTATTCTATTTTTGTGTTTGGTAGTATGTAAGATTCAAATGTTACCATAACATTACATAAAACATAAAAGCAGACATGATGATGAAATGATAAATCAAAATAAAGTTTCTATAAGAGGATATACACCAGCAACAAGCCCTGCTAGCCTGAATATCGATCCTGTGTATCATAATTTTGTCCCACTCATGGTCAACATATAAAATGACAAAAAAAAAAAAAAATGTTGAAAGTTTGTATGCTTATTTTAAGATCTCACAAGGATCAGATGTTTTTTTTTTTAGATACAACAGGTAAAACTGCAGATTTATTATAAATGAGGTGTATTCTATTTTTCACAAGATATATTTAGAGCGTTCATTTGACTTTTGAGGACACTGCCTTTACCCTGTAGGCCCTTTCAGTAATCTATTTAGACACCTGAGGCCTAACCTGGCGCTTCTGGAAGATATAACTCTCCATTATTTCCCTCTGTAGTCCCAAATCACAGGCTGCTAATAAATGTAACTAAGTAGAAAGGAGGCGGGGGTGGTACACTTTTAGAAACATGCTTTTATGGTGTAAATGGTCCTGTGATTTCATGTCTCCCTCTCTAAACGCGGTCATGATGCCACAACAGGTTCCTGAATAGAGATGAGGGAAAAAAAACTAGTGTGGGTCTCACACCCGTCAATATGCTGTAATGGGCCACGCTGTTGTGATCAACCAATGACAAGAACGGCGGGGAAACACTACAGAGAGCGCCAGTGGCAGCATGAATAAAGGCAGGCAATGTGCAGGAGGGAGGGGAGGGGACAGGGGGGAGGTCCGAGGGCTGGGTTAGGCTACGGGAAAACGAGGTGGGGGCGGAGTCTGTCTCTGAGCGTATACGCATTCGTGTGTTTCGTCGCTCACCCCTCCTCCCTTCATCCTCCCCCACCCCCACCCCCCGCTGCCCCTCCCTCCACCCCCCCCCCCCCCCTCCCTCCTCCCCCCACCGCGCTGCCCGCCCCTGAGTCTGGAGCAGCAGCAGCAGTGGAAGCCTCACTGCCTCTCCTCGCCTCACAGTGCGGGAATATAGCAGCGGAGAGCAGAATGGATACGGAAGGGAGCCAGAGCAGCCTGTCCTCCGGCACGGACAACTCCCCCCACGACCCCTGGTAACAGCCTCAGCCTGTCCGCCCGCCTTTCGCTCGCCTCTCGGCCCGGTTTGAGTTCACCTTGGACTTTAGTTGAGTTCAGTGCGGAGCGAAGCCGCGCCGAGACAAAAGACAAGCACGCTGCTTGTGTGTATGTGTGTGTGTGTGTCTCTATATGTGTGGGATGGATCCACTCAGTGGAGGAGACACAGACGCACCGCTGCTTTCTGTCTGTCCCCCCCAACACCACCCCCTCCTCTCTTGTTTGTTTATTTATCGCGGTTTTCCTCCAGAAGGCCACATTGCAACTTCTCCTCCATCATCTGGAAAATCCTCTCCTTTTTTTTCCTCCTCTAGGGGATTATAACGGCCCGGCTGGCCGATGGGCGACTTCGCAACATGGCCGATGCTTTTCTTCTTACTTTATTGATGCCACATTACATATAATTCCTTCTGATTTCCTCTCTAATGTGCCCGTGTTGTGCTGGAAAGACGCGATTTCTTCTGTGTGACTCACGGCTTGTATTTCTCTCATTCAGCAAAATGTTCATCGGGGGTCTGAGTTGGCAGACAACACAAGGTGAGCTGTCCCGCACGCTACTTTAATAAGTCTGGATGAAAGCCTCTTGTTTTCTCATTTATATCTGTGCCCCGATAATCGCTTTCATATTCCTTGTGAGGGTTGCTGAAGTTAAGCAGAAACACTGTAAATAGTTAAATCAAAGCCCTCTATTCACTGAGGATCAGCTCTCGGGATTTAGACTTGCCGAGACGCAGGAGATTAAGACTGGAAATCGTGCACATACAACGACTTGCCTGCCTTTTTCCCCCCATGTGCACTCGTTACACTGTTAATAACCGAAGAGGACACTTTTAGTAAAAGTAAACGATTATTCGGCTTTAAAGCAGAAGTTGAGCTCACACTGACGCATACGCTTCTGTTGTTGTTTTCCTTATTGTTGCGCTCCGCTGAATCCATTCATTTATTTTAAGAGCCATGAGCGCAGGCTGATGCACGGAGACAGTTTATTCTTGTTGCGATGGCCCGTGTTATTATCCCGCTGCTGTGTTAAAAGCAGCAGCCTTGTTTGTGGACCGCAGCTAATGAGCTACTGCGCTGAACGGCCAGATCTCGGGAGGACTGGAGGGACACAAACACAACGTGGTCCACCCCGACCCCATTGTGTCTCTCCGGCCACTGCGAGTCCCCCCCCCTCCCTCCTCACCTCACGGGGCCTGTTTGTTAACCCTCTCATCCCTTTCGTTTATCTAACATTATGTCCTCGATGCTTTTGCAGAGGGCTTGAGGGAGTACTTCTGTAAATTTGGCGAGGTGAAGGAGTGCATGGTGATGCGGGATCCCGTTACCAAGCGGTCGAGGTAAGAAGGAGGCGTGTGCGCCCAGCCGTCCTATCACTGGATGCCTCACACGCTTCCATGCTTTTCCTTGAAGGGTGTCTGAGCTGCTGCGAGTTTGTATTCTGATTATTTCTCTCTTTTTTTGTGTTTGTGTGTGTGTTTCTTCTTCCTTTGCAGGGGGTTCGGCTTTGTTACGTACGCAGAACAAGCTGGTGTGGAAAAGGTTTTGGCGCAAAACAGACACGAACTGGATTCCAAAACGGTAGGATTTTTTTTTTTTTTTTTTTTTAGTTTTGCGGCACCATTTGGGTAACTTTATTTCCTGTTATGGGGGGGTCTGTGCAGCTTGTTTTCTTCTGCCTCTCGGTGCATTTTGCCTCCCCACCGTATGGCTTGTAAAGTTTAGGAGTGCGTTTTGGAGCAGCCACCCTCCTCCTCCTTCTCCTCCTCCTGTCTGCTCATTTCCCCTCCAAATCCCGGTTCAGGGCGCCAACATGAAAGCGTTCTTTCTTGGTCTTCATTGCCATGGTTACCTGGGGACCTGAATGGGGTAGGAGCCCCTGCAAAACCCTCACAGGTTTTATGTAGAGCAAGAAGCTCACATTTTCCCTCTTTTTTTCTTCCTAGAAAATAACAGCAACTTTTATTTTCTTTTGCTTTTAAGTGGCAGCTCTTAGGGTTTGAGGGGGGGCATATCAGATCCCAAACTGATGCAGGGGAAGTGTGAGCTCGCAGTGAGTCTTAGCTGTATTTAAATATTAATACAACTCTTAGGTTTGTAGAGAATGTGTTTGAGGAGCTCTGATTGGAGGTCTAGGAGAAATTCCCCCTCCTACACCACTGACGCATGAAAATTCAAATGTGTGTAAATGGGACAAATCACTTGCCAGATAGAGGTCATACTCACATGGAAGGTAATGGCATGAAAACACGTGTGAATCCCAGTGGTTTGTTTGGTGAGAGTCGGAGCTGCAGGGCTTTGATTTGAATATGCATGAAGGTGTGAATGTTGCTGTCTTGGTCATGTAGATCGGCTGTAGGAGTGGAGACTGGGTGTGTCTACACCAGCTTGTGGTCCTTCCTAACCACATGTACACACACACACACACACACACAATAGGATCATTTGAGAGTGAAAATCAGTGGCACAGAAAGGCAGCAGAGCCCTGGAGGGGGGGTAGAAAGGTAGAGTTGGTTAGTTGTTGGAGCAAGTCTGTTGCCGGGGGTGACGCCGGCCTCTGGAGGCAGTGCTGTAACTGCACAACCCGATGGGATTTATGTCTCCATAACAACTTCTCAGCTATTTTGCATTAACTTAAGGCGCTGGGCTCAGTCGGGCGGCAAAGCACCGACACACACAGATAGTGTCAAGTTATTTACACATTGTTTGTGCAAGATATTATCTGTTCTCAGGTAGTTTAAAGCGGCTGCTTTCAAATAGGGGAAATGAATGAATCTCTGCTCAGCTGTTGTCGGATTCATTGCAACATGACTGCTGCTGTTTGCTTCAAAGTAGCTTCTAAGCAACTGCAAAGTGTTACTCAGTGAGTCATATTACCTCTTAAAACGAGGTACTGCTGAGGTGCTGGAGAGCCAGACCCCGTGTGTGTTTGTGCGTTTGTGTATGGGCAATGCGAACGCTGGTTTTTGGGTGCTTGTGGGAGCTCAGCTTGGCAGGCCGCTGGTGGGGTTAGGCGTTGCCCTATTATAAACCAAAATACAGTGTAAGGCTAAACAATAATAATGTTAGTGGATCAAATGCAGCTTTGGTTGCTCAGGTTGTTTTGGCAGCAGTCTGGGAGGCGGATGGGAGGGAGGTGTACACACACACACACACAAACACACTCACCATGGCATCATTTACCCAACCAGTTGCTTTCGAGAGGGACATGGTTGCCATTTTGTTGTTCTGCTATGGAAATAATATTGCTTTCTATGTTTTTTTTCTTTAAAGACGTAACTTCAAAATATTTCCCCACTTGTATTGGGATGTCACGATTACAGATTTTCTTGGTACGATTATTAGTGATGCATCGATACGATACCTGGATCGGATATCGGCTCCGATACTGACAAATCTGCTGGATAAGATATCGGATGAATGTGGCCAATCCAGCATTCCGATCCAGTCATTTCTAATTTTATGGATATAATAAAAAATGTAACCTTTATTTGTTAATTAATAATATTAGGCACATATATATTTGTGTTAATTAGTTACCTTTTTTTAAAACAAGGCTAAATATTTATGTCCAGCTTCACTCACATGGCAAGGTATACGGTTCATTCATTTGACAACAGTATCGGATCGGTATCGGCTATTGGCCGATACGTTCAGCTCAGGTATAGGTATCGGATTACATTGGAAAAAAACTGGATCGGTGCATCTCTAGTTATTGCCAAGGAAATAATAATGATTTTATGATTATCACGATTATATCTTAGTTCCCAAACACCATAAGTGCGTAAAATCACATAAACACTCCTCACAGGTCTTTAAATTTTCAGTTAGATTTGTCAAAATTGATGTGATGATGCAAAAAGATTGAATTAACTCAATTTGTTTGGTTTGTTTTTACACATTAATGCACAAACAATAAGGTTATTGATCATGCGGTATTCAAAATCTGAATTTGGTATTATCTTGGTGAGTGGTGTGTATTCTGGGCACCGTATCACAGAATCCACTAAAACCCACTTTATCCTCATTTGTGACCCATTCGATGTATGAAATAACTTTGTTTGTCGTCGTGGTTCAGACATGATCTCTGATGTAAAGTGACGATATTGAGGAATCTTCACAGTTGAATAATCGTGGCATTTAATTAGGGGTGGGCATATCGATCCCCTGGAGTCGATACTTCGATACCAGCCAGACAAAATATCGGAATCAATACTTTTTTAAATATCGCGCGATACCGCTGTACAGATACAAAAACGCAATTTGTTTCCACTTCTTAGAGTTTTGGCAAAAAATGATGTATAAGCAGCCAGATTCTAGCTTCTGTGTCACATGATGGTGATAGCCTATCAGATGTCATGATGAAGCTGCTATTGTTAGTGATGATGATGTTTTGGTATTTTTCTGTACTTTAATGCAGTTTATTGCACATTATGTTTTGGTAAATTTATTATATTACTGTTACATTTTATATTTGAACATTTTCCTCTGAATAAATTTAAATAATCTTAACCTGAACTTAAGTTAGTTGATAATCAAAATAAGTTTTTAATCTTATTTTTGTTTAATTTACTCATCAATATGATTTATTATTGTCTCAAAAGTGTTTCTTTCAAGTACTTCTGTTTTCAAGTTTTACTTATATCTAATATTTCCCCTTGCATTCAAGATATCAAGGCAAACTGTACAATCATGATTTTCTTTTAAGGGATTGGTATTGATGAAAAGTATCATAAACTGCTGGTATCATATCGATAGGAAAAATTTCGGAATTGCCCATCCCTACATTAAATACTGCGATAAATCGTGAAAGTAAATAATCACGAAACAATCTTGTTGCATATATAGAATATAATTAATGCAAAAGAGGGTGAGCATCAGGTTTAATGGTAAGCCAAAATCCTTTTCCATCGCATTCATTTCATAACTTGTGTGCCCCGTTTCTGCAACACTCCTGGACCGTCTCTCCACACCACTGTCTGATCAGACCAGAGAAAGACATTCCTCCCTGGAATGAGGAAGAATATTCGATGTGTGTTCTTTCCCGTTATGCTGAGCCTTTGGTTTGTGAGAAAGGCCGTGATATAACAGAGGAACGGGAGCTGTGAAGGGACACAGACTGAGACAGAAGCGAAATAACTGGTTCAAAGGTCCAAGCCACGGGTTAAAAAGTGGTATTAAACATTTACAGTCCTGTTACACGCATTGCTTTTATTCCAACGTCAGAAAATAAAAAATCACAGGCTAAACACGAACAGAAGGCTAGAAATGCCGCCTATACCTGCTCACAACAAACGTGAGGTCGTCCATTGTTTTCAGAGAGAGGTCTGTTGAGGTTGTTGTTTTGGTTGGAGGTTAGATTTCCTGCCGGGGCAGAGTATGGCCTCGGGGCTGTGGTGTGCAGTTGTGTTTCTCTGGACAGAGAAGAAGGGCACAACTGGTATTTGTTTTCTCTGAGAAATGCTTCACTGGAACCAGTTACAGGAAGAGGACACGAGAGCAGATATTTGCAGAAAAGTGACCATTTAGCAACACAGTTTAACATGGATCACCTTTTTTTTTACCTCTATATACAGAATTTATAGTTTAATATTTGACATCAGTGAAAGTGGAATATCTTGTGTAACAGTTGCTAATATCTGTGATGATATCGCAAGGTGCTAAAAAAGCGTCTTTTGCCTGTAGCTTTGTCAAATGTGGAGTCTTGCCTGGCTTCTGGTCCAACACCTGGCTACCAGCGAGCTCACACACTCTTCGTTTCTGACTGGAAGCTTAGCTGTTAATGCTGACATGGACAAAACTGGAGGTTGGGGGTGGAGAAGGTGGAGAATAAGAGAGAGACGGGGGAGGCCTGGCTCCTGTGCTGTAATTAGTATGGATCTGAAAAGCAACTAATCGGATTGAAGGAAACAAACTGGATTGGGCTTCCGAGGTCCGCGCGCACCGTCAGATCTGTGGATAAAGCTCGGGGCCTGCTCTGAAGGTGCATGCAGGACGCTTTGCTACATGTGTGCAGCTCACCCCACCTCTCCAACGCACATCCACCCTAGTTAAGCGTGAGGAAGGTGACAGGGTTAGGGATGGGGTTGGGTCGGAGGTCCTCATTAGCATGCTTCGTTAACTAATTACTGTGCCACTGTTCGGCAGGGTAGATTGACCCTGCTGGCCTGAACCCAGAGCAAGTCTCCTTCCCGCAGTCTCTGCGTTGTCCTGACAAGCCAACTCCTTTTGTCTCCTCTTGTGTTTATAGCTTTTTGTTTAGCTGATATTGATTAGGCTGCAATAATGGGGCAGCCTGTGGTGCCTTTTCATCAGTGTGGGTGTTTGCCATTTTGCTGCGAGACTGTCTTGGTTTGCTAGCTTGAATATTTCTATATGTGAGGGCGTGTGGAAGAGGAACATCAGCAGATATGTGTGTGAGGCGCTTGCCTGTTTAATTGCACATATATGTCACAGCATCTATATGTGCTGGTGTTTCCATTTGTGCTACATTACGTGGGCGCTCCAGAGTGTACATGTATGTATGAGTGCCTGTGGGGGTAGCACAGGAGCCCCAGTTCCTCTACGGGCCCATCTGTTTTGCACTCTTTGTCCTGTTAATTAATGAAATCAGAGGGGCATCCTGCTGGGACGGCCCTGCTGCACCGCTACTCTGGACAGGCCCACTTTCTCATGGCCTGACTCTGTTTTCCAAACCAAAGCCTTCCCTTTCTCCCCTGTACTTTCGCTCTTCCTTCCCTCCCACTCACTGATCCCCACATCATCTACCGATCCATTTATTGATCTGACTTTCTTTTTGTTTTTATGATTTTTGTTTTCCAGTTTGTCACACTGGTGGATGCTCTGCGCCACGTGAGGTGACTATTGGTTGTAGTTTAGCGTAGTGTTTTAAAGCTAAACCACTAAAATCATATCGTAGGCTCTGCTGTCACTTTGCTGCTTAGACTGAGCGGAGGTTGGACGTCATGAAGCAGGATGTTAGTCAGACCATTTCACGAACACTCGGTTGTAACTCTTCTCTGGCAGGCTCGGGGAAGAGCAACTTTATTCTTTTCCTAACATTTTTCATGAGCAGTTACATTTTCACCCCTCTGATGGGGACTGCTACATGGCCGAGCCTCTTCTCAAATGTCAAGCGTCTGAAGAGCTATGTCTGAGTGTTGCAAGCAGTGACCTGGCTAAGTCATTTTACTTTTTGCTTTGTGGCCTATCTGTCTTCCTTGAGGCTAATCTGCCACTCTGATAGATGCCTTAGATTTCGTTTATTTTTGCCTCCTTCTGTGAACAGCCAGATGTAGAAGTTACATTTTAGATATTTTCTGTTTTTTTTTTTTCCATTGAAGTGGGATGATTTTTTTCTTAACAGCATGGCATGACTGTAGCTGTAGTGGCTCTACTACAGATATTGCATTAGGTCTAACCTAGTCTCTGTATTCTAAGTAGTGATGCACCATATGAAAAATGTTAACCGATGCTGACAGCCGATAATTTTCTGCTTCTCATGGCAGATACCGATATTAAAGAGGAAAATGATGTAATATTCTTTCCTTGTGCAAAATGAGGAAAATCATTCTGCTGCAGATCAGGTAGTTGCTGGAGATATCATGAGGTTGCACGGTGGGCGTGGCCTAATGTTGTTCCCACCGAATAGAAAACAAAAGGAAAACAAATAAACAGCATTGGATTCGTGGGTTCTCTACCAAACAGCACCTGTTATATATCGGTTTATTATAGTGATAACTGTTTTATTTACAATGTACTAGGGTGGGGCGATATGGACAAAATATCATATGATATATTTATTTTAGATGACAATATACTATATATACATCGGTATTTTTCCCCCTAATTTGTCTGAAAGTTTAATTTCATATCAAACAGCTGTTTTATTAGTACTGAAACATGTTTAGCGTGAAGGTCTCGCTCCACTGTAGTGATGGAACTGACAAAACACTGGTTAGAAATGTTTGTTAAATCAAAGTAATTAAAGATAGTTGGCTGGTTTTTCATGATTTCTTTGTAAAAGTCTTGGGGAGGATTGTCTTCCAGACAGTTTAAATAATAGGGGTGGGAAAAAATATCGATGCACTGAAACATCATGATATTTTCATATCCCGATACCATATCTAATTATCTATATTTAAAAAACGCAGAATCAATCTATTTTATTAATAAAATCTTGCGAGATATCATTGTTTTGTTACGAAATCTCATGAGATTTCATGAAATACTGCGAGATTTCATCGTTCTGTTACAAAATCTCACGGTATTTCATGAAATCTCATGAGATTTCTTAACAAAACGATGATATCTAGCGAGATTTCATTTGTAAAATAGATTGATACAGCGTTTTTAAATATAGATATGGTATCGGCATATGAAAATATCACGATATTTCAGTGTATCGATATTTTTTTTTCCCACCCTTATTAGATAATCAGGTGACCTCTGTAGTCAGTCGAGGTGCAGCCGGGTCATTACGAAAAAATAAAGCAAAAAAACTAATACCACGATATAATGATAGGTATGAATATCATCTCTCTCATGTAAATATCACATGGCAATATCATATATATCTCACAGCCCTACAATGTGCTCTGTCTCAATCAAATAAACAAATAAAATTAAAAGAAATATCGACTCATATTGAGTCGATATCGGGCCGATATCGATATTCAGTTTCATTGTGTGACAGCGATGACCCAGCCACTTTCAAATCCCAGCTAAAACCTACATGTTTCTATCTGCACCCACTCAAACTTCTTAACTTTTCAGCTGAACTCAAGATGTGTCCTTTTGAATTTGTGTGTTAACAATTTGTTGTGTTTTTATCTTGTTATTATTGTTGTTATCTGACCTGTACTGCTTTGAGACCCTTTAAAAGGGCTTTATAAAAGAAACTATAAATAAAATTATTATTATTAAGTCAATATTGGCCGATACCGATATTGAGCCGATCGTATCGTGCATCACTCAGTGTAAGAACCTTTACTGGAATCAAAGCATGTACGTATGAATGAAGTGACAGATGTCTGTGTGTTTTATGTACTATTTAAAGGATTGATTTATCAGGGATTTGATTAATTTATTGATAAAACCCCAAATAAACATGCATATCACTAATTTCCCAGTCCAGAAAATAGATGAGTCGCCCAAGCAATTAACAGATCTTGTAAGTTTGCAGGAGGCTGATTCTTAGACTCAGTACGCGGCGTTAACCGAATGAAAATGCTGTTTGTGACGTCTGTGCTTGTTTGTATTTCTTTCCTTTCTGTTTATTGTGACGACTGTTATGAGACTGCAGTCCCACCTCGAATGTGAGGTGGTTTCTGACTGCAGTCGCTGCCAGCTCGCAGACGGAGTCTCTGCCACGTAATGGCCTCAGGCAGCTCTGGTCCTCTCATGTTAAAGCAGTTAAAGACAGGTGGGCTGACCTGAACATCAGAGGCTGGTCAGATTGAGCGGTAACGGACATGCTGCCAGCTTTGCACCTTAATCAGTGCATGTTGATAACTGCCTTTTACTCATTTGGCCTCCTCTGATGTTCTTTGCTTGTCGTACAAATGAGTCTTTTTTTTTTTTTTTAACCAATAAATGAGTTTTTTAACAACTCAGTATTGGCCATAGAAACAAAGATAATCTCCCCTTCTTCCTTGCATCTTGATAAAGGATAAAATCCGCATCATACACTTGATGTATAAAGTTTCTCCTGTCTATAATGTTACGTTTGTCCCACTGAGCAGGGTCCTATAAGAAAAGCTGCATTGCCTTTGTTTGTGAGCGCGCTCTGCTGTTGCAGCTAGCCGCTGGTGGCTTCGCGTGTCCTTGTCACCTTTGTCTTTGTGTTTAGACCAGCTGGAGGTGACATGACTCTTCTCATCTTTGCATCCCACTTCAAGGTGCAAAGTCCTTCTGCAATCCCTTCCAAGGGCGCTGCAGCTGCATCTTAGTTACACAGTGCCGTGCTCTCGAAGCGCTGGTAAATCTGAGGCACTTAAAAGCCCTCACAGGATGTATTTGCCAGTGCATTTGTCATCAGACCCGTGCAATTACCACAGAAAAGAGATGAAAGGTGTGTTGTGTGTGTATTGTCCACATTATTATGAGCAAATTATTTTTAGGCTCCTTTTTAGTTGCCAATATCAGTTCAGTACCTTTAATAGTGTCTGAGTGAGACGCGAGGGGGCTTTGCTTCACACATCCAATTATTACAACAGAGATGGAACTCTAAGACCATAATACACTAGGAGGTCCTGTGACCTAAAATCATCTCTCTTGTTGGCTTGAGAGTGAATAACAAGAGATTCCACACAAATTTAAAATGCCAGGCCAGGCTTTGCATATTTAGCATTATTAAAGGCCAGCTCATTCAAAGCTCATTTACTTCTAAATTTATCTGTAACCTTGACCACTGCTGAGACATTCCAGTGGGAAGAAATATGGATACAGTCAAATCTGGCTAATCCAAAATGGAGCTTGTCAGGATTTGTGAGATTTTTTTTTTTTTAAAAAACATCCATGCATCTGAAATGTATTCACATGAAATACTCACATTTGATTCCAGACTTCCCTGTGTCTTGTTTGTGGCTGAGATATGTCTTGTTGTGTCTCAGCACACAATTCGTAGAAAGTATGTATTGATGTCTCTCTGTGTATTTAGTTCGTTTTGCCTGTTTGTTTGGCTGCTGTGTTTGGATTTGTGGTGGCTTGCATAAACAAGGGTCTACTATACATATTCGCGGATTAGCATACGTTCTATTTCTGGACCTTAGTAGTCTTTCACATGGGCTCAGACTTAGAGACTCTGTGTTGTAACTAATTCTAGTTAGTTAACACTGTGATAATTCACTGATGCACTTTACACAAGCAGGAGATAAGCCACTGGTCAACATATATGGAACAAATATAGACCCACGCTAGAAGAAACAACATTCTGTTTGAGGGCAAGAGGATGTAATTAATATGACATTTCCCTTTGAAATGGTGACACATTTTTGTTTGTATTTCTCATATTTATGGTGTCAAAGAGTTTAATTTAAAAAATAGTTCATAATAGCAATGCTCTTTGTTTGTTATGAGTGTTGGCATTAATTTTTATGCAGCTCAACTGCTTCAAAATCCTCAATAAAATTTGTTTGGAGTTTCCTTATTGAGTTGTAAAGAATTTAATGAACCCTAAACATAAATGATGTGCTCGTATAAAATGTAAATAGCAAACAACGGAGAGGAAGGATTATTATTTGAATGCTTCATGTTGGATTTAAAACTCATCTCAATTCATCTCTCCCCTGCAGATCGACCCAAAGGTGGCATTTCCCCGCCGGGCTCAGCCGAAGGTGAGTGCCCCCTAATGGGGTTAACAGCAAGGAGTAGTGATGATGTCATATGCCACCCGTAATCCTTCAGCTCTGGTTGGCTGGGATTAGAGTCAGGCACGTGACCAGCTACAGTCCACTTGCTCAGCCTGACACCGTGACCCTGTACTCTGAACCCTGACCCCTGTGCTGCCCCTTGTACACATTTGTGCCCTGGCTGACACATAAATAAATGCTTATACTCATTATTTAACTGTACATACACCTACAGACTCCTTAGGGGCTTTACAGCTGTATGAATCAGCTTAAACTGTTAAGTTTAAAAACCTTTTGACGAAGTCTCTGAACCACAAACGTCTACCCGCCACTTAATGTTATTATTGATGAAAGATACCCTCTTCTTGTGTTGCTAGCTGGTGACCAGGACAAAGAAGATCTTTGTTGGAGGACTGTCGGTCAATACCACCATCGAAGATGTGAAGCAATACTTTGACCAGTTTGGAAAGGTAAGCTGTTCATAAGCCTGCTGCTTCCTGACTGTTTCTCTAAACATTGTGGTTTCTTCACTGATATCTGACTTTAACTGACTTTTTCAAACTATCAGTTATTAGCTGTGTATAACTGCACTTCTCCTTTACTTTTAAAGGACAGAAAACCAGAATGTTTATTTGCTATTTCAGCTGTTCAACCACTGCCTAACGATATTCCTCTGTTTTTTTTTTTTTAGCTAATTTAGATAGTTAAATAGGGAGTCTAGCTAAAGTTGTTAGCGCTAGCTGTTTAGCTAAAGCTGGAAGATAAATGTTCAAGTATTTGAATGTTTTTTTATGGTTCATTTGTCATTTTAGCTTACTTAGCTCACTTTTTAAGCAGCTGAGGTGCAGCCCAACATAAAATCATGAAGAAAGTTTCCTTCACTACCTGCTTGCTAATCATTTAAACACCCCTTTGTTAATCTCATTTTCTCACATTCCTGTTGTTTTTAACTTTTTCTTGTTTATTTAAACTTTTTAATTGTGTTTTCTGTGTTTTGTTTTTACCGTTAAGTGTCCTTGGGTGTCTTGAAAGGCGCCGTCAAGTAAAATGTATTGTTTCTAGGGCTGGCACAAACGATGATTTTGATAATCAACTAGTCACCGATTATTTTGGCGATTAGTCGACTAATCGGATCATACGAGAATTGTAGCATATTTACAGTACCAAGTCAAAAGTTTGGACAATTTCTCATTGAATCTAATTGAAAAACACGTCCAAACTGTTGACTGCTTGTGTGTGTGTTTACTTATGTCAGTATACGATTGAAAAAAGCTGACCGGACGGAAAGACAGACAAGGTAGCGGAAGGTACAGCGGCAATTTTGAGAGGAAAATCAAAGCTTAAAAACAGTAAATGATTAGTCGATTATGAAATTAGTCGTCGACTACTTTGATAGTAGACGATTAATCGACTAATCATGGCAGCCCTAATTTTTACTATTATTATTATTTGTTACTATTATTATTATTACTTATAAATCAAATAATTTGTGTTTTACTTGAGCCTTTATCCTTGGGCAGAACAAGTTTATCTGGTCTGTCCAATTTACATTGTTTAGCTTTTCCATGGAGGATATTAATTTCGATGGACAAAAGCTTGTGTTATTCCTTTTGTTTCACTCCACTCCCTTTTTATGTGAGCTGAAAGATAAAAAACTTCAGCTCAAAGAAAAATAAACGATAAAAGCTATGGAGAAGACTAAATGAATGAGAGAAAAATCCTGTGGGGTCATCGCTGCTTCTGCTCCGACTCGTCGTTTGTTAGTTTATCTCCTTTGTTAGTTGTTTTGCTCTTTTCTAATCACGTTTGAGTGTTTTCGGCCTCTGCGTTTGTCCTGTTTAGCTGCTTTGAATGAAATTTGGTGAAAGGCGCAAACACATGCTGTGGAGACAGATGAGTGGCTGGGGGAGAGGGAGGAAGGAAAAAAAAAGGCAGGAGGGGAAGAGAAGAGGGAGAGATGGCAGGGGACTGAAAGGAAAGAACTAAACCCCCGTGGAGAGAGAGGGAGGGGATCTCAGAAAAGGTTGAAGGGCACAGAAAAGGGGGGATGCTGAGGCACAAAAGTGACAAGTAAAGGGGAAAACGTCAATCTGATGGGCCGCAAATATATCAAAGTA
This sequence comes from Atherinomorus stipes, assembly GCA_023101725.1. NCBI lineage: Eukaryota > Metazoa > Chordata > Actinopteri > Atheriniformes > Atherinidae > Atherinomorus > Atherinomorus stipes. Next base: position 732,208 of record JALJCO010007983.1, on the reverse strand, counting down.
TCCATAATGCATGACATTTTGGGTTACTTTTTTAGCTAACCACACTTAAGGGGGATTAGGAGTGTGTTTGAGGAGCATTCAGGCTTTTCAGTATTAACTAATCAAATGCAACAGCTGCTCCTGTAACAACACCCCACCACTCCCCCTGTTCCCCACCTTACCCAAAACCGGTACTTCAGACACCCTCCTATTCCTCATACGCATCCCCTGCTCCTGCCCCTCTCTGCTTGTTGCCGTGGTGACCTGCCTTCGCCCATTGTCCCGCTGTAATCCAGTGTATTTTTGTTTCCCTTTTAAAAAAAAAAAAAAAGTGCAAGAAGTGTGCATTTGCATGAATGGAAAGACGGGTGTGTGCGCGCATGAAAGTGTGACAGTGTCATCGTCATGGCTGCAGAGGGAGGCGAGCTTGCATACATTTGTGGAGACGCAGACAGACAGTAGGGCTCACAGGCAGTGATCCAGTTGTCACAAACATTAAGTGTGTGGTTCTGCTGCTGTCGGGAGGCAGGACGGTCTGAAAATGAGCACTGCTTCAGGATGTTGGCCTAATGGGTTGGAAGAAATTAACAGCATGAAGCTCCTTCTGCCTCATGTCTGGCTGTGTTTTCTCTCTGTTGGCCTCTGACTCATGCTTGGGGTATTACTGTATTTCAGGTGCTGGTTCAAATTTAAATAATGTCTATTAATTCTTTGCCGTAAAGCCTGGTAAAGGCGGGCTGCATGTGTGACCATCACACTCGCTCAGGTGGATGTTGTGACATGTGTCTCGTTTGCTGAATGCAGTGTCTAAAATGGCAGTTTGCGGCTCTGTGCCGAATCACTTCTCTCTGGTGATTACAGACACTCATATCTAAGACAACACTCCCTCCGCAGGATGAGGGAATATTTGGGCTGTTTGGACACGTGAGACCAAAGCTGTATCATGGATAGCGGCAATCCCACAGTGCATTCCTGCTGAGCAGGAGGTATTTCTTGTTTATTATCTGAGCCTGGTTACAAGGTGCAGGTTTAGATGGAGCAGGACTCAGTGTCCTGTTTATTTTTATACTGTGGCACCGCCTTGCAAGGAAAACACAGAATGCACTCTGTATTTTATTCAACTCTTTGATTCGTGCTGGAGTTTATTTTTTTCAATATACATCTCAAAGCATACCTACGCAGACCTTTTAAGACAAGGCTGCTCAATTGACACATCAGGTGTTTCGGGCCAAACCGAGGAGTCCGAGGGCTGGGTTAATGGGTGGTTCTGAACAGAACAAATCAGAGTTACTATTACTAAATGTCTCCAGGCCAGGAAGGCTGCAGCGAGCTTGTTTGTATGAGAAATGAATCTGAATCCTTTGGTGGAGATCCTGTAATCTCCTTTACCCTGGTGGAAAGTTGACAGAAGCCCCATTTTTTTCCTTTGGCCGAGACTTAAAAACAATCTGTCTAAATCACAGAAATGTGTTTTAAGCTGGTAATCGAGCATGCAATTAGATAATTTGATGATTAGCTTTTCAGGTTTTTTTGGCTGTGCAGGAGGAAATCTCTGTTTCATGCCTTCTTATCCTGCCTTTGCACTGCATACCTGAAAGTACCTTACAAGAAAAACTGTGATTCAACCCCCCCTCACCATTCCTGAATAAAATGAGAGGATATGTTAGAGCAGCAAGCAAAGGAAGGAGTGGATAAGATGAAAAATGCAGCATGGACAGAGCAGACGGGAAAAGTTGGGACTCCACTCACCCATGTGAGCTGGCGATTAGAAGGCTTGACTGAACACTTTGTCTGCTGGCCTGTTTAGAGAGAGATGGCCGGAGAGCCGGAGCGAGAATGAAAGAGGGAGATGTGAGGAGACAGCAGGGAAAAAAATGTGAATGCCACCTTTCATAATCTCGCAAAAAAAGTGTAATGGACTTGTCAGCAAACACTTGTTCTTCAGACAATGGCTTTACGCTTCACTTAAAGCGGGATATTTTTAAGGCCGCCGGGATCTCGGCTGAACCTGGTTTGGGTACATCTGAGAATGTCAGAACTTGAGAATATGACCTTAACTTTTCCTCGCTGCCTTCATGCAATGCAGAGTAGTTAGTGACTGAGCCACTGCTAAGCCAATCTCAGACTCCCACAGCTATCCAATCAGATTGTTTTACAGCACCCTGGGCAGTGGACATCGTGAGAGTGTCTTCTTATTGGTTTTGGCAAAGGCAAGGGACCACAGCATAAGCTCACGCACGTGACAGAATTGTTTGCATGTCTGCGCACCATTGTACTCTCAAAGAAGACAATTAGCTGAACCACATTAGCATTTCTGTGGAGGGTATTATCTTTTTCTTCCTTGCTTGGAAAACGTGCCAGCAAAATCTCCCCCGGCTGGCACCGTTAGCCATCTCTTAGGGATGTTGCTAATGCTAACTGGAGGGCTAGCTGTGTGTGTAACTCTACTCTAATGATAACATGTTGGCTTGCAGCTGTCTACCTAGTGTCCTCTTCCCCGGCTCTCTGCTGTGTCATTGAGTTTGGACGGAAGGGCGGAAGACATGAGGGGAGAGGAGATGAAGGGGAGGATAAAACTGAATGAAGGACAGAGAGAGGAGCAAAGGGGGGGGGCGGTATGTGTGTCCAGGCTATATGATGACAGGGATGGGAGTCAGGAAGGTTGTAGAAGTAACCTTGATCCTGTACATGTTTATCGACCAGCAAGCGTGTGTGTGTGTGTGTGTGTGTGTGTGTGGGTGTTTTCATGCGAGATAAGTGTTAGAAATCAGACGGCCAGAGCATCCAGAGGCCTCTGCCACTCATGTTACACTGGTTTAAGTTTCATTGCTTGTTGCCTAATGAAAATAGCTATGTAGTCATGTTCCGCACACGTGTCCATGAAATGAAAAAAGAAAAAAAAAGAGAGGTTGTTTCAGATTTTAAAACAGAGAAGTTTGATTTCCACGGTGCTCTCAGGCCTTGGTTTCCCCCTTCCCCGTGTGCCTCATGCCGTCAGAGCTCGAGCAGAAGCTGCGAACTTTCCTGCCAGTGAAGGACAAGTGAGGGAGGAGGTGGGGGAGGAGGTGGAATATGAATAGGGCAGTGGAGTGAGTGCAAAAAGGAAAGAGGAGGGAGAGGGAGAATAAAAGAAGAGCACGCTGACAAAGACCCCGGCTCACTTTGTTTTCTATTCTATAATTCAAAATTTTCCCTAACAGATTTTCTATCCGTCATCAAAACTTTACCCTCTGCCGATTTTCTGAAATCATCCTGCCATTTGTCAGTTTCCCCTTCTCTCCCTTTCTGTCACTCTCTTTTTCTTTCCCCCTTTTCTCTCCATCCTATTCATTAAAATGAGTTGCGGAGGGGGGGGGGGCAAGTTCTTCTAATTGAAATTCTTTACACAGTCTCCATGGGAATAGTAAACTTTACAGAGAGGGAAAGAAAGACAGCGAGGGTGAACGAATGAAAGGAAAAGAGGTGAAAGAAAGCAGGACAGTTTGTGAGAACTCGAGCGAAAGGATTTTCCTCATCATCTCCTGAACATTCACTCCTTTTTTCACATTAATAGATTGTATTTCATTTCTTCTCCCCTCACATCTCCCCCCCCCTTCTTCCCTGATTTCCCAATCGTTCTCTTCCTTTCTCGCCCTTTCAGTCTTCTCCTTTGTCACCTGTCATCCCCTCCCTCTCGCTCCCCTCCACCCTCTCCATCTGTTTTCCCGTCTTCCTCCGATGCTAAAGAGGGACAATGGCACCCCATGCTGGGTAATGATGTGTGAGTGTTAATATGTTGAAGCTCATGTATTCTTTGCTTTGTTCTCATAGGTCGATGATGCCATGCTCATGTTTGACAAAACAACCAACAGACACAGAGGTAGGTGAGCAGTCATATGCACACACACACACACACACACACACACCACACAGTGAAAACGTGTGCATCTGCTTAAATGAAAGGAGAAACAGCGTGCAAGTCATTGCATGAACATCTGCAAACGAAGCTGTGTATTCTCCAATCACATTCTTTTGTCTTTCCTGTACCCCCCCCTCCATTTATCTCTGTCCTCTCTGGGGAGGGAGGGCTTGCTGGGGGTCGTCTCACAGGGTCAGGATGGTTACTGGCAATGTTGTAACTTAACAAGACAAGTGAAGAAATGGAAAGAAGTACAGGAGCGGAGTTAGCTAGATTTGGTGCTGATGATCTGAAACACCACGCCCTCTGCTCCGTAATGCCAACACCCGATTGACATGCAAGGGTCGCCTCATGTCCTCAGCTCTGTGGTATGATGATGAAGGCAGTGGAGAAAGCTGAAGCCATCGCTAATGCCATGAAGACAAGGCTAGCTATTAAAGACCAACTCCAATCCTTCTTTTAGTTACTGTAAAACTTCCTCTGTGGTCTTTAAATTGTGATCATGAAGTTTTAAGCCAAAATCACACATGTGCCATTTTCCAGGTCTCTGTTTCTGCAGAGCGCCATTAGAAAATTTCCTCTGAGTTGTGGCCGGAGTCTCCCCCTGCAGCTTACGAATTTGTGAACCGTAGGATGGTAGAGGAAGGTACTGACTTTCTTGCCTCTGTTTGGCTAGAAGGCCTCTTTCATTTGGCCCTGAAACGTCATCTCACGTTGAGCCAACCTAAACGCTTCCCCTGTCCTTTTCCCCTAAACCTAAGCCTTTAATCGAGCCAATCAGAGGCGAGAAAGGCGTGGCGTAGCACGGAGCCACTACAAACCACGCCCCCTACACGACACGCCCACCACACCGATGAGAGGAACCTAAAGCTTGCTTCATACGTCCGGACACGGACGAAATCCGCCCGTCCGTACCAAACATTGTCTTCATTACTGGCCTACGTACTTCCATCCGGTTTCAGTGTTGTTATGAATGTTGCTCCGTACACCTTCTAGGGGGCAGTGTTGTGTTGAAATTTACTGCCATCGACAATCGCAAACATGGCGTCGGTAGTTTTGCTGTGTCTACTTCAGAAAAGGCGGTAAGAAGATAAGTGTATGCCGCAGTGGTAGGTCCGACCACTTAAAAGTGGTCAAATGAATGGCCTCTTCCCACTCTTCTTCTATTTTCACAAATGGGTAAACTGTAAGCTCTGACACTGCCGCCACGATTCCCGGTGGTATTGCTCCATTTTGTCCAGAGCACTTCAGATTCGTAAGCTGTCTCACAACAGACATACTGACGGGCGAAACGACCTTCGGATACGGGTGAAAGCGTCCGTATACGTGTTTACCGTAGGGTATGAATGGGGCTTAACCCTAACCCTTCCTCTACTCCTAACCAGGACCCGCCCACTAAATGACACGTCACGCCTCTGGGTCTGCGGCTGCAGTTGGGTATACTTTGTAGGATGGTAGGGTACCTTCCCCTCGCAAAGATGCCTGCAGCTCAGAGCTAGCTCTTCTCGCTAGCTTGCAGCCTGCTAATTTCTGGACCCAATGATAAACTGTTTGTTGTGATTTTGCGTCTGCTTTTGGGTGCTCCTTCTCTGACTTTGATCATGACAGAAATTTCATAAATAAGGAGGATAAAGTGGGTTTTGATCAGGTTCACGACAAACACCTACATGTGTGGTTTGTTTTATTTCTGTTGCTAGGAAACCATAAGCATTGTTTGGATTCAGTGGATGGGGGCTAAGCAGGGTCAAAGTTTGTGATTGGCCACTGGGTTTGTGACATCAGAAACCCAATTTGTGTGAGCCTGCCTTTGAGAGCCTGTCATTGGTTTGTGATGATTTTAATGCAGAAATACTCAGAAATACATCTTTGAGTTTCACGTCCTCTACCATAAGAAATATACCACAAGAACAGATAAATGACACGAAAAACATGATTTCATTGGAGTGGGTCTTTACATGATTTCTGTTTTTGTTTCTGTCTCATCCAGGTTTTGGTTTTGTCACCTTTGAGAATGAAGATGTGGTGGAGAAAGTGTGTGAGATCCACTTCCACGAGATCAACAACAAAATGGTATGCCTGCGAGCAAGAACGTGGCTCGTCATCATGCTTAGAGTGTTGTTTACTCTGCGATGTAAAGATGCAAAGACACATCGAGCTGCAGATTTTTTACTTCTGGATCTTTTCTCGGCATTTACTTGCACCTCCTGCATTCCCCCATCCACCTGCTCTACATGAGCTCAGTCATTTAAATAGATTTGAATCGATTTAGCATGTAATGCATAGACGATGGTCTCCTGCTGCATGAAAGCTTCCTTGCTTAAAGGTTGCTGTGGAGGTAAGACGCTGCTAAACGACTAAATGTAAATGCTCATGTAAATGTAGGTGGAATGTAAGAAAGCCCAGCCCAAGGAGGTGATGACGCCGACAGGCTCAGCCAGAGGCCGTTCCAGAGTGATGCCTTATGGGATGGACGCCTTCATGCTGGGTATTGGCATGTTAGGTAAGACAATATATAAATTTTACAAAAATAAAGAATTATAACATGACTGTGCTTTAAAGAGGATAGCTTGTACTTTACATATTAGTTGGTTAGAAATAGTAATTGCCCCTAAATTACTAACTTAGAAAAGACTTGAAAGGGGAAAATGAGCAGATATATACAAAAATGATGCTAAAATAGATGAAAAAGGCAAAAAAGGACAAAAAATCAGTACATGATACATAGTTTTAGTTGCAATATTGTTTTTAAGATATAACCTTTCAGCAAAATTACATGTAAATGAGCCCAAAAAAGTTATATTCTGTAATTCCATGAGTATGCCCATGTTAGGAAAAGGGTGGAACGATTCTCTCTGGTTTGGTTAATGTTTCATCTGTGATGCATTTAAACATAGAAGTCATGAGTAAATGGATCTTATTGGAGGAGAATATTGTTTGAAGAGATTTTCATTGAGAAAACACACTGATAGCTTCTTTGGCTGTGGTTGTTTCACTCCCTCTACTGGCCATATGAGATAAAACTGATGAGTAATGCTTTAACTCTGAAATCTGCAGATGTCACCTTCTCGTGTTATCAGGTGTGGCTCGTATCTCATTTCTCGATTATTCGCTGATTGATCCACCCCGAGTCACTTGGAAGCTTTTAAAATGAAATCCAAAATTACAGATAAACATCTAAACATGACTATCCTTTCATTCATTTTTATTTATTTACTTTATAAATATTTATTTACTTTATTTATGTAAAAACATAACATTTGGAGCTCATAGGAGACCAGTTGGCGAGCTTTTGCTGCACCTGAATGCATTGCTACACAACAGAAGTTGCTATTTGCTTATCTGACACGTCTTTAAACGGGTTTACTGATTATTTTACATCTTTTTAACAGGTTACCCAGGTTTTCAGACTACTACCTACACCAGCCGCAGTTACTCTGGAATTGCTCCTGGATACACTTACCAGTTCCCAGGTTAGTGCGTTTAAACCTCCGACACAGCCGACTGTGTAGGTCTGCAGACAAGGGCAGAAGAGTTATGAAAGGATACAGGCTGCGGCATGTAGTTGATTCAAGTGTGGGACATGAAAGGTGTGTGAACATCAGCCATGCGGATGGATCTTTTCCTCTCTCCCACTCATGCACACACAAACAGTCACAGTTAAAACCGCCCTCGTTTCTGGCTGCTTGTAGATTAAAGTGAAATCTTAAATGTTTCTGTCTGTCCTTTTGGAGTTTCCCCTCTTTTCTTAATCGTCCTCTTCTGTCTTACACACAGACTGTTGATACTTTGCTTTTGATTTGCTTCTTTTCTCTTAAAATATTCTGTTTATTTGATCTACTTATGGAGTCTCCTTTCATGTGGCCGTGTTGCCCCTCCTTTTCCTTTGCTCCTACCTTCCTGCCCATCCTTACAGCAGTTTTTCTTTGCTTGTTCATTTGTGTTGGCGTTGACTCTGTGTGTGTGTGTGTGTGTTTGTGTGTGTGTGGCTTTGTAGTCTGGCCGGTGACTGTATTTACAAAGCGCTCTCTCTTGACCTTCTCTGTTTCTAGAATTCCACTTAGAGAGGACCCCCCTCCTGACATCATCCCACCCCCTGAGCTGGCAGGTCAGTGGCTCCTTATTTCTCCAAAAGCCAAGAGAGAAAAACAAACCCATTTAGCAGCAAAAAGCCAAACTGAACTATGCTCACTTGATGCCCTTTCTGCTAAATACAGCAAACATAAGATCACAGAAACCAGAAACCGTCACTAGACCTCTTGCCTGCATGGTCTCATGTTGAAGATTTGAAGTGAAATAACTGTGATTTAATTAAACCTCTAGCAGCTGGCTGGCTTAGGTTAGGATGAAGACTAGAAAGGTAGCAAAATCCACCTACTAGCACCTCTAATACTCACCAGGTGACATGTTACCTCTTGTCTGTCGTTCATTGAACTGACTTCATGTGAAGGCACAAACTATTCTTTAACCCTTCGATGCATCGTGTGCACTACACTGGACGCCTATTTAAAAGCTGTTTTCTAGTATATGCGTGGGTGTGGTTGGTATATTTGCAAATAAGACTCTGTTAAATGAATAAATAGATCCTTAAAGGTGCAGCGTGTAGCATAATCAAAGGTCAGTGGCAGAAAAATTGTAATATATAAGTCAAAATTTACTTTATTGATGTGTAATCTCCTCACTTGAATGGCTGTTATGGGTCTATTTTCTTAGTATGGCCATTTATATCTACTTGGTGGGGGTGCACATACATGGAGGTTGCCATATTCGTGCAGCAATTTTTACTACAGCGTCTCTGAATGGACAAAACTGTGTGTGCGAAGTGAGAACCCTGTGAACTTTGAGACTGCTGTAACAGCTTTGTTTAATGGGAGTGAGAGCACTGTTTGGGATATGTAATGCCTTAAAAGACACTAAAAAGAAGTTACCTGCAGTACATTCAAACAATCGTCCTCAAAATTATTCATACTCCCATAATCTACTATTCATAATCAGCTGACAGTGAAATAAGTTGAAATTGACAAAAGTAATGATTAATAAAAATTCTATGAAAATCATGGCATTGAATTTGAATTGTGGTTCGAAAGAAATATTTAAAACAAACAAAAAATAAAATAAGCCAACAAGCATAACGGGGCTCTGGAGCTAAAATTTTGTTAAGCAACACTTTGAGACAGTCAATGCAATCAGGTGGTTTCTCTAATGTTCAAAAAGACTTCTACACCTGTTGACAAGAGCCGTGTCTGAAACCACGCACTTGCCCAAGTGCACTGGATTCCAGTGTGCAGTGTGCAGTGTGTACTTCGTCTGTAGTGCACACTATTGTCAGCTAATGCTGACCTGAATAGAGTACAGCACTTACTGGAAGTGACGGACTAGCATTGCCCGCTAACGTGAGCTAACTCTACTTAGCATTTATAACCACGGCCTCAATCAAATGAGCAGATCATAACTGTCGTCAAGGAGTGAACAGCTTGGTAGCATGGTACATATACATTAGTAATTATATCTGAATGATTTAATCAACGTTACTTACATCAGTAGAATATAGCCTCCGCTGCAGCAGGGGTTGCTACCGCTTCGTTTACCGCCATTATTCAGCTCTGAAAACAATCAGAAAGTCTCGCCTCTTCTGCTACGTCAGCAAGATGGCGTCTGTTTAGTGCGAGTAGTGTGCTTCGTTCTGCACTGCATTTTTGACCGGTTTTAGGGCAGCATCCGGGTATTTTCAGAGAACTGAATTTTAGTTGAAACCGCACTTGCACTCAAAAGTAGTGTACCATGTAGTGCAAGTGTGCAGATTGAGACAGACCCAATTATTGTTGGTCCACTGTTCATGGGAAAGGTGCTCTAATGTGTCTGGGACAGTTTAAAAAAAAAAAATTATTATTATTTCCAACAGCAATTGAAAAGCAATATCTTAATTCACTAAATCATAATTTTGTGCATTTTATTTATTATTATTTCCTTGTTTATTAATTAACTTTTGTGAATTTAGCCTTTTCTTTATTTGGAGGGTATGAATAATTTTGAGGATGACTGTAGCTACACCTGAGACCACTGGATCCACTCACAGATGAAAACATATTTATATCTAGGAGAATTTTGGCCACTGATGGCCACCGTACACTCACAACAGTGCTTTGCATAAGAAGTCATTGCTATACCCATATTTACAACTATATATCAGTAATTCTTACACAAGGTACCTTTAAATTTTACATACATACATATATATATATATATATATATATATATATATATATATATATATATATATATATATATATATATACACACACACACACATTTCCTCAGTGATAAACAGGACAAGAAAATGTTTTCTCTTTTTTAAAATAGAATCTTTAATTACAGTCTATTATTTAATAGATATTTCTACAGAAAAGACAGAAATAAATACATTAAATAAAGAGTAAAATAATTTGAGAAATAAAGAAAAGCATGAGTGTGCATTTGTGTAGAAATGAAACATTGTATGTGGGGCTTTTTTTTTAAGTATTTCATTCATTGGAGGGTTAAACTCAAATTAAGATTTCTATCTTTGAATCTTGGTGGGGTTTTTTTTATTTTATTTTTATTTTTTTTTGTTTTTTACAAAGTTATACTGAGTCATTGTGAATGACTTTGCAACCCAGACTAACTATATTATAAATATTCTCTCACTTCAAGAACTAAAGAATAATATAAAGCATCAGCTTCTGCTTGTTTCTGTTGTCTGATCTAAGCTTCATCCTTTAATGAAGTGATTTTAAAAGGAGCACTTACAATTGATCTTTTTGTTGTTGATTATTTAACGTTCGTAGACGTTGAACTAGAATAAAATCTGAAGTATGCACTTTTTGGAATTCTTTTTAAGAAAAACTATCTCGCTATGAAAAGATAGAAACAGATCAAACGGATCGAAACAGATTTTTAAAAGTGACATCATTATCTTCTCCCAATACGAACTGCTGCACATTACTTATCATGACCAGGACTTTGTGATCTTAGAGTCCTTAGGACTGCCTCTATCTCCTCTCACACTTGAGAGGACATATTTTATTGCAAAAAGACTTCTGGAATGATTAAAAACTCTCAGCTCCCTCCTGACGCCGCTAGGTAGGACAAGTCATTAGCCTTTAGATGTTTTGTGCACATGGTCCTGATTTACAAGCAGCTCTGATGTTAAATCTAAAAGAGTTATCCTTGCACCTTTATATGGAAACATGATCAGTCTCTTTCTTCAATTCCTATAGACAGATGGCATGAAATACTGTAACACTGGTGCATTTCACTGCTTTCACCAGTTGGATTTAAATGGCCTGACAGATGTGTGAGCAGATGTGGATTCACTCACACTGAGCTGTAGATTATTGCTTATGATCTGATATAAGAGTTATGCACAATGACTTGTTTTGTGCAATAATTTGGTTTGTTGTGTAATCCTCAGCCATTCCCCTGACTGCATATGGACCAATGGCAGCTGCAGCAGCCGCAGTAGTTAGAGGTAATATGCGCATGTGTGTTTAGAATATTTGTAGAGTGTTTGCACAAAGGCCTGTTTGAACAAATAAAAGTATATTTTTAGATGTGTGTGAAGCCCTCTGGTGCTGCAGCCTGACTCCTCTCTCCTGCCTCTCAGGCTCCACCCCTTCACGCACAGCTGGCTTCCTGGGTACCAGCAGCCCTGGACCAATGGCTGACCTGTATGCTGCAGCCAATCAGGATTCAGGAGTCAGCAGCTACATTAGTGCCGCTAGCCCTGCCCCCAGTACAGGGTTTGGTCATGGTCTCGGGGTAGGTCACGCCCCCCGCACACTCAAATACATGCAAGAGTGCACTTACGTATTCAGGAAGACGGTAAAGCGAGCTTTCATCTTTGTGTCCTCAGGGTCCTCTGATTGCTACTGCTTTCACTAATGGCTACCACTGAGAAGACTCAGGTCACTGAGGATTGGAGGGCTTCTCCTCTGCTGTTGAGCTAATCAGGATGCTGGCTGCCCATCGATGGCACAAGCTGATTGGCCGGCCACACGCTCTACCAGGCTCTCCGGGCTCCACGTGGCTCCACCCACCGACTGAATATCTTTTTAAAACCAGAACTGTTGTTTTGCTGTACTAATCTCACTTCAACATAACGTTCCCCCCATTTCTCCTCTTTTGTCCTCTCATGTAGTGTATCAACCTAGATCTCCCCTCAGTTATCCGCTTCTGTTCTCTTTCAAAGCTGAGAGAAGAAAACTGCAAAAAAAAAATCCGAGAAACCGTCACCTTTCAGTAAGACAGAGAACTATCTTCAGTTTTTTTTAATTATTATTATATATTTCAATGTGATATGTCATCCAATCATGAAATCCTTTCACGCTGTTACTCATGTGAACAGATAAGAGAAAAACTGTGCGAGATGGGTCTTTGTCTTAGACACATTTTTAACAAAGGAAGAACAAATCCAACAAAGTCCTTTTTTTACAGTCAAGTGTCACGGAAACATGGAAAAAAAACCTAAAATGTATATTTTGGTAGTCTTTAAAAACAAAACCTTTGTAATATTGTTATTAATATTGACATAATAATGATAATCTGTATGGTATTTTAACTGTAATTGGTTTTAAAGCAATGTTTTTATGTCTTCCTGTAAGATACTGTACATAGACTTGGGGTGGGGTGGGGGGTGGGGGGGTTACTGAACTGGCTGGCATGTCATTGGTTGGTTTAGAGGGTTAACAGCATTTTGACTGGATGTCATTTGCTACTATCTGCGCTCATCTCACTGCTTTTTATCAGTATGCGTCTGGAGAGCGCGTACGCCGCGAGCCAGTCGCGTCGACGACAGCCGTTGGCCGGCACGTTTCCAGGAGTTTGTCTGGTATATTTGCTCAGTTTATTAACAGTTTATGTTACAAGTCATCCCTTTCACTTCACGTCGTGAGAAAGCAAATTTGAGTCTTGCAATTTCATGAAAACTACTTCAGATTAATCATGATGGACTTATGGAAGAATAACAACCTTAAGCAGGAGAAATCGGGGAGGGGTTCAAGGGATTGGGGGTTGACTTAACTTCCTCTTTTTTGAAAATATTATATATATATTTTTTTGTGCAGTTCACTTCTTAATGTTTTTGTTTATTGTTTTCTTTTTAAAAAAAAGTTTCTTTTATGCGGTGTTGTTCACCGTGAAAACAAATGAAGGACATTCTCAGAGAAAGCAGTTGTAGAAAATCACGATCATTTTCTTATCACTATCGAAGGTGCACGTGATTGCGTCTGAGCGTGTGTGTGCGTGTGCGTGTGTGTGTTTGTACGCATACATCAAAGTGTAATATGGAACTACTTCTGGCAACGAAGGAGCATTTTGATTGCCTTTTTCTTTGGTACTGAAAAAAAAAAGAAAAAAAAGAGAAGATCTGTTCCATTTTGGTTCATCTGCTCCTCTCTCCTGACTTTCTCCCATTTCATATTTAGTTGTAATAAATTCGTGCTCCTCTGGAACCAACATATTATTGTTTATATATAGTTGCTGCTTTATGTGGTGGTGAACAGACAGGGCTTGGGCAGGGAACCAGAAATGGAACAGGGTCCTGCTCCCAGTCGGTTCTGATGCGGGACCTCAGCGCGAGATGACGCTGGCTGGCAGGAAAAGTCAAAACGCTGGAAAAAAAAATCGAACCTTTGCAAAAACAAGTAGTCTGTTTGTTCAGCCTTCTTGCTGCAGCCTGTTTGATGTTCAGCACAGCAGAAAACTTCCTGATCCAGCCGGTGGTGCCTCTTGTCAGACAGGCAGGAACACAAAGAAAAAAAAAAAAAAAAAAAAAAAAAACTACTGCTGGACACCAACACTGTAACTTTTTAACTTACAATAAAGCAATAAGTTATTTTTTACCTTACAAATGAAAATAGTACTATTATTGGTAAAGCAGACAACATGTGGAAAATTCTGCGGCATTAAGACTTATTTTCAGAAAAAAAAAGAAACTATATTTTTCTGTTTTGAAATCTTGTTCCCCTTGTATATTGATTTTAATGATTTTTTTTTTTGTTGTTGTTTTGATGTCAGGAAAAGGGCCAGTGTTTTGAATGGAGCTCTGCAGGAGCTCAGTTTAAAGTCAAAGATTTGGACTGTCCCCCACCAAACTTTCCTTTTTCCCCTCTTTTTTTCTGACAATTTCAATTTGAAAATCCTAATAAATTATTCTAAAGTGTTTTGTGGTGATTGTGTTTTTTCTCCCCCCTTTATTCTTTTTATCCAACAGTTAATCAGCTATAACATTAAAACCACAGACAGGTTAAGTGAGTATCTTGTTACGTTATAATGTTCTGTTGGGAAACATGCGTCTCAGCTTATATGGATGCTACATTTGAGTGATCTGAGTGATAAAGTGGCTGAAAGTTCAACATTGTACACAGCTCTTCCTTTATTATTTTGTGGACAATAGTGCTGCTCATCACAGGCAGTGGAATTGTACAAAAAGGTACTTCAGTCGTTTGTTTTTCACTATAATTTTTATTTTTTTTTTTTTGTTGTTTTTATTCCCCCTAAATATATTTACTTAATTTCCTAATACCCTAAAATTTCACTCCCCTTAAGGCGAGACACTCCAGGCAAATAGGGTAAAAAATTGAACTAACTGGTATCACCATGAAACTTTCCTGGTTTATTCCTCACATTAGGGCTATCATTTTTTGTATTGCAAGTTTTCTGAAATTTTATGTTTAAATATGCAAATCAGGTGTTATACAGCCAAAAATGTGCTAATTTGCATACATTTCTAGGAAAAGAATCTAAACACAGGATTTAGCCAGGTTCAACGTTTCTTTTGAATTTTGTTCACATATTAAAGTCAAAAGTTTTTACAGAGGGGATTTTGGATATCTCTAGATCATTTTGCAATTTAGAATATAATGTCAACAACCAGAAAAAACACATTTTTTGGCATATTTTTGGGATGAAATGTTCTATAAATCAGGCTGTGAATGAGATATGAAAAAAATCCTTCTGTAAAAACTTTAAGAATACAGTCAGGAGCAAAACTTGAAAGTTTGGCTTCTTTAAGTGCTCCTGAACTGGAGATTTTTTTTTTTTTTTTTAACCCAGAATAAGAAAAAACCCTCATTTTGAGAAAACAGCCTTTAAAGTTTTGGATTGTAAAATTCTCCACATTTCTGTTCGATAACACTATTTACAGACATCAGATTCAATCAGATTCATGAGCGGAAAGATCAAGTTTGGTTGAGATGACATAGTTTAGAAAAAGAGACGTCCAACGTACCAGCATGCGGGGTCAGCGAGCCCCGGTGCGGCACTCCGTTTAAAAACACCAACTTTAGCTGCATTTTGAGGAGATTTGCCTGTTCATCAGACAAAGTATCATGAAAAACTCCTAAAATGTTTATTTTTGACGTTTTTCTACACTAGTCTGAAAGAAAACATGTTGAAGGAGGGAAAAGAAAACGAAAATCTCAAAATTGACCAGATGATGAAAAAACAGGGTTTTTACCTGTAGTGCCTCCTCTTAAAGGTGCAATGGGTAACAAAATCAAAGGTCAGTGACAGAAAAATAGCATTTCAGTAAAAACTGTTTCTACTTGTATCTAGTCACTTTACTAAAATAACTTTTGGTTTTATTCTCTAGGAATGAATCATTTATATCTTCTTACAGTGGGTCAACACATGCCAGTCATGTTTGGCCCATATTTCATACAGTGTCTCTCAATGGACAACTCTGTGGATGTCTACACATAGAAGAAGAAAGTAAGCATGTAATTTTGTGGTTACCACTCATGCAGGTATTGGATCCACTCTCAAATGAAAGTTAATTGGAAGAATTTTGGCCACTAATGGCCACTGTACATTCACAACTGTCAAGTCTCTATGCCCATCTTTTCCACTAGATGTCAGAAATTTTCACACATTGTAACTTTGAAGTAAAAAGTGTGCAACGAGGAGATGTTAAATAATTACCCTGTTTGTATTTTAAATCAGTGGTTCCATACCTGGGGTATTTTACCTCTAAGGGGGTCCCTGAAGCTTTTACTGTACAGAGCGAGAACAAAATTAAAGCCATTTCATTTCATTTATGTATACAGGAAAAATGTATACATCCAGCTGGATGTCCAAAGTGTTGTACATAGCAGGACAATAAACACAAGGCCAAAAACATTAGACATAATTAAGAACATCCACACAGATATGAGTAAAGATGCATCAGCTTGAGGTTTTTAACATTTAGACATTTTCATTGACGTAGAACTGGTGTTTTGAAGCCTGAAAGCACTAATTTTTTAATCCAGGTCCCAAAGTGGTCATCACAATCTGCTGTATAACAATATTCTAAAACATATATATTCAGTCAAAATGGGAAAAAAGCCAATTATTAGACGACAGCCTGTGCAACCAATCAAATTTCAACCATGAACTGTGTGATTTAGTGAGGTCATGAGCTGAAGGAGCAACTGTAGGAGTAATTCATGTCTGTCCTGGCTAACTTGCCACTTCTATGAAACACGACAGTGCAGATGATCAGCCCCTTAAAAGAAAGAAAGAAAAAAAAGTGTATGGCTTCATGCTGATAATCACCTTAACCTTGGTTTTATTTAAGGACAGGCCTCAGCCACAATCATTTATGGTGAGAAGCTTTATGTTAGGGCAGAGGGTCCACAGCTTTTGCATATTTGCATTAAGGGGGTTTTCAAAGAAAATGGGTTTAGAACTACGGTTTTGAATGATCTTAACCAGATACACAAAAAGAGGATTTTGCATCCAGTATTTCCTGAGTGTGATGTTCTGTCAAAACAAGATACATCAAACAGCCGGGTGTGAGGTGCCAGGCCAGCAGTGGTAAACAGTCTGATCCCTCACACTTGTACTCAGGTCCTGGATGGAGGCCAGCAGGGTTAGTGATCCTCTCCCACCTCTCTCCTTCTCCTTAGCTGTCTACAAACTTCCAATTTTCCCAGAACGCAAAGAGGTTTCGAACCAAAGGACAAGACCAGATTTACGAAGCGGATTTTCAAGCTTTTTCTTGTTAATAGCTAAACTTCACCTCCTCAAGTTTGATTTCTCTTCTTATTAGTCAGTTTTCATCCTTTTCCATTTGGGTGTTTGACTGTTTTTTCATCCCTTGGCAGTATTTCATTGCCATCAGGCTCAATGGCACTCACAGTGCTGCATTCACAAGAGAAAAGCTCCTTAAGTGGGAGTGCATTTTTTGACCGGGTTTCTATAGAAGAGCAGCAACCTCCGCCTCCGCTCCGTAGCTACCTTTGTTTGGCCATGTTTGCTTGCTTTTGTCCAGCATACCCCGTCAACATCGTGGCCCTGGTTTTCTCTGTCATGGTAAGCACAAACTATGCTATTTAGCTAAGCTGGATTTTATGGATTATTTCAGACCTAATGAGTCAGAGAAAATAAACATGTTTCCATTCAGGGGGATTTAAATGTTAGCGGCATTGTTGTGATTTGTTCTGGGTGAATGTGTTGGACACTAAGATGTAACCCAGTCACACACACCTGCTCTGCCCATCAAATGCACCTTTTCCATTTTTGAAAATTAAATCATACTTTTACAGACAAACTATCAAATAGCTTTTAACTTTTCTTTGGCCAGTGTTAAAAGGATGCAGTAACTTCTAACCAATTCACTAAATAATCGAATGCACATCAAAGTTAAGTGATTTCTTTGTTCCAGTCTAGAAGCAGCTATTACCACGGGGACTATGAAGGGTCCCTGCGATTGGGCAGGAACGCCCGCTTTGTTGCTGTTGCTTCCATCATCATCGGCCTCCTCATCATCGCCATCACCTGCATTGTTCATTTTACTACAGTAAGGCAGAGTGCTTGGGTTGATGAGCATGACAGGATGTTTTGTGCCCATAACTCTGTGATGTAATTTCAGTTTATTAAGGTTTCTACATTCAGCCACATTTTTTCCTTTTAATCAAGACAACTTTAATTACAACTTTTATCAAACTGAAAAAAGTAAAACTTAGATGGGAAATTTGTCTCTGTTGACACAGACCACCGAAAATACTTTTTTATTTATTGTTTATTGTGATGTTGTGTGTTTCAGATGGATTACTAGCACTGAGGGAGTGAAGAAGAAGGAAAAAGCTTTAAGACACTTAATGGAAACTTTGGATGATTTTGTCTGGATTGGCTCAGGTGCTCCGGTTGATCCTGTCAGCCAGTGAAAGGATTCAAAGCACATTTACGTCATTGTCAGCATCTCTTTTTAATTTTTCTATATGTACAGTTAATGACTATGATTTGTTATGGGTGTAAACATTGCAGTACTTGATGTCATTGATGCTTTGACTAAAGGCAGCTCTCTAGAAAAATGTAGGAAATCCATGGATTTTTATTTGGCTGTAAATGTTGTGCAAAACATGTTTTTCACTGTTTCTGTAGAAAGTAGTATGAACAATAAACTCAGATTACTGATATTTTCTTTTGTTTATCAAACTGTTCACAAGACTGCTTTATTACCATATTATTATTTTAAAAGGAAAAGAAAAAACACTTTCACATCTGGATATACTCAAAAAACATATGTTTGGCCCTAATGGGCATTTTTTGGACGTAAATTTAGCCTTGACTTGTAGCGTTAACTGAATGTATGGAGGGTGGCTGTGCAAATTCGGCATGACCACCAAATGTGGCCCACAAAGAAATTGCCACAAGGTACGCTTTCCAAAGTAGGACCACTTCTGGCCCACAAAATACTCGTCAGAATTAACACGTGGACCAAAAACTGACAGTGTAATTGAGCTGTAAGTGCCAGAAGTAGCCAGGATTCATCCCAAACATGTCTGCTGTCTGGGTATGCTGAAGTTCTCCTGAGCTGTTAAAAATATTTGCAATTTGATATTCTGTTTGTAATTATAGAGTGTATTGTTTACAACATTAGTATATAACTTTGGTATTTACACTATATTTTTCCGAAAGTTTAGCGTTCACTGATATCAGAAAACGTGATCAATCCTTCCCTGTGCTTCACAGCAGGAGAAATGTTCTGAGGATTTTTTTTAACCTACTCATTGCAGGCTGAACATTTATTTTGCCTTATCAGATTACAAATATTGGTTGGCTACTTGTTAAAAGATTATCCTGATAGAATTGATGTATTTTATAGAATTAGATTACATAGAATAGACCGCATTTGTGTAGGTGACAGCGCCTGCTTCACTCCAGTCCAGCAGGTGGCACTAATAATCATTTATGTTGTTCGGCATAAATCTTCGTACCTTCACAGTTTTCCGACAACTGCCTGATGGCGAGCTTGTGTAAGCTGCTGAGCTCAACAACAGCTGCTTATCATGCTTTTGAAGACATGTTGTTTCTCCTCTTCTTTGCATTTTTGAGCGGGGACAGGGCATCTGTGTAGGCGGCGTCATTGCATCTTTGTCACGTGGGTGAATAATGCAATCGTTCCGTGCCAGCAACTGCTGCAGTGCAGACCACCTCCGGGGGTGGGCCTGGGCACCGTGCCGTGGCCATCGGTCACACCGAAGTTTAAATGTGAAGCACATTACCTCCTGCTGTTTGTACCCGGGAATACACTCCAACCGTGCCAAGTGTGACCGGCCCCTTTAACCCAACTGAGCATCTCCGCAGAGACCTGAAAATGGCTGTCCACCAACGTTCACCATCCAACCTGACAGAACTGGAGATGATCTGTAAGGAAGAATGGAGAAGATCCCCAAATCCAGATGTGAAAAACTTGTTGCATCATTCTCAAGAAGACTCATGGCTGTACGAGCTCAAAAGGGTGCTTCTACTCAGTACTGGGCAAAGGCTCTGAAAACTTATGACCATGTGATATTTCAGTTTGTTTGTTTGTTTTTAAAATAAATTTGCAAAAATTTCTACCTTTCTGTTTTTTTCTGTCAATATGGGGTGCTGAGTGTACATTAATGAGAAATAAAATGAACTTTTTTTATTTGATGAAGTTTAAAGGGGTCTGAATACTTTCAGTAGCCACTGTATATATACATATATATATTTTAATTCTATAACATACATAAATTCTATCAGCGTTTTTCTCAGATATATTACATTTTACATGTGCATTACATATATGCATACACTGCATTGTTAGTCTATTTGAAAGTATAACATTGTTCCCTTTGCAGGTGAAAAGTGGCATTGTCAATCATGTAAAGAAAACATCTGCCTAATGTTACACAGTCAGTAACAATTTCACTGACTTTGTGAAACTTCTTTACTTTGGCTGTAGTAGTTGTGTTTTCATGTCTGTCACTTGTGAGTCCCGTAACTAACCCATCCCTTCAAAAACATAATAATAAAAACTATTTCAGAACTTTTGGCGCACATTTTCAATAGACTCCATCAGGTTACTGACAGAGCTATTCCTGCAGTCATGTGCAATGATGTTTCCTGTGTAGATCGTGATGCCATGGCAAGGCTCAAGTCTGTTCCAAATCTAGCTTCAGGGCTATCATCTAAACTAAAACCAAAATATTATATTACATGTGTAGGAAATCTCTACACCTGTTGTCTATTAGACCCCCACAACTCAGCTCTTTTGACTCATTCAAAACGAGGATTTAATATTCTCTCCGATTTCCTAACTGGAATTATTTATAGAAAGAAGCAGGAACGGCTGTTTGAAATGTTTCCCTTACACCTGATCTTCACCTGGGCACCTCCTTGAGCCTTGGATTACAAACTGCCTCAGTGGGACACTTTCTTGTAGTTTGATATGTCATAGTATATCTCCATCTAAATATAGCCCATTTCCCATCCATGCAGGCTGCCCACTCTTACATGGTCAAACAAAACTGACACTGCTGCGGGGGGACTGAAACATGTGAAAAGTGGCCCAGAAGGTGGGAGGAAATAAAGCGATGACTCAGATGGGTTCAAGCATGAGAGTCATGATCCTGTACGTCCATTTCAGTCTCATCTCATGACTCATCTCAGTTTTCTTATTGTTGCTGTTGAAAACAGCACTTTCAGGCTTCGTGCGTTTCACGGCTCTCCATGAGCTAACAATGTGCCCCGTGGACCTTGATGACTTATAAATTACACCTACATGCAAAACAAGAAAGTATTTCACATTTCATACGTGGTACGTATCTTCCCCATCCTGAATACGGCCGCAATTCAAAGCAGTCTGATGAATTAGGCTTGATGCCATGTTCCAGTAGTCATTGTAATGCACTTGGACAAATCAGTTTTGGCAGTAATCTTGCACTATTATCTCCCATTAGTTGAAAGAAAACGGCAACATGGTTGTAGTGCCACCTCTTTGATGTCACACTAAAGCAAAAAAAACTTGAGAGGACGAGATGAAAAATGAGTGCAGGGATTAGGAGACTTGAAAGCATTCAGTGAGATTATCAAGGGATCAAGGTAGACTTTCTGGCAGGAAACTGATTACTGGACTATGTGAAGATGAAATTTTCACACAAACTAAACTAATTGAAACTGGATTTGAACTTTTCATGCTACATCAAAACAAGATGTCTATCTTTTTTGAAACAGCTATTATTATTTCATTTTCCAGTTTGCATTCCCAACGAATCACCTGTTGCTGTGTTGTTGTGTTGCTAAACACTATTGCCAATATCTTTGGAGAGCAGTACATGACTCATATGAAGTGCTCATAAATAGGCCACTCAAACAAGCTGCCTCCATTAGCAGCAGATAGTCTCCATGCACACATATCCCATGACACATTCCTCCTATTGAGCACTTTCATCCAGTCTGAATAAATGAAAGAAGATAACTGTGGGAAGCACGCAGAGCAAGAAAAGAAACAGAAACATGCATAAAGGTATCTGAAATCCAAGAAACTAAAAACCCTGAAAGATTTTCTTTTTCAGACAGAAAAAATGAGATTTTTCTATGTTTTTATATTTAGCATGTCTTTTGAATAAATGTTTTTCTCTCGTTTCTTTTTTTTGTATCTTTTGTTTCTGTTACACAGCAGACTCATCATCTGAATAAAAATGTGTTGTCAGACATTCAGAGCAATATTAAAATGAATTTGGCCACATTCCTGCCCATTAGATCAAACTCTAATTTGTGTTTTTACCTTTTTTTTTTTCCAAGTAGTGACATAAATGTGTGTTTATTCACTTCTGAAATGCTCCATGTTCACCTAGTAGTTGCTAAAATTGTCTGTCATCCGTCTGATGCAGGAGAGTAGAGCTGAGAGGATAGAGCTATTTTGGAGCCTGCTTCTGGAAATGGTGACACTCACTCAGTGAGAGTGAACCAAAAACAGTTAATGGCCTGAAAGTCACATCACTGAGCAGAAAAAAAAAACCTGCAGACCTAAAGGAAGCTGCAGAGGCAAGGCATAATCTGTATGTACGCTTGTTAAGAACCATTTAAACTAGCATCAGTTTTAACCCACATCTGAACTACTTTTATCATTTCCCTTTCAGATTCAGGAAGTATTTTTCATTTTAATCTCAGTAAAACAGTCCTTACATAGTGTCAATCACAGAAGTTGATACTGAAATGCCTGATACTAAAATCAGAGCTGCTGTTCGCCAGTTATTTCTGAGACTGAGGCTCTTACCAGCTAATCCTCATTAGAGCCAGGTTCATCACAGCGTTCCATCCTTTTCTGCAGCTGCATCTGAAGACATCAGTGACCCTCATAATATTTAAGATAGATTTTTCTTTCTAAGAGGAGCAAATCTTGGAATAATATGCATTATTACAGAATCATTCTAACAACCTTGACATAATGCAAATAATGGTGTAAAGTACATTAGATATTCAACTATAAAGGGCATTTCATAGTTTGTATTCACTTTTGCTCTACAATCTCAAAAATAATCAAGATAACGGAAAACACTGGAGAATGTGAGCAGATGTGTCCATATGTTTTACAGGTAATGTATTCAAAACCATAGTGTTATTAGAAATTTACTAGAAGTCCTTGTGCCTGACCTGCTGCCATTTTTCTTGATTATGACAGGGATGCCCTTTGAAAACACACATGTGGTCGGAAAGTGGGTCAAGACTTCTACCTGTGCACACAAGAAAGGCTGAGATGATCAGCACATCATAGTCTAAGAGAATCCTGACAACTTGTAATAAATGTAAAAAAAGACCCAGAAGCATCTAAAAGCACAATTAGTTCTAATATGCAAAATGCCAATCTCTGTAGAAATCGTCAGCTTCATTTCAATCGTTCCTTATTAATGAAGCAACATCCAGACTCAGGTGGATGTGACCCTCAAAGGCTTGCTAAAGTAAATCATTAAAACAACTAATGATTAGAGTAAGACTGAGAAGCCACTTCGACTTACAATAAAGAATTTACTAATTAAAAAGATGTTTCTGTAAAAGGAGTCCTAGTCGCCTCTGCAGAAAATGACCTCTGAGGAGGGGAAAGCCTTGGAATGGACTAGACAATACTAAGATTCTATCAAAGGTTTGCATGCATTAAAATGGGAGCTATCTCACTGCACACGCAAAAAAAAAGGGCAAACTGATCTACTAACAGCGAGCAAAAAGGGTTTGGTCTTTTAAACTTGTTAAATAGCGCCTCTCATCTATTTAGTACTTCAGCGGCAATGCATGCAATATGGGGCATTTACACGCAATTGTGCATGTGATAGGAGGAGAAGATGTAAATATATAATTTAGCACTTGCAAAGCGATTTATCAACCGTGAGGCGCATTGCCTTGAAGTTTTTTGTGCGTATTTTTAGTACGTCTGAAAAGCAGGAGCAAACTTGCAGCTTTGCGCACAAATGGCTTCAGCCTCTGAGAAAGACAGTCCTGGAAACGCATAAGTCTGATTCAAACGAATTTCTCATGAGCAGTGAGGGCAACATGTTTAGTTCTCGTTCTTGAATTTAGTAAAAATCAACACAGCAAACACCACTCTTTCACACGGGTGTAAAATATTCTGGACAAATAGAAAGTTTGCAGCCCCTGTGGAGCTTAATAAGAACTAAAGATGGCATTGATTGTGTCTTTTTATTTCCACTTTTTGCCAATGTCTTCTTCCTGTATCAAAACTGCGGATGTTGCGTCATTTCACGTCACGTCCGCAGGGCAGCGCGGGAAATTCAGACACCGAATTGCAGCGCATTTTGCAGCACACAGCCTGTTCAAGGCAACGGAGAGAAACGTGGGTGGAAACGTTCTTTTTGGTATTAAGCGCTTCATCACCCATTAGTATTAAAAAAATGGACATGCATGTTTGTTTGTTTTTTTTAAAAATCCTGCCTCTAGTCCCTTTAAAATAATATTTTCATTTCCATCTTCCACTAACATCTCCCTCTGTGGGTCATATTTCCTTTTGTGCCGTCATCTCTCACAATTTTCCACGCTGCAAACCTCGAAACCTAATTTATATAGGGGCGTTTACATGCTTGCACCTGCTGTCATTTGTGCGATCATTCTCTGTAAATCACCCGCAAACCGTGGTTCAGCTCCTCGTGCAAAATTCTAGATTGCACGGGCAAATTACTGCACGCAAATTTAGATTTTAGTAGATCTGGCCCCAAATGTCTAATTTATTAATACGTCCAAGTTTGAGATTTTGGGCACTAACAGAAAGAATATGAATGGGGGAAAAAATACTAATCAATCATGGTGACTGGGAACACATTTCGTCAGGGTGTTCTGCCACTCCGGAGACTAAACTGATTCCACTCTGACCAGGAATGAGAATCTTTGTGAGGGAGAGAGTCACACCACAACAGACTAATGAGCCCAAGCACACATCAAAACTCTGCAAGAGCTCCTCCATGAACAAAGACTCGCATAGAGCGCTGCGTATCATTGATGTTCCCCTGCAGCCACCTGACCTCAACACTACCGAACATTCCTGACATCAAAAGAAGCTGATGGATCATTGTCATAAAACGTGTAGTCTGAAAGGAATCAACATTTTTCAGAGACTCCACTTTCAACTCCAATATAAAAGCTAGCATCTGGTATGTGTTCAGTTCAATATCTCCTAAGCACTTTACATAGATGTACGAATCCTTACAAAAACAACAGAGATCAGAGAGTGATAACTACAATATAACTGCAATATACAGTCACGGGCACGAGATGTTTCCAGCTGCTCTGTTGTCTGCAGGATGGCAGAAAAATGGTGAAAGATGGCGGAAAACTCCAAACAGTGCAATGAAAGACATCCACATTCTTAAAAGAAACAATAAAGATGTGAAAATTATGGTATCTTCTCAGATAAACAACCAAGTTATTTGTTTGCATGCTAAAAAGGGGCTGAGGAAAAAGAGCAGCAGAGGGTGTTTAAATTATACAAACTGATTGCGTGAATATCTTTTTCTTTTCTCATCTTCTCTACATGTCTGTCCAGCATCACAGCAAGCAGAATGGTGGCCTGGGTACCGTGTTGCGCCGAACAAATTTTCTCTGTCAAGTAGAACTTTATGGATGAAAGGCCCCTCTTGATACTGAAGCATGATGCTTTATTTTTAGCTAAACAGAGGAGAAAAGGAGAGTAAAGAGAAGAAGAAAAGAAATAAAGACAACAGCTGTTCAAAACAGAAAAATCAGACAGTTGCAGCACCTGTAAAGAAACTGTCATGAAACAGGTACAGGGAAGGAGTGGAGGACCGAAGTACAGGAGGCAAGCAGGTTCAGGAGCAACAGGATTATTAAGGAAGACTCTTTTTCTCCAACCTGGACCTTATTTCTAACAGTTTATACGTGCATTTACTCACCGGTAAAATTTCTGTATCAACGTAATATCTTCTGAAGGACTCAAAGTGATGCAGAAATTTTACCGGTGAGTAAATGCACAAATATACTCCTAGAATTAAGGTCCAGGTTGAAAAAAAAGAGATTTATCCTTTAACTCTGCGTAAGGCCCCTGCCAGAGCCGACCATGGGCGTGGAGCACGGGCCCCAGGGAGCCAGGGACTACAGCTGCCGGCCCTGCCGGGCACTGGCCACCCAGAGGCGAGCGGAGCGCAGGGCCTCATGAGCCCAACAACTTCAACGACCACCTCAAATCACTGACTTTGAGAGGGTCTTCTTTATATTTACAAGTGACAAAGATGTTCAACAAAGTCAGTATGTATATTATCATGTTTAAAAGAGGAGGTAAGATGAAAAAAAAAAAGTCTTGTTTAAGTCAATGATGGATTAATGAGATATATTTCAACTGCATGCAGCATTTTGCTGGTAACTGTCCATGCCATGCAGAGAGTAACAGGTGAAAGAACCCTCCAGATCTTCAGTATAATCTACTTCACAGACTGTATACGTAGTTGCTTTTGTGCTCTGTAAATATATTTTTGGCCACTAGAGGGGCCTCAAGCTAAACTTTCAACCGTCTCTTGCACTTACCAAGACGTAACTGAAGATATTAACACCAAATTTCTTATAGGAGCAATTCTATTGGACTGTACAAACTCAGATAGACTCCAAAACTGTAGTTTGCTGTATAGATAAACATGAGGTTTTGTCTGTCAGCAACACAACCTTGCTTTGAAAATGAGCAAAGTCCCTCTGTTTTTTTCCATGTCACTTGCACCTGAAGCAACAATAATCCTTTTAATTTCTTAGGGGACTGTGCTCTGGTTTGACCAGATCTGGATGATACCTGACATAATCAGGCACGTCTGAGTCTTGACTACGTGATGGTTTTAAAGCAGCTCATTGATAGTGTAGGACTGCCAATGCGATGATGCTGCAGCCCACTTTTATTGCAGTATCAACTTAAGACTTTAAATAAACATTTAAAGGCATAATGTGTTTGTTCTAGTTTGCAATTATTATTGATTCTTTGTCCTATCGCGACCTGTCAGCAGAAAACAAAAACCAAAAAATACTATGCTTTAATGCAGCGTCACACCCAGATACATCATTAGTCAGATCAAAGCAGACAGAGAGTTGCAGGAGAAAACAAATGCAGCATCGAGATGACAAGGTTATGGGTCCACTTTCTGAAGCTGGGAGGGCACCCCTGGTAACCAATACCTTCTCCTAGACTGAGTCATAATTTAGTTTCTTTTCCCCAGTAGCTTATTACGATCTCCATCTGTTTCTTCCTGTGTTGAATGATTGAAATGTACTATTTTGTCATTCTCTAACTGGCATAAGTCATTGTTTTGTCTGACAGGCAGCTTTGCTTGCTTTCCAAAACAACCTGCGCAGCCTTCCTCCCGACTGCAGCAGGAGACCTGTGTAATTGCATCCAAAGCGTTCCCTCTCCCCTACGCTTGATATCACTGCTGACATCCACTTGCACAGCCCCTCCTCTCTGTGTCTCCCTGCATCTCTTCGATTGGAGAGCTCTCGCATTGGCAGTGTGCGGTCCTGCCTTGTCATGTGTGTAGCGCACCGGAGCAGATGGAAAACCAGAGGAAGAAGCAGAGATGAGAGAAGACGAAGACTGTGGCAGGCAGCTAAAGAGGGAACTGTTATGTGAAAGGAAATGGAGAAGGGAAATGCCTGTATTATACACCGGGACATTTATTTAAGGACCAAACAGTTGGCTGAGTCTGTCGGGTAAGTGTGGAACTAGTCTGAATATGAGACTTTTATCTGTCAGGCTTCAGCTCAGTCCAGAAATTTAAGTCTAAACATTTCTGTGACACAAACTTAATATTTTGATAAGAAGTGTTATTTTACATGACTGAAAGCGGTCTGTCTTTATGAGGCAGTGAGTTCAGAGATGTTGCATAAGAGATCTGAACTATGATTTCAACATCCTCCTTAATGACTAAAGAGTAAAAAATAGGAGCTTCCTCTTTACCTGAGGAGAGAAGGCTGCACCAAGGCTAGATCAAACACTGACTATGAGATTCACCTTCTCTGGTCTGACTGGCTTCCTGTTGTGGAGGTTTTCATACCGCCACAGTTGTGAGGGTATAACGTGCAGAGAGGCAATGAAATATGATACGAGATGATTGCGAGTTTGTCTGAGACACAGCCAGCACTTTGCACACAGATGCTGGAGTGTGTTTTCTTTAAGCCTTTAAGCTCAAAATGCTTCACAGCAGTCATTTGGAGTTTCATGTTTGAGACAATGTGAGAACCAGTGAAGGAAAGAGGCAAAAAATAAAATTAAAATGTTGTAGTGATGACTGTTCTAATGCTATTTATCACATTTTTGAGAAGATGGAGGAAATAAAAATCTGATTAATTAATGCACTAAGTAACAAGATCAGCTGTTAATCATAATGCAATATAACTAGCAAAGGTAGACTTCAACTAAAATGTTAAGCCGTTATCAGGATGCAAAGGAAGGACGCATGTGGAACAAACTGTTAGTTGACAGATAATCAATGAGTAATTTCCACTTATCATTCAATAAGATTATTAAATAAATAATGAATCAGGAATGACATAAACGATAAACTGGTAGCGAGTGCTTCCCAAGAGTATCTGTCAAAACAAAGTCAGTATCTGTCTTATACTAATTAGCAGCAGGTGAACAGCGGACTAATAAAAGCTCATTTATCATCAATTTCCTAAACATTTACTATGAATTTTGTAAACTTCAAAGAGACATAAACGGAAGAGGATTAGGGCCACTGAAGAAAAAAAACTTTTGAGAAAAAAGTCAGAATTCTGGCTTTTTTCCAGAATATATATATAAGAAAAAATCGTGAGATTTTTTTTTTTCAGTTTCTGAGAAAAAAGTCAGAATTCTGACTTTTTCAGAAATTGAAAAAAAAATCTCCTGGAAAATTTTTTTTTTTCAAGTGTTCTTGAAAAATTAAAAAAATGGAGAAAGTAAAGTTGAGCATTACATTGGTAGGTTAAGAGTTATAGAATATTTACTTTATGATGACTACATTCATTAGTAGCGGCTCTTTCTAGCCTTATGCTAAATGGTGCATCAACCTGAGTATCAAATACAGTAACTGATGAAGGTTTTTGCTGGGAATGAATAGATAGTTTGCTTTAATCCATAAAAGCACTGCAGATTCTACCACAAAAACAAGCTGAAGCAAAAAGAAAGAAGTCGTTTTTTTTGTTTTTAAATACATACATTTATAGTAGCATCAAATGTCTCTATTTCAGTTATATTTTCTAACTGGGGCAGCGTATTAAATTGAGGAAAAGTGGGGATGTTGCTCACTGCATGCATGCATGCATTGCTGGAGTTATGAGCAGGAAATGTGAAGCAGGCTGAAGAGGCTGAACACTTTAGTAAGAATATCACTAAAGAGCCTTGTCTTTATACATCTTTTGCTTTTGTAGGTTTATTTATATGATATATCCAAAACTTAACTAGCAGTCTTTTAAAGAAGCTTTACTGTATCATGAAAAATGAACTTTTTGGAGTTTTTACCATGCGATGATGTTAGTTCCTTATCAAAACATCTCCAAAGTATCTATTTTTGCAACTATTTTGCACCATTCAAGGATGTCTAAGTATTCCTTCCATAAATCTCTCAAAGCAGTAGCCCCTCCCTGTAAAACGCCTGACATCACCTAGGAGGCTAGCCACCTCCTTCAAGAATCGCTAACCTGTACAGAAAAATGTGACCTGGAACACTCTTAGAAGTTGTACATTGTAAACTTGTTTGTGATTTATGGGAAATATCATATCCACATCTACAAATTTCAGCATCATAAACATAATTTACATGCCTTTTTAGCAACTTAAAAAAAAAACAAAAAAAACCCAAACATATATATATATATATATATATATATATATATATATATATATATATATATATATATATATATATATATATATATGTATACGTAGTCTTAGATTAAGTTCCAATTCTAAGGCAATCAAAACTATTTTTGCCCTTGATAAAACGATTCTGAACCCTTGAGCGTCACATCTGAATTATCTGAATTGTGATTTTTGTTGAATCAGTGTGTCCTGTTTTGTTTACACACTAAATATTGTTTATTCTAATAGTTGTAAAAAAAAAAAAAAGAATCACCAACCTATCCACTTTCTCTGAGGAGAAAGCGAACAGCCTGCCTGAAGTCATTAGAAGATGTTTTCTGAGACAGGCAGCCATCAGCTAACATAGGTTGTACCCCAGAGTTCAGAAGAAAAACTTCTCTTTTCATGATAAAAAACAGCTAATGGACAGGCAGCATTGGTAAATAAACCTATACCACTAGCTCATGCTAACTGGTAACTCAATGCTAACCGCTTTGGCCAGTATGCCGGTCCAGGGCAACATCATGAAATGAGCATAACAACACGTCGAGGGCTTTGGTGGTTCAGTGCAGTCAGGCATTTCACTTCTGCGATAGAAATGAAACACATAAAAAGCCCTAACATTTAACACCAAATTAGTTATCTATAGTGGTGAGGCGAACATATTAGCACGCATACACTTGCAGTTGAGTTTTGCAATGTTTAAAAAGCATGACATACAGTAGCTCCTTTTATAAGATATATTACTACTCTTGTTAACAAATCTGGCCAGAGCAACTGTTCTAATAAGACAAACTTTAAGTGTTATTGCTATTATTATTGTCAAATGTTAACTGGAGACGCCAGTTTAATCTTATATTAATATTTCATTTTGAAAATGTGTGTAAATGTCTGAATAAACACTTGACTTTGCTAAATAGGCTTAACTGAATTACAAAATGAACATAAATGCACAAAAATAATATTTTCAGATGCTGTGTTTTAGTATTTTGTGCATTTTAAATGAAGAAAGTTCATTATGAAATTAAAGGAAACACTCCTTACTCAGTGGAACTAAGGTGCATCTTCACTTGTTTACACTGCTGAGTGCTTCCTCCATGTAAATGTTCTGATATGCTAATTGGTTAACTAATGAGAATGAATTTTAGTGGAGTATTTGATGATGTTTCCACATTAGCATGCAGGCTGTATGTATGACAGATGGTAATTAGAGGGACTATGAGGATTACGAGCACTTCAAGTTTGTGGATGAGTGTGTGAAAGAGTGGGATGGGAGATGAAAACAGTAACCAAAGTCTGGCAACATCCAGTTTTACAAAAACACACATTTAACATAGTGAATAAAAGGGCATAGTGCAAGATTGGGTTACATCTTTGTAATGTTGCATCTTCTTAGTGTGTGAAGCTTAAAACTGCACTAGACTGCAGTATGCTGCTTTTGGTTGGCTTCATTCAGCCATAAACTGATGTCTGAAAGATTTGCCTCTTTATTTCTACTAGGGTTTGCCAAACGATCTCATTTACTCTTGAGAATATTACTCCTGTAGTGGAATGGTGCTCATTCTGAGTTCATTTGTGGAACTTGGACTAAATACAATTTCTTTATGGCATAGTAAGGTCTAAGACCTTAACCAATAATGAACACATCATACGTAGGCCTTCAACAAAACCTGTCTGTATCAAATAAGTTAACTAAACTTTTGGGGCTCTTGAAATTTGAACCCCTGCAGCCTTGGAGCACCTCACTAGTTTGATAACAGAAAAAATATTTTTATATATATTATATATATATATATATATCAACTGTACTGATAAAAATAAATATGTTGCAATAAATACAAATCCCCGTTCAAGAGAGGTTCAACAAAAAAGATCTTTAATTTTTTATAAAACTTTTACTAACACACAAGTACAAAGTAAATTAGTTTTTTTTGTGGTGATACAGTTTGAGGAAATCTAGAATCTGATGCCAGAAACATATTTACATTCATAGCTGAATATGAGTTAGTATTCTGCTGTAAAAAGAAGCTACCTTCTGCTTTGAATTAAAAAAATTTTAAAAGTATCAGCAATTTTTGTTTTTTGTTTTTTACTGAGATGTTGGAAATGAATCATTTATAACTACTAGAATGGTTGTATGAGATTAAAAAAAAACTTTTAGGATGCAAAGACTGATGAAAATGAAGGTTGTTAATATTTACCCCAACTGAAATAATAAATGAATAATCATAATAATAAAAAAACAGACAGTCTAGGATCTGGATTAATACACGGGTGCTCAGGATCAAAACTCTGAATCAGTAATGGGCACATGATGATGTATCGATTCTAAATAAATTTCTATTGTTGATTTCTTTTTAAAATCTAAACTTTAGAAACAAATGTGATTCGTGCAACTCAGTTCAATAAGAACCAAAGAGCAAACATCATAAAACTATAGAAAATTATGAATAATGTAAAGCAGGTTCTTGAGCTTTTTCAGCCATTTATTGACAGCCCTATTAAAAATCCCAAATTTATTTAATAAATGTAGGTTATATTTATTTGTTTTACAACAATTTGGCGAGCCCCTAAAATTATCTTGGGATCCCAGTGGGGTTGGGACCCCCAGTAAGAAGCTGATAAAGTGTAATGCTCCAAATGAGTATGATCCATTGAGGAAATGAGGATTTAAAAAAATGAATATAATAAGAAAAATAAATACATACAATAAATGCATAAATTAATTTATAAATGAAATAAATCCAATTAAATGACTGTCATGCAAATCATGTAATGACACAGTATTACATTTACTAAGCTATTTGCGTTCAATCATTCCTTACTGTTCTATTTGTTTCTCTCTTCCAGACACTGGCAGGTGTTTGCTGGAAAATAAGCCGTGTTTTCATGGAGCAGACTACACTGAAAACATCTCTGCCAGAGAGAACTGCAAGGCTTATCTGTATCATGGGATGGTGATGTGACATCCTAAAGAAGCTATCAAGATAAATGGAGTCAACATCCATCTCTGCAGGAAGACGTGCAGGCAGACTTCCCTGCTGCTTCCTCACCTAAATATAAATCATTGTGTACACTGTGTCCCTTTTATTCATCTTACAACATATTCATATGTATGCACAAATATGCATGAGAAAATGAATCAAGGATTTATATAAGAGAAGTCCATCTGCAGCCATGAGTAATTATGATCCTTTGGATTCAAGCCTCTACAAATAAGTTTGAAGAGAAAATACTGTTGATGCTCAGTCTCATACCTGCTCTGATGAACTGGTAACGTCATGGAACCAGACAGGCCGTAGAACCTGCAGTCAAGTCTTCACTATGGAATCAGTGAGCATGACAGGACTGTCAACAGCTGCCCTGGTGGCTATTGCCTGCAACACATTTGTAGCTGTCCTCCTCCTCCTGCTGTGTCTAATCGTCTACCGAGCCTGCAGAGTCCCTTCCAGCCCAGAGAGGCTGCCGGTGTTGGCACCGAGCGAAGCAGGAACCCAACAGATGAGCGAGCACAAGTACCTCTTGACCTCCTGACTGCAGAACGATGAGTCAAATGTAGCAACAAGTGATGGTTTTGGTGTGCACCTCCACGTGAGTGGAGCTCGAGAAAGCACGAGGACTGACTGCCAGGAATAATCAGACACGTCTTTAACTAAGTCAGAAGCTGGTTTCATGTCAGAAGTGGCTGTGCCGCACAAAGATGGCAAGGATGAACAGTGGGGAAGTAAAGGAACTATTTTTAAGCCCCCATCACTTGTCAAATCCAACCCTTGGTTTGACAAAGGACACCGGGGAATGCCAGTATGAATGTATGGTTAACACACTCAAAAATGCTCCAAGACACAGTCACGAGGACTGAAGCAGGTCACATAGCGATGGAGGAAGAGGACCAGCCTGCTGCTGACGAATTTTGAAAAAAACATCTGATTTCCTAAAAAGAAAAAAACAAACCCTAAGGAAAACTATTGCAAATAACAGCAACTTGCGCTTGTGTGAAATGTGTGTGTGTGTCGTTGTCACTCATACATACCAGTGAACTGTGAGGCATAACGGCGTGCTGAGGGTGTTACATAAGGACTAGAGAGGTTTATTTGAAATTTTGTCCTCTTTATTACAGCCCTCACACTGACATCTGCTTCTGGCTCTTGGCAACGGGCCATTTGCTTTGGACTGAGTCAAGGATACTCACACACAGAGCGATTAAATCTGTTGGACCTTGAAGATTGAAACAAAAAGCATGCAACCAAAATAGTTATTTAGCCAATATCACTGGTGCTGCATTTTAAGACTTAGTAGGGCATGTTGTAGAGTTTAGAGATTGTGTGATATGTACTTGAAATTTTACACCCATCCAGACATTCAGCTGACAGAGATCCACTGAATAAAAGACATGAATTTCAGAATATATTACAACTCACTTAGAAATGCTCACCTCGATATGAGAAGTTTTTTTTTTTAGAATATTCCAGAAAAGCTTAAAAGAAAGAAGTTTAGCTTCCTGTCAGCACAGCAGTTGTTCCCTGTTACTGCCATAATGATCTCAATGTTTAACTGCTGCTGTATTTCTACTACAACCACAGGATCAAACCATTTGAGGATTCAGAGGACTGAACGGCTCTTTCCTACTAAAACTGAGGGAAATGCTCGTTTAATGAATCACACATAAGGGAGAAGCTGCTGCGTGTGATCACAGCATGACATGAAAGGCAGAGAAGCTCCCAGTTGCATTGAGAAATCAAGAGAGTTTGGGGTCACTGTGGTAACATTTGACTTCAGTTGTGCATTAAAGCTCTGGGTGGTACTTTACTGAAGGATTCCCACTGTGGATGGGATATTAAAAGGCTTCTCGTTCATTCCCTGGGCAGGTGCCCAAGAAAGTGTATGAGACGTCTGGATGAGGTCCACTAGTACTTAGTCTATTATGCTGATTTATGTCCCTGTTCACTTGCAGCAACTTTCTGCCTTAATTTGTAGCTCAATCAACTTGTACATATGGAAAAGGTTAAAGAGATCCTTGTAGGGTGTCAGCCAAGTCATCTGCATTAAGTTGTCTCTGCGATGTGTTTCAAGTACTGCAGAAACAGAGCGGGTTTTTATTTTTAAGATGAAGAATTAACCAACATTTTATGTTACATCCAGAAAAAGTGTCTTAATAAACAGACAAATCGTTTCCTCGTCATGTTGATGCTGTTTACTTCAAACACTGAAAGGAAGAAGTTGGGCTTTTATGATTGAGAATTGTACCATGTTGCCACGGCGGCCACCTCAAACTGGGATTTGCTCCGGTTCCCTCAGCAGGCTGAGAAGCTTCTCCATCTTGGCTACTTCCACTTCTGGACCCTTAGGCAGCTCCTGACCCTTCTTGCTCTACATACAAACACATTAACACACAGAAATACAAAATTACTTCACTTTTGCTTAACATGTAAATATGGAAGAAAACAAACCTCACTGTAGGCAGCAGACAAAAGCACAAAAAACAATATAATTAGCATAAGTGTTTTATTACTCTATTGTTGAATGATTTCTTATTATCTTCTTTGTTAAATCTGCTCCAGTAATATTGGCCTATAAATTATGGTGTGAACACATAAAAAGCAACGAGTGATTAAAGAAGAAAAGCCACCTCAGAGTTCCGCCTCAGCATCCCTAGATACTGCTGTAGGTGTTTATTCCACCTCTGTGATTGAATATTTTAATAAGTCTATCATTACCAAAGCTCCTTTACCCCAATTATGGTCTTTTTTTTTTCTACCAAACTAGACTTTGATTTAAGACGCTCAATAAAATCAAACAAGTTCAAAAGCCTCGAGTCATTCTAACCGTCTTGATCCGGAAATAAACTTGACTGTTAAGAGTGGACTCACATTATAGCATATGAGAATTAATTAACACAGTCACTAAAATATGTCTCCACATAGAGACACTGCAAAAAATTAACTTAGAGAACAAAGAGGTAATTCACATGAACCTTTTTGATGAGAGCAATAAGAAAAACAAGAGAAAACAGGATGTTATGATAGATGTTACAATGCCAAGAAACAGGGAGTTCCTGATCCTCCTGTCTTCTGCAGTTAATTCAAGATAAATTGTTGGGGAAAAAAAGAAAGAAAAGAAACCACTTTCAAATTTGGTTTGGCTTTGAAATAAAATCCTACGGCTTACTGACAAACAAAATGAACATTAGCTGCTGAAATTCAAGTTTCCTGGTCAGTGATGCTGAACAAATTTACAACCAAGAATCAGACACTAGAGCTAGAGTCATTTTGATGTTAACACTCACAGTTGTGCTTTTCTTGCCACGACACCACCAGGATTTTAATGTGATACAGTTATTGCATTGTTTATAGTGTGTTTAGAATGAAAAAAAAGGCAAATTTGTCACATTTTTAAGTCCTGCATAACTATCAATATGATCTGTTATTAGACTAGTTTATATTATATTTGATACTATCCATAAATGCATATTAATAGATATTATCTCTATCAGAAATGTATGAGAGTTATGTAGTGGAAATTCCCACGAAGCTAGTCATGATCATTTTACCTCTTATGCCATTTCATTAGGTGTTTCTTATTACTTATAATGTGTGAACTACATATGCTTGTGTTACCTGGCTGGGAGAGAGGTCAATACAGACAACTATAAACGTTTACGCGATAGCCTCTTTAGTTAAGCAGGACAGTTCCTCTACTTTAGGTCAGGGTCCCAAAATTACTTACGAGGGGGCCAGCAGTGTTGTCTGTCTGGATGTCTTACCATAGCGGTGCAGCTGAGCTGGCCTATAGTGGCCGTCTGTTTACTCAGGCGACCACCCCCCTTTCGGCCAGATATCTATTCATGGGAGCGCGCCGCTGAGCAATCCCCCCCCCCGATTGCCCCCCCCTGTTTTTCATATCTCAGCATTAATAAAACTTTTTAAATCTCCCCTCCTCCCTCCCTTTTATAAAAGAAAATTCCTCAACAGTTAAACACAAAAACTATAAAAATATCATATATTCAGAGCTAAATACTCATTTGAAGCATGGAAAATCTGTTTTTATGTCAGTATGTTCATTGGTCATTTTAAGATTAATAAAGCAAAAGTGGAGGATCTAAACAGATGCTGAACAAATTCACATAAAATCTTGAAGCAACATCATGTCTGCAAGAACAAAAGGTCCTCAAAGCTTCCTTTTCTTTAGGTAGAAAGCAGGTAGAAAGGCTAACTGCACATCACATCATAAAAACATTACATACCTTCAGGCTCTGCACAAACAGAGTAAAAGAACAAAACAACATATGATGGCTCACACACAACAGGAAACACAGTGCTAACAGTATTTTCAAATATACTTTATAATTTCTGGTATAGCTCCTTTAAAAAATTCCTGAGTCAATAATCAAAAGAAATAAATGTATTTAAGGAGCATCACAACAACATAAGCAACGTTGTTAAGCCTGAGAAGCTAAATGACCTTATAAAAATTGATTATTTTCAAACAGGAAAATGCAACACACTAGTTAAAAATTCGGATTCCTTATACTAACCCAAATTTTACAGCTTTCCTGTGACCCCAAGAGTTTGCTGTGACTTATTTATCAGATTATTATGCTGACTTTGTTAGACATACATAAAAAAATGCTGTGGGTTTTGGCTCCTGATGCTTATGTGCCACGATAGATAACAAAAATGCACTAAGCTCTGTCAGTCGTGCTGAACTTTGCAATTATTTCCCAGTTGCACCCGTACGGACTACTGTCTGAGGTCGCTAATGAAGGAGAACTGTGTGTGTGTGTTGTTGTGTTGTAATCGTGTAACTGCGTTTGTGGTTGAGGGGGGAACTGTTGCATGAAGCCGTGGCAACACCATGTGCAATGAAGTGTGCTGTGGACATGAATGCATTTACTCTAGTCATTAAAATTTCTCCTAGTTAACATGCACTGATGTGAACAACACAAGAAGAAAATGGAAAGGCTGTAGTGCTAACTCTTAATGGGCTGTGATTAAAGTGTTGTGACTCAGTGAGCCCTTTGGTTTCCTCCTGTGCTCAGAAGGACCGCTGTGATTACTCCCCAGGTCATCTGAGCTTTCAGACACTCATCAACCACAAACGGATAAGTGTTTTTTTTTTTTCTAATTGTGTCTTGGCATTTTATTTGGCAGAGAAACAGAGAAAAACTATGGGTGATACGACTGTAATTGTAATACTGATGGTGTGATTGGGAGCTGGGGGCTTGTGATTCGGGAATGTTTACATGAGGTCATGACTGCAATAATCTGATCTGCAGTCACTGATGTGGATCACTTAGCAGTCATGAATAATAAGAGCGAGCTGTTACATCAAACTGTACAAAAAAGATGATATATTGGGTGAAAGGATAAAAATAAACAAGTGTCATAGTAATACTTACAAAACAGTCAAGCAGATAGCAGGACTACAACTAGGGATGGGCAGATCGATACCCAGGAGTCGATGCTTCGACACCAGCCAGACAAAATATCGGAATCGATACTTCTTGGAGTATCGTGCGACTGCACAGATTCAAAAATGCAATTTGTTTCCACTTCTGAGAGTTTTAGGCAATAAAATGATTTATAAAAGCAGCCAGATTCTAGCATGTGTGTCACATGATGGTGGTAGGCGATCAGATGTCATGATGCTGCTGCTACTGTCAGTGATGATGACGATGTTTTGGTATTTTTCAGTGCTTTAATGCAGGTTATTGCACATTATGTTTTGGTAAATTTATTAAATTACTGTTCCATTTTATATTTGAACATTTTCCAGATATAAAATGGAAGAGTTGATGGCATGTATAAATGAAAAACAAGATTGGTTTTTAACAT
The DNA here is from genome assembly GCA_023101725.1 of Atherinomorus stipes. Classification (NCBI taxonomy): domain Eukaryota; kingdom Metazoa; phylum Chordata; class Actinopteri; order Atheriniformes; family Atherinidae; genus Atherinomorus; species Atherinomorus stipes. The sequence goes on along the minus strand of JALJCO010007983.1, from coordinate 693,894 downwards.
GCTGGGAAAAATGGGTTACATACGTGAGAATTAAAAACCCCTTTTTGATTAGTTAATTATGTCACTGGACTATGTAATAGACACTCTCTGAGGATGTGAAAAATCATGATTATGTTTGTTAAGTGCATTTTTTCTCTTTTTTTCTGTTTTTCTTCAGCTTGTTTTTGTTCTGTATTTTCCTTTTACCTCAGATGAGAATCTGTCTCTAGAAAAAATGACGTGTACAAGTTGGTATGTGTGAATCACACCCATCTATGTAAACTGTTAAAACTGACAAATAAAGAATTTAAAAAAGCAGAAAATTTTCCACTGAATAAATTTAAATAATCTTAACCTGTACTTAATTCATTTGATAACTGAGAGAAGTTTTTAATCATATTTTGTTTTATTTACTCATCAATATAATTGACTATTGTTTTAAAAGCATTTCTTTCCAGCAATTCTGTTTTTAAGTTTCTCTTGTATCCAATATTTCCCTTGCAATCAAGATATTTATGCAAACTGTACAATCATGATTTTCTTTTAAGGGCCAAAAATTATTGGTATCGATATCAGTATCGATGAAAAAGTGCCATAAACTACTGGTATCGTATCACCCATCCCTAACTACAACTGGTATGTGCCAGTTAAGGCCTATAACAACGAAGTCTAATATACAAAGAGACTGATCTTAAAATGTTGTCGACAGATTTAAAACTGGCATGAATGAATGTTATTAAGGACTCTTACCTTGGGCTTCTTGCGGAGGTTAGGAGAGAGTTTGAGGCTGGTGATATGTCCTCGGTCATCACCCACTATGATGACAGGATAGATGGGATTGAACTCTATCTGAGTTAGCTTGGTCTTCTTTTTGGCCACCACTGGTTGCTGGCAAATGGCCTCATATTTGTTGATGCTGAGGTCAAAGACTTGAACCTGAGAGGGAAAGAAGAGTCATTACAGGATTATAGCAGTACCTCTTTGTTTTGTTTCTATTTTCTAAATAAATTAACATTCCAGTGTAATTAAAACAAAGACTGAAAGTAAAATTAGTTTTTATAAAAAAGTGAATATTTAATCCAGAGATTTTATTTCCAAACTACATAAGATTGAACTGTTTTGTTAACAATGGCCTTTTCTGATCTTGTATGGGTCTTTTTGTGTGAAAAAGATGGTGCTTGTGCACAACTCCATGAGCATTCGGTAAAAATAAGGGTGCTCCCAATAATTCAATAAGTGTTCATGAATACCCATCAGTGCACATACACGTGTTCGCAGATCCGAGATGCTTGTGATATTTTTAGGTATCTTTATTCAGTAGAAACCAGATGACAGATTTTTTTTTTTCTCAGCTTGAGTGCATTTAGACAATCTGTTGACATCAAATGAGCCCATCACAAAGAACAGCCCACTTCTTTTATCAGAAAAATTACTGTGCCTGGCCTGCCGAGGTTAGCAGTGTCTAAGTCTATTAGCACCTAACAAAGCATCACAGTTATCATTTGTAGCCAATCGTCAAACTCCACCAAGGGGGGACTTTCTCTAACCTTTTCTCACCACAGCCATTAACAATGTTTTTGTATTTAAATATAAAAGACTAATGTAACTTTAGTCATGACTGATTGCAGTGCACACAGACTACATCTGTAATTCATTAGCATAAACATAAAGTCACACATTACAGAATTTGCCTCTCCATTTTAAGTTTTGTAATTGAAGTTTCCTAGCTAATGCATTTAAAGGTATATTCTACTATTTGAAAAGTTGATCATTATTAATAACCTCATTTAGATGGTGGTTATGGTCCTATAGTACAATCTATACAATGTGAAGAGAGCAAAGAAATGCTGGGCTGCAAAGGCGTTAACCAATAGGAGCCATACGGCCGGATGGCTTACATTGGTCAACATAGCTGTTTGTCTCTCTTCTCTCGACTCTTATCCCCTGCTCAAACTGACACTGTCCCGACGGTTGGCTCCCTATGTTCCGTGTTCTGCCTCGTCCCTGCCCTATTCCGCGTTTAAACATTTCTGTCTGTCTGTCTGTCATATGTATGTCAGATGTATGTATATATGGATTGATGGATGGATGGATATAAATATAGATATATAGTTCCCACCATGTGGGTCTGTCATAGGCAAGGTGTTGGGCTTGTGCCAGGGTCACATTGCAGGCCCTAAGGTCCTGGGCCACAACATCCAGCCAGCGGCTGCAGGGGGCACCTCTGGTACAATCAAGAAACTTGCTTAATGCAAAGGTGGGTTACTGTGTGGGTAATTATTTGATTATTAGTTAATATGGGCTTGAGTTCACAAATAAGAAATTGAGGCAAAGACCAAAGGACAACAGAACCATCCTGGAAAATAATGATTTTAGCCACAGATACCTGTGCCATTGAGCTTTGCAACCAAATGAAGGCAAGGCAAGTTTATTTGTATATCACTTTTTATGCACACGACAATTCAAAGTGTTTTACATAAAACATTAAAAGACTTATAGCCGGATGCGGAATAAAAGAAAAAAGCATGATTCAAAATTAAACACGGGCTGATACACCGAGTGGAGCTAGCATGTCTGACTGCATTCAACATTGATTAATTCAGGTCTGGGTTTTTGAACAAATGTTTTTAAAACACAACTTTTGCAGCAACACAGAGGGAGGCGACCACAAATTTGTCATTACTTGTAAGCTGAGTTATTTTCTAAATGCTGTCATGTCTGATAAACACAGTTTACTGTCTGAAGTGCCCATGGTGCTAACAAATAGCCTTTAGCAAAGTTGGACATCAACCTAGTTTCTCTAAATAAGGTTATAACCAAATAAGGTTTAGCCAATAAAAAGTCAACTTGGTCTCCGGGTAAAGCTGCATATCATTACCGCACCCAACCCTTTTACTTGGGAGGGAGGTCTAGCTTGCTAAAGGAATCCCCCGCTGTAAAAAGTGACATTTTTTTTTTTCTTTTGAGAATTGACATATGCAGCAATATCAGCTACATGAACTACTTTATACTAATATGTCATCACTCCTTAAAGTTGATCCTCTGGTGGGCAGGCAGCCTGTGTAGAGACCTCAGAACTGAGCTGATGGACTGAAAAGAAAGGCCTGGTCATCCCATATCTACCTTGCAAGTTGTATATTCTATGGGTCAAAACCATGGAAGAGATGGACTCTAATCTAATATCAGAACAGATCATGTAAAAGGGTTGTGCTACATGCACAATGTCACATTCTTCAGAAAAGTATTCCTGTCCCTCTAAATGTCAACTGTGGCTAAATTGTAAACTGGTTATTGGCATTATTCCAAAAATCAATAGAGGCTATAACACTTGGCACTTATAGCTTACTGCTCTTCGAAGTCACCTCACAAGCTGTGTGCAGAAATTTTCATAAATATTGCAGCTGGCATTGTTTTCCCAGAATCAACACCTCCAGCATGGAAGCTCACACTGTCAGTGGCAGGTCAAATACCCCCCACTTTCTTTGCATATCCAATTAAAAATAGAAACCCTATTCACAGAATCTTAGAGTCAAAGTCACTGGCAACCAGCATTCTGTGATAATGTCACAACTAAACACCTGGACCACCAGTCGCACCAACCAGCATGTCAGCTCAACAATCTCTGAAGGGAAAAAACTGGATCTGAGCCACATGAAGAACAAGAAAAAAAGAAATAAAAAACCATGAAGCTAATGCTTTAAACTGATTAATCTACTCAGAGCATATTTGTCAACAGAATGGTATTCTTGGACTGTAAAATATCTTAGCATTACGCAACCTATTAAACACTTTTTCCAATTCCAGTGGTTGACATGAGACCACAACAAACTTTCCATAAAGCCACTTTCAGACTTGCATAGCGGAACATGAGTGGTAAAGTCCATCCACCCTTTAAACGGACTCGTCTTTTCAAACATGCCGCTTCCTTGCGGACTTATTGTGTCCTGGGCGCTTTCAGGGCAAAATTTTCCTTTCAACTCTGTCCGGAACATTTTCTTGTTCGTTCAGACAAGACGACGTACTGCAACATTTCTGTTCTTATGACAAGGGGACCAGCCAATACATGTCCGCTACATCTCCGAAGTAAAAGACGGGAACGCATGTCTGAATGCAAATGATATAAAGGACAAAGTCTACCATCTTCTTCCACCTACGTAATATTGCTAAAATTAGGGACATCCTCTCTCAGAACGATGCAGAAAAACTAGTCCATGCTTTTGTTACTTCCAGATTGAAGTACTGTAATTCCTTATTATTGGGCTGCCCCAAATATACCTTGAAAAGTCTCCAGCTGATCCAAAATGCTGCAGCTAGGGTTCTGACTAGAACCAGCAGGAGAGATCATATTTCTCCAGTTCTAGCTTCTCTTCATTGGCTTCCTGTTAAATCCAGGATAGAATTTAAAATTCTTCTTGTCACATATAAAGCTCTCCATGACCAAGCTCCATTATAGATTAGAGATTTCATAGTTCCATATATTCCACGCAGAGCACTTTGCTCTCAGACTGCAGGCCCCACTGTTGTGGAACCAGTTGCCAATTCAGGTTCAGGAGGCAGACGACCTCTCTACCTTTAAGATTAGGTTTAAAACCTTCCTTTTTGATAAGTCTTATAGTTAGGGATGGTTAGCCATCCCTTAATTAAGCTGCTATAAGTTTAGACTGCTATGGGACGTTCATGATGCACTGGGCTCTTCCTTTCCCACTCATTTCTGCTTCTCCACGTAGAAACTTGTGACAGTATTGCATCATTAACTGTGTTTCTCCTCTCTCAGCAGGTCTGACTGGATAAAAGTTGCAGTATCTGTTGGTCTCTCTTTCTGTCTTCTCCACCCCAGCCGGTCAAGGCAGATGGCCGCCCTACCTGAGCCAGGTTCTGCTGGAGGTTTTACCTCCCTGTTAAAAGGGTGTTTTCTTTCCCACCGTCACCACCACTCCGTGCTTGCTCAGGATTGGGGATTGGACTGGGTCAAGCCAAGATTCGATCCAATCTGTTGGTTTCCTTAGCTAGGCTATTATGAATCTGACTTGAATTTTTCTGTCTGTTAAGTGCCCCGAGGTGACACTGTCATGAATTGACACTATACAAATAAAGATGAATTGAATTGAATTATATGTTGATTTAATAGTTAAAACATCCAACATGGAGTCATCCAGTGGGGCTTTGTGCTAAGGCAGTTGAAAACAAGTCTGGTCATGATTTCACTTATGACAACACTATTCTTAGTTTATCTTTGTGAAGATGACATTTGTGTGTTATTTGCGCATACTTGCTTACATGTCTACTCGCATGAATTTGGATTTTGTACAGTTGTGACAAAATCTTTTCCGCCTTTCATTGTCATGTGTAGGGTTATTAACCCGAGGGTCTGTTTTTCTGCAGTCCACTGCAGCCTGTGTGTGTGTATATTCATGTTGATGTGTTAATAATATGTTTCAGGTTGATTTCCCAAGAGCCACCCCATCTTTGTGCCCTGCCCTCAGGGCCAAGTGGCTTTGCCTGCCTGTTCTGCCTCTTTGCTGACCTCCTGAACAGCCTTGCTTGAATGCCTTGCCTGTGGACCTGTTGGCTTGAATTCTCCATGGACCTCTCCATGTAATAACTGGAACTTTATTCACCCAGACCTCCAACTAGTCTTACAACAAACCAACCTTTGAATACAAATAACCTTGCATTCAAACAATCTAATTACTTCCTGAAACAAAGCATTTAGACGTTAACTTTAGGGTTTTGTTGTTATGTGTGTATACTCTACTCAGTGTGTTTATACCTGCACATTGGGGAGTTACAGTAATTATAAAAAATGCAAAGCAGAAAACTGCCTTTGCACAGACTGTCAGAAGGTTTGAAGAGTCCATGAACAAATTTGTGATGATATAATAATTTATTTTTAAATGTGCATATTGTGAAAATACATGACATGTATATTGAAACAACACAAGGCTGCTATTTTCAAAATATACTGAAGGTCAGTTTTGTCCAAGGGCTCCAAGCTGAAATCTAGATATAATTGCACAGTACACTGCAGTTACATATCACAATATCTCAAACCTTTACTGCCTATCTAAGATGTACGTCTGAGGGTTTGCTAGTTAAAATCTATTGAAAGCAATAGATTAGAAAATGATTGATTATTATTTATGGAAGTATAGTACAGACATGAACAGACAATGACAATTGAGCTCCTCTATTTTATGTTTTGCCACAGGTACCAATATTTATAGGCACTAGATGAAAACTGATGATGACTAATAAATGAGATCACACCCAATTTTCTGAGCAGATATTCCCCTGGACTATGAACTTTGACTACATGCAGATAAACATGCTGCAGACTTGCATCATAAACAGTGTGTGTCTGTTTCTTCTTGGTCGAGTTGAGCTGAATATTTATCCTGCGCTGAATCGATTGGGTCTGTTATACTTGGGATGAATCTTCTCCTGTTGTGTGTACTGCTGTCTGCCACCAGCTGCTTTGCTGAAAATGGTAAAATTCTAAAAATTGTTACCTTTATTTAATTTCATATCTATAAACAGAAAATTTTGTGTGTTTCCATATATTTTAGGTGACAGTCATCTTAAAATCTGTCTTATAATCTTACATTTTCTAAGCCAGGGATGTCTAGCTCTGGTCTTTGAGGGTCAGAGTCCTGAAGCTTTTAGATATTCCCTGCTTTGACACACCAGACCAGTGTGTTTTAGAAGGGAATCACTTAAACCCTACAGGACAGTGGCCTCAGTGGACCAGACTATGACATCTCTGATTTAGTTTGAATCAAGTGTGTTGGAGCAGGGAAACAGCTAAAATCTGCAGGATGGTGGCCATTAAGGACTTACATTGGATATCCCTGATCTAAGCTGTTAAGCTACAAGAATTGTTTCTGTAAAATTAATAAATGGAAACAATTTCTTTGAGAAAACTAAACCAAAATCAACATATTCTTTTCAAATTTTGAGTCAGAATAAAAAATATTTTCATATAAAAATGTCTCTGAATAAAAATGTAGGTTTCAAACAGCTAAAATATGCTAAATATACTTTTGGTTATCTTTAAATATCCTTATTAATCTCATTTATAGCAGCACGATCTAAATCAGCGACTCTTAAACCATGGCTGGTGGGTCTGACGTGTGTTGCTGCTTTCCTCTTGATTGTCTTTATTACTGCCATCATTAAAAGACTTCTGAAGAGAAAAAGGTTTGTTAATGACACAGTCTCACACATGCATGCCTATCCTGACAAAATATGAGATTTTCCATATTTTTCACTACATCTTTTAACTGATGGTCCAAGATGATTATCTACTGTGTACAGAAAAGAGCTTTTTTATGAACAGCAGATGGTTTTAAAATACAAGCCTCCTACCAGGCTGGTGGAGCTTCTGGAAAACTCAAATTCCTTTTTAACAATACATATCTAGTACATAAACAATGTATTATTGAGTTAAAAACTAAAAATGTCAACTGTTTAAAATCTTTAGTTTCATTCCTTTAAAAAAAAAAAAAGGCACTATGTTTAGATAAAACTAAAAACTAAATAATAACTGCAAGAGGGAGTAAGGGTGGAGTTATTTTCTTCTTTTGTTGTATTATGGCTTTGCACCTGATCTATCTGTGTGTAATTACTTGTTTACTTAAAATCACATCATGACTGAAGGTCTGACACAGATACAGATGATCTACTTCTACAGAATTGAAGTTTGCAAATGCGAAAGCATCATACGGCACTTTCTATGCTGTTGTTCTTCCAAATACAACGTTTCTATGAATTATCAACTCAAAAACTTATATATGACACACAATAAGAGAATACTGACAGTCATGCTCTGGAAGAATAAAAAAATACATATAAAAGTGAAGGGAAGAACCGTAAATATTATAAAACAGTAAAGATACTACATTAGAATTTTAAAGAGTGGTGCACAGTAATTTATGCATACATACTATGGCCAATCAACAGGTGGCACTGCTGAGTGCTCAAAGCAGTGCCACCTCGAGAAATGAACCATTAAAATTAACCATTAAAAACATTAAAGGAATAGTACACCCACAGAATGATGTAACTTTATTTTACACTTACCCTCATGGTGAGCAAGACTCTGGAGCACTTTTTTAATATCTCAAATGCAGCTGGAGATCTGGGAGGCTTCTCATTTTCCCCCAACTTTCATATAATGGAGTTCGCTGGGGCTTGAGCCAAAAAAGGTCCATAAAAGTCCACAAAAGCTTGTCAATATTCCTCCATACTGCTCGTTCAATGTAATCCAAGTGTCCTGAGTGGGTAGCATCCAGAATTTACTCAAACAACATCATTTAGTATATTTTTTTAACCTAAACAGTATACATCTTACTTTCGTGAAGCGTGCATATGCGTGTTCATGAAACTACGGAAGCCTCGGCATTCAGAGCCTACTCTGAGGATAATGCAAGTGTAGAAGAAAACATTTGCGGTTTACATTGTGCTAAGAGTGCCAGAGCTGCAGACAAACTGGGACAAACACAAGAGGGTCCAAGAGGGGTTAGATATTGATTTAAAACAAAGAAAGAAAGAAAAAGAGATGTCTGCCGCGGCTTCTGCAGTTTCATGAACGTGCATCAGCGAACGTGCAGGAGATGTGATGTAGTACTGTTTAGGCTCTAAAAATATACTAAATGGCGTCGTTTCGAGTAAATTCTGGATGCTACCCACTCAGGACACTTGGATTACATTGGACGAGCAGTATGGAGGAATATTGACAAGTTTTTGTGGACTTTAAAGACCTTTTTGGCTTGGGCCCCGGCGAACTCCAAACGAGAAACCTTCCTGATCGCCGGCTGCATTTGAGATATTAAGAAAGTGTTCCAGAGTCTTGCTCACCATGAGGGTAAGTGGAAAATAAAGTTACATCATTCTGTGGGTGTACTATTCCTTTAAAGCACAAGTGGCTAGAAAGCCTCTGTGCTTTAAGATGCTTCATCTGGCCATTGCTAATACAAAAAAAAAAAAAAAAGTATGATGCAAACACCCTACATGAGCTGTTTAATTATAAAAAAAAATCAGTTGTTCACTCATGGTTCCTTTTTAGATTGTGATGTTGTCTTCCTCTTGTGTAAGGATGTACCATCATGCATTTTACATACTTCAACTCCATGGTAACTGCAATATAAACACCTAACCTGCCTAATTATTGCTGTCTTGTGTTGCAGGGAGGATGAAAGGGGATTGTTTTATCACAAGGCCCAAATGACAGATGAAGGTGATGCAACAGAAACCAGTCTGTAGAAAACCATCTGAGAGCACCACTCTGCTGAGAACCCTGCGTTCACCAGCTATCTCTGAAAAGTGTATCAGTGTTTTCTTCAGTGAAAAATGCAGGTGCATTAAGCTTACGGTCATATTAAGTTAAATGAGAATCAAACGAGAGATTTGACAATGTCTAGCATTTCTATAAACTATGGAAGTATTCTAATTCACATTCCTGTCTGTGCCTTCTCGTTCTTTTCATTTAAAGATATAAAATACAGCGCAGTTCATTCAGTACAAAGTCCTACGTCCATCCTGTACTGAACGAGCTGCTGTGGGATCGTTAGGCTTCTCTGAAGCTGATTAAACATTTCATGATAATTACATGACTTCAGGATTCCAGCATGTCTTTGCCTGAACTAACCCTCAGACATAAAACATCAGATGAGGTTGACTAGCTTTGAAGAGAGTATAGATGGAAACAGCAGCTTCAGTGGCTTGTTTTTAAAGGTACAGTGTGTAAAAAAAAAAAAAAAAAAGTAAATGGGCCCCTGTGTATGCACAGTTCCACTACTGCCTGGACCTCAGAAGGCACCTTTGTTCCTGTCTGTCATCACTGGGGGAACTGATTAATCCAGGTGTCTCTGACCTCAGTAAATGGTCAGCTATACCTGGATTAATCAGTTCCTCCAGTGATGACAGACAGGAACAAAGGTGCCTTCTGAAGTCCAGGAAGTAGATGAACTGTGCATACAGTCCATGGCAGAAAAATTTAATATATAATCAAAAACTGTGTTTCTGTTGATGTGTAATCGCTGTTATATGTTCATTTTCTTAGAATGAGTCATTTATATCTACTTGCTGCGGGGGCACATACATGGAGGCTGGCATATTTGTGCCGTCATTTTTACTATGGTGTCCCTGAATGGACAAAACTACATGTGTGAAGACAGAACCCTCTGCTGTACCAGCTTTGTTTAATGGGAGTTAGAGACTGTTTGGGATAAGTAATGCCTTAAAAGACATTAAAAGTAGTTACTCATAGTCCAGTCATAGCTACACCTGAGACCACTGGATCCACTCACAGATGAAAACATCTTTATGTCTGTGAGAATTTTGGCCACTAATGGCCACCGTACATTCACAACAGTGCTTGGAATAAGAAGCCGTTTGAAAGAAAACATTTTTTTCTTTCAAATACCCATCTTAACCACTAGGGCCGTTTCTCAATATGCGTACTTTTGCGGACTTGCATTCTTGTGTACTTTTGAAACGTCATCAGTAGAGGTCAAGTACTGTTCCAATTCTAAAAGAACGCATCAAGACAAGTACGCTCCATATTCCCGGATGTGTACTTGCCCCGCCCACTTTTCCGAGTCTGCGTCGGAGATGACTTTTGTGGACTTCAGACACCTTTCTATCCCATAAGGCATTGCGGCATAACAATGGTGGAGGAGAAAAGTAATTGCTATAAGTGCTGAAAATACTCATTATTTTACGTAACGTTGGTTTTATATAACTTTTCTACAACAGAGTTGTTTAACTTCAACTTCTTGGTGGTTTGGTAAATTTTAAACCGTTATTAAAAGTGACTAGCGGTTTCTCAAATGGGCTGAACAGCTAACAGTAGCTAACAGTAAGTAAGACGGTTGCGCAGATTAGCTGTCTGTAACTGCCACATTCAAGCAGGGTTATTGCTACTTATCATTTTAATATTAGATATTTGTTATGACACAACTTCAGCAACGTCTTTGACGTAATCAAGTATGCTTCCGTTCCAAATGTGCAACGAGTGTACTAGCGTCCTTCCGTCCTCAGAAGTCTGTACTTCCAACAAGTCCATACTAACAAGTACACAAGTTTGTTCTTAGCGAACTTGGTATTGAGAAACGGCCTAGATGTTAATAAGTCTTACATACTGTACTGTACCTTTAAGGTAACATAAAGCATTGAAATACGCTAAATATTACAAACACTTGAACTTGCTGTTTATTTTAGGTTGCTGAAGAGAACTTTTCTGTTGACTGTGTTCAGAGTACTACCAGCAGCTCCAGAAAACTCCTGTTTCCTTCTCCCAAATGAAGCCTACTGTAATCTGAATATTGTTTGGACTCAAACAAATGGAGAATTTGATCCAGGTTTAATTTTCTCAGAGCCATATTACAATTACCATACCACTACCTTTTACACTCCAAAGATACAGAAGTACAAGATAAATGTTATTGCTTTGAGTAAATGCTCTGCATGTATGAAATCTAAACATTGTAAAACATCAAATTAGATTCTCTATTTTAGATTATCTATCAGTCTCTATCCAAAAGGTTAAGAGGAAGTGCACAAGACAGAGCAAACGTGGACCTGAAGACGAAGAAATTGGCTTCCCAGACGACTCATTATTTCATCCAGACACTTGATTTCCTAAACAGTCAGCTCAGATGGTGGGACAGAGAGAATTTGTTTGCAGCACACAACTGTGTGTCATTCTTACACCTCAGCCTACCAGGCAGTTCATTAACCTTCTCAACGTGTGCACACAATCATGCACAAACCCACACAGTCGCACGAACACACACACACACACACACATGTGCCTCTGACATTTTGCAGTGTGGCAGAAGTAGCAGAAAGCCAGGTTGTCATCAAGAGTACACGTCAAGGAGCACGCATGCCACGATGAGTCAGTGGAGCTCAGTCAGATACTTGTCACAGAAAATGACAAATGAAGTGAAAAACGGTTATCCTGGGAGATATTATGCCGATTAACATCATACAACAAATGTGAAAACACTGTCAGTGTTCTGTCCTTTAAAATCTGACCAGGTTTAAAAGTCAGGGAGAGTTCAGCCATATTTGCAAAATGACATCACTTTTATAAAAAAGCATTGTTCCCTTTTTATTACAGTTTTATGTAATTGTGCTTTCATTCAAAAGACAGACATGTTGCTTGTTAGATTTATGCCAACTGTTAAACATATAATGAGCTTCTTTAGCAGCAACTAAAACCATCTTGTGATCCAGCTACAGAGAATAAATTATAATACACTTGCGACTTAAATGCTTTCTAGAAATGGCATTCCAGTAGATTATCTTAAGACATAAGTGTCTAAATACACTGTTGATTTTATTAATGCCGCTTGCAGTTTGTGTTCTGTATACTGGCTGTGGCTTATTTGTGTCCAACCTTCTAAGTCTTATTTACACGAATGCTTGGTTGTGAAATAGTGATGAGTGTATCCTGGTGCATCTTGTGCCTCTGGTGACAAAGTGCTGGCACTGAAGAGGTCATAACACACATACACACACTATCACATGAGGTGTCTCTCAAATTGCATGGCTCTCATTTCCTCTCTGTCACTCTCACTTGACTTCATTTGGCACACTGGACAGGAAACGTGTCAGACACAACACTCTGGACTTTTATAGAGTGGCTCAGGCTGTGAAGACAAACAGATGGGGACAGCTTGCAGCCATACAAAGAAAATATGTGGAGATAAGCTACAAAGCATCCACTAAAATTACCTGGTGGCTGAAATCAGTAACTACTAGCGGCACAGGAAGTCCATTTGTTACATGAAACAATGTTTGAAACAAACTTGTTTGCCTGTGGCTATTCAGAATGAATCCAAGGCTTATCCAGAATTTAGACAGCTGAGCCTTCAACTATATTAGGATTATAATAAGAGGGGCGGGGGCAGGTGGTAGAGAGTGTGACTATTTGCTATTTTACATGTTCAGTCATATAAGCATCAAACTCGTGTCATTTTAAACAGTGACTGTGTGATCCCAGTATTCGACCAACATCTTATATTTATTTCACCTTTATTTATACAGGTTGTCTCATGGAGATCCAAGATCTCATTTGCAAGAGAGACCTGGTTTGCATTTTTATTTAAAATAAATGCCAGATAAACCCTGATATCTGGTAGGTGTGAGAATGGTTATAACATGGAGTCATCAAAATACATCCTGTGCCATAAATCTGCACATTGTGATACAGATGATTAGTCATGTGTCCTAGTCCAAGCTGGGAAGGAAAAAACAGCTTTTCAGATAAAAAGATTTTACAGTAACCATAAATCAAGTTTCTTTAATCCAACATTTATGTCACAAATTCTGCTTTGTTAAAGGTGATAATGTATGATCTGATGATACTTAAGGCACCTGCAGGTCCTCCTGAGGGGGATTGATGGTTTTGTTTTCCAGCAGAGACCTTGGAATGTTGTTTAGGGGTTTCTGTACAGATGCGCCAGTGAACTGTGTAAGTGAAATGTTTTCTCTCCTCTTCTCTCTCTCTCTCTCTCTCTCTCTCCCCTCTTCTTCACTCCTTTCTCTCTGTTCCATTTTCTATCATTGCTTCTGCTAACTTTAATTTTTCCCTTGTCAAGCCCAGCAGTATGGTATGGAATGCTGTTATAAACAAATGTTTAATTAAATAAATAAATGAGTAAACAAGATATCAAGGGGAGACTTGTGTTCATAAAACTCCCCTTGGTAAATCAAAACTGTTCAACACAATAAAGCAATAAGATCACCATTCTGCACCGGATCGCGCCCATGTAGTCAATGTTTTGAAATATATGGAACACGCCACAGTGAGTGTGCGGTCTGTCGTCGCTCCGGCATGTCATGCCGCTGCGCTAAAGATATGTGGCAGCTCTATTTTTGACGGAGAACACACCGACACCGTGTCAATTTTAGTTGTTCAGATTGGACCAGACAGAAAATCAGACACGAGATTCAGTGTAAAACATCCGGTAACTTCCTGAAACAAAAGCCACTGTGCAGCTTTTAAACTGCTGAACTATCTGAACATGACAGCATCTCGGAAACAAGGTTTCAGTAAATAAGAAACCAGGACCACAAACATGTGGACAAAATTTACCATTTGGATGAGAATCTCGGGCGACCTTGCAATCCCTCCCGTGATTCCGTGATGTCACGAATCTAGCAACAGCTGGTGTGCTTGCAGGTGCACAGAGTAAATGCTCACGCCGTGGAGGTTGCAGCAAAGCCGTTGCGCTGCGCTCACCTACCCAGTGTAAAGCCGAGCAACTGACAGCAGCTGACATTCATTCATTCATTCATTTGTTCACCTCCAAAACCCAAACATCTGGAGGCATGTAACCACTCTGACCAATCACAAGGAAGTATTTCCTTGTCTCTGCATTTGCGCAGCTGGGATGCAGGTTGAGGAGAATGTGCCAGTATAAATCCAACCGTAACTCTAGCTTTACAACTGGGTCTGTGGGCGCAGTGCTCATAGACCCGGTATAAAGCCAGGGTAATTCAATTCTTCAGATAGGTATCTACTCAGAGAAGCGGAGAAGCGGAGGAGATAAAGTTTTTAAGGTGACTTCGGCGTGAGCGGTTTAGTTGATAAAAGAACAATGTGTTAATTTCACAAATTAATCTTCCTTGATTACAACATATATTTGGCAGACCTCATATTATTATTTATTATTTAATTGGTTTCACAATAATCTGGAAACCCCCTGAAATCATCTGCAGGCTCCAGTTTGGGTAAAGCTGCAGGCTGTCATCAAGCACTGATATCAGAAAAGTGTCAGATCTGCCACCAGATGATGCCGACTGATGGATGCTGCTTGATAAGAGAAAATTTATGGAAAAATTAAATGTGTCCTGAAAGTGAACTACAGTATGTTGAAGGATCCCCTCCAGAGTATCAGAGCAGAGACTTTTTCCTCCATCCTTTGCTCTTTTGTCACTGCCAATTTAAAATGTGTCACTTTTGTAAATTCACTATCTCTTGATGAATTTCATATTTTTTTCTATGACTAGGGACTGAAAGCCAAGGTCATAGCTTACAGTTGCACTGCATTTAGTTTTTGACCAAGGCTTATTTTTAGGCTTAGTTTACTGCATTTCTTCATATTAGTAATGTTAGATGTTAATCCAGCAAATAAAACCATTACAGCTCTTTGATATCATTTTTAAAAATTTGTAAAAATTTTCCACAATTTTCCCGACTGCGCCGTAACACTGAATTTTAGGGCTCCCCCACCTGTCAAATCCCACTTTAACCACTGCCCATTATATGGATGTACGCCGAAGGGCGGCTCAATGAAATATCTTCCAAAGGAGACAACGTGATACAGAAATTTTACCGGCGAGTAAATGCACGTATACATTCCTAGAAATAAGGTTCAGGTTGAAAAAGGAGAAAGTTATCCTTTAACAACAACAGCGGTGACAAGGAATCATGATTTCTTTTTGTTTTGTAACGTTGCTATATTCTGTTTCGTATTTTTCTGTCAGTCACATGTTGTTTTTCTCACTGCTTTTCTTGTTTTTATTGTAAAACACTTTGGGTATCCTACTGGTTATTGTTCTCAATTTGATTTGATTTGATAAACTGGATAGAATGCAGATGGGAATGAAACAACAAAATAAAACAAGAAAAAAGACAGAACTGAGGCAAAACTAAGACAAAAGCAAAACAATGAGAAGAAAAACCCACAGAACATGAAAGAAATATGAAAAGTAATATAAAAATAAAATATAAAAAAATAAATATAAAATAAATATAAAAAGTAATATAAAATATAAAATATAAAAAATAATATAATATATATCATATATATAATATAAAAAGTAAGAAGTACTCTTACTGTTCCAACTGTTGTCCCAGCAGCAAACACAGTAGAGGAGTATGGAGACCAGGCGATGTCTCCAACGCCTGCACTCAGGTCAAAGGTGAACATAGCAGTGCTGCAAACAGACACAGAGGGAAAAGAAAAGGAAATTTATATGTTTTCTTTATATTAAAACCTTGACCACTGCACAATTTTTAATTCAACTGTCATCTGAAGATGATCAAGATGATAAGGAGAAAGATTCTTAGGAGAAAAACCATTTAATGTGAGACTTTTGTCTTTTTCAGTGGCTGATCTACAGTGATGAAGTACATCTTTGACTTATCTCTTAAATGTTCTGGATCTAGTCATAGTGATGAAATTTCAAAACATCCAGTAATCGATGGATCATAAGAGCCTGGCAATCTCACGTTTACTTTTGACATGCAACTGAAGGATCGTCACATTCCTGCAGGAATGATCCCGGCACCAGCAGGCCTTCTTCCCATATAAACAGGAGAAAGGTAAGTCAACAAGTTCATAAGTAAGTGAGCAACGCGTAAGAACATCTTCGAGGCAGAATTTATAAGTGATGCAGAGCTTCAAAGACTCTCCTCAGTGAGTGGTGTGAGAAACAAATCAAGATATGATGTATCTATTTAAAATCACATTGCAGTGACCTGAATGTGAGATTACAGTAAACATGGCTGTGTTGATTTATCTGCAACTATTCAATTGTTATTATTATCTTTTTGTGTGTAACAGAGTCATCAAAGTGTTCTGGATACATGGTTCAGAATCCCTTTTTGCTCTGTTTGTGTTTGTCTCTGCAGGGATGCTGACCAGAACAACTACAGGAACAGGCAACAGAGCTGAAGCTTTCGGGTTTGTCCACTTGGTCTTTGGCAAGTCTTGAATATTTCTGGTCACCAAAACCAGCGTTTTTATATAAAATAGTGAGAAGTGGAGTAGCAGAGAAAGCATCTTATCAGTGTTTTACAAGACAACAACCTTGCATTTTACAGTAAATGGGAGAATTAACAGAGATCTGAATGAAAACTGCAGTTTTTAAGCATCATGTTTGAATGTTTTTGGTCATTAGAGGAGCACTCCAACATCATAAATCAATCATGCCATGTATTTTTCATGGTTAACTTTTTTCTCACGTTGAATCTATTGTGCTGCGTAGCCATGACAAATATCAAAATGCTGCTATAAATGCAAGTCAGGCACATCAGAAGCTTGTGTATGTCTAAATCTTTAATCAAACGTTCAGATTCGTGAATGCAATTTGGGACTTTGCAGGAACATTAGAAGTCCTGTTGCTTTTCTATTTGCTGCCCACTGGTTGTGTGCAGTGTGGCGACATGTTTATTTGCATCTAGTGCGGCTCAGATCTGATTATAAGTGGTCACTGGAAACATTTGCAGAGGTGTGTTCTAATTTTAGGTGTAACTTGAATCACTTAGAGCTCGACACTTTCGATCACATCATCCAAGACATGTTATTGCCATTTGTGGCCAGGACATTACAGTAGAAACAACCCAAATAACTCTCTTTCCTGAATACAATAAATATCACAATTGCATTTGGATGTTGCCTTTCATGTTTGAAATCTGTGTTTTATAGGTTTTTTTTTTTTAGTTTAAATAAATCTTTTTATTTCAGTCGTGTTTCCTGTGTTCTGTTTGACTCAGTTTTCAGCCCTTGGTTCTGAGTTTGGTTTTTCTTCCAGTTTCCTTTCATTGTCCTCAGAAGTCCTCAGTAACCTTCATCTTTGCATTTGTCTTTGATCACCAACCTGCTTTCTTGTCACTCACCTGCATTCAAACATGCTTTTTGGTTTTCAGTGTTCTGTATTTTGCTTAGTTATTTGTTTTTGGTCTACCTCCTTCAGCACTGCTTTTCGGCTCTCTTATGAATTGTGGATTTGTGGTAATTTTAGAACATACAGTAACTATCGCAACCAAATCAGCTTTAGTAAACAAACCAGACTATTAAATCAAAGTCAATCAAGTTCGTTAGTTTAATCAAGGTCTGTCCTTGGACCTATATTTTTTCTAATTTATGTAAATGACATTGTGTCAGTATCTCAATCATTTAAGTGCATATTATTTGCGGATGATACTACTTTATTCTTTTTCGGGTGAAAATATTTGAGATGTTCCTAGAATTGTAGGGAATGAACTTGAAAGGTAATAGCATGGTTCAATACAAATCGACTATTAATTACGAATTAATATTCGTAAAACTAAATTCATGACATTTTGTAGTAAAGTCAAGAGATTGAAAGGGCACATGAAGTTACTGTACGTTTTTGGGAGTTACAATAGATGAACACTTGACATTGAAACCACACATTGACAGTGTCAAAGTAAAGGTTTCTAAAATTACATCTGTGTTACATCAGGTTAAAAATTCCCTAAATAAGTGTGCATTGATGGTATTGTATTGTAAGGCCCATCAGTGCATGTATTTTTACAGGAAGCTGCGCAATTTTAATGTGGACAGCACTTTTATGCGCATGTTTTACTCTTGTTTTATCGAATCCATTCTTACCTTCTCTTTTATTTGTTGGTTTGGCTCCGTCTCCCTAAAGAGCAAAAACAGGCTGCAGGGCATTGTGAGAGTGTGCAGCAAAATAGCAGGTATAAACCTGAATGACCTCACTGCCCTTTATCAGCGCAGAACTTTGGGCAAGGCCCACTCCATCCTTGGGGACCGGAGCCACCCCCTGGCTGGTGAATTCCTGCTTCTCCCGTCAGGGCGTAGGTACATGCTACCAAAGTGCAGGACCAACAGACTCAAGCACTCATTTGTCCACGCAGCCATTGTTTTCTTAAACAAGTGACTAACCTGTCATGATGCTGTTGTTTCCTATCTGTTGTCTTTGTTGTTTGAATGACTGTTGTTGTTGTGTTTTAGCACTGCTAGTTGCGCAAGAAATTGCCCTACGGGGACAATAAAGACTCCTTGAATCTTGAACCTTGTATAATTCACTTATTCTTCCATATTTGACCTAAAGCATTGAAGTGTGGGGCAGTGCTTGTAAAATTTAGCCTACATTAATTCAGTTTTCCTCCTGCAGAAAAGAGCTGTGAGAATTGTCAGTGGAAGTGGATTCAGAGACCCAACAAACCCACTATTTATACAATTGAAAACATCGAAATTCAACGAATTGGTTGAAATTAAAAATTTAAAAAGCATGTATAAAGCTCATCAAAAAAGATTACCCATTAATCTCCAAAACAGATTTGCTAAGACAGAAAGTAAATATGAACTAAAAGGAACTGAAGTTTTGTCAAAACCCAGATTCAGAACTGCAGTTAAGGAAAAATGTATTACAATCAAAGGTGTTGATTTATGGAACAATCTTGCTAAAGAAATAAAAAACTCTAGTTACCCATGTTTTAAAAAGATCTTAAAATGGTCCATTAAAAAAAAAAAAAAAGAAATCTAGAGTAATCGATGTTTATATTGCTCTGATTATGATTTAAACTATATGTAAAGTGTACTAAGTGTAATGTAAAGCGGTCTGTTGGAGTTTACTGTATAATTGGAACTGTTGTTTTTTATTTTTGTATGACGGGGGCAGATGACATAGGTTATTACTTTTTTCTGCTCTATTTCATTTAACAATAGTGATCAGTATTATGTTTATGATTTTCATTTTGTTTTAAATGAATGATATAAATGAAATGAAACTTTATGCAATCAGATACTAAGCGTAAATTTTGGGAATGGGCAAAACTTTCAGTTGCACCCACAACAGCACTTTCTAACTTCAGCTTCTTTACCCTAGTGAGTGAAATATGGGCGATTTATCTTCGGCAGCTATCCAGGCTCTGGCACTGGCAAACATAAGAGAATCTGCAGTCGTCTCAGTGTAATGCAGATTCTTCATGAAACTGCACACACCTCTAACAAACGTATAAGAAGACTATTTTTGTGTTTGCAGAGCCCACCCACCCCCCAGACACTAATCTTACTCTCGGTGTAGCTAGTTTCATTGATTACAATGGAGGTGAACTGTTGCAGTAGCATTTTCTTAACTGCTTCACATCTGTTCAACGTGTTGGGAAATTACCAAAATCACACTCGCATTCAGTAGCTCACACCTCACAATGGGTGCACAATGCTTTACTCAGCAAAATGCACCAAATTGAGATTTCGGTCACTCCCTTATTATCTAGTGGCTTTCTTCTAGAAACAATAAGTTTTGCATCTTTAGGATGTTACAGATCACAGTTGAAAAACGTTTTTCTCATAATGGGCAAATGATTACTATCATTATTCAGTCAAGCTGCTGGTGCTGACAAGATGTGGGAGGCTCTGTGGGTTAGTCAAATGAGCCAGGAAAATTATGCTGGACCCAGAACAACTATAAAAAGGTAATAATAAAGACTAACACACTGTAATATCATGGAGAAATTACAGCAATAGTAATTATCTTGTACCTACTTCAGTGTGCATAAATATTTGCACAGAGTATTAGTTGTGTTGATAAAGACGATAATACAACCCTAAAAAGAAAATGTTACCATTCTGTAAAGCAACATTTGTTTTTCCACGAAGAGTGAGCTGTGAAATGCATCTTCAATTTTCCTCGCACGAAAAGACAGTAGATCAACAACTTTAATAGCACCAAGATACAAAACTAACCACTCATCTACATCTTACATGACACCAACAACATTAAAGGAGTCATTAAAAGAAACTCTAATATTGAGACTTTCTTATTCCCTCTACAGCAACACACTTGTGCCAACCAAAATCCAAAGCACAGTGACATGTACATGATCTCTAGCAGCTTCAACGCTTCCACCTTTGTACACTGGGAAGCTAACTTAAACCAACAGCGTCACAGAACCTTATTACCACAAATTTTCTCCATAGACTTGTTTATACTGTCTGATACTTCATGTTGAAATAATGTAAAACTGAAATAGCATCTGATATAAACATATGGTAAATGTATAGTTTATGGTAACAATGAGGTAATATAAACCAGTTTTCTAGTTTCTTACTTTATGGTATGGTCCCAAATCTTGACAGTCCAGTCTGAACTGCAAGAGAGGAAAACCTTTGGATGGAAGTGGTTCCACTTCACAGCATCTACTGCCATGGTGTGGGCATCATAGGTCTCCAGGAACTGGCTTGAATAAGTCTTGGAACACTAGGGTATAAACACAAAGTCTGCATTTTAATAAAAAAAAGTTGAAAAACCATCAAAAAGCAATATTCTTGAGACAATGGTGTCTTCAGTTTCTGACAGAGGTTTTATATTAAAAACACACAGCCTGTAAGTTGAAGCTGAGAAAGGCCCAGCAAGTTACCCTGAGTTGACATTGCCTCCTTCTGTGCAACAAAGAAGAATTTACATCTATTTTTACAGCTAGAGAATTTATCTTCATGATAAATGAAACTGTTTAAAAAGAGGCACCAAAATTCTGATTTTCTACAGAATGCTTCTTCTCATCTGGGGATAACTTTCTGCTGAAGATGTCTTAGTTTGTATGCAAATATCTGACAGTTTTATTCCAGTTTGTTTGCCACTAACAGAATAGGTTTTATGAAAGTAGCAGAGTTACACCACAAGCAGAAATGATTTACACAAACCAGGGTGAAATAAGCTTTCCAGATAGCAGGAAAACATCTGTCATATTTCAAACACAATTTGATTTTTGACCTGCACTTAGGTGAAAGAGCTACTAATTCATTTATCTGTCTTTTATGAAGGTGTCTATGGTACTAAACCTTGAGGTGTCAAATGAAGCATATTATATCACACGTCTAAATTTCTGTGTGTCAGCAAGTTGGCAAGGCCAAGAGGGTAAGTCGGCACTTCAGCTGAAGCAAAGGTGTGAATCATTTCTTAACATGCCATCAAACATTTTTCATTTCAGTTCTAAGGTTTAAAGGG
The DNA here is from genome assembly GCA_023101725.1 of Atherinomorus stipes. Lineage (NCBI taxonomy): Eukaryota > Metazoa > Chordata > Actinopteri > Atheriniformes > Atherinidae > Atherinomorus > Atherinomorus stipes. Next base: position 672,177 of record JALJCO010007983.1, on the reverse strand, counting down.
TGAATATGGAACATTTTTATTAAAAGCTGTATTTTTTAAAAACAATAATAATAATACCTCCACAAGGCTTTTTGATGGGTGCAGAATGAAAGCACATTTCCTTTAAAAATTATATTTAGCCTGAAAACAAATATAAAATAAATTTTTAATGGGTTTGACAATGGTGTTATGTTCACATCTACAAGCCAATACAAGCCGCCAATGTGGGTTGCCAAATACGGTCTCTGTTGCAATAGTATATTGGGGACAGTTAGGCTGGCACAGGGGGAAACAGAGGAGTCGGCAGGTCAAGCAGCTTCTTTAGAGCTCCGGAGATATTGTTATCCGTCTCAAAAGAGGAGTGACCTGAGAAGAGCAAAAACTGGAGTAAATTTAAGTGAAGACTACACTAGATGGACCCACATAAACATTTTCCACGGCATCAAAATGAGGAAACGGTGACTTTCTCCTGGATCTGTAAGCTAACCAATTAGCTAACGTTAGCTGTAGGTTATAAACTTTTCTGCATTCCTTGTTGGACATGCTGCAGGCTGCTGGTCCCTTGTCGCATTGGCAGCGAGCCTGGCAACCAAACGGTTGGAGTTGTTTTTCTGCCATTGCAAGAACAAGACACGCGTGATGTCGCTGTTTGGTCCGTATTCCATATCCGACCTTTAATGTCTCACAACACATTAGTAAAAAAAAGTCCTTGCCTTGTCCTTGAAAAACAGGTAAACAGAACTTCAGATTAACAACAACATGTCATATTAAACTGGGTCATTATTTACACAACAAAAACAAAGCCAGATTGCAGCAGCAGTGTGACCAGTTGCAACAACATAAAAGTAAAGAAAAAATATAAATTTGGACAAAAGGAAAATGTCTGCACTCTGCTGACATCATTAAACCACTATATCTAAACGTAGGGTTTCAAACATTGTATTTGACACTAGAGGTGGGTAAAAATATTGATTCATTGATGCACTGCAATATTTGTCTGCGCAATGTGCTTTATGCACAAGTCAACTACTTCCTGAACTTATTCAGCTCCTTGGCTTCCTGTCTTTCATTACTGGACAAACTAATTAATCCAGGTGTGTCTGGCCATTGTCCTTGCGGTTACTGAGGTCAGGCACACCTGGATTAATCAAATCATCCAATAATGAAAGACAGGGGACAAAGGAGCCAGCTTAAGTTAGGAAGTAGTGGAGTTGTGCATAAATATTGATTCAGCAAATCCTCTGAATCGATTCACCTCCTGACCTGTGGGGGGCGCCGTGCGTGTCATTTATGTTGTATGGACGGAAGCCGCATTCGATCATCCAACAAACTGGCCACCACTTTTCATCTTCAGATGTTTTACTGCTCACAAATTTGAGGTGACATACTACATAATGTTCACATAGGCATGAATATGAATATTTAATAGACAACAGAAATTCTTGTTTGTGTATTCCTACTTTTAACTGAATCTATATCAGAGCATTTAAATCAGTATCGAATCAAATCAATATTGAATCTAATCGTATCCCAAAGAATCAAAATCAAATTGAATTGTGAGGTTCTTGACAACGCCCAACCCTATTTGAAACCTGTTGCTTGTTGACAGATTCAAATATATCTATTCAAATGGTTTTTATGCTACATGGGACATCACATTCAATATGTTTATTTGATTTTTTTTTCCCAATATTCTTTTTAAATTAAGTGATAAATTGCCCAATGATATGCTAGAGCTTTTTCATGTGATTTAACATTTTTGGAACAAAATTGAAAGCAGGAGCATTATTGATAAAATCAACAATCAGATATAATCAGCTGCTGGGTTTTACTAATCACGACGAGTGGTTCTTAATTATGTTACACTAAATCACTAAATTGTCTTTTAGACAGCATGAGCATAATTTTTTTTTTTTTGGGGGGGGGGGGGGGGGGGGGGGGTTACTAACAGAAATTTTTGAGTCTTTTGGACACATTTACAACTGTAGAGGATATATAGGTAAGAGCCACATAAATAAAGAGCTTCGAGTTCTCATAACAGAAATGGAAAGTTGGGCTTAAATTCATAGTTTATAATGTGACTTCAGCATAGAACGAAGTTAATCTTTTGGCCGCATTTTTATATTCTCTAACTTGTATACAGTTTGTTTTTGTTCTGGAATCAATCCTGCTTGAAGAGAGTAACATATCTTTAAATAACAAAATTGTTCATATTTTTCTTTAGCTAAACAATATAGGTGAAAAATATTTGACTCTTTGTGGTACTGCCAGGACAGGCGTATGCAGCAAGCCAATTTAGCTGAAGGGAATTTTAGGGCTTCCTCTCTCACTGGAGGTATGACTGTCAAAGTGAGTCATGTCAACAACATGCTTGATGCAATTTTAGAAGTGTCACAGCCAAAATCAACATGGTGAAATGCTTGTTACATACCTTGTGTATTTTCCCCTCCTCGGTGCCAACCAAGAACAGATAGTCAATCTGTTTATGGAAGTCGAACGATGTACCACAAGCTGTGCACATGAAGTGTCAGGACACACTGCTTTAGAAACTCGACCAAGGTAACTGACCAAAGGTCATAATAAACATCAGATTACTGCCAAAATGTAAACTGCTTGTGTAAGTTAGTGAGTGAGTCTTACTAATGCTGGGCAGCTGTGCACCCTCTGGTCCCTCTGAGACGGCCCCATTCACTGACAGTCTGATAATGTCTGTAAAAACCAGCTCATTCTGCAGTCATGCAAACACACAGTGATGCAGTTATGGATAGGTACAAACTAGAGATGTACAATAATATTGGCCTACTGATATTATTGTCCAATATCAGCATTTAAATGTGAAGTCAGAAAATATTGATATTTTCTGACGAGATCTGTTACAAAATTTTTCTTTCTTTTTCTTCTTTATTTCAAACATTAAAGAACATTGTTTACATGTATATCAAATGGCTAAACAGCTGAGCAAAACGAAAAATTGTAAATGAATTAGAGTTCGAAAAGAAGCAGGATGAAGTAAACACTTATATATTCCTGCCCCTTTTTCTTATCACAATTTACTCTTCCTTGCAGTTAGTTCACAATTCACATAAAAATTAATTTCAAAATATGACAAAAAAGTATAGACATGCTACATATACAGTTGTGTGAAAAATCATGTTTCTGTTATTCTCTTTCTTCATAGTTTTTGAATAATGCATCTTTACATTTCTGCTTAAATTGGATAATGTTTGGACATTGTTTCAGATCCTCATGAAGTTTGTTCCATAACTTCACACTGTATATTGTTGGTCAGCTGCTTTTCATGGTTGTCCTTACTTTTAAAAACTTTAGATTCAATTTTCCCCTCAGATTGTATCAACCATCACAAACAAAAAACATCTTTTGTATGTGGTCGGGTAGCAAATTATTTCTGGCTTTAAAAACTAACAAGGCTGTGTGCAATTCCACAAGATCACTTAATTTGAGTACTTTTAACTTACAAAATAGCAGATTTGTATGATCACTGTATCCTACTTTACAAACTATTCTAATGGCTTTTTTCTGTTGTATGTATAACGGCTGCAGAGCGCTCTTATAGCTGTTTCAAGACAGTAACTTATGGATGATAAAATAAGCGAGCAGTACAGAATGTGAAGTGATTTTTGATTAAGGAAATGTTTAGCTTTTCCTAGCCCTGAAATATTTCTGGCTATTTTCGTTTGTATATGACTTATGTGTGGCTTCCAGCAGATCCTATGGTTAATAACCACACCAAGAAATTTGTAATCAAAAACACATTCAATTATTACACCTTCTTTTTTTACTTGCACCACAATATCTGTACTACAATTTCCAATTTCCATGATTTTGGTTTTTTTTTTTAAGTCATCGATAATTTGTTTCTATCAAAATCTCACAAGATCTTTTTGTTCCATTGGTCCAGCATATACAAAAATCTCTGTTATTCTGGAAGAACATCATACTGACTTGCTTTGAAGCTGCTTTATCTGGTTTTAAGTTGCTGCTGTTGTAACCAAGTTGTCAGAAACATTATAATTAGCCACATGCTGGCTAATACCTGTTAGGATCTGATATGTGGCAGCCAGATATCCTAAAAGAACTCCTCTGGTTGAGTTAAAGCTATTTTGGGATCTTTGCTCTCAGAGCAGAATATAGTTGTTTCTCTCAAAATATAGCCGCTTTCAGACTTGCATTGCGGAACAGGAGCGGTAAAGTCCATCCGCTCTTTAACTGGACTCGTCTTTTCAAACATGCCGCTTCCTTGTGGACTTATTGCGTCCCAGGCGCTTTCAGACATCAGGAATTGTTGCAGATAAGTCAACACAGCCACACTCTCCCTTTAATTCTGTCCGGAACATTTTCTTGTGCGTTCAGCCAAAACGACGTGCTGCAACATTTCTGCTCTTATGATACAGGAACCAGCCCGTAGATGTCTGCTACATGTCTGAATGCAAACGGTATAAAGGACAAAGTTCGCACTATTGCCACTTTCCAGCACAAGTCTGGAAGAGGCTTTTGAAAGATACAACCCTACAGTTGTCTGCATAGATTGATATTGGTTGATATTGTATATCGGAAATTAAGAGTTGGACATCAGTATACCAAAAATCTGTAAAATAGCCAATATCGAACATCCCTTGTAAAATGCTGGGAAAACCAACACAAAAACAAACACAGTTTTTTTCTAAAGTGGATATGAAAGAAAAGCTCATTTAAGCTGCAGAAACAGAATTAGTAATCAAATATATTTCTGTGTGTAACCTTGACTAGTGTCCAGGAGACGACTCGACCATCAGAAGAAACAGAATAGAAATTGTGATTGTTGTCCATGTCATCACTCTGCCAACACACCTGAATAAAATATGTGAACAATAAAAAAAAATAAAAAGCCCAATGAAAAAAAGGAACACTTTTAATTATCTGAACAAATTGATATTTGACACTAAATATGTGATGTATTTCCTTCATTTTCCAGTATCTGAAATTCTGTATCTGGACAGGATACTTAAATAATTCAGCATCAGATTACTGCATGTTTTACCAGCCCATCCTTGCTTCAAACTACATCTTTTAAAAATACAAAACTTAGTGCAAATGGATACACTACCAGTCAAAAGTTTGAATACACTTCTCCATTAATTTTAACAGGTAGGTGTGTGCAAACTTTTGACTGGTGCTGTATATGAAGTGGCTGACATTTACTCAAACAACACACACCCTCACACACCGAGCTCCCAGCACCCTGTCCATGTCTGCCATGCCCCCTAGTCTCACCTGCCAGACGGGATCAGTGTGCTTGCCAGTCTTTGCAGTACTTTTGTAAACAGGCTCCACTCCTTCCACCTTCAAGTTGTAGACAGCCACACAGCCATCATAGAAGCCTACTGCCACCAAGTAGGAGTGTTGCTTGTGAATATCCAAGCACAAGATGCCAGAACTTGTAGGATAGATGTGCTCTGGGTAAGCAGAGTTCTTCATTGAGTAGAAGACCAGCATACCATGAGCCTGTTTGCTGAAGTCATCTGCCCGAGACGGTAACACAAGGCAGAAAATTGGAGGATGCAAAGACAAATGAATTAACCAAATAAGAACATTGACTAGATTAAATTAGCCATGCTTACTATCTATTGTACTTACATGATCCCATTCCAACAGCAAACAGATCCTGATATTTGTTATTCCTGTTAAGAGTAGATTGCTCACTCAGCCATCCTCCTCTTTTTTTTTTAGGTGATATATACAGTATGTATGCTTTTTTATAAGATTACAGAAACCCTATACCATTCAGAATACATTTTAGCAAAACTGATGAAGGAACATACCAGCAGAGGGCAGTGACAGAAAGTCTTTTGGCTTTGTCGTACTGAAATTTCCACAAAGGCAGAAGGGTGCCCTGCTGATCCCTAAACTCATCAGAAGCATCCTCAAAGTACTTAAAATCTAAAAAGGCATTAAAAAAAGATCAATTAGAAGGGAGCAAAGGAAAATATGTTAACTTGATTATCAAAATGGATTGTAGTTTATTAAATGTCACTTGTATGAAGGAGAAAATACCTTGTGCGATGTCATCAAATGTATTTTGGTTGACCATTCGTTCAAAGATCTTGGATGTTTTGCAAACTCTACTGATGCCATCCCCCTTTCACAAAAAATAAAACAAAATGAATAAAAATTGTGAACAAAAAAAAAATTAATATGTTGCTGTACATTAATTCAATTTAATTCATGATGGAATTATAATATGACAAACGAGCACTGAAATGGAACAGCATTGTCAGCAGTCCTGGGATAGCAATTTTTCTAAATATGAAAATATATTTGAACTTGGCAGCTATTGAAATATAAAGATCTATGTATAAACATCTACAGTGTATATATATATATATATATATATATATATATATAAAATTCTCAAAATTATTCATACCCTACAATTAAAGAAAATACTAAATTCACAACTGTAATTGATATAACAAGAAACTAAAAAAGTAATAATAAATAAAATTCACTAAATTATAATTTAGTGATACAAAATATCACTTTTGAATTGTAGTTGAAAAGAATATTTAAATAAAAAACAAATAAACAAAACTGTCCCAAACTAATTAGAGCACCTTGCTCATAAACAGAGGACCTACATACCTGTCAACAGGTGCAGATGTCTGATTGGATGTTACAGAAAACAGACATTGCCTCAAAGTGTTGCTCAGGAAATTTTGGTTTCGAAGCCCCCTCATGCTTGTTTCTTGTTTTTTTTTTTTGTTTTTTTGTTTTTTTTTCATATTTCTGGTAAACCATAATTCAAAATCATGCTGTTTCCATGCAGGAGAGTCAGTAAACAGTTAACAACCATGTACCTGAGTCTCCATCAGCATCACTTTCTTCTTAATTTTTTCACTATCTTTCTTTGGCTGTGGAGCTTTCTGTTTCTCTTTATTTTTTTTCTTGTCTCTGCAGCTCCTCCAGGTAGGCATCATAGATCTCCCACTGTAGAGAGATCAGATATTGAAGTCGTCCCACGCAAGAGCAAACATTCACCGATGCACAGCAATGAGAAAACAAGCCAGGCCAGAACAGATCTGTCGAACAAGACAGGGAATGGAGTACCTGATTAGCAGTAGCAGAGAAGTTGCTGCGTGGAGGAGGTTCAGTCTGGCAGCTTCTTTCCTGGAGGAGAAGGAAAATTACCTCATGCTTTATAACCAACACTTGAGACTATGAATATTTCACTATATACCTATTAAGTCAGTTTTTCCAATCACTTCAATAGTAAAACGTCTCATTTTAAAATCTAAGTTTAACATTAGCAGAACCCTAAAAATTCTGCTGCTACAAACCCTTAATGGATTATTGAGAGTCTGGGAGTCCCTCTCACTGAAATTGAACTGATTTTTAAGTTTCCGCTCTCCCTTGCCAGTTTTGGAGACAACGCTGTCTGGTCTGTCTTCTTCTCCAGCTTCCTCCACCTCTCCTCCATCCTCTATGGGTGTAGCCTGTGGAGGGTCAACAAGGAGAGCTTGCAGCTCAAGTCCAAGAAGTGAAGCAATTACTTGTGCAAAAACTTATTCAGGCCTTTTTCACACATTGTTTGAATGGAACAAAAACAATATACTGTTCAACACAAGACAGTGGTGTCAACTCTGTGAAAGAAACAAGTTTTTACCGGAGTTTCTGCGTGCTCTTCTTCAGATTCTTCTCCAGTTTCAATTGCTGTAATCTCTGAACACAATGTAAAAATTAAACATAAAATTAAATGAAATGAAAAATACTTAATTCCTCCCAGAAGGAAAGTTTCTAACAATTTAGAAAGCAACACTTTTTACATGCAAATTCTGTTGATGTTTTCTTTTTATCATTTTATTACACAACTTAAAAGTGACACCTAGTGGCTTCAAGTATGCACTACAATTTAGCAGAAAATAAAAGATCCCCTGCTGCAAAAACAATTTCTGGAGTAATTATGAAAGAAAATGAGGCCTTGTTCCTTCACATCTGTAACAGTAATGCTGTGCTCCGTCCACATAAATCAAAACTGTAGCATACCTCACTACCTACCTTCAGAAAGACCCTCCTTGGCCCTCCATCTTCGAGCTTCATCAGAGTCTTGATGCAGGAGGCTACCCTCCAACACAAAGTGAACAGCCAGCTGATCCACAACACTGACTGGTTTGAAGGAACGTTCCTGACACAAACATCAAACAGTTTTATTTAAGGAAGCACCTTTCAAAACACCCAAGGACACTGTACAAGAGAACAAGTTAAACCATTAAAAACATAAAAAAAAGGAAACAAAACAAAAGGGCAACATTGCAATGATGAGTGTGAAACTAGATGACATAGGACTGTCTGAACAGATGTGCTTTTTCTCTGGATTTGAAGAGTGGAAGAGAGTTTATGGTATGCAGATCAAGCCAAGCCAACTTTATTTTTATAGCACTTTAAAACAGCCTTCACTGAACAGAGTGCTGAACAACAAAGAAACTAAACATCAAAAACATAATAGAGATAAAATCAGATAAAAATTAGATCAAAGAAAGAGTAACATTAAAACAATAAAATAAAACAATTTAGATCAAGGGGGAGAGTTTCAGAGATGGGGAGCATCTAAGTCAACTATGCTAATTAAAAACATGTTACTCTTGGCTTCATGTAAAGAACTAAAAAGGATGCAAGACTTTCTGCTTGCTTCAAATAATCTGCAGCGGTGGATCTCAACTGGTCCGGCTTCGAGTCCCACCATCGCCACTTAATGACAAGCTGAGACTCAAATTGACAAAAAAAAAAAAAAAATCTACTTCTTAATTAATTTAAAGCTTAAACTTCAGATTGTAAGAATTAAAGGTGCTTACATACACAAACATAAAATGTTAACAGCTGAAACGTAGTTTAAAAACCTTCAGAAATGTAAAGTTGAGTACATTATCAATGAGTATTACAAACACTGCACCAGTAAGACTATTCATCCACTTAATAAAACTTTAAGCATATGGCTGCCAAAACAAAGTATTTCTGTAAGACACATTTTAACAGTCTCAGTCAGTATTTTCCTGCAAAAGGCATGACATAAAAAATGTACAGTAACTGAACAAAAACGTGTTCTCAATCTGTCTTTAAATGTTAAATGAAATAAAATTAGCTGGGAATGCCACTGAATCTGACAACCAACAAAGCAGATTTTTACTACAAGCTCAAAATCGATAAACAAAAAAGATTCAAGTATAAAAAGTTAAGTTTTCTTCTCATCGCCTTATCACTATGTAATGATATGAAAATTTAATGTCACAGTTATTGTGACCAAAATGATCATGGTTATCATTTTGGCATTATAGAAATGCCCCCGGTATCTTTAAAAATATCCAAAATGGGTATAAATGTCTGCTTCGTCCTTTTTAAAGGGGGAAAAGTCTCACGTGGGTGCCTTCATAACCTTCCACCATGTTTTCATAAATTTAACATTGCAGGCTGTGACTGCTACTGCTTTTACAGTCAATGAGCAGCATCACTGGGAGTACAGTAATCAGTCACGGTTTTAACGAAAATTAAAATTTGAAACGGTATTACTAATCGGTGGTAATTTTATCACGGCTAACCATTTCACCGGTAATTGTTACATCCCTAATCACTAAACACTGAAAAATGCTGCTCTTTTTAAGAAAATAAAGTCACACTCGCTTCAACTTTTCATGTAACACTGATATCAGAGTCTGGAGGAATAATCAGAGAACTGGGGGAGTTTTTTGCTCCTGATAACAATTTGCCCCAGTAAAGGCCCGCGATCCAATGAAAACCGGTCTGCAACCCACTTTTGGGTCCAAGCCCCATTAGTTCAGAATCACTAATCTACAGTGTCTACATTTCTACTTGGGTGACGACAGAATTACAGTTTTGTTCGATTAAAATGCCTCATTCCAAATAAATTGGGATATTTTCAAAAAAGCAAAAAAAATCTGATTAAAAAAAATAGATTTTTAGCTTCTATTTAACATTAGTCAGATATTCCATCTGCTTCATTTGCCAAAAGATTAGCCTTTCCAACCTAGAATGGGTTGTTGCTGCTTTTAGATGGAGTCCATCGGAGAATCATTAACCACTTAAAACAAAGAATAACAAATAATATCTTTAAATTGCAAACCTCTGCACTTTAAAAACATTTACAGGGTATAATATTGTGAAAGAATTCAGAAAGTCTGGGGAAATCTCAGCACATAAAGGCCAAGTCCAGAAATCACATTACATGTGATGTTCGAGGCTTCAGCCAGCAACGCATGAGAGCCCATTACGCCAACATTATTAGTGTTCCAACTCTGTCTCCAGAGCACCTTGAACAACTGATCATCCGGAAATATAACCTAAAACTGTATCACACAAGAAAGAAGCTTTATATCAACCCTGCTCAGAAACACCACAATCAGCTCATCTCAGATGAAGAGAAAGACAAAGGCTGCATAGTCTGTGGTCAGATAACTCCAGGTTTCATCGGCTTTTGAGAAAAGGCAACATCGATTATGTATTGTGAAAGGTGCAAAAGTCAGCATCTGTGATGGTATGGTGGTTTAAGTGTCAATAAAATGCATGCTCCGCATTGGTGAAAAGGTATCATTAATGTAGACGCAGCTATTAGAATCTTGGGGAAACTATGATACCATCGTTTAGACATCTTTTCCCAGGGAGGTCTGTGGTTATTACAGTAGATTTCATTCTGCAAGATTTCCAAGAGCATGGCCTCATATACACAGTACGTGTGTGTGTGTGTACTTTAATAACTTGCCTGAAGTCCATATCTGTCTCAGTTGAAAATGTGTGATGCATCATGAGGAAGGAATCAAACAAGGACCACTGAGCAGCTGAAATCTTGTACTCACACTCTTGTAAATGATGTAGATAAATCTTGGGAAAAGTACTGTCTCCTTAGTTCTCACAATTGAGAAGTGTTGTTAGTAGGAAGGGCAATGTAACATGATCACTATCCCTCTGTCTGAATGTGTTGCTGCCATCAAATTCAAGATTTGTTTAAATTTGGTAAGTAAAGACATTGAAAATAATCTCCTACATATTTGTAAATATGGGTTCAAATGAATAATGAAGTTAAATGTTGAGGATTTTGTAACATTTGAAAAAATATCTCTCCCTTTAAAAGAAATGGTTCAAAGATAAAACTGTGTGACTGTGTACATCAAGCTGGAATTTTCTTACCTTGAAGCTGTAGCGGATGATATTTTGCGGAGCGTGTGGGTTGTTCGCTGTTAGGACCCGTGTAATTTCTTCTTTCAGCTCCTAATCATATCAATACAAAGATGTTGGCTATTAGGGCATTGAATAAAATAACTGACAAAAACAATGACTGAATGAAACTCAGTCAAGCCAAAGTCTGAGATGCGTTCATTAACACCATGTGTTTGTAATAATGTGGGGAATAAATGTTTCTCTAGACAGATGACTGAACTGGACAAATGTGCCCAGGGGTTCAACAAGTCATACCAAAACATTAAAATGACATTAAAACGAAACAAAAAGCAAATGATAACTAGAATGAAAGACAAACAAACAGACCAACAAACAAAAACATATAAAATGAGATTTGAAAAAAAAAAAATGGCCAAAATTGTGAGAACTTCTTGAAAAGATGGTAAATAAACCCCAAATCATTTAAAATCTAATTAAATCATTTGTATAATTTATAACTAGAGGTGACCAACCAAAAGCATTTTAAGGTTGCAAGGTATCTTTTTCTTCCTGGGTTTCTCTGTTCTGTGTAGGACTAATGTCCTACTCATGGGCTAATTTAGTCATAATCCATCCATAAATATTCCCATCCTTCTTACAGCCTCAGTAAGTTCCAGCTGATCTGCAGGCTTTTGGAGTTTCCCGTTAGACCACTCGATAACTCCATCACCCACGTCCACGGCCTCGTCATCATCCTATGACACACAGAGAAAGATTTATGTCTGTAAAAACACAAGTCTCCAGATGTTCTGACAAATCCCCCCTACTGTAAACCTTATAAAAACATACCTTTTTCTTACTTGGGGCTTTGGTCGACTTGGCACCGGGCCCTTTTTGAACATTTGGGCCCTTTGTAAGTAAAACAAACAAAACAAAAAACGATTGCATCTACTACATGGTGACTTGCTAATTTAACGACAGAAGAGCTGCTTTCCACCACCAAGACTAAGCTACAGTATGCCGCTAGCTAAAATAAGATATAAATTAGTACCTTTTTTGCATGTGTTGCGTTGTTATTGTTGGTCACCGGCATTGCAAAAAGATTAAGAAGCTCTATAAAGATACTTGGAGCCAGGAAAGTTTTTACTTTTTGTCAATTTAAAAGCCAATTTTACACGGGAAATGACCAAAGAAAAGTTTCCTCTCCGACAGCAGCCGTTCGTGTACGGGTTGCCAGGGCAACCGCTGGTCCCGTGCTGGTTTCTATGGTTGGGACCTCTCCAAATAGAAAAAAGTCAAGATAGTTCCCATTATATATTTTTTGGTCTTAAACAGTCACATTCCCACTTAATTAGCTAATTATGTCAAGAGGATAGGAATGCCTAACAAAACTTTAAAATAAAGCAATTTGTTATCATTTTTCTATTATTTTTAAAAGCATTGTGTGTGTGCGTGTGTTACGAACGTGATTAATCCAGAGAAGTGAATTTTGCATATTTAACAGATGACGCAATATAACAAATAAGTTTTATGAACTCTGAAGATGTCACTGATTGATATATTTTTACTGAAAGTAGTTCACAACGTATTTCCGCGCGATCTCTTCTGTGATTGGACAGATACTTCATGAATATTGTATAAACCCGGAAGTAGGGCGGTACTGCTGTTTTGCTGTCGAGTCACCTCTGTCAAGCAGGATGGAGGAAAACGAGCTGCTAACATGCTGATGAACGAGGGATCCCGACAGCCGAGCATCATTAACGGGGATAGTTAGATTAAACTCAACGTTTATTTTGCGTCACTGCATCGTTTTTGTAACGCTTCGCCAAAATGATGGAAGAAATCGACAGATTCCAAGTGCCTCCTGTCAACGGAGAGACGCAGCCTCTGGTAAGAGAGGAAAGACAAAAACACATCTTATTATGCAAATCAGTCTTTATCGAATGCAGATTGTAACATTCTTGTCTGGTCTGTTGTTAATCGTGACAGCTCTGTCACATAATCTGCGCGTGAGCTAACGGATTGCTATTTGCATCTTCGGGACAAACTGGACCTTTAGGATGGGTGTACAGGGACCAAATGAAGATGAAAGGGTGGCTACCGTCGCTTCCCCTATAGAATATTTTAATAGATACGCGTTAAGCATCATAAAAATAAACAAATATTCACTTTATTGTATCGGATTAATTAAACTACGCACTTTGCCAAAATGGAGAGTCAGTGAAACCCACGTCAGTATGCGCTTGTTTGCATCAATTGCTGTCAAAGCTCACTGTTTTTACATTTCGTCATGTGGTGACGTGTTATTTGGGTCGGGATGGGTGTGAGACCAAAAGATCGCGTGAAGTGGATCCCTGTGTAAATCCGTGCCACAGACTGAACCGTTAGCAGACGCATAAGAAGAGTCTGCTTTTAATGTTTAAGGATCTGTCAATAAATTGTGCGCATATTTCAACAGTAACCAGTGATGGCAGCAAAATGATAATTTTTCTATTGTATATAAGTAAGTTATTCGGAAACAGTTAATCCCATTCCTTTGATTTTCTTTTGATTTTTCCCAGATTTGAGGTGTACACTTAACTCTCAATAATCCATAGCTGGCCTTATATCTGCATTTTAAACCAAGCCAACCATAAAAGCTACCACTTTGTAAGTGTTTGCCTCAGGGATGCAGACCTTGGGCTTCTTTTGTTCATCCTATAAATGCTTCCCCATGTCCTGCTAACCTTGAGGCTAAATTCTGGCAGAAATGAGAGGTTTTCACTGATGATCTCTTTTTCTGTTGAACAGCAATTCCTTTGCCCCATGAAGTCTTGTTTAATTGTGTTTAATTATGTATATGGTCTCCTTTTTTTATTCTAATACCAGAGATACTTGGGCTGCGGCTGCGTCAGTGGTTAGTTTCTATTCTTGATGCTTCTTTTTTTTTTTTTTTTTTTTTTTTTTTTTTTTTTTTTTTTTTTTTTACTTGTCCTGTCCAGCATTGAAGCAAGCAGAATGGAAATCTGATTGCTTTATTCTGTTGAACAGTTTTGCTTTATCAAGCGGAGCTTTATGAACATAAGGCTCCACTTGATATCATGTTTATTCATTTTATTTCTTTATTTAAACATTTGTCTATTACACCATTCCATTTCATACTGCTGGGCCTGACAAGGGAGAAATGAAAGTGAATAGAGGTAATGATAGAAAGTGAAACAGAGAGAGAGGAGTAAGGAAGAGGAAGAGAGAGAGAAGAGAAAACATGAATCCACTTACACAGTTCACTGGTACATCTGTACCGCGATCCCTAAACAACCAAGGTCTCTGTTGGAAAACAAAACAAGCAATCCCCTACAGGAGTACCTGCAGGTGGCTTAAATATCCTCAGATCATACAAACACACGCAGAACTACGCAGAGAAGAGGTACAACCTAGTCAGCGCAATGGGAAGTAGAGAAGAGGTACAACCTAGTCATCGCAATGGGAAGTAAAGAAGAGGTACGACCTAGTCATCGCAATGGGAAGCAGTGTCACAGTGTCAACATGCATAATAAAGGGTGCTCCGTGGTGATACAGTCATGCAGATGCAGCCTCGTCTCTGCAAGGAGGAGGAAGCCCGCAAGGCTCGCGACCCAGGCCCCCAGCAGCCACCCAGAGGCCCAGATCCCAGCTACCCCCCCCCAAAGAGCGGACATGCATCCCCCGAAGGGCGGCAAAAGCGGCCCCAGCCGGAGCCCCCCGCAGTCTGGAGGCCCAGGCCCCAGCGGACCAAGACCAGCAGCTGCCGACCCCACCGGGCGCCGGGCGTCCCCCGGAGCGGAGACAGCGCCGGGCCCAGGGCCCAAGCGCCCAGGAGCAGCCACCCCCCCCCCGGACCCGGGCGGCCCAACCGAAACCCAGGAGGACCGGACCCCCCAGACGACGCCCCCCAGGGCAGGCCAGCCCCCACCCCAAAGTCCCTGATACACCTGACACCAGGGCGCCACCACCTCTCCCACCCCCCTACCCCGCCACCACGCTCACACACACACTCCCCACACACCTACCCCAACACTGGGGCTGAAAGATATACCGTCACCGCCCCCACATCGAGACACAGGCACCCAAGACATCAATACCGCAAGAGCAACCACATACAAGATACAGATCCCCCCTGCGCCCGCCCCGCACAAAAAACCCCGGAAGCCACAAACAAAACCGCACCCCCCACCAAAGCGCCCGGCCCCCAACCAACCCGCAGCCACACCGCACCGCACCGACACCAAGATGCCCGGCACGAATACCGAGGTACGAACCTCCGCCCACACCGCCCAGCCCTACCCAACACCTCCGTGTACCCCCCCCACACACGCATACACCCACCCACTCCGCTCTCTGACCTTACATACCCACACTCACTCCTCTCTCCACCCCCAACACTCTCCTCCCCTCTACCGTCCACACCTACCCCCCACCCTCCTCATACCCTCTAACACACACATGCACTCCCCCCACATAACTGCACCAACCCCCTCCCCCCCCCCCCACACATACGCCCCCACCTCCCTATACCCCCAATACCCCATACAGTCCCCCCCCTTACATGTCCAGCCCCGCCCATCCCTCTGACCTATCACACTCCCGCCCTTCCTTCCTTCAGCCCCTCACGACCATCCCTACTAGACACTCACGAGCATGCCACTCCTTCCTCCATCCCCCCTTTCCTTCAACCACTTACCCACATCTCCTCCCTCTTCCAGCCCAAGTTCCTCCCTCCCACATTTCCTCCTTCACACTCTCATTCATTATTCTCACATACCCACCTCTCTCTTGCCCATGCCCTCGTGCCTCCTGAGTGGTAGCTCGGGCCGGGGAAGGAGCCGCGAGTTCCAAGCCCCCAACACGTTCCCCCCACCACCACCCCCCCATCCCCCACCCCCGGACGCAGCAGGCCAGGCATCCCCCAGGCCAGCAGATCCCCCGCAATGCAGCCAGCCTTAACCACTGGCGCGTGAAGTAGCCACTGTCCCCCCTCCCCCCAGTAGCGCCCGGGAGACCGGGGTATGAAAGGACCCTGTCCCCCCCCCACCCCCCACTCATGACTGTGTGTGTAAGATGTGTGTTGTTTGCAGTTAAAACTAAGGGGCAGTGCCAAGTCATGCCGGGAGTGGGGTCGCGTAGGGGGCATGTCCCCCCAACCGGCCCCTCCCTCCTACCACACACTATATGGCCCGCCCCTCAGAAGTGGTTGTGAGCTGTTGTTATTTTATGTGTTTAGGTGTCTAAGTGTGGTTAAAACTGGGGAGCAGGCTGCCTCTAGACGTGGCAAGCAAAGGCACTTTGGTGCCCTCCCCCACCACGCCCGCTTGACACGCTCCCTCCCCAAAACCCTACGTGTGTGTGTGTGAGGTAGAGCAGGGGGGGGGGGGGGCTTGGGAAGGGGAGACCAGGGGGTATGAATTCCCCCCTGGAAGAAGAGCCGTTACCGGCATTAGGTACCCCTGCCTCCCGGGATCCCCCCAGGGCAGAAAGGGCAGGCATGGCCGCCCCCACGGCCCGGCGTCCGGCGTTCAGCACAGAGGGGCCAGCCTCAGCCCCTGGGGGCGCCGACCACGCCAGGCCAGGGAGGGGGGAAAAGGGACGGAAGCGGAAAGGGTCGGCGGAGGGGCCAGAGTCACCGACCCAACATCCCCAGGCCTCGCAAACCCCCCAAGAGGCACGCAGAGCTGCTATTTTTTTTTTTTTTTTTTTTTTTTTTTTTTTTTCCTCCCCCTTCCCCCCCCCCCCCCCCCCCCACCTGACACACACAAACCCCACCAATGCACCACCACCCCCGCACCCAAACACCCATCATCCATGCACCCCCACCCACCCACCCATCTCCACACCCCCCACAGGCAGCCACACACACACACAACCGCATTCACGCCCCCCTCCAGTCACACACCCACCTACACTACCAAGGACGGGGACCGCGGGGCCACCAGCCCCCCCACCCACAAGTCCACCGCCCCCAGCCCCCGGACCACGCGAGACCAACCCGTACGAGACCACCAGCGCAGGCCAGCCCCAACCGACACAGCGGCCAGGCGGGACAGGCACCCGGCGTGGAAAAGACCCGGCCACCCCGCAACCCCCCACCTCCACACACAAGCCGAATGGACAAAACCCCACACCCCACAGCCACCCAGACACCCCAACATCGATACGACACGACATGACCACGGGTCCGCCGAAAACCAAGCACCCCGGCGGAAAGCGCAGCTCCGTCCGCGACCCCCAGAGCCCCACACGCAGGACAAGCACAGGGGAAATCCACACCCCCCACACGGCCGCTCCCGCGACACCAACATCCCGGATGCCCACATCCCGACACAGACACGACAACGATACACCCCCCAGCCCCACCACACACACCCCCCACCACACACACACCCCACCACACAGCAGGGCGCCCGGCGCAGTGACCAGACGTCACCAGGTCGTGAGGACCGGCCAAATCCAGAGGAGGCACGCCCCGCCGGCCCGCCCCCCCCAGCGCCAAGCCGGGTCCCCCGGCCCCGGAGGCAGGGGCCACCCCGGAGCACCGGGGCCCAGGGCCCCCCGCCCCCCCCCCCCCGGGACGACCCCGGCCACCCGGCGCCAGCCGACAGCCACCGGCCAGGGCCCCACCAGCGACCCGCCCACCGCCGCAGAGCAGCCCCAACCGCTGACCCTCATGCCCCCCATCGGGCTGGATACAGCCCCGCCCCAGCGGCGAGGCAGCCCAGACCCCCCCCCAAGTCAACCGCCAGGGATCCATAGCCATCAAGCACTCGCCGGCACCCAACCCCCACATCGCCGAGGCCGCTCTCCTACACCAACGTTAAGTGATGGAGCTAATCACAGGGGACCAGAGGGAGTGGAATTCATCTAACTGGTTCTTAGAGGAGGCAGACATCATCTCAATACTGATATGGTCTACTAAGAGATTCCTAAACTGGCTAATGCTCAATTATTTTTGGATTTCCAGTTTACCAAGATAGTTTTCTTTGCAATACATAATACAGTAAGTATCATATGTGCATAATTGGTTACCGTATTGATCTCATCCAAGTCCCCCAGTAAACACAGTGTGGGGCTTGCAGGGAAGTTACACCTGAGCCACGCTGACAGGTCATCGCATACCTGAAGCCAAAACCTCTGGACAGGTGGACAAGACCACAAGGCGTGAAGATAATTGTCTATTGTATTCTCATTGCATTCTTGATGCTTCTTAAATGATATCTCGAACGTTATTTGACTGTGTCACTTAATGGTTGGGACGCTCTGGTTGTGTGTTTTACAATCACAACCTCTCAAACGGTCCCTCCTGGCACATTTACACAATATCTGGCCATATCAAGATCCCAGGTGCCGTGGTATTTTGATGCTAATAAATTTATTGTGATTCGTAAACAATATGAATGTGTCAACACCTGGCAATTTTACTCAAATAAAACAGTGTTGAGTGATATATTCAAATAATTGTCCCTTTTGTTCTTCTCCCTCCAAAATAATAGATCGCTTATGCTTATTTGAACAATCAAACATTGTTCAATATGAGAACATCTGAGAGGGAAAACCAAAGGCTACACTGAGGTTTCACTATGCATAGCCTTGTAGATACCATCATGCATAAGCATGGCGTTCAGCTGTTTTATTGGTCACCTGATTGATCAGTCTGCTCTGCTACTGGCCAGAGGGCAGCCATGATGCATAATCCTACCAATCGCTTGGTGTTTATGCCGTCTCAGCAACCTTGTAGCTCTTCATCATCAGAGACGGGGAAGGAGTCACCAACGGGACACAGATGACACTGATACACTGATGGCCATTTATCTAACCCATGTGTGCATATGTGATCATGAATGAGTGTAATATGTGAACGCATGCTGAAGGTCAGGGTGATGGGGCATGTTTTACTGCCACACATAAATGCATTGACCCAAGCGTCACAGTCATAGGTCAGCACTTTATCATTTATTATAGGTTGTCAGCTCTCAGCACGTGGTTGTTTGGGAAAGTACAAGCTCTTCCTGAATATCTAAATCTATTTAACTTGAGACATTTTTTTAATACCTCTTGCTGTTCAAAAGGGCTCTACTTTAATTCCATTTATTTTTTATGGGCTATTGATAATAAGTTTCTCACAAATATGCTGCATTTAAACACTCAGAGTCTTAGCTTTGTTTATCATGGGGTACCGGCTTTTTGCCAATAGTTAGGTTCTGTTTCTTAGAAGTGGTAGGAAATCCTGTCACACGCAGCCTAATAAGGAATCCCTTTCATTATTCACCGCTAGCTCTCCTGGAGAATTTCAAAAGGACTTATTTGACAGACGGTGTGATCCTGCATCATCACAATATCTGTCTGAAGGGAAGAGTAAAGAAAAGGAGGGGGGAAAAAAAAATCCAGAGGGTAAGCCTAATGATCTAAGGGAAAAGCCTGTCACGGAGCAGAAAATGCTCGTGCTTGTTACAGTGAGAATACATCATCTGGGTGCTGTGATTTCACTGCCACTACGCTGCTAGTGTGTATTGTATTGACTGTTGCAGTCTCCATGAATTATCTCAGATAAGTGAGCAATGCATTGTCATCAGATGAAAATGAGGCTCTTGGTGAAATTCATCCAATGATCTGAGAAGTGGAAAGAGGCAACTTTTGTCTTTGTAGGCAATTACTGTATTTTCTGAACTATAAGTCGCTCTGGAGTATAAGTCACATAAGACAAAAAATGCATCTTGAATAGGAAAAACATACATACTGTAAGTCACACTGGACTATAAGTCGTTTTTATTTACTAAAAATAGGGTGATTTTCAGATTTTTCATATCCTTTCACTGCTAAAAATTACCCAATCAGTCCGATTCCAAAGTTAATGAATGTAAATGATCATAAACATCACGATTAAGAAGGATAAACATGTGTATTGAGGATTTGTTCCACCACACAGACAGTACAGCTAGATGTCCAAAATGAACTCCTCTCACTGAGACAAGGCTGTTTTGGGATTTCTGCCCTTGGGGCAAAATATAATTGTCACAAGCCTAGAGTGCCCTCTTGTATCATTAGACAGTAATATTTACTCTAGAGATGCACAGATCCAGTTTTTTTCCGATCCAGTCCAATCCGATACCGATACCTGGGCTGAGCGTATCGGCCGATACCAATCCGATACTACTGTTGAATGAATAAGCCATTTTATTTTCTGTGAGAGAAGGCATCGGGCTTGACATAAACATTTAGCCTTGTTATTAAAAAAAGTTAACAAATTAATACAGATATAAATTTACTTATTTATTAACAAATAAGAAAGTGTACATTTATTATGATATTAATAAAAACAGAGATGACTGGATCGGCCTCATTCATCCGATATCCGATCCAGCTAATTTGTCAATATTGGAGCCGCTGTCCAATCTGCGATCGGATTGGTGCATCTCTAATTTACTCCTTGGCTCATGTCAGTCAATATGAATTAATACTAGGGCTGTGCAATTAATCGAAATTTGATCGTGATTTAAATTTTAATGTGTAGTGATCTCCAAACTCGTAGAATAGAGTTGAAATGATTTATTTGCCATTTTTATTTACATAATTTCTGAAAGTTATTCTTAAGTTAAAATTAACTTTAGTGGCTTCTCATCTGTGCAATTTGTTGGGTGTCATTGACAAAAATGTAAGATTTGGAATGTTGCAGCATTACACGCACTAAAGCTTAAAGTTTAGTTTGGGATTTTTTTCTTATTCAATATAAAAATAAGTATACTGTATTTGTTTTATTCTTCAAATATAGAGAAATTTCAGAACTGCTGGACAGTTTATTTTGGATACATTTATGCTTTCCTGTGTCTTATTTAATATTCAGAGTATTTGTATTTTATTCAATTAATGTTAATTCACCCCCTTGCAAAACAGCTGTAAGGTACATTGTAGCCTACATTTTTTTTTTCAATTTCAAGATTTTGAGAAAATGATCAATAACAAAGTGTTTTTAACAAGAGTGAAATGCTAAATAAATGCAACTTGTAAGTAAAAAAAATAATCGTGTGAAAAATTGTTCTTTCATTATTAACCCAAATAATCGTGATAATGACTTTTTTTCCATTATTGAGCAGCCCAGATTAATACTTAAAATATGTTCAATTGTATATGAGTGAAATTAAAAACACTTTATTTGTCCAAGAAGGGAAATTCAATACTGTAATAGCTCTCTGTCTCTCTGTCTCTCTCTCTTTTTTTTTTTTTTACGACATAACAATAAATATCTGTAAAAGAAAACAAAACAACAACAACAGCATAACAATAATTAATTAATCAGGTCTTGTTGTTCAGAGTGATGGCTGCTGGCAGGAATGAATTTCTGAACCTCTCCATCCTACATATAAAAATTATTTCCTTGATATATAAGTTGCACTGAACTATAAGTCGCATGAGCAGCCGAACTATAAGAAAAAAGTGTGACTTAAAGTCCGGAAAATACAGTCACTGACAATAAAAGTACTGCCTTACCTGGGAATATTGTTACTCTAATGAAATATAACACTTTGTCATGCTGATGTATCTGGATTTGTTGTTGTCTGGGTTTTGTTTTTTTGTTATTTGGGAGCTGAAATTAAAATCCTCTGAATTTTTTATCAGTGTGAGGCCACTAAGCTCTCCTAGTCTCGCAGAGCTGGCCTGAATTGCTGCAGTATTTCTCTGGGATTTGATGAAATAGATTCAGGCTTATCTGTTGCTGGATCCCTCTTTTATTATCTTTTTTAATTTGTTGCTGTAATGTTTCTCATTCAAAGCTCAGTCCAAACAGAGTGTCTTCAGATGTCTAATTACCTCAGGAGTTCTTTGAATACAGAAGCAGAGATGCTGGATATATTGAAAAATGAAAAGCGACTGCCTGGCAGCTCTCGTCCATGTGACGTGTGAAGTTCCACAGTGTGCAACAAGGGGAGGCCTGTAGGATCCGCATAATGTGGAGCTCTGTGAGTAGAGCAGGCCAAGCACGGCCCAGCTCCCCTCTCTCAGTCTGGGGAAACCGTGGCTCCAACAGCAACCCCCTCTGTTTTCACACGGCCGCCTCTTCAAGCCATCGCTTGCTCACACATAAAAGATGCCGAGCCACCAACACTGGCGAAACACTCGAGCCCATTGATGCAGCAGCCCGAACAGCTATAGTAGGTTAGTGTGATCTTGCCAGGTTGTCGTACACAAACACGTTTTGAAGCAAGCTGTTTTTCATGGCTGTGCTGGCTGGTGATAAATCAGACTGGGAGTCTTAGTTGTGAGTCTGTTGTACCCTCAGAAATGGGTCCAGTGGAAAACTGCAGGGGTTAAAATTCAGGGCGTTGAATTAAATTGTTACTACGATGCGTGGCGATGTAGATGTGGATGATTCTGTAGCATTTTGCTTATGAGTAATGGAATGCAATGTTTCTTTGTTTTCTGGCAGTGGAACTTTTTTCATATTCAGGACATTCAGGTTGATTTCTGAAATGGTTATGAATAAAAAGGGAGTTCATAATTATCTGACTGCTTGTATTCATTAATAAAAATGGTAGCAATGGAGTAATGAAGAAATTGAGGATGCAACACATACTGTAGTGATGTATCATTGAATTGATTTGAATCAAATTGTTCACACAAAATCATAATCAAACTAATCATGAGATCAGTGAAGATGCACAACCCTCGTTAAAATCCATGTTGCTACGAT
Organism: Atherinomorus stipes; assembly: GCA_023101725.1. NCBI lineage: Eukaryota > Metazoa > Chordata > Actinopteri > Atheriniformes > Atherinidae > Atherinomorus > Atherinomorus stipes. The sequence continues at coordinate 649,343 of JALJCO010007983.1, read as the reverse complement.
ACAAGACCCTGGTGTAAGTGATAATGACAATAATTTCTAGTTTATTAGTCCATACTGGGAAATTAGTCTCTGCATTTTACTTTCCTCTAGATGTACCAGAGAGCAGTGGGCTGCCATGTTTGGGCACCCCAGGAGAAGTTGGGGGAGTTAAGGGCCTTGCTCAGGGACCCAGAATGCTACAATTTAATGTAAAAGAAAACAGAACACAATGTTTAGTAAATTTTAAACTCATAATTGATGAAGATATTAAATTTAAAACATTTTTTGCTAGAATAAATCTTGTGTAGTTTGATATCAACAGCACATAAAAAGGACATTTTTCTATAGTTCATGTAGTCCTAAGACAAACGCTCACGGGAAGGTTTTGTAACTTATGTCAGTTGACATATTGGCCATGTTCACGTGATTTTTAATTTCGAATAAAAGTGAATTCCTCTTAAAAGGATCTTGTAAACACTATTGAATGAAAAGAAATGTCAATATTGTAAGAAAAAAAAACATCTTGAAGAGTATTTCTGAAGTGAAAATGCAGAGGGCTTTTTTGGCGTCATCTACTTTTAATTTTATCATTTGAAAAAAATAAAAAAAACAAACAAAAAAAAAAAACAACACACCCTCAAAGTCAGGTGTATACATGTGACAAGGCTGAAAACCAAAACTGGACGTCTGTGGGCTCAGGAATGCTAATCAAAATGATTGTCAGTGAACACAACTCATCACTACATCCTCAAATATACACTTCAAGAATAAATAGGTTAGTAAAAATTGTTGATTAAAGTAGATGTTTTTTGGTCTACCTTATTTTTTTTAAGAGAACCCCCTTTTTTTTTTTTTCCCTTTTCCCTTTTTTATAGATTGGTGTTTTCAACCAAAAATTGGTGGGACACATAACTACCAACCAGACTGGTAAATTTCAATTAATTTTTGTGCTGTTTTAACCAATCTGTTTTTAGGGTGTACAATACCTGCAACATGGAAAACTTTCTTGTGGTCTTACAAATCAAAATGTAAACATCCTCTGTGCTAAAGAGGAGAGGGGCTGTCCCGCTTGTTGTTCACACATTAGCTGTCTCATTCTGAAGTCGACGCACCTCTAAGTGTGCGGACTACGTAGGCTACGGACTGTGCTACGTAGTTTGCGCACTCTAAAGCGGCCTTTTTAAATAGTAGGCTGCTGAAATGGGACAGCCTAGCTGACGAGAATTTCCCAGAGTGCTCCAGTCCAGTTGCATAGCAACTGCAGACTCCACAGCTATCTAGTGACGCATCCTTTCAGCTTCTTCTTTCAAATATGTTGTAAAAACTAAACAGAACCGGACATTTTATTCCTTTTCATTTATCTGTTGTTAGCTGAATGTTACCACCCCATTAACCAGCCATTAACACTTGCATAATGTTAAACAAATGCATTTTCTAAGGCAAACTGAAGCTTGGCCTCATATTTTTTAATTTTCCTCAGAGGCTATCTGTTGTTTCTAACCGGTAAACTTTTCATTAAACACTTAAAATCCATGAATATGTCTAAATATTACACTTGTAGCTTTGCTGCTTATTCCCTCCCATCTTGTGGGCAATGAATCCTGGGGCAGGCAAGGCCACGGAAAATACAGCACCAATATCCTTTGTTTCAGGCCAAATGAAGTGCGTGTTTGGAGACTCTTTCAGAAGCTTTGGAATGAGACGATACTTGACGCATTGCTGTGACATATTTAGCCGACGAATCCGCACTTCGAAGTGTGTTGACTTCAGAAAGAGACACAGCCATAGTTGAAAATGTATCAGACACAAATTAAGGTGTTACATTAAAGCGCATGGCATGGGTAAACCGTTTTATAGGGGGTGGATGTTGCACATTTCAGCAGGACAGTGCCAAACTATATTCTACATGCACTGTAATAAATAAGTCTGGGTGTTAAAGTGGCCTGCCACCAGTCCAAACCATCACCCAGAAAACCCATCTTGCACAGTATGCAAAAAAGAAAAAAATCTACAAAAGAGGACTCAATCTGTAAACTAATGACTCCTTTTGATTATAGTGTTTAAACAGTTTGGAATCATGTTTTTATTTACATAAAGCATTTTTTTTCCTCTTTTTGTAAATTGGGTTCACCGAGTTTCTTTGTGACATCAGGACATACTGTACGTTGGAGTAGAAAGCTGGAAAGTTGGTGCACAAATCTATCATTTTCTGCATTTTCTTTTCTAGGACCCAGCAGCATCCTCCGCGTCAGAGGTGCAGGCCGACACTAAGGGAGAGACTGTGGCCATGAACTACAAGCCCTCACCACTACAGGTCCAGATAGGTATCTTAACCAACACACTGCAGATGCAGATTAACAGATGATATGACATCACATATGATATCAAAGGTTCATTAATGAGTGACAAAGACAAGAAAGTTTGACTTACTGCATCTTAGAAGGTCAGTACAAGAAAAGAAAACAGTCATGTGATCAGAAATAAATTTGTATGTCAGGGAATATCTGTTCCTCTTTTTATTCAGTTCTGTGCAGAAAACCTGCTTTATGTAGAGTTGTTCCCTGAACTGCACCAGTCAGCAAGTCAAAACTGTTTCATAAAGCCATATTCATCCATCTCCTCAGACTTCTAAAGAATTTATGTGAAACTTATGTCATCACTTGATTTTATTACTAATCCCAGAATTTATTTTTGAATTTCGTGAATAGTATCCTGATAAGACTGAAATCATTATTATATACATTATCATATATCATTACTTTTATTTTGCTTTTATCTGTTTTTATTTTTTAACTGTTTCAATTGTGTACTTTTTGTTCAGTTTTATTCTGTAAAGCACTTTGGTTGGCCATTGGCCTTTAAAAATGTGCTATTTACAGTCGTTCTCAAAATTATTCATACCCTCCAGTTGAAGAAAAGGCTAAATTCACAATAGTAATTCAAATAACAGGAAAGTAAAGAAACTAATAATAAATAAAAATTTACAAAATTATAATTTGGTGAAGTAAAATATTGCTTTTGATTTGTGGTTGAAAATAATAATAATAATAATAATAATAATAATAATAAAACAAAACTATTTTGAACATTACAGAAAACACCTGATTGCAGTGATTGCCCCAAAGAGTTGCAAAATTTTAGCTTCTGAGCCCCATCATGCTTGTCTACTTGTTTTATTTTTGTGTGTGTTTTTTTTTTATATATATATTTCTGTTGAATCTCATTGTATTAATGTATAATGACAATAAAGGCCGATTCTGGTTCTGAACCACAATTAAAAATCAATGTCATGATTTTCATAAAATTTTAATTTGTTACTTTTGTGAATTTCAACTTATTTCACTGACAGATGATTTTTTTTTTCCTTCTTTAATTGGAGGGTATGAATAATTTTGAGGACTGTAAAGCTGATATTGACATTATCATAAGACATCATTAAATGATATTTATCATTAGATTCTTGTGATAATAGAGACTCACTAACTGAACCACTAGTAGCATCATTGTGAGTCGATGCCACTTTAACTGATACCAGATAGTGTCAGCTGCTCCTCACACAGTATGTTGTATTGCTTAAAGGTACAGTATGTAAGAATTACTGACATCTAGTGGAAAAGATGTTTTCTTCCAAATAACCTTATATTCCAAGCACTGTTGTGAATGTACAGTGGCCGTTGGTGGCCAAAATTCTCACAGACATAAAAATGTTTTCATCTGTGAGTGGATCCAGTGGTCTCAGGTGTAGCTATGACTGAGTAACTACTTTTAAAGTCTTTTAAGGCATTACTTATCCTAAACGGTGCTCTAACTCCCATTAAACAAAGATGGTACAGCAGTTTTAAAGCTCAGAGGATTCTCACTTCACACACATTGTTTTGTCCATTCAGGGACACCGTCGTAAAAATGGTGGAACAAACATGGCAGCGTCCATATACGTGCATCCGCAGCAAGTAGATATAAATGACTTGCTCTAAGAAAATAAACACACAACAGTTATTATAACACATTTTTCTACCATTGACCTTTGATTTTTTTTTTTTTTTTTTTTTACATACTGTACCTTTGGTAAATAGATACTTTTATTGGTCAAGACCAATAAAACTAACTTCTTAACAACACCTGATATTTAAAGAAATAAAACTGAATGCCACTTTGAGTTATGGGAAATGGTTTCAGCCCAGCTGATGTGTTTACTGATGACCTCACATCCTGTGTTGCCCAGAGAAACAGAGGGATCTCGCCAGGAAGGCATCGGTGAAGAATGGCACTGTGGGAAGTCCTGTCAATCAGCAACCCAAGAAGAATGCCAGGACAAGGTAACAACGTCCACCGCCTCTTTGTTTCTCTCTTATGTCGACTAATTCAACCACAAACGTTACATTCTGCATTCATTAGCATCACAAGCTTTATATTTTTAAACCCTCTGTTCACCATTCAGTTCAAAATGCTGCAGCCGACTCAAATGCAAAGCATGACAACAATGTGTCCAGATTCTTAAGGCTTTAATTGCTGCCAGTCTGCCTGGGATGCCAACAGACTTCCTAATGTTGCACCCAAACACAGTCCGTGCGAAACAAGGCTTCCTACAGAAAAGAAATTAGATGATTTGTGAGCGTGAATGCAAGAAAAAGAGTCGAAACCACCAAGAATAAACCCGGTTCAGCCTGCAGCATTGACAACTGGCTCATGTTTTTAATCCCACTCCCTGGTGGATTAGTGGAAATAAAAGAAAGGCTACCCACTGGTCTGAACCCTGAAACTCTGAGGCGGAAAGATAATTTAGCTCTGTCAGTAGTAGGAAGGCTGGAGATTAATTTTGGGGGAATTAATGTCATACTTAGAAAAAAAATACAGCATGCCTTTTTTTATGATTTAATGATATACACATTTGCAAGAAATATGCTGTTTTATCATGGAATTTTTTTCACAAATGCATGTTTGGTTGCCTGATAGTGTGTTGGACTCTTTTATAGGCTGGTGGTGCCAAACAAAGGCTACTCCTCTTTAGACCAGAGCCCAGACGAGAAGCCTCTGGTAGCACTGGACACTGACAGGTAAGCATGCAATCACACCAACTTCTAAAACAGTGAAATATCACTCCAATAAAAAAAAATAAGTATTTTAGGAACAGTGGAAGTGAGCTAAAGAGAGAAAGAAATTGGCTTGTTTTTGTAGACCTTTTTGTCCGTATTCATAGCGCATTAATCTATACAGCAACTTGACAGAGTTCTTAACAGAAGGGATCCTAAAAAGGGGCAAAGCCTCTCCCAGGGCTCAGGATTAGAGGACAGCGGGGTGAGGATTTGGGCAGGCAAAAGCAGCTCAGAGAGAGCGCTCACTTCCCCCTCTGTACCAGCAGGTCCGTATTTGACACAGATGAGCCCCACTTTTCACCCCCCACCCTCCATGCCACGATGAGGCACGCCCACTCATGTGCAATCAGATCTCTGGGAGCTGCTAAGCTTGCATCATGCATTGCATCATATACACCGTGACAAGCTGCTTGACTCGCATCAGCACTGGACACTCATTTGTTTATTGTTCACATTTTCAGTTCATGTGCAAACCTTTTGCACAATGCCTCTCTGTGCAGGACAGTCAGGTTACATGTTTATGGGGAAAAGATAGTTGAGTTAACATGATGTCACCAAAAAAGCAGATTGTTTTGTTTTGTTAAATAGAATCTGATCATTCAGCATCATCTCACCTGCATGAACAAATCTTCTCTTTATTGGCAGCTATGAGTCAAGTTGTGGCTTATTTCCAGAATTTAGATTCTTGGATGCAACTTAGACTCATTAGGGATTAAGACTGATGTGCAGCAAGTTCAGCTTTGTCCTGTGGAGGTAAAAATATTTATTTTGCATAGAATAAGAAGACTGGAGTAATTAAACATTTTTGTGTCATTCAGAATATAACGTATAGGTAAAACTCATAAACTTCACTATGAAATATTTTTAAAATCATAATTTCAATGCCTTTCATAACATGTCATCTTCATCATGACATGGCAGTATCTTGAGAAGATTATACAGATTTTTACAATGTCTTTGTGCATATTGTGTCATGGAAGCTTAACTGTTTTTTGTAAAATAGTTAAAGGTACAGTGTGTAATAAACCAAAAATAAATTGTAGAAAAATTTGATATATAATCCCAAACTGTCTTTCTATTAATGTGTAATCGCTGCACTAGAATAGCTGTTGTGTGTTTATTTCCTTAGAATAAGTCATTTATATCTACTTGCTGGGGGTGCACAATCACAGAGGCTGCCATATTTGTTCCAAAATTTTTACTACGGTGTCCCTGAATGGACACCAGTAATTCTTAAAGGTGCCATGACATCAAATTTCACTTTTCTGGGGTTTTGGGGGTATAATATGATCTGTTGTGCACTGATGAGGCCATGTGAATGTCCAGAGTGAGAATCAAAGTTCCTGTTTATGGTCTGTCAGCTTTGTGTCTCTGCTCAGAAACAGTTGAATCAGACAGCAGGCTATCATTCTACGTAGTTCTATCATTCTATGTAATTTAATTGCTCCAATAAGAGACACACTCTCTCTCCCCTTACGGTCTGTGCACCGTCCGCTCCCCCCCTCCCCCTCCCTGTCTGATTCAGCTGCGTGTATGGAGCTAGTAGTAACTTCTGTGCAGTCAGGTCTGGGTTTTCAAACAAATGGATTTAAAAGAAAACTTGTGCAGCAACACTGAGGGAGGCGACCACAACCTTGTTGTTACCTGTAAGTTTATTTATTTTCTAAATGCTGTCTTGTCTGATAAACGTAGCTCACTGTCTGAAGTGCCAATGTTGCTAGCAGTTAGCCTTTAGCAAACCCCCCTCCAGAAAATGAAGTCAACGGGTCACTAGGAAGTCCTGAGGAAGTGAGGTCTGGCGTTTCAAAACAATACTCCGCTGTAAAAAATGCAGTTTTTTTCTTTGGAGTATTTACATATGCAGTAATGCCAACAACATAAACTAGTTTTTATTGCTATGTCATCACTCCTTTAAAATTGTACTCTTTTTTTTTTTTTTTTTTTACATCTGAGACCTCAGTTACACAATTGTAGTTAGGATACACTGACACATCTGCCGCTAATATTTTAGGCCGAAATTTACCTTTTTTTGCTGGTATCGGCATCGGTCAATACGTGGGATGAGTTGGCCGATACCCACCTGCAGCATAATTTACAGATGGGCATCTATATAGGCAGCATTTTTAAAAAAAAAAAGTATACACTGCTCACAACAAGTTAGGGATATTCAACTTTTGGTTACAATTCAAGGAAAATGTAAAATGTTCACATCTTATTGATATTATATCATTAATGTTGAACATTTAACTGGAATTATGATGTGGTAATTTCTCCATCTCAAACATTTTGTTGAAAGAAAATTTAACAACACCTCTGGGTATACCACAACATAAAAATGTCAATGTCTCAATAACTGTTTGATGTTCGGTGTCATCTTGGTCTGATGATGTCTAAAGGTGAACAGGATGATGAAGAAGACTGTTTAGAAACAAGATGACATCAAACCAGAATGTTTAGAGGGCAAGTCACAGTTTAGACGCTACTTTTGTATGTTTTTGTGTAGGGATGTCCCGATACCAATGCCAGTATTGGTACTCGCTCCGATACTGGCCTATTTTGCTGTACTCGTACTTGTGAAATACTTGCCCCGACAGCACCCGATACCGGACGTCATATGACTCGCTTTGTTTATGCCACCATGCTGACAGAAAAATACTCTTTAATATGAGCGGTGGCTTTGACTTTACATCTTTTTTAAAATTAGAAGACGCTTTCCATTACATGAGGATAGAAAATTTATCTGACCTGCTGTTGCACAATCATTGCCCGCAACAAACAAACATGCCCGCATCACACCTGAGCAAGCAGAGATGCTTCTTTTTATTTAAACAAATAACCCCCCCCCCCCCACACACACACACACACAAAAAAAGAGAAAAGAAACGCCTTTCACTTATTTCACTTATCTCCATTAATTAGGTAGCCTACTCGAATCGGTACTTTGTATTGGCAAGTACTCAAATGCAAGTACTCATGCTTGTACTTGGTTGGAAAAAAAGTGGTATTGGGACATCCTTATTTTTGTGGTTAGTCATCTTTTTGGAGAATAGCATGATGTGCAATAAATATTTAACCATTGAACAATGTACAACATGTGTATTGAAAAGTTTAGAGAAAGACTAATTCAATCCACCTGGAAAGGTTGTAGTGGAGTTTAGGTTCATTCTGACATCATACAAAAAGCCAAATATACCTAACTTTTTGTGAGTACTACAGGTACTAGAGGTATTAGAATACCCTGAAAAAGTTCATGTATTTCTGTAATTCAACTTAAAAGGTGCAATTTACATATTGTTTAGACAAATAATGTGTGAATCAACATATTTCCAGCTTTTGTTTGTTTGGATGTTGCTGATTAGGACTTGCAACTTTAGAAAACCTCAAATTCAAAAACTCAAAAAATTAGAATACTGTGAAAAGCTCCAGTATTGTAGGCTCAGAGTGTTACATTCTAATCAGGTAAGTAATCCATAACATCTCCATAAGTGCCCCAAGCCTTTAAAAAAGTCTCTGTCTTGGTTTAGAAGAATTCACAATCATGGGAAAGACTGCTGATCTGACCGTTGTGCAGAAAACCATCATCGACTCGCTGCATAAGATGGGAAAGACACAAAAAGTGATGGCAAAAGAAGCTAGATGTTCTCAGAGTGCTGTCTCAAAGCACATTAATGGACAGTTAAGTGGAAGGAAGAAGTGTGGAAGAAAACTGTGTACAAGCCAGAGGGCTGACAGCAGCCTGGAGAAGATGGTCAGGAAAGGGCCATTCAAAAGTGTGGAGGACTTCATAAGGAATGGACCTGTGAGCTTCATTAAGTCCAGCATAAATGTCTACCAGGACATTTTGGAGCACTTCATGCTTTCTTCAGCAGATTAGCTGTATGAGGATGCAGACTTCATCTTCCAGCAGGACTTGGCACCTGTCCACACTGCCAAAACTACAAAATCCTGATTCAACAACCATGGGATCACCATGCTTGATTGGCCCGCAAACTCACCTGACCTGAACCCCATCGAAAACATGTGGGGCATTGCCAAGAGAAAGCTGAACGGGAAGAGACCAAACAATAAAGAAGAGCTCAAGGCTGTGATTGAAGCATGTTTGTCTTCCATAACAGCTGAGATGTGCCAGAAGCTGGTAGCATCCATGCCACGACAGGTTAAGGCAGTCATTCATGCAAAGGGGCCCCAACCAAGTACTAAGTACAGATGCAAGATTTTACTTCAGGAGGCCTGACTTTTTTGTATTTAAAGTCCTTTTTAAATTGATTTCATGCAATATTCTAATTTTTGGAGTTTTAGAATTTGAGGTTTTCTTAAGCTGCAACTCTAATCAGCAACATCCAAACAAATAAAAGCTTGAAATATATTGATTTGCATATTATTTATCTATACAATATGTAAATTGCACCTTTTAAGTTGAATTATAGAAATACATGAACTTTTTCAGGATATTCTCATGTTTTGGGTAGTACCTGTATACATTACAAGTTTAATGTTTCTTTTTGGTATTGTTAAGTGCAGTGTTTCTCTTTTATATGTTTATTTGTAGTGCTTTTTTATATCTGAAGAGTTTTCAAAATAAGTTTAATTTGTGTCCTTCATTATATTAATTTTGGGGTCAAATGCAGCCCCAAATATCAGCTGGTTGTCTTGACCATCAGTTGATTTGTATCGGTTGATCCCTAATTTGTACAATATAGCACCACTTACTCTAGACGTCAATCGTCTCTTTTCGTACATTTTTAGGGACAGTGGATGAAAATCCAATGTTTTTTGTTTCTGTTGTAAACTCTGTATGTGCTATGTGGCAGCTGGGCAGCAACTGTGGTCAGTGTCTCTTGTTTCTTTTGTTTTTTTTAAAAAACATGACATGACTGCGTGGCATATTACACCTGCTTCACACTGTGGGAGTGTGATGTGTGGTGTGGGGAAAGCGTGATGGTTTTCATGTCAGCTTGTGTAACAGATTTGAGCATCCGCACCAGCTGTCTGAAATATCCACAGCTTGAGCATCCCTTATACTGCAAAACATGAAGTGTTTTGGTGTTGCACTTTGATTTTTGCAGCGCGAGTTAAGTGTCAGGAAACCAGTTCTCATCAACATACAGACCAGAAATGTTTACAAGTTATCATAATTACCTTATATTCATAACAACACACCGTTCACCTAATTTTGGTCTAAAAACAGTTAGTCTGTCACAAACATTAAGAATTCAACTCATCTCTTATGATGGCGACTAATGTTGGTGGTAAATTATCGTTAGATAATTTTTGCAACTATTCTTGTTGCATTGGAGCAAATTTAGTCTTTTCTTTGTGGATCAATCACAAATTTCACAAAAATTGTTCATGGGAATGACCAGAAGCATGTTTCATTTGGAAAGCCTGTGCAGGCGGGTACTTTGCTGCAGCAGCAGGAACATCAGTGTTGTGAATACAAATATTCAGTTTCAGTGTTAAAGTTCATCAAAGCACATGCGATGCTCCTCGTATGTCTCTGGTGTGAAGCCGGTCTTGGTCTTAGACCACTTGGCTTAATGAAGATATGTTTCCAAAACTTTAGATCTTTAACAGCTTCCTTCATTTCTTTTTTCTCCATCTCTACTTTCTGATCGTTACTCATACCACTACTGACATTGCAACACATTTTTATCTTCTTAGATTTTTATAGTAGTTTAGAAATTGGTTATTATGGAAACAATTAGCATGCTGATGCTAATGTAACTGAAGTAACAGCAACTTTTTCCATTTTTTTTTTTTTTAAAGTACATTTTTTTTTCTTTGCATTCAGTCCAAATGACTTAGATTGCTTCAAAATTAAGTTCTCAACTAATATATTTTGCGATATTTTGAAAAATTTCCAGCTTCGTTTGTGCTTATGACGTAATTATTGATAGTTTCTGCTGATGCTCAGGAGCGACTGGAGGTTTTTGGTCTTTTGGCTAAGCAGAGTCTAATAAACCGACGATTAAAGACCCACACAAAAATCTTTTTCATGTTTACATATTCATGAAATATTTTTCTTATGCTAGAGGACACATGTTGAGAAAACTAAACTCAAAATTACATTTCTGAGTATTTCTGCATTCGAATCCTAATGTGGCGGGTCCTAAAAGCAGGCAAACTGGTTTTATGTCACAAAGCCACTGGACAGAAAGCAACGTCCTAGAAAATGCCATAGGTTTTGTAACTTTGGCTAAAAACTTCATAATCACAATTCAGAAACCACTGAGAATGTTTTAAAATGACTAAAAGTGAGGATTGGAGCGGGTCTTTAATAAAACATCTTATTACACAAGTCTGGGTAGCAAACTGGGGTCACCCGCTTTAAAATTTGCATTTCACATCACCCCTACAGGTTCAGGAAGCATCAAACTAACGACCGTCTTTTGTATCTAACTTAAGATGTCACTTGTCTTTCAGTGATGATGACTTTGACATGTCCAGATACTCTTCATCAGGATACTCCTCAGCCGAGGTGAGATGTCTGAGGGACCAGGTATCTATACACATATTATATTGTTTCACAGTGTCATCTGGCAAAACCACAAACATCACCATGTGCACACCTTCCTCCTTTGTCACACCAGGTCTGTGTGCACGCATCGGTGTAATGTCTGGCATTAGTACTCACCTGTAACGAGTTCTCCATGATTTCCATCAAAACAATCACTCTCATCTCTTGTTGAAGTGGCATTTGTTTGGTTTTTGCCTCTTTCCTCTCCTCATTGCCATCAACAACCTGATTGTTTGACAATATGTTTCTGCTTCTTGTAAAGTTTATTTATTTTTATTAATTTTAACCATTACCTTTTTAAAAAATGATCGATAACAAATATTTCTTGCATCAGGACAGTACTTTTCTATAAAGCTCGCTGCTAGTCATGAGATTGGATAAAACTGTCCCGCTGATGGTTTTTCTTTATTTGGCTTCTGCAGCAAATCAACCAGGACCTGAACATCCAGCTCCTGAAGGACGGGTACCGGCTCGACGAGATTCCGGATGACGAAGACCTGGATCTGATCCCGCCCAAAGCAGTCAATCCCACCTGCATGTGCTGCCAGGCTGCCCCCTCCACAGCCTGTCAAATCCAGTAGCACCTCCCTACACTTGTCTTTCCTGCCACCTGCCGACCAGAGTGGCATCAAGGAAGAAAACTGCTCGCTGGCTGAGGCGCAAAGGGTAAACAAAAACAAGAGTTTATAGATGAAGAAATGAGAAACTGAATATGTACAGTACCTGTGCATGTTCCTCCTATGGCAGGATCTGTGCGTCTTACTTCTGCGACGTTGGTTCAGCGGGGACTCGACTGATGGCAGAAACATTACCTCGAGGGAAAATATGCTACTTTTGCTTCTCCTTCATTTGAATTCCATCTCATGCTTGTGGATTTTCCGGTTTATAAGGACCAGAAAGGACTGTGCGATCATGTGGAAGGAGAGAAACAACGAAATGGGACGAGGGGAAATCAGCCAAGTGACTTGCGGTCATTACTGTCAGCAGACCATCCAAGCAGTCGACCTCCTCCGCTGACGGTCATTTTCGACGGACGAAAGAAGGTCGCCGTGGCCACTTCTCCTCCTTTTCCTCCTTTCTTTCAGCCAGTCTGCTTTGTCTTCCCGTGTATATATGTGTCAGACTTGAAAACATGTATGTCTGTTCATGCCCAGGAAAATATTGCGAAACCATTGAGCTGCTTGTAAAACACTAGTGCTAACACTCTACACCAAGGTAATACTCCATCTGTTACACTGAGATTGTACTGCTTATACCTGTTTTATATTCAGTTAAAATAAGGTTAAAAAAAATGCATGTTGCCTGTTAACGCTGCGTCCTGATGTCAGATGTGCAAATAATTTTAGTTTCTGTTGAGCCACAGTCACAGGAGACATGACGTGCTTTGTAAAACAGAATAAGTCATATTTAGGACTCTACAGCAACATCAGTAGATCTAGATGAAAAAAATATTCAACAATGGAAGAGGTGAGCTCATGAATCAATGTGTAGTTTGTGTTTGTCCATGTAAGCCTCCACCGCTGATGGTTGTAATATTCAAACACAAAGGGATGAACAGATGGACAAAAAGGCTTAGAACCGGACAGTTTTTGGTTGTCCAACCGGCTTATGAGGAATGTGTATGAAGTGATGCCAAATTGCTTGGATGGGAATGTTTTAATGTTATTTTCTTTCATTTGTGTTAAACGAGATGTTCCCGTTTGCATGAAAGGTCAAATTTGTTCCTTTTTTTCTTAAAATCTACTTTAAGTTTCTGTTTTCTAGGATTAGGAATGTGTGCACATCCCTCCAGAGTTAAAATCCGACTCATTTGTCTGACGTGCGGGTAAGAGCTGTACATGTAGCAGACACAGCTGTGTACTGTTAATGCTTCACTGTATGCTATCCACTGGTGTCAATAGGAAGTCGTTCTTCTTGTTTAGAAGCACTGATTGTTTATTATTTTAATGTTTGCATCTGTGGAGCATCATAGATATGAGGTACTTTTTCTGACTGTAGCAGTTCAGCGCTGCTATCATAACACGTATAATTGAAAGTTGAGCCGGGTCACTTAAAAACACTAGAACAAGTTTTAGGAGTAAACCACGTCCGTGTCATGTCACTCTGAGAACACAACTTTACTAAACTAAATGGCTCTTATCAAGCTAATCGAGAGGCGGCTTGTAAACAACAGTGGAAGTGTGTGTGCACTTTGCAGTGCATGTAATTTTGCTCTGTATGTTTAAGGGATCCAAAATACTGTTTTCATCCACATGAACAATTAATTTTTTATTTGGTTTGATATCTTTTTTTGATAGACTTTCCATCAACTTGCCATAATTAATACTATACTGATTTAGGAAGTTTTGTACAGTTTAATAATGACCAACTGTAGAGTGCAACAGAGACAACAGCAAAAGCAACGTCAGTGACTCACTGAGTGGAAATAATCATGTATGAATATCATGAAAAGGTTCCTTTCAGTCTGTTTTTTTCCAGATTTTCTCATATCAGTTACAGTAGTTTAAAATAGGGATGGGCATATCGATACCCTGGAGTTGATATTTCGAGACCAGCCAGACAAAATATCAGAATCGATACTCTTTTGAGTATTGCACAATACCATTGTACAGATACAAAAATGCTATTTTTTTTCCCCACTTCTTAGAGTTTTAGGCAGTGAAATGAAATGAAAGCAGCCAGATTCTAGCTTGTGTGTCACATGATGGTGGTAGCCCATCAGATGTCATGATGATGCTGCTGCTGGTAGTGATGATGATGTTTTGGTATTTTTCCAGTGCTTTAATGCAGGCTATTTCACATTATGTTTTGGTAAATTTATGATATTACTGTTAAATTTGATATTTGAACATTTTCCACTGAATAAATTTAAACAATCTTAACCAATAGAATTTATTGTTTTAAAAGCATTTCTTTCCATTACTTCTGTTTTCAAGTTTTGCTTATATCTAAAATTTCCTTTGCATTCAAGATATTAATGCAAAATGTACAATCACGATGTTCTTTTATGGGTCAAAAAGTATCGGTAATGAATAAAAAGTACCACAAACTACTGGTATCGTATCGACAGAAAAAATTTCGGTATCGCCCATCCCTAGTTTTAGAAAGCCAAGTCTGTTTGTAAGTCAGGGATTTGGCAGCATTTGGGTCACAAAAGTGCACACACATTAAAAAATAGTTTACACGTCTTTAACAAAAAGGTGCCATGTGTGTAGTTGATACAGTGAACAGCTTAAATAGAAAAGATTACATTAACAGCACAGTTTGTTTTACTTTATTTAATTTTTTTGTATCTTTAATTTAAACGTCACTAATGCAGCAACGAGCTGAGGGGATTGTGTACAGACGGCATAAACACCGAGGGCCTGACTGACGGACCACGTTGCTGCGTTTCTGTACCATCAGCATCAGCCGACTGGTCCTCAGAGTGCGACACTCATAGCTGTTGTTGTATAACCTGAGAAATGGCTCAACTAACTTTTTGAGTTTTGGATGATTTGTTGTAATACAGCTATTTATATGCAGTTGTGTTTTATTTTGTTTCTTTTTTCATGTGGGAAATGATTCATATTCAGGCGGACACTTTTCTGTTGTCAGATGCTTGTCATGATGATTGTGAACTGGTTCCATTTAGATTTTAACAGTGTTACAGTTCTGTGTATAGTGCAACATATCAAAAAAATAAATATTCAATATCAAGTTTGTTCTGTTGTCATCAAAAATGGGTTCCTTCTTCCATGACCAACATTTCTGCAACTTCTAATTGAAGCTGTCTGCAGTAAAACACTGAAGTAAGAGACATTATGATCAGAGGTACAGTCGTCCTCAAAATTATTCATGCCCTCAAATTAAAGAAGAAAAAAATCATGTCAGTAAAATAAGATGACATTGACAAAAGTAATAAATAAAATTTCTCTGAAAGTCATTACATGGGTTTTGAATTGTGGTTCAACAAAAACATTAAAAAACAAATTTACAAAAAATGACTGGGCTTTAAAGCTAAAATTTTGTTGACCAAGATTTTGAAGCAATCGCTGCTATCAGGTGTTTTCTCTAATGTTCAAAAAGATTTCTACACCTGTTGACAGGTATTTTGGTCCACTGTTCGTGGGAAAGGTGCTCTAATGTGTCTGGGACAGGTTTTTTTTTAATGATTATTTCCAACCGCAATTCAAAAGCAATAATTTTAATTCACTAAATTATAATTTTCTTAATTCTTATTTATTTTCTTTCATTTCTTGTTATTTGAATTATTGTCAAGTTAGCATTTTTTAAATTGGAGTGTATGAATAATTTTGAGGACGACTGCATGTTGGAGACGGATAGATTGATGGATAGAGATGAGAGGAGTAGAGAGTGTAAGGGGTGGGGGTGGGGCACTTGTGATTAGCCTTGAGTTGATCCCTTGGGAGCAGATGGTGAATGGTGGCTTACCTAGATGCCTTGAATCCAAGGAGTTAACAGTAGCGTGTGTCCACGTTTGCAAGAAGTAAAAGAAGACAGAAACTGGCTGACGAGACAGAACCAAGAGACAGGTGAGAAAATTCATAAAATAATGCTGCTATGATGTCATAGAAAAGGTTTGATACTATCATTATTGTAACATGCTCAACAAGTTGAATGCCGCCAGCGACTGTTATAACTGCCTGCGTGTGCCACCCAGTCTGTCCAGCTGATGCACGTGGTAGTCTGGCCTCATGAAATCTCTCATCCACCTTTCCTCACAGACTGAAGTTACAACTGGACAAGACATGATGTTTCTGAGTGCTGCTGCCGTTGTGCTGTTGGTCTGTGTGCAGCATCTGCATGGCTCTGCTCTTCCTGCCGTGTCCTCCTACGAGTTCACTGCCTATAGGATGCAACAGTACAACCTGGCACAGCAGAAGCACGGTAAGATAACAGCCTGGATTCTGTTTTACAAGAGTAGAAGTAAACTAAAAAAAGGATGTTTGAAAGAATTAGGATATATAGTATTTCAACCTGCAGCCAGATGTTGGAATACATGTTCCCAAGAGTTTGAAATAAAATGGAGTAGATGTAATTCTAATAAAGACTAAATGATTACACAAAAAATAGGAAAAATTTATTATTATTCAAAAGTTTGGTCATCTTGATTTATTTTTTTTTTTTATCAAGGCAATTGACTAAAATATGACCTGAACAAAAATGTCCAAAAAAACAACACTTTATGAATCTTTCATACTGCTTTTTTATTTAATATTGCTGTAGCTTTTTTTTTTAAAAGTCCTTATTAGCGTTTTCTTCGGTATGACAACTGATGAAAGTTTCTTGTTCCCAGTTTAAAAATTTGACCCATTCTTTCTGTGTCAAAACATTTTTTTTGTTACTAAGATTCTTTGGTTGTTCTGCTTGAACTACGGATGGACATATTGATACCCTGGAGTCGATCCTTTGATACTAGCCTGACAAAATATGAGAATTGATACTTTTTTGAGTATTGCGATACCACTGTTCAGATACAAAACATGCATTTGTTTCCACTTCTGAGCGTTTTAGGCAATGAAATGATGTGAAAGCAGCCAGATTCTAGCTTTTGTGTCACATGAAGGCGGTAGCCTATCAGATGTCATGATGATGCTGCTACTGTTGATGATTATGTATTTTTCAGTGCTTTAACGCAGGTTATTGCACATTGATTTGTTAAATTTATAATATTACTATTACTTATTTGAATATTTTCCACTGAATAAATTTAAATAATCTTTAACCTTGTTCATAAGTTATTTGATAAGATAAGATATTTGCAAGAAGTTTTTAATCTTATTTTGTTTAATTTACTAGTCAATAAAAGATATTAATGCAAACTGTACAATCATGTGATTTTTTTTGTAAGTGACTAAAAGAATCGGTATCGATGAAAAACTACTTGTATCGTATGGACAGGAAAAATTTTGCTATCGCCCATCCCTACAATAGCTTGAACTACTTTTTCTTTTTTTTTCATTTTTAGACATATTCAAAAATATTTTGTAAGTATCAGGTTGGTGGGCGGCAAACGTGCATCTTTGTCTCCAGCAAACACACAGTTTTTGAAAATCAATAAGTCCTCTGTAATTGTTGTCAAAACCACAAGACTTGCTTCAATTTTCATTTGCAAACTTCTGATTTTTAATTGAGGATGCAGGGAAGGATTTTTCCTGATGAATCCTCAATGTAAATCATATTTGTGAAGGTCTGATTACGCTACTAAACCACTACATACTACATATCTGAGTACCCTTTTTTCTTTCTGACAATCATGAGGGCAATCCCCCTTTTGAAAGTTTGGTTTATCTTTTATCTCAACATGACCTCCTTTATTTGTTTTAGCTGACATTTCTTGCACCGTACCGTACTGTACCGTCTTCTGCAGCTTATCCAGGGTCGGGTCGTGGGGGCAGCTGCCTAAGCAGCATCATTTCTTGCGATCATAAATAGTTTAATCAGAGAATCTCTTTTCTTCAAGTTTTAACTTTCCAGGTTTCCAGACAGTTGCTGTCGTTCTGATAAGATTTGAGGAGTCTGGGAATCAATAAAGTTTTTTTTTTTTTTTTTAATATGCATAACTGTCCTCTTACAGTTTGTGTGAACAAGCTGATAAGAGTGTGATCTTGACAAACATGATCTGAAAGCTCAAAAATCTCTGACTCCCCAAACTTTCTATGCTGCTTCTGTTCTTTTTTTCTCTAAAGTTGAAAAAATGAATAAAAAAGGTTCTACTTACATTATTACTCACAGTCAAAGGTAAACTATCGCCAAAAGTATTTGCTCATCCATCCAAATGATGGGAATCAGGTGTCCCAATCACTTCCATGGCCACAGGTGTATAAAATTAACCCCCTTCAGTAGGCATGCAGTCTGTTTTTACAAACATTTGTGAAAGAATGGGTTGATGCCACCTTTGCAACAAATCCACTCGTGAAACTTCCACAGTCAACTGTCAGCTGTTTTATAAGAAAATGGAAGTGTTTGGGAATGACAGCAACTCAGCCACGAAGTGGTCAGCCACGTAAAATGACAGAGCAGGGTCAGTGGATGCTGAAGGGCAGAGGGGGTAGAGATCGCCAACTTTCTGCAGTCAATCATTACAGACCTCCAAACTTCATGTGGCCTTCAGATCAGCTGAAGAACAGTGTGCAAATAGCTTCATGGAATGGGTTTCCATGGTGGAGCAGCTGCATCCATCCATCCATCATCAAGTGCAATGCAAAGCGTTGGATGTAGCGGTGTAAAGCAGCTGCCACTGGACTGTAGACTAGTGGAGGCGTTCTCTGGAGTGATGCATTGCGCTTTTCTATCTAGCAATCTGATGGAGGAGTCTGGGTTTGGTGGTTACCAGGACAATGGTCTGACTGCATTGTGCCAAGTTTAAAGTTTGGTGGAGACAGGATTATGGTGTGGGGTTGTTTTTCAGGAGCTGGGCTTAGCCACTTAGTTCCAGTAAAAAGGAACTCTGAATGCTTCAGCATACTAAGACATTTTGGACAATTTCATGCTCCCAACTTTGGGGGAACAGTTTGGAGCTGGCCCCTTCCTCTTCCAACATGACTGTGCACCAGTGCACAAAGCAGGTCCATAAAGACATGGATGCAGAGTCTGGTGTGGAGGAAGTTTGGGATGAATTAAAGTAATGACAAAGAGCCAGGCCTTCTTGTCCAACATCAGTGTGTGACCTCACAAATGCACTTCTGGAAGAATGGTCAAATATTCCCATAAACACACTCCTAAACCTTGTGGACAGCCTTCCCAGAAGAGTTGAAGCTGTTCTAGCTGCAAAGGGAGGGACCAACGTCATATTGAACCCTGTGAATTAGGAATGGGATGTCACTTAAGCTCATATGTGAGTCAAGGCAGGTGAGCAAATACTTTTGGCAATATAGTGTACATGCATGGGAGATTTTTAGACTTTGTGCATCCATTTTCTTTCTGTCTATTTACCTAAAAGATGTCTGTCTTTCAACTGGTGATAATGAAGAATCGAATCATGGTTGTGTTTACCTGTGAAAACGGATTAATCTACAAAATGTGTTGCTGCTTTGAAATTAAATCTGTGACGCAAAAGCTGCAATTTAAACTACAATTAAAAGTTTGAGTTTTTTGTGATGTTTAAATAAATTTTTTGTTTAACTTGACTTTTTCTTAGGCTGCCGTGGAGCTATAGTAGTGGCAGAGGC
This sequence comes from Atherinomorus stipes, assembly GCA_023101725.1. Taxonomy (NCBI): domain Eukaryota; kingdom Metazoa; phylum Chordata; class Actinopteri; order Atheriniformes; family Atherinidae; genus Atherinomorus; species Atherinomorus stipes. Next base: position 629,580 of record JALJCO010007983.1, on the reverse strand, counting down.
ACGCTCTGCAGACGAACCATTGCTCACCCGCCGCTGCGTCATCATGAAGGTGCATGACTTCACTACAGAAAAATACCTGCAGGCCCAGAAACAAAATGCAGCTGCCATACTGATCCTGCTACCCAAGAACATCTCCAGCATCCCCCATGAAACCATGCAGGTTATTTAGCTCTTCAAAACAAACAATAATCTCATCCTCAGTCAGACTTTTCAGTGGCCAGTTTTTATACAAGTGCTTTAAGTAATCATTAACATGCTGGCTTTCACTTTCAGGCCTTTATGGTGAGTGAGAGTGAGGCTTTGCAGAAGGAGATCCTTATTCCGGTTTATGTAGCACCTGAGGATGAACAGCTGCTTTACATGTACGAGGAGGTCAAGCTGGCTGCAGCAACAAGGACCTCATCCATATTTGTCAGAGGTTAGACACAAGAATACATGAATGTACAACAGAAAACTGGAAAAGAACGCTTTTTTCATCAAGGATGCATGTTCTTACTGTTGGCAGTCCTTCGGAGTATGGTCACAGCTACAGCTTTTCAGATCTTAGTGAGCAACAACGCCCCTATTAAAGCCATAACTGACAATGCTATCGTGACATTGGAGGTAAGTGTGCAACTTAATATTTTCTTTTATTATTATTTGCTTAGGAGTGTAAAAAAAGGATCTTTTGGTCCTCAGATCTGCATCATGATGATGTTTATTTCAGGGAGTGCTTCCTGGAGCAGGAGAGGATGCACCCACCATCGTCATCACTGCCCACTATGACTCCTATGGGCTGGCCCCAGTGAGTTAAATCATTAAACTCGGAGGATTTGATCCCTTTCCTCCCCTTTTTCCTCACCTTTTTAAATGTACTGCTGTACTGATGCGTGGATATGTTTGGGCATGACAGTGGTTGTCATATGGAGCTGACTCGAACGGCAGTGGCGTCACCATCCTGCTGGAACTGGCGCGCCTCTTCCAGAAACTGTACAGTAGCTCCAGCACCAGACCACAGTAAGTTCCAGGCAGAACTGCACTCTAAGCCTGGATAAGTTGATTATTTAGAAAATTTGAGGAAACTGGTTGTCTTAAAAATTTTAAGTAATGTGTGTTAAAAACTTAAGTGTATTTCACTTCAGCTTTTAAGTTCAATGAAACAGCTATTTTACGTTCATTCCACGCCCAGATAAGTTGAGATTACTTACATTTTTCAAGTTATCCAGTTTCCTTATTTTTTTAAATACAGCATGATGATAACTTGAGTTTATTTCACATTAACTTTTCAATTCACTGAAATAGTCATTTTAGTACAACCCCCTAAATTACAAGTTGATGCTACTTGAAATAATTTTTAACCCCTCTTTTTATTTTTAAAACACATAAAATGTTATTTCACCTTCTCAAACCTTTTTTTTTTTTTAATCCAAAGTGAAAACTTGTAAGAACAGCAATTTTAGTCTACTGTATTATTTTGCATTAGCAACTGGTTTAATGGAAACAACACAACCAATGAGTTAAAGTGCTTAAAAAAAAAAAAAAAAAACCTTACTGTTTTATGGCAAATTCTTCCTTGTAAAAATCAAATGGTGTTGGTTTATGCTGAACAACACGCAGGGGCATGGTCATGACCAAAACTTAAAAATTTGTGTCCATCTAACTAAAGTTATTCACATATTTAACTTTTTCTACAAATTAGTAGAGTGCACTCAGTATTTTTTACTAATAACATCAAACTTAAAGACCCACAAAGCAACTTTGAGCAGTTTTCTAAGAGACGCGCCCCCTATTGACGGCTTAACTAGCATCCATCTTGCATCGTACCCGTACTGTGATTCACTCCAGCCAGTAAAAGACAGACTTATCTTGACTCTTGTTCTGTCTTCCTCTCTTTCTTTTCCTCTCCTCCACCACTAATGTTTCTTTGCTGAATCCGCCATGATGCACATTCAAAACATCCACTGTGTTCATGTCTGGTTCATATCCGTTTGCTAGTATGTATGTGACGCAATGCACAACCAGTAGTTGGCTGCAACGTCATGGTCGCGTCCCAGATGGAAAAGTTACATCATGCAGTTCTGAGCCTGACGGCTCGAAAATGGCATAACGAATGTTGGTGTGCCATCAAAACGAGTTAGAAACATAGATTTTAGAAGTTACGTTGTGAGTCTTTAAATTATTTTAGTACATTTTATCAAATAGTTTAAGTAAATCTGAAATCCAGGCTAAAGCTGCACTGCGCCGGCCGTCCCTTTGTTTTCCTGTGGAGAAAGTGGTGGCACCTGACTGAGCGGCACCATGACCCTTGATGGTGTGCACCGCTTGGTTCTGCCGCTTTGCTGCTGTGCTCAAAGTCTACATTATTTGAACTTTGACCCAGTTTCTGCTGACCTTTCAGAGCACAACCATAGATATAACAGTTAATGTAGTCAGAAACGCAACATACAAAGGAGGAAGAGAAACTACATGAAAAACGACATTGAAACCATCTTACAGGCATCTCGTGATCTTGATTGGAAGAGCAACACGTGGTGAAATGGCAGTAGTCAGATCGGGGTACCAGGTCTGTGAATAGGCTGAGTTTACGAACAACCGTTAAGCTAAATTACAACGCGAACACTAGTTTAGCTGTTTGTGTACATTCCAAGAGGACGCAGCGTAAGGGTGTGATCAGAAATGACATCCCAACCTGGATATACAAAATAAACTTAAATATTAGATTTTTCTTGTCATCATTTTGATGGATATCCATTAAAAGGTCATAATGTGTGGAGAAAACTAAATATTTTTTTTGTTTTTGTAGATATAATTTGATGTTCTCTTTGACTGGAGGAGGAAAATACAACTTCCTTGGCACAAAGAGATGGATTGAGGAGAATCTAGACCACGCCGGTGAGTGCTAGGGCTACAACACTCTGAATGTGCAAAATGTGTGCTGCATGTTAATTAAAACACAATCTGTCCTCACCTTTGCCCCGCAGAGTCCAGCCTGCTCCATGACAATGTGGCGTTTGTTCTGTGTTTGGATTCACTGGCCAGGAGTGATGAACTGTATGCACATGTGTCTCGTCCCCCTAAGCCAGACACTCCTGTGCACTCGTTCATTCAGGTGCTGGAGGAGGTGAGAAGGTAGTTTACCTGTCAATCCAAGAGCGAGCAGGAGCATGTCTTGTCAGTATTAATGGTCTTGTGCGCCTCTATTTTGTTTCCTCTCCAGGTGGTTTCCTCCAGATTTCCCTGGGTGAAGGTGGGATTGGTTCACAAGAAAATCAATCTGGTGGAGTCCACAGTAGCCTGGGAGCATGAACGCTACAGCTTACGGAGGATCCTGGGCTTCACTCTGTCTCATCTGGAAGACCCAAAATCTGAGCTTCGAGGTTCTGTGCTGGACACAATGTAAGCTTAAAATGAAATTCTGTTTATGACTACTGCCATTAAATATTTAAAACGAAGCACTGTGGAGAATGCGAGGCACCCTTCATTTCTTTATATTACTCTTCCAAACAGCCAGACTTCCTTATAATCCCTTAAAGTGGCCTTGGACAGTAGTTCTCCAGGCTTTTTCAGGTGGAATGTGTGTTTTTCTTGGTAAGCCACATAACGCTAAGCTGTGAATTATTGACAAAAAATATTAAAAAATGGAACCTAAAGGCACCTAACTGAAGGGATGACCCAGTGTTACAACCAAATTATCAGACATCTTAGCAAAGAATCAATTTTAAATAGCATCTTTTGATATTTTCTTGCAGGCAGTCTCCCATATTTGCCCCTTTTTGTTGTGGTAGCTGGGAAAAATGCCAAAGATAGCACAGTTTGAGAGGAATAAATTTGAAAATTTGCAGCAATAAAGTCATTCTTGAAAAGCTACTTGCCAAAAACTTGACATGTCTCAGCACGGTGAGCAATGTTTCCTCACAATATTTGAGTGCACTTTACAAGTGGAGGTCAAAAGAAGTAGCAGGCCTCTGCACAGAAGGCTAACACTGTCTGCAAAAGGAGAAAAAGGCGAATAAAAAGTAGAGTAAGACCTGACACAGGACCTGGAGGATGAAGGACAGGTTCCTTCAGCTGTACTACTGCTCAGTGAAGCCTCATCAGAAATGTCTGTGGAGGGGTGAATATCAAGAATCCACTCTTCCAATCCGCTTTATTTCTACAGCACATTTAAATAACAGAAAACTGTCCTAAAGTGCTGAACAAATAATAGACAACATATAGCTAATACATCTCCAGGATGCTCTGACAAACCATAAAATAATAATAGAAACAAAAACTACGAGTAAAACAAAAGGTCAAATAGATAAAAGACAAAAAGTAAAATGAATAAAAAACAAAGGCAAAATTTGAAAAAAAAAAAGACAGAGGACTATGCAACTCATGTGGTGTTAAAAGCCAAAGAATGAAAATGGGTCTTAAGACGAAAATTAAAGCACTCCACATTCCTTAAAGAAGGGACACAGGGAGACAAGGCTGAGAAATGCCAAATGCCACAAGAACTGGACTTAAAAATCATCATGAATGAGTCTTATAGAGACATGAATCCTCCACTAAGCTCAGCGTTTAACATAACTGCAGCAGTGTGGAATAATCTTGATGGAGAACAAGAACAAAAGCAGCAAACATCCAAAGAACTTCGGAAAGTCATTCAAAAAGCCTGGACTACAGTATTCCTGAAGACTACTTCAAAAGAATACAGAAAAGTGTCTCTTTAAATAAATGCTGACTTTCAGTTCAGTAAGAATTATACACATTTATGGTTTCAATGTACAGCTGCACATATTTCCTGCTACCCATCAGTACTATACTATATGAAGAAATGAAGTACCTCAAAAAAAAAAAAATAAATAAATAAATACTACGTACGTTTATAACTGCATCTCTTAATTCATGTGAAATTCACCCCACAGGTCACACGTGGATTTCAGGAAACTTAAACGTAACGGCATCATCATTGCAGAAGCATTGGCACGTTTTATGTACAATCTCTCTGACAAGGTGAATAAATGCGAAAAAAGAGAGAAAAGAGTTCATATAAATGGCAGCAAAAGCTGCACATCATCACATTTGCATTTTTTTTTCCATATAGCATTTAATCTGTGAATACTTTCTGTTAAGGGTTCACCAAAAGATGTGCAGGTTTTTAAGGGCCAGCTGGTAAGTTCCTGCTTACTTTGTTCACTATGCTGCCCTCTGGTGGTTATTCATAGGCACTAGACAATACTTAAGTTGCCTTGATCTGCCAAGGTCCAGCTAGAATGAACTTGATTTGAAGATTAAGGACATTTGAGTGAGTTATATGTTTCAACAGCTTGATGTCACATTTATGAAAAGATCAATATGTATACTAAATTCCAAACTCTTTTACATGCAGTAACTATGTGATATTACATAAGATGTTCCCCATATTTTCCTTGTATGAGCCCACATCTTTATCCACAATGCAGGACTTTCTGGACAGTCGTCTGTCCAGTTTGATGTCCTTCTTAACGTCAGTCCCTCGGGCCACCCAGCTCCTCGATAAGGAGCCCAGCCAAATCCTGCTGGTCAACTCTCTGGAGCACGAATTCAAACGTTACCTGCAGCAGGTCTACAGACACACCTTCCGACAGGACAAGAGGTGACACATGCAGGACGCTTCTTTAAAGCTCAACTGCACTGAAGGAAAATTTTAAACATCGCGATAGGCAATGATTTTTTTTTCTCATGCAGGGATCCTGATATCACCTTTTATGATCAAATGAGCCAGCCGATAGTGATGTACAGGTAAACCTCTGTGCTTCTGCTGCTTTAGGACTGAATTTCAGTAAGACATCTGGGGACTGACGCACATTTCTGTTTTAGGGTGAAGCCGGCAGCCTTCGATCTCTTTCTGGGCGGCTGCATTGCTGCATATTTGGGAATTGTTTATTACACAATCCAGGTATGTTAATGTATTCTGTTACACTGTACATCATGATTATAACACTGCAACTTGACATCTCCTAACATGCAAAAACATGCATGTTAGGTTAATTGATCACTCTAAATTGCCCCTAGAAATGAATGTGGGTGTGAATGATTGTCTGTGTTGGCCCGGCGACAGACTGGCGACCTGTCCAGGGTGTACCCTGCCTCTCACCTGATAATAGCTGGGATAGGCTCCAGCAACCCCCGCAACCCTGAACTGGATAAGCGGTACAGAAAATGACTGACTGACTTTTGGCAGTATAGTGTAGCTGTGCTTTACTGCTTGGAGGAAGAGTTTGTGCTTTAGTTAGTTCACATATTAGGATTCATGCAGCCACTTTCAAATCTCTTCAGAGACCTCAATGAACTGCAACAGTAAAATTCAGCGCTTTCATCAGGGCATAAATTGTCATGAAACTATGAAGATAAAGGTGATGTGCTCACTGGATCACAGCCGTGAGTAATGGCTAGTGAACAGCAAAGTCCCAGGTACTCTTCAAACTTGTGAGGCCAAAAACTTGTTGATAAATGAGAATCAAATCAGGCATCGTAAACTGATATTATTGGCCGATATTGACAGTAAAATGTGATACCTTGGTATCGTTTTTTTGGGCCGATGTTTTTACTAACAACAATATCTTGTGAGATTTCGTTCCATCAGCACTACTCTAGCATGAAGAGAAGTCCCTGTTATTGTGGAAGAACTTCATATCCCAGCATTCCTTTCATGTGACAGTGCAGCTGCTGCTGCTACAGACTGACTTGCTTTGAAGCTCATTATAATATATCTGGTTTTAAGTTGTTCCTTAAGTTACCAAGTTGTCAGAAACATTATAATTAGCCACATGTTAACTAATACCTGCTATCTGATATCTGGCAGCCAGATGTCCAAAATGAACTCCTCTGGCTGAGTTAAGGATATTTTGGGATCTTTGCTCTCAGAGCAGAATATAATTGTGTTTCTCAAAATATGAGAGATACAACCTCATAGTTGTCTGCATGGATTGGTTGATATCGGAAATTAAGAGTTGAACAATATTGGATCTCAGATATTGGTAAAAAAGCCAATATCGAACATCCCTGACAAAAAAAAGCCAAAGTTGAATACTTTATCATTGAACCTTTGTTTTTACACTTTTGGCATTTAGATTTATAACGATTTAAAAAAAGAAAAAAAAAAAGCCATTTTGAGAGATAAAGTTTGCTGCCTGTTCTGTCTCTTTTACAGAATTTCGGTTATCTGTACACAAAGCTGAAAGCAGCCGTGAAAACGAAGCATCAGTAAAGGCTGTGAGGTCACAGCACGAATACTGAGACAAGGACAAACGCTTTGAAGTCTGCTCCGCACACGTTGGACGTCTCTTCACTGGCTGTGACATGAAAGCTCTCCGAGTGGCATGGATCCTGTGACAGTGCATTTGCTTTGAAATGTATATGATTTTCAATACGTTTGTACCTTTTCATCTTACACTAAGTCTCTGAACTGTGTGTGAACAGACTTACAATTTATTTGAAATTATAAGAAATAAAGTTTGCCATCAAAGCTGGGAACACAAAGCACAACTTGGATGTGATTTGAGCCCCCCCATGAAGGATGTTTCTGTCACATTGTGACTATGATTGCACGTACCCCCTGCTCTGCATCTGTTGACACGGATTTGATGGGGCTTCGCTTGGCTTTCCAACCACTGCGGTGGATCAGCGGCCAGTTGCTGTCACAGATAACTCAGTGAGACACAATGGCACCCTACAGAGCGTGGTGAATTATTAATCACCATGTGGCATGCTGACGGCGAATAGAGCTGATGGCAGATTTGAAAAGTTTATTTCCTCTATTGATTTGTTCCAACTCTGGAGGACTGATGATTCTTCTCTAACTATCAGGTCACCATGTTTGAGATCAGTTCTGTCTCTCAGGTGCGAGACCCTGGGAGGGAAGCAGGTCAAGGACTGTGACCCTAGGTATGCGTGTCTCTGCGGGGGGGCTTGGAGCTTAGGGGGATTAGTGACTAAGTGCTCAGGTAGCACAAAGAGGTGTTCTGCTTCAGCAAGGATGCTCTTAACCTGTCCCAACAGGCTAGATTCATCATCATCATCATCATTATCATCACATCAGCAACAGGTCAAACAAAAACACTGCAAAAACTCAAATCTTACCGAGTATATTTTTCTAATTTCTAGTCAAAATATCTCATCACACTCATAACAAGACAAAGTTACCTAAAGAGAAACATTTCAGTGGGATATAGGAACTTGTTTTTAGATAAATGCATCTTATTTCAAGAAATCTTATAAATAAAATTTCACTCTTTTTTTTTTTTTTTGCTTATTACAAGAAAAAAATTTAAATATTAATTTAAAAAAATTATTGCAAGAGTGGCCAATTTTTCTTTTGCTTTTAATAAGCAAAAAAATTCTCTCAACAAAACAAGTGAAATTTTCTTTTTTAAATTTTTGAAATAAGATGCATTTGTCTTAAAACAAATTCCTGTATCTCACTGAAATGTTTCTCATTAGGTGATTTTGTCTTATTTTGGTCGTGATTAGATATTTTGACAAGAAATTAAAATATATACTTGGTAATATTTGAGTTTTTGCTTTGAAGTTAGGTGGCAGTCAAGGATATCTGCAAGATTTATAGCTACTGATGCACATAAAACATCATGCTGTGGCACTTTAGACACAGAAGGATCCAGCAGTAAAATACATTACATTTACAACGTACACGCAATAAAACACACACTAAATAATATTAATCCCCCAAAATAAAGGAAGGTAAAAACAGGAGCTGCACAGACAATGAGGAAGGGGCGGAGCTTACTGGTGGCAGGGAGGAGAAAGATGCTGTGTGAGTTTTAGGCACACTGGAGGTAAGCTGTGGAAAAAACAGGACTGTCATTCAGGAAAATGGGTCCTCATCTCTACCTCACAATGTACAATGAGCAGTTCCGCTCGCCTGGCAAAGTGAGAAGAACAGAACTTCGACCAACTTCAGCCCATCGTAGGAACAACCCTCAGCCACGGCCGGTGAGATGCACAGCCCTCTGTATCACATGCATAAACTATGAAGCTTACATGACAGTGACTGCTCATGAACATGCAAAGATATGCTCAATTTCTTGGTAAATAAGTCCACGAAAGAAATTTAAGTATTTTAATGTAATATAATGTTAAATAAATTATTTATTGAAGGTTATTCAGGACAAAGCAGTGCTATCAGTTTTACTGCTTTTCTTGTAGGCATTAAGAAGTCTTAATTAGCAGCTAGTGTTTACATTTCCTTATGAATTGTGAGAACTGGATCTCATGTATTATTCAGCACTTCCTGAATGCCTGTTTAGTCATCCAGTAAACAGAGCTACTGTAAGAAGACGTATACCCTATACAGAGCAGGGAAAACATGGGCAGTACAAAGAAATGAATGCAGGATACAGATGACTAAGTTTGTGCAACATTTCATTTTATTATGAAGATAATAAATGAAAGGTAAAACCATAGGAAAGACCTTAGGTGGTATTTCAAATTGTGAATCTTTATTATTTTTTTGCATGCAATACTGAGTTGGTAAGAATCATTTCAGACTTGTAAACACAGTATATGTATGAGGGTTGTCAAATCTCATGAAATTATTAATATTGTGCACGCATAATCTGTGATAGATCAGCTTGGTGACACTTTTAAATTCAGTTGAAACATTTCTTTTCTCATTTGCATGGTGTCTCAACTTTTTTAGACTGCTGCTTCTTCTGATAATTTTAATTCAATTGGAATTTTTTAATATTATGATTAATATGATTTTGCTTCTCCTCATATTTTATGTACTTTTAAATACTTTCTTTTTCATTTTTGTACCCACCTGTGATGCATTTAATGTTTTATCTAAAGCACTTTGAATGGTTTTGTCCATGAAATGTGTTCTACAAATAAACTTGCTTGCTTATGTCTGACTTAAGACATATTTTACACAATTCTTCCTCTTTTGGTTTCCCAGGACTTCCTGTTTCCACACAGTCTTCAGTCCAACTACAGGCCATCCCGTGCACGATCACTCCCCCTGCCTCCTGTGGACACTGGTCGCCCTCTCTTTCCCCCCGTGAGACATTTCTCATCTCACAATCCTGTTAAAACTTGCACTGAAAATGCAGGGAAACCACAGCACATGCCTGCTGTCAGCGGATCCACGGCACAAGATCTGCCCTCTGCTGACGGGGTGCAGAAACTACAGCTGGCAAAAACCCCTGCTGGCACCGTTCTGAGGAGTCCCCCAAAGTAATTATTTACAGTTCAGTCTATGGCTAAAAGGGAACTATACACAAACCGTGACTGAGATGGATTTTCTTTGCAGGACAATGGGTAATCAGAGGGATGCCAGTCCACTCTCAGCACTGCAACTCATGTAAGTAAACGACCTTTGAACTCTTCTTGAGGCCTCTGAACCCTAACATCACTGGACAAGCTGTAAACACAAGTGAGTAATTCTGTAAGATGCAAATATAATATAAAGAATAAAATAACACGTATTTTGCAGGCAACAAGCAGGAGCTCACCTGCAATCAAGACCCCAAACTAGCAACCTCCCTGCAGCCGCTCGCCGCTTTCATCGGTCACAATTCCGCAGGTGTTGCTCTAACAGCACCCTGGATAATAGGTGCACATTCACTCACATGTTGTATTTTTGTCCTTTTGTGTCATCAGCAATGCCTCAGAGGTCTGATCTGTGGCTCCTGTGGTTTCTCAGCAGTGGCTGCTACAGCTGCTTCCAAGTGGTGAGGCCTTACCAAGCTGGACACTACATCATACATCCAGAGTTCGTGTCTGAAAGTCTTTATTAGGACTGACTGGCTTCCCAAAGGGGGGATGATACGCTCGGAGGAACCTGCAGGCTTTTATTCAAAATAATTGAAACTGTGGTTTAATTCTGTGCTAGTGAATACAAGTGAATATATGTACAAGTGAATAATGTAGTTTGCACTTTCACTACTTTTATCTCCCTGCATACAAGGAAACATTTACAAAAGTCAGCTGCTATTACTATTACTATTACTATTTTTTAAGGACTATGTGATGATCAAATCATGTTTTCTGATATTTTAATCAACAATCAGTAATAAATTTACACATTTTGTGCTTTGAAAAAATAATATTAAAGGGGTAAAAAGATAACCTAATATTAAAGACTGAATATTAAAATCATTATTTGTGATACCATATGGTAAGTGTAAATATATTTAGGCCTAAATGTAGACACATATGGCTAGAAGCCTTTGTCTGAATTTGCTTATTTATTTTTCTGTCTGTTTAAAAAACATAACGTTATGTGAAATCATTCAATCTGTGTTTTGCTTAAACTATACAACATTAACTGTAAATAAAATAAAGTGGACTACCGCTCCTGCTTCTGGACTACATTTCCCGTGTTTTTGTGGGCGTAAATAAGGCGGTGACGCAACGACACCCTATGTCTCCATAAGTCGGGGTACATTAGTTGGGCTGTGCCTAAAAAACTTGTTCTTCCAGCGACGCCTTTTCAAACGGTAGGCAGAAACTATTTTCAACGAAAGGATATGAAGAGAAAACTTAACTGTGTAAGCTCTAATGAGCGCGCGCATGGACTCTGACTTGTTTTTCTCCCGTTAACTTTCTCTCACCACCCACCGAGGCGCAGAACAGTAACGGTTCCTGCACACATCGACATTTATTCATGTTGACGTGTTCGACAGGCCTATATGAGAAAACATAACTGTACTCTTTTCTTTATTCGCTCGGAATCTATATTTTTATGCAGCGAACGTAGAAAAACCTTCTAATAAACGCGCACGTCTTAAGAAAACCAAGTGTCCTGACTGAATTGTTCCCGTTCCTCAGTCTTCTGCCGCCCTGCACGTGCGTTTTCAAGTCATTCTCGTTTGTCAACTAGTACAAAACCCAAAATAAGCACGCTGCTACAGGTTTTTATGCACGCGCGCAGGCACATGCCACTTGAAGAAGCTGTGAGACTGAAACAGCTTCCATGATCACATCAGCACTTCTGTGTTTATTTTTCCCCTCTCGGATAATGAATCAGCTGAAATGGCAGGATTGAACTCTGCTGATCTCGCGCACAAACAAAAACCGTCCCAGTCTGACAGTTTGCTGGAGTCCATCGACGAAATCAGGTGTTATTATCTGTAGACTACCTAAATACCTCAGAAACAGAAAACGGCAGTTTTCAGTAGGTAAGTGAGCAGATTTGTGTTAGATTTACTGTATTTGATATATTTAAAGAATATTAAAGAAAAAATTCTAGCCCATATCTTTTCCGCTGTCAGACTTTACATTATAAAGACATAATCTTGGCATCTGGGGAAAAGTTGTTACAGGATTTTCATGCATTATTTAAATTATAGTCACATTAATTATAGAGATTAATGTGAGAGTAAATGGTCATTTTTGTGTTTTGTTTGGTCTCGTGTTATAATATTATATACAGTCCTCAAAAGTATTCATACCCTCCAATTCAAGATGGAAAAAAACATAATACGTCAGTGAAATAATTTGAAATTGACAAAGGTAATAATAAATTGAATAAATTATGAAAACCATGGCACTGATTTTGAGTTGTGGTTCAAGAGAAATATTAAAAACAAACACAAAAAAATTAAAACAAGTAAACTAGCATGATGACGCTCCAAAGCTACAACTTTTTTGAGCAACACTTTGAGGAAATCACTGCAATCAGGTGTTTTCTGTAATGTTCAGAAAGACTTCTACACCTTTTGTCAGGTTTGGTCCACAGTTCATGGGAAAGGCGCTCCAATCTGTCTGGGATTCTTTTGTTTGTTTGGTTTTTTTTAATTTTTTATTTCTCTAAATTATAATTTTGTAAATTTTTATATATTATTAATTTTGTTAGTTTCCTATTTTTTGAATGAATAATTTTAATATTTTCTTTAATTGGACGGTATAAATTTTTAGGTCGACTGTATCTATATGTATAATATTATACTTTGACTTCATGCATGTTAAATATGCATTTTATATGCACTCGATGCTCTAAATATTTATAGCAACTAATTTGCTCTTTGCCTTTATTGTTTGTACCTGTTGTCATGTGTTTTGTTATGACCTGCCAAAGAGACACTCGGGTGGAAAATAGCTACTCAGCCAACTCTGTTCTTTTTAAATAAATAAAAATAAATGAAAATTAGTTATAAAAAAAGATTATCATAACAGAGCGTTAGTTACTGTGTTTAGCTGGACACTACATCCAGCTAAACCCCATCCAGGGGTTTGCATTGCTGCCTCACATCAAAAAGTTCCTTGTTCGAACTTTGGGTTTTCCTGTGTGGAGTTTGGATAATTTCAGCAGCATTGACCTATTCAAATATGAGTTGAGCAGTTAGATTTATTTTTACATTTGCTACTTAAAAATGGAATAAATGTAAAATACAGTTAATCGCTTGATTAGTTTTGTGGTCGTGCAGAGTGCAGCAGATTGCTTAGACATCTGAGGAACCAACAGTTACTTCTGTTAATTAATAGTGGGCTTATGTTATCACCCCTGTTGTTGGGGGAAATCTATACTAAGTGTGGTGGAACACAGAATTAGTCAATTAGATTGCTAAATAATAGCCAGCATTTTTTACTATCGACTCCTCCTGCCAGTGCAAAGCATGAGGGTCAATTGCAGTCGAGGTTAGTCAGCAAAGAGCTGCATTGGAGGGGACTGAACTGCCCTCCGTCCTCTGCACAGTCAAAACAGGTCTGTTCTGATTAGCTAAACACAGTAACTAACGCCAGATAGTTAATCAGTCAAAGCAGTTTTATCTCATGCGCTTAGTTGGAAGAACACTAAAGTTTGGATGCACTGCAAATGGATGCGTCTTCCTGGAGTTATTCTCTTGGATTTGTTGCCAGTGTTGTTACACTTGAGTGGAATGATCCAGGTTACGGGCAGTTTGTTTAATCGGTCTTGATGGAGCACAGCGTTTAGTATTCCTTCCTTTCCCTCTTGGAATTGGCATAAGTTTAAGGCCAGAATTCCCTTTTCTGGTCCTCATTACTTCCTTACATACAAATTAATCTTCTTTCAGTTTGAACTCGCATGTTAGAATTACTGCTGGTTACTTCCACTTCTTCTTATAACTGATTGTCAGCAGATTTGTTTTGTTAAATATCAAACACATCTTTAAAGTTTACACCCAGATTGCCTCATAGCTTGAAGCAATGAGAAATCAGTTTGTTTAGCACTGCAAAACATTGAGGAATGTGTTTGAAATGCAACAGAAGCTCTGGGCTTGTGGTAATCAAAGACCTTGTTTCATCTGGTTCATGTTTTCCTGGATTCCTGAAACTTAACTCAATATTTTCTGATGCAGTCCTCATTAGATTAGTATTCCGTATAATTGTATAATTGTATAATTGTATAATCATTACTTTTTGACCAAACTTCCCTTTAAAACCTGGTTTTCACAAAGCCTGAAAAGGCTTTGGAAACCTCAACACTAATTTACTAAAGTCTGTTTTTTAATCTCATTGTGATGACAGGCCGGCAAACAGACGTGACGGCGGGGCCAGAGTCCAACTTCCTGTTGAACATTTTAATGATCTGTGGGGACATCTTCTCAGGGATTTGACCACTGAACAGCACAAACCATGTACCAAGTTGTACCTGGAGGAGCTGGGGGCACGATTACAGATGTCATCCCTAAACAGAAACACACCAAGGACACTCGACCCTTAGTTGGAGCTGGAGTAATCGGCCTAGTGCTGGTGATTGCAGCTGTAACTGCATGGTGTTATTACATAGCCTCTCTACGCAAAGCTGAGCTGCTGAAGACTCAGCTGCTGGATCTGAATAAAGATGGCTACATTATTCGCAACCAGGGAGGATCTATCGTTTTCAGAATGGATTTCAGGTTGGTAATTTCTCATGGCTAATGAAATCTGTTTATGGTGGTTTGGTGAATGCTTCAGATTACGGCTGGGCGATGCTTTGTGATTGTAATAAATTTCTGGTGATGAGCTGTGGGCCTATTTACTCGATCAAACATAAAAGTTAAAAGTGGGCAGCAGAATGACTGAACATGGAGGTGAGGACAGTAAAATATACATCAGACATAAGAGTTAAATAGCTGTCGTCCTCCGAAAATAAGGTTGTTGTTGAGAAGAAAAGTTACTCAACGTTGGTTGTGTGCGTGGTTTGGGTTTCTCTAAAGTGTCTTGGAGCAAATAATTATGTCAATATGCAAGGTATTAGGTATGCACGATATTTGAATTTTGGCCGATATACGATTTGCCCAAATTTTAAAACTCTGGGCCGATAACCGATGTCAGTACCGATATTAAAGCTGAAAATTAACTTATGTAATATTCATTCGTTGCGCCAAATCAGAAAAATACCTCAACTTGTATTATGTATAAAAAGTCAAACTTAATGACAGTTGTTCAAACAAAACTTATAACATATGTGCATTATATCCTAGAACGACCTGGATTTTCTTCTCCCTGAGAAGAGCGAGAGAGAGAGAGAGAGAGAACAATACCAAAAAATGGGATGTTTGGTTATTTACACAAATGACGTGTATGAACTCTGTTCACACAGAAAATCCTAAAAGAAACTGTCTTTACAAGTTTTAAAGTATGTAAAAAAGAAATTTTTGATGAAGAAAAAGAAGTTTTTTCTTTTTTTTTTTTTAGACTTTAGAAACAGCGGGCTGATAGGTTAAATATCAGTGGGGTGGCCGATGTCTGATACTCAGTTTTAAGGCCGATATAGGCCAGTACCGACAGGGGGCCGATTATATTGTGCATCCCTACAAGGTATGTAATAAATATGTTTCAATAATTTGAATTAAAGGCGATAGCTACAAATGTAATTCCTCCCTGCTAACAATTGCTTGCTCAGTTAGCATTAGCACAGAATTGGCTCACCATTAATTGGCATGAATAAATATTAACTTAAATGTCCAGGAGGAAAATGGAAACCTCCACGGGGCGTTTGAGCCCCTTTGCTCCCTTCACCCTCATCCTGCTTCATTTTTTTTTTCCTCTTGAATTTGAGAAGTAAGGCAAGATATATGCTATTTATACACATAAGAAATTGAGCTAGCAACTTTGGAACTAATGGTGAAGAATCCTGATGGCATGGTAGTCATACAGTAGGTAATTTTTTATTTTTTGGGACCTATCAAAATTGATAAAACAATTGTATGCTATAAATTTTTGGGGGGTAAAATTAATACTTTTATTCTGCACCCCTTTACATGTTCTGTAGATGTATTATTTTTTAAAAAATTGGTTGTTGTGGTTAAAGAGTTGTTGCCATCACCTTTAATACCAGGGGTGGGAAAAAATATCGATACACTGAAATATCTCAATATTTTCATATGCTGATATCATATTAACATTTAAAAACGTGGTATCGATCTATTCTACAAATGAAATCTTCCGACATTTCATCGTTCTGTTATGAAATCTCGCGAGAATTCACATAATTTCGTGAGATTTTGTAACAGAACGCTGAAATCTCGCAAGATTTTGTAAGTAAAATAGATCAATACCGCATTTTTAAATATCGATTTGATATTGGCATCTGAAAATATTGTAATATTTCAGTGTATCGATGTTTTTTCCCGCCCCTATTTAATACCATACAAGTGAGCATGAAAATGCGAGCACTGTCTGGACAGCCTGCCAATAGAACTAACGCTAGCAGTTAAGCCACTACTAGCGGTGCGGCCGCACGACCAAAACAGCCAATATAGCGTCATCTTTTGCAGCCATTGTGACGTGAAAGCACACACACTAAAAACTCCTGGGTCAAAAATAACCCACTGCTGGGTTAAATGAAATTAAATGAAAAAGGGATAAAAAGGGACAAACTAATTTCAGGGTTACTTCGCCCCCAAAAAATTGGGTTATGCTTTTTTTACCCAACTTTCAGATTGAACATTTGACCCAGAAGTTGGGTTATATTGACTACAATGTTGAGTTATTTTGACCTAGAACTTGGGTCAACAACTCAATGTCTGGCTTGAAATAACCCAGAAATTAATTGGTCCCTTTTTTAACGCAGCAGTTAAACCCAGAAGTCTTTAGTGTGCAGTTTTCAGGAGGAGTAAAAGTTTTACTTATTACACCGTGCTTTCCTGGAGCTGTTTTATTCAGGCGTGTGCTGTGATTTCACATGTTGTGTTCACGTGCAGAAACATTCCTACACTAAAAAAATATTATTACAACCATAAATACTCGACTTCTGGATGCAGGTGATACAATCAGAAAATCTCACATGGGGCAGAAAGTTCTTTCAGAGGAACAAAATTGACTGCTGCGAGCTAGCTAATCTGTATTATTAGAAAAAGATTATGCACATTAGCAAGTCACAATTAAGTGGACAGCATCATAACTGGATACGGTTTAGATTTCAGGGTATTTTCATTAGCCCCAAGGGGCCAATTTTATTATTTTGTATTTTGTATACCTTCAAAAACACTCTGCAGAGGACTATGTTTTTGTACATTAACAAAATATTGAACTCATTTCTAGTTTTTTAATTGCTAGCACAGAACCTTTGAAAAAATATGTAGAAATATTGTGATCATTATTTTTACCATATCGCCCAGCCGTACTTGAGATGTATTGAATTGAAGTACCATTTTGTTCTTTGAAAATATTGGAATTGTGCAAAGCAAATTAAAGTACAAACCAAATCCTAAACTTGAACTTAATCTTGACAGATCTGGGACGCTTGATTTGGACTCCTGCTCTAAAGAAGGCGAGATGCTTAGGTGTGGACACACCACAGACAGAAAACTTAACTTCTTCATTGAGACCGTGCGACCGAAGGACACAGTGCAGTGCTACCGTGTGCGTTGGGAGGAACTGGTTCCTGACATTGCTGTTGAGCACGCCATGACCTACAAGTTTGCACACTGGTATGGAGGTGCAGTGTCAGCAGTTCAGCATTGGCCCATTTCCATTTCCGGCCAACAGGCTCCCAAGCCCTTTGTTACAAGTGACATCTACTCAAACCGTGAGGAGTTTGGTGGTATTTTGGAGAGTTACTGGCTTTCATCCAATGCCACTGCCATCAAGATCAATAATTCTGTGCCCTTTCACCTTGGCTGGAATGACACAGAGAAGACTATGTATTTTCAGGCAAGGTATAACGATAGTCCCTTCAAACCAAACCCAGGGGAAGCACCATGTGCGGAACTTAGCTACAGAATCTGTGTTGGCTTGGATGTGACATCCATCCACAAGTACATGGTTCGCAGGTATTTTAACAAACCATACAAAGTGCCTGCCAAAGCCATGTTCCGCCATCCTATCTGGTCAACTTGGGCGTTGCACAAAACTGATATTGACCAAGAGAAACTCTTGACTTATGCTGCCAACATCCGCAAGCATAACTTTAACTGTAGCCACCTGGAACTGGATGACCGCTACACCAGCCGTTATGGAGAATTTGAGTTTGACCCGGTTAAGTTCCCCAACTCCTCGGCCATGTTTCAAAAGCTCAAATCAGATGGGTTTCTGGTCTCTCTGTGGATTCACCCTTTTGTTAACTATGACTCAGCAAACTTCCATCCTTGTGTAGAAAGGGGTTTGTTTGTCCGAGAGCCTACAGGCCGACTGCCGGCACTGGTGCGTTGGTGGAACGGCATTGGTGGCATTTTGGACTTCACCAACCCAGAAGCTTGTGATTGGTTTGCCTCCCAGTTGCGCTCCCTGCGTTCAAGGTTCGGTGTGACCTCATTCAAATTTGATGCAGGGGAGACAAACTACCTACCCTGGAAATTTAGCACAAGGACTCCCATTCGGGACCCTAGTTTTTTCACAAGGCGTTACACAGAAATGGTGATTCCCTACAATGACAGAGCTGAGCTGCGCAGTGGTTATCAGTCTCAGAACATATCCTGTTTCTTCAGACCAATTGACAGAGATTCTGTGTGGGGTTATGAGTTGGGTCTCAAATCTCTCATTCCTACAGTGCTCACCATCAGCATTCTGGGCTATCAGTTCATTTTACCAGACATGATCGGAGGGAATGCCTATCTGAACCGTACGAGTGGAGATCGTGTATTACCTGATCGAGAACTCTATATCCGCTGGCTGGAGCTGTCGGCCTTCATGCCATCCATGCAGTTTTCTATTCCGCCTTGGGAATATGACAATGAGGTAGTTGAAATTGCTCGGAAATACACAGCCCTCCACGAAAGCATCGTAGCACCGCGGGTCATTGAGCTCGCGGGCGAGGTGCTCGACACTGGGGACCCAATTATACGTCCCCTGTGGTGGATTGCCACAGGTGATGAGACGGCCTACAAAATCGACTCCCAGTTTCTGATTGGGGATGACCTCATGGTAGCTCCAGTTTTGGAGCCTGGAAAGCAAGAGCGTGACATCTACCTCCCTGCTGGCCATTGGAGAAGCTACAAGGGAGAGAGATTTGACATCAAGGAGCCGCTGCATCTTACAGACTATCCTGTGGATCTGGATGAAATTGCTTACTTTGTTTGGGTGTAGCAAGAATGAAGTGGCAAACTTGATTATCTTATGCTCCTATTTGCTTCTGGGACAAGCCAATCACAAGCTTTCTGTTATGGTTGACAGGAAAGATGTGGGAGAAAATTAATTTATGGAAAATGTTACAAAGCATAAAGACTTAATACAACAAACTCTAACAGCAGCTTACTTGACAAATATGACATTTAATCACACAAATGCTCAAACCATTGTCTTAATTTTTCATTCTAACAATATACCATATGCCTTAAGCTTTTTTCCACATGATGAATAGAAAAATGTACAACAGTAACTCAAAGACTACAGGGAAGGAGGCAAACAAATAGGCAATCACTTAAACAGCAGTATCTCTATCATCTGCAGCATCAGCTTCCGCTGGCCGTTCTGCATCATCCTGGACCCACAAAGCCTGTAGCCACAAACCCAAAGTCTGTTAAAACTCTGAGGGTACGTTTTAAAGCTTATTAGATAAGTTTTTTTTTCATTTTATTTGTCAAAAGTTGTATAGTGATGCAACAAACGCATTTGGTAAAAAAGGGAATGTACAAACTGTGAATTTTATGCCATAAAGCTGTTATATTTCTGAATTTCACAGCACTATGAATGTCAGGTCAAGCCAGACAACTGAAGGCTTGCCATCATTGCCACTAAGTGTATGCGACAGCTTGTGATGTCCCACTCTCCCGTGACACTAATGGCTGTTCCTACCCCTTTGTTCCTGATACCAGGTTTTATGCTTCACTTATCGGTACAAATGCTTGAGGGTCAATCATTACAACCTGCACATGCTCTTGCTCATGTAACACGGTGTCATATAACTACTTTTAAACAAGAAGAAAATGCCTTTTACTGTCTTATAAATATTTAATACTCTTCCTCAGGTAACTGCTTCTCTCAGGCTGTGGTGTGTTTGAGGCATTTGCTAATAATGACTCTTGAATGCAGTTAAGCAGCTAGTAATGTCATGGTGTGTAATATTTTGTGCAACATCAAAAATGAGCTTTTCTGTAGCATTTTTAATGTTTGAAACATGCTGAAATAAGTTAAATTAATGCTATATATATTCAGTATAGCTTAATAATTCTGATAACTTAGAGTTTTTGGTACTTTGTTTTTTAATTGGGTTTTTGTGTTTTAACTTTAACCTGATATATTCTCTTTATGCCATTTGCTAATAACTATTGGCACAGTGTTTCTTTTTCTTTTAATATGATGCATTTTTTTAATCATGTGTTATTATTTTCAAACAGCCAAATCAATGGAATAATTTGCGTCTGTTATTGATTATAAATTAATGTGTTGTTATTGCTGCAAGACATGATATTCCATGTTCTTCAGACATGTCCTTGAATTTTCCACCATGTAGCTCTGACCTGAGTTTTTTCAGCTACATCAAAGTACATCATGTAAAATCATGTATCTTAATACCCAGAGATGAAACAGATATTGATCTGCTCATGACTGGAATGCAGTCAGACTGC
This sequence comes from Atherinomorus stipes, assembly GCA_023101725.1. Taxonomy (NCBI): domain Eukaryota; kingdom Metazoa; phylum Chordata; class Actinopteri; order Atheriniformes; family Atherinidae; genus Atherinomorus; species Atherinomorus stipes. The sequence goes on along the minus strand of JALJCO010007983.1, from coordinate 608,665 downwards.
ACCCACTAACATTTTAACAAGAATCCAGAGTGCATGTACTGTGAACGCTGGCCACCGTCATTTTTGCAGCATATATCGCAGCAGACTTTGCTCTTTTAATTCTACAAAAAATATTTTGAAATGACTGAATCCTTCATGAAAAGAAAGGATTAGTGTGATATAACGACGTCCATCTTTGATGTCCTGTGGCTTTTGTGACAGATTTAAGAGAAGAGTTTAGATGGATTCTGGTGGCTTTGAAGATGCAGTAAAGATTTTTGTAAAGTATGGCTAAGGGGCCGTCCACTCATACTCTCTGTGCTATTTCCTACTTTTGAAATATATTCCTGCTTTCTGCCTTGACCCTTTATGCATGACTTGCAGTTTCTGTTTTGACCTCAGTGACTTTTATTTTTGGCTTTTAACACTGCGTCACCACTGCGTTACCTATTTATAGCATTCTCATCTTAACATCTTGGCCATGCCAATGTCTGAGGTTATTTCTGTTTCAGACTTTCTTGCTCGATGGAAAGAGGCCATTTCCTGGACTGAAGGTTTCTTTATCTTTGTTTTTTGTTTTAATGCTACACATTTTTTTAAGTGAGCAACAATTGCATGTGAATGACTTATTCAAATGTATTTTTTGTATGAATGCATTAAAAACAAAATCAATTGTGTGCTTCTTTTTAAAAAAAAACTTAATTTGGAAGATAAACATGAATGAATGCATTTGCAGGACTGAAATAGCCAAATAGTCCTGAAAAAGTTACTTCAGTTTAACTTCTTTCAGCCGCCACCAATAAATAAGTAAATATCAGAAAGAGTCTGATAGATGTGAAATATACATCAGTCAGCTGCCCGTGCAATCAGAGAGCCACTAACAACCTATAACCTCTTATGAGTCTGCAATACATGAAAAGTAATGCGCCAATCTGTGCAATATTGAAAAAGACACCCTTGAGGGACTCCTCCAACTTTTTTTCATACCCAACTCATCATGGGGCAGTAATGACAAGGTGATGAAACAATTGTGCAGGTTATTTGGAGACTGTGTTGAGATCAATAAATCATCTGTTGGTTCATGATGTGAGGCCAGAGAGCAAGTGAAATAAAAGCGTATGACTAGACACCAGGAGTAAGAAAGATAAAGTTACTACTGTAGGAGACGGCGCAACAATATTTATTATAGTTATGGCATTAAACATGGTTGTTCATTCTGAGTTCAAACAGTCTGGCGTCATTCCTCATAGCCGTAGTCAATCTTTCATATGTTTGGGGAATTTATTTCATTTCACAACAGTGGCATATGGTTCAGAACTACTTCATTTTATGGGCAGATGTCTCATCTGTCTTCAAAATTGATCTTGACTTGCAGCTTGTGCGGGGAGGACATACATTCATTGATTACCTGTCTCTGTCTTGCTGGGATCAATATTATTTGCCAGTATGCTTTCTGCAATCGCATTGTTTGCTTCTGCCCGGTGTTTCATGGACTGAACAAATAATTTATGTACGCTCTACAGAAGCTTCAACACAAGATGGGAGATATTTGGGAGAATTGCAGAGTTGGAAAGAAAAAAAAAACGAGCCCAAATACTGCCTTGACTGATTAATTCATGTATGGAAACATGCTAAAAACTGCTGCATTAAAAATAACCCAATTTGAGTTATTTTATAACCTAACTGCTCGGTCAATTTAGCACCAACCCAGCAGTAGTTAATTTGACCCAACGAAATGGGCTGTGCATTTTAACCCAACCATATGGGTTACACATATAAATCAAATACTGGGTCATATAATTCACATGTTGGGTTGTTTTGACCACATATATTTGTCATTTGCCCTATCCAAATTCTGGGGCAAGATACTTCAAATTATTATTTTTAAAACACATTTCATAACTCAGCAGTTTTTTTTAAAGTGTGTTTTGGTCTGTCCACTATGCTTCTTGTTTAATTAAGATGGACTATTTTTATTGTTTCATGACTGCAGTGGTCTTTTAGTTAGAAAAAAATATATTTCAGAATTGATAAATTAACTTTCAGGCTCTCTGTTAACCAAGATGAGACATGAAATGTCTGTTGGTGTGATGCTGCAGCCGCCCAGAAGGGTGCAGTGTAGCTTCATTGATTAATTCTTTTGCTGACATGTTAGTGGACCATGGTCCAGATGTTGCACACGCACACACTCTCCAAGCAGGACATATTACTGGCAGCGAACTTCCCCTTCCTCCTCCACCTGTGAGCACACCTGTGTGTCCATCTGCAAAGGAAAGATGCCAGTTGTTCTGGTTAGGAGCCACTGTGTCTCAAGTACCTTTCCATATCCTCGGTGAATGACTTCAGTATGTGTGTCTCTCGTCATGCACGATAAGGCACATATATTAAAAAGAGACCGGTACTCTGAGAAGATTAGAAATACATCACTTACACTCCTAAAAATTGCTAATATGATAACATTTATTTTATCTCAGCTAAATTAAGCTTTGCTTTAATAAGTAATTACCCCAGATAAAATAGCTGATAACAGATCAGATTATGTCACGAACAATGACCAAATTGAAAAGCTGACAAACAATGACGAATAAGCTTCAGTTGTATTACAAAAGCTTTCTGGTTCCTTGGAGTTAAATTCAGAGTGAGCATTTATCGGACATGACCACAGGGGAAATAAAAGCTCATGGCCATCTCTTGTGTGAAGGGAGAATCTTTGTCCTTAACCCAAGATTTTCACTGCGTAGCTGGAGTGACCTCGCATCTGGTGTTGCCACGGCTTGTCTGACAGGAATATGTCTGTCCTCGCTAGGTAACAAATGAACCCAACACTCCAGAGACTGGTCTCGCATCTGTTTATCTCTTTCACCTGTCTGTTCAGTGCTCTGCATCAGGCTGACACTTCTCTGCAGCCTATACATTTCAGAGCATGCCTCATTACTGGGACAGAGTCAGTGCAGCAACCTTTGTTAACTTCAGGACTGGGTGACATCGTATAGTGCAGTGTGTTACATAAAAATGTCTTAATAACTTCAAAAATTTAATATACTTTGTGTCTAGCTGTTCTTTTTTATGCCCTCTTCACTCACAAGATTTCTTACATTTGAATCTCATTATCGAGTGAAATGTGTGATTATCTGCTGTTGTTTCCGATGCAATGTAAACTGATGAGTGAAAATATCCAAGAAAACTCAATAAATAATAATGGAATCATCAAGAAACTCTGCAGAGTGATCATGCTAGGAAACAGCTGAGAAAGAGCTGTATATTTACTTGACATTTTTGGCCATAGCTCAAGAATTAGCATGGTAATTGTTACAAAAATTCCATGTAAATGTCTAATTGATGAAGTGATGCTTTGCCTGATTCAAAAGTCTAAAGTTTAACTTCTCTGGGCTATCATAATTTTCCACAAAAATACTTTCTAGGACAATATTCAAAGCCATAACTCAGGAACAGAAGGCAAGATGGATGTATATTGCAACTTGAATGGTTGGCGGAGGCATACAACCACAAGGTGGTAATTCTAGTTTATTGTTGTTGGAAACAGTGGCACTAAAGCTGTCTTGAATCTTGAGTTTAGGGTAATGTATTATAGCATATTGTAATGTAGTATAAAATAATGGAATCTAAGAAAATGGAGACAGAAATGCAGGTGCACTAAAAAAGTACAAGTGAAGACTTAGGTCGGGACAACAGGCAGGGCACTTCCTCTGTGAGTTGGAGGGGCCGAAAGGTTGAACGAAATGTCAGGCGCCGAAGAACAGATGCATAATTGAGGCACTGCGTTGCCGCTGCAGCCGTGCACAAGGCTGTTTGATTGATACTGTTTTAGAGCACTCCTGTCCTCTCATGCTCATGGGGCTTACCTGGGGAGAAACCAGGGGAGTGGGAAAGGTGCTTGGGTGGCTCATCTGGGTTTTGGAGGAAAATTGGTGTCATCCATCAAACACCGCATTTAACAAATGCTAACGCAGGCCCGGCCAACAAAGGATTCGTATATGAGGCAGCGAACTGGGAAACATGTGAGGTGCAGGGACTGCTGAGGGTCTATCAATCAGCCAGTCAGCTCTTTTATTTAACAAGCGAGGGCCACAGACCCTGAGGGCCACACTCCATATTCTGGCTGGTTGGGCGTGCAGTCTTGCCCTGTGAAAAGAAGGGAAAAAGGGGGAAGAGAGGGATGAAGGGAGGAAGGGAAGAGGAGCACGAAGGGATTGAGGATGGGGGGTGATGGAGGTGCAGGAGGGTTTGGCCTGTGTCCCCTGGCGCGCCGGTGCTCTTCATCTTCTCAGTGCAAGGGCCTGGAACTGCTGCTTGATGGGATTTTCAGCCCTGTGGCCTCCGCTGTCCCAGCATCCATCTGGAGGGCTGCCGTGTGCACAGCAGAGAGCCAGCCATTCAGCAGCACAGCCATAAAGAACAACCCGTAGGCCAGGCAGTGCCACTGATCTGAGGCGCGCAGCTCTGTTCAGTGGACAGGCCAACACTCAGTGGCACACATTCATGTCAGGGACACAGGCTGATCCCTAAGCCACTGTGTGCTCAGTGGAACAGAAGACACGCTCCGAGAGGCAGCCCATATCCAACCAGTGACTCCTTCAAAGCTGGGAATACTGGAATGGAAAGGGGACTTCACTATTCAGCATCTTTAATGACACAGAGAGGATCTCTCTTTCTTTCTCTCTCTCATGTTATCTGCTTATATCTGTGGCACTGAAGTAGCGCGTGCATGCTTTATCATTTTTCTTCAGTTTCTGTTCTAGGAAAGCAGCAAATCTTTCAGAGACATTTCTAAAGGCAATGCAAACCAACACACAGTGCTCAAACAGACTTATGATTTGAATAAAGCTGCTGTCAGGTTGGCCATAATAAAACCTTGTGTGAAATCAATGCTTCCTTTGCATGTTCAGAAAAACACGGAATCCATTACAGCCGAGGAAGCTCAGTTTAATACCACCCAGCACAGCAGCCCGAACAATAATATCACAGTTATATAATTGAAAATCAAGACCAAATATGCAACGACAATCATTACTGCCTCTCATTATTGGATCCAATTTATGTATGCCCTTGGGAACGGAGTTGCAAAAAAAATGAATTGGTACCGTAGAGAAGCAAGTTACTTTTTGCCTTATATGCGTGATGGCCAAACTGGAGTAAATAATACGAGTGTGGAAAGTATGGACCGAAAAGGTTTTTGTTTCTCTCCAGGGCTACACAGTATCATTACCATATTTTTTCCCTCCTGACGACTGTAAATTCAATGAATGTAGTCTTGTGGTGGGTAAGGTGGGCAGACGGCAGACTATATAAATAAACAGAGTCTGTCTGAGGGCAGCACTGTGGCCCCCACCTGCCCACCATCAATCAATATTACAGCGGCCACTGGCAGCCCAATCGCCCTTTTATAGGCCTCTGAAATGATCAAACATCTGCTCATAACCATGCTTTATATATAGATGGATCACACATATAATATCAAATCCTACAAGAAGACATTACAATTACAATGCATTTGGACTGGGGAGGGGGGGTTGATGTGGACAGCCTTGAGACAGATCTCATCAATAACCGAATCAGCTTTTCAAGTGTTGCCACATAATGAAGCCCAAGCTCACCTGTTTCATTGTTTAGGCGACTGTTTTAGAGTAAGCCATGTTGATAGAAGTTTAATGATAAAAGTTGAGGCCAATAACTAGTTTGGCAGCTGTGGTAGACAAAGGTTGCAGGGGCCTGGTCCATGGAGAGAAGGAATGAATCCAAGTGGTCCAAGGTTAATGGTGGCTTGAAACAAAATGGATTCAGTGCCAGGGGCGTGCTGACAGGTGATTTGACATGAATGAAGGTGGGCCATCAATCTCCCGTTGGCCCCTTTGACCCTCCCCCGCCCGTTCATAGCAGCTAGGGGGCGCCAGGTGTCATGGTGCTCTGACCTGAACAGGTCTCCAGATAGCCCACCTGCTGTCTGCCTAAAGCTCCCCCTACGGCTAGAAGAGAGTCCCATCTCTTCACGCCTGGCTGGCGTAATGAAACTGTGATTGGAAGATAGTGAACTGTGACAGGCAGTAGTAGACTCAAAGTCTTCTAGCCAAATTCAAAACTCTCGCTCCAGGTTTCCTTTTACAGCCCTCTCTTCTCTTGAATCGCTCTGACAATTTAATGGTGCAAAAAATGATAATCTGGAGGCCTATCTTTAATATGCTTTCATACTCTTTTTCAAACCCTGTCGTGTGCTGAAGAATAAAGGAATTTAGCACCTTGCTCAACCTGAGGAGAAATACTAGGCAGGAGATGCTTTGACAAAAAGTACCTTGTGTAGTGCCATTACATGCATGTGTGTACACACCCTCCCCAACACAAAGTCCACCCCAGGCAGATTCAGCCTCAGTTTAAAACCTGACATAAATTCCCTGTCACAAATCCCCGGGGGCAGGTGGGCTTGAAGGCACAAAAGCAAATATTTCCGTTCTTGATCGTGGCCAATCCCTTTTAACATCCACACCCACCGAGCACCCTCCTCCCCAACCTCCTCTGAACCTACCCTAGCACCGCAAGCCAGCCATTTGTCACAAAGTAATTATAGAATTATCGATTGGCAAGCAATTAACACCTTTCTTCTCTTTTTCCACCCTCCTCTCACCTCATCCGCCCCATCCTTTAGTTTGAACTTCTAGAGAAAAAGAATAAGAGGTGGGGAAAAAGCTGTTGCAGTAACACATTTAATCCCACTAGTTCTCCTCAAATTAATAGGACAACAGGGACAAAAAGGCTTTTCTCTTCCTTACCCCGTTTCCTGTGTTGTTCTCTCCTCCTTGTCTCCTGCTGATCCGTTTTAAACAGACAGGGAGCTGCTTAGAACGCAGCCAAACACTCTATTCAAGCTGTGATGACTGAATATGCTATTAAACCTTATTTCAGAAAGAACTCTTCACATGCTTTTTAACAACCACATAGCTCCTATTGTGATGGCATCACTGCTGCAAAAAAATAGCAGGCAGGTACAGGCTGTGCTTTTCTTATTTGGCAGTCTTCTACATCTTCTTCCTGCCCTGTTTTCCAGCTGCCGCTGGTGGTGGTGGTCCAGATGGACGTGAAGGGGAACAGTGTTAGAGTCTCCGGCTGGCAGGTGTCTCAGTCAGGATGGATGTCATGGAACATGACTGTAGCAACATATGGATAGGGACAGAGGAGTTGATTCTCCTTCTGGTGAGTTTAACATATCTTCTCTTTCTTTTTATTCAAAGCTTCCCCCTGCATCTTTATCTCTTCTAGATTTTTGATTCTATTTATCATGGCCACAAATATTCGCACACTTTTTCCTTCTTCTTTTTTCCTTCTTCCTTTTTTTTTTTTAAAGTTAACATATTCTTATTCTTAATACCCAGATTTTTGTTATGTCTAAAATGAAGTATAATCTGTATTCTTAAATTGTGGATGAAACCTGAAGTGGGTCACAGCTCTACTTTTAGTGCGTTCCACCAAGTAAAAGCGGCAATAAATATTAATGAGTCTGAATTGTGGGATGAGACACTAAATTTCTAATTTGGGGTTCTGCACCGAAAAAGAACGCCTGAGTTCCAAGATTTAATTTTCCTCTTCTTACCCAAGTTGTAAGGAGGGGGTTGTAAAGCTGCCTCTAAATTGCAGTTCATGTCATCACACCAGCTTGTTTTTGTGTTTTTTATTTATTTTCCCTGTAGGGAGCAGAAAAGATATAGATGTTGTTGTTGCCCATCACTGAAGCGATGACAGAATTAGTCATATTAATAAGAAATGACAGCTACAAAGCTATTTTATCACTACCATGATGAATAAGGAACTAACTAAAGAGCCAAATGTCTGCTAATAGAGTGATATATTCAGGGCTGGTCACAGAAAAACAGCAAACTGTATGTTGATGCTTGCCCCCTTTTCCACACAAATTGACAGAATTTTCCTTATGCAATGAAATAAAATATATGTGACATGCTTTGATCAAAATACCACAGGATTCTTCTGAAGGATGAATTTCATACCAGCAACTTTTAAGGAGTAAATGAGCCCTTCAAATAATTTCTTTTTCAGGTTCTGCATCTTGTGAGGTTGGTGAAGTACCATGCTGCCATACAAACATGAATCTAGACACAAATTACACTCAACAACCTTTAAAGTCTCACCATATGAGACAGTATGAGGTCCCTGGTTTAAAAGATCACTACAGTAGAACACCCCAAACTGACAAAAAACAAACAAACAAACAGAAGAAAAAGCTGTAATTTTTTCTGGAAACAAACAACAGGCCCTTCAACATTTCTTTTATCTGCAATTCAGTCATGAACAGCTGGTGCTCCCTTTTTGTGCACACTCTCTTAGTCATTTTTGAACTGGCCCAGGTTGTTCAAACATTTCCCCACAGATGGGATCACTAAAAGTATAACAGGTAGTACTCCAGTCTATGCTGTTCCTGTATCGCATGGAGGTTTGATAACCCGACTCCATTCTGTTATGTTTAGCTTAAAGGCCAACTTTAATTTTAAATACGTAGTATGTAGAAGCCCTTGTACTATACAAGGTCCACATTGAATATTATCCATACAAAATAGGGTCATATAAGTCTAACAAGGTACAGGCGGATTAACTTAGAGCAGGGTTTCTCAACCCTGGTCCTCAGGGAAACCCTACCCTGCACATATTCCAGGTTTCCAACTCCACCATACCTGATTCAGATCAACTCAACTGCTCATCAAGTTCTTTGCAAGCCTGCTAACGAGCCTTTCATCTGAGTCAGGTGTGTTGAAGTAGGAATATCTTGAAAACCAGCAGGGCAGGGGTCCCTGAGGACCAGGATTGAGAAGCACTGACTTAGTGTTCCTTATTTGGACATCATGCCAAGTATCACAAATGTATTTTTGTTGTGGTGGATTTAGGTGCTGTTTCGATGGTTGTGCTTTACATGACTGATGGAACCTGAATTTTCAACTTACACTATATTGCCAAAAATATTCGCTCACCAGCCTTGACTCACATTGACTTAAGTGACATCCCATTTGTAATCCATAGGGTTCAATATGACGTTGCTCCACCCTTTGCAGCTAGAACAGCTTCAACTCTTCTGGGAAGGCTGTTCACAATGTTAAGGAGTGTGTTAATGGGAATTTTTGACCATTTTTCCAGAAGCGCATTTGTGAGGTCACACTGATGTTGGATGAGAAGGCCTGGCTCTCAGTCTCCGCTCTAATTCATCCCAAAGGTGTTCTATTGGGTGAGGTCAGGACTCTGTGCAGGCCAGTCAAGTTCCTTCACACCAGACTCTGCATCCATGTCTTTATGGACCTGCTTTGTGCACCGGTGCACAGTCATGTTGGAAGAGGAAGGGGGCAGCTCCAAACTGTTCCCACAAAGTTGGGAGCATGAAATTTTCCAAAATGTCTTGGTATGCTGAAACATTCAGAGTTACTTTCACTGGAACTAAGGGACCAAGCCGAGCTCCTGAAAAACAACCCCACACCATAACCCCCCCTCCACCAAACTTTAAACTTGGCACAATGCAGTCAGACAAGTACCGTAGTACCGTTGCAACCGCCAAACCCAGACTCGTCCATCAGATTGCCAGATGGAGAAGCCTGATTTGTCACTTCAGAGAACACTTCCACTGCTCTAGAGTCCAGTGGCAGCTGCTTTACACCACTGCATCCCACGCTTTGCATTGCACTTGGTGATGTATGGTGCAGCTGATCGCCATGGAAACCCATGCCATGAAGCTCTCTGCGCATAGTTCTTGAGCTGATATGAAGGCCACATGAAGTTTGAAGGTCTGTAGTGATTGACTCTGCAGAAAGTTGGCGATCTCTTCGCACTATGCACTTCAGCATCCGCTGGCACTGCTCTGTCAGTTTATGTGGCCAACCACTTCCTGACTGAGTTGCCGTCGTTCCCAGACACTTCCATTTTCTTATAATACAGCTGACAGTTGACTGTGGAATATGTAGAAGTGAGGAAATTTCCCAACTGGATTTGTTGCACAGGTGGCATCCTATCACAGTTCCACGCTGGAATTCACTGAGCTCCTGAGAGCGACCCATTCTTTCACAAATGTTTGTAAAAACAGTCTGCATGCCTAGCTGCTTCATTTATACACCTGTAGCCATGGAATTGATTGGAACACCTGACTCCCATAATTTGGATGGGTGAGCAAATACTTTTGGCAATATAGTCCAGTATGTCTGGTGTCGTGGCAGAAAAAAAAATGAAACTGGCAGAAAATACATTTGTTTAAATGGTACACAAATGATGAATAAAGTTGACGAAAGAGAAGAATGTGAAGAGGGATTAATTGGTTGCAGCCCTGAGAGGGGGCTGCACCTGGAGAGTATTGTTTGGCACTTCTGGAGACCATGAAGTTCGAAAGAGACTGCCCACATGTCAGAGCAGAGGTTTCATATCAAGGCTTATCAGAGAGACTGGCCTCTGGGCCGCTCACGTCCAAGTCCTTGGCCTGTGATGATCTCCTCCTTGATGTGATATAGCATAAGTCTTTCTTCCTGATAGACTTTCCCTTGTTTTTAGACCAGCCAGCACTCCATTTAATTTGAGGACCAGATTATGAATGTCTGATGATGACATATTTAATGATACTGCAGGTTACATTGATCTTAGTGTAATGACAAGAAAACAGGGTGACCAGTAAAAAAGCATCATCACTGAAAAAAACTGAAAAAAAAATCAGTGTCAGCAGCTACAAGAACTCAGATTTCCACTTAGGGAAATCATACTATCTGCTGCATCTTTTGCTTTATAGATGAAAAGATAGCTTATCAAGAAAAGATAAGATCAATCATTCATTATTTTTGATCTGATGAAAGATTGGAAAAATAGATAACTAGTAGTTCCTTCTTTTCTTAGGTAAAATAAGCAATTTGAGCAATTATGACAAATTAAGATCAAAAACAACTACAAGACAAAGACTTTCAGCATCAAAGCTCATCAAATAAAACATAAAATAAGAACCATGAAAATCTTAACAGCTCTACAAATGACAAGTTTCCATCTTTAGATCTGTTATGTATTAATTCACAGTCACTTCAAACCCAAATTTAAACTTATACGTCTCATCTGAAAGAAACCTTGCAAAAACAGCGTATTCAGTTCCACCCATGAAACTTCTCTACCCCCTAAACATGCCTCTAACCTAATGAGAGTGGCATTAATTTGACAGCAATTTAAGAACGATTTGAAATCATTTAGAGACCTTTCTGTTTTGTGCTGTAGTGCTGATCAATGATTCCCCCTCAGGGTGTTATTCAAAAACACATGCAGCAATATTCCTTCCTGAATAAACACTGTGATATTGACCTGTTTTTCCTTCCCTGCAGCTTTTCTTATTTAGTCAAAGAAGAGTTAGCTCAGAAGACAGACATTGTTTGGGCCATTTGCTCAGAACAGGTTTCTTGTTTTTTTGGGCTTTATTACCATGACTCTGAAGACATGGGGCATATTTGTATGTGTTATAGAAAATTTGTCCATCTGGCATTTGTTTTGGGGAAACAACAGGTTTGTGTAAGATTTACTCATCTCATTTTCATTATGCATTGTACAGTATGATGATTCGATCACACACATTTGCACACAGGAAATAAAGGTAGTAGCTAAAAAAAAAAAAGAAAAAAAAAGGAATCAGGAGTTGGTGAAGAACTAAGCAGAGTGAAAATGAGATTGACCATGACATTAATCTGCTGGAGACAGAACAGTTGTGACTTTGATGCAACTGATTTTGCTCCATACTTATTTTTGTTCATGAATGAATCAGTTCTCTTGCAATTCTCTAAAGGGGTCAAGAAGAAATAAGTTGTTTCATGTTGAAGCTAAGCAGTAAACCTCAATACAGACAGATAAATTCTCCTTATACAAATGCAAAACAATAAACTTTTTTCACAACAAACACTTAAATGCACCTTGAACAGCCCTGCACAGATTAATGCTAAATGCTACCCCCCCTCCAACTGTGCAGTTGTGCCATTTTGCAGATCAGAAGTAAGATAATTGAGTATGCTACCCTTTCTCCCTCCTTTTTGTTGTTTCAAAGTTTTTCCATTTCTTATGTACAATCACACAGTTATCCAAGGTCAAACAGGACATACAGCAGTTTATATTTATTTGCTAATGCTCTTGATTTTCTTCTTTCCTTTGCCACCCACTCGATGAATCAACATCCTCCCCAGGGTTCAGTAGAGATGGATATACCAAAATTCCTAGGATACCACAATCAATAAAATATTGACAGATTATTTCTCTGCAATAAAAGAAAAAATAAAAATAAAGTGAATCCAACCCAAAGATTCACCTTCCATGATGTCTCTTTAAAGCAACCCTTACCGATGTTGCATTGTTACACTATTTTTTCTAAATAGGTTAAAATGCTACGAATGAGGCAATGGAACACTGAGATACAAGACAGACCCACCATTAATCAAAATAAAATATTATTCCAATCTCTAAATTTTCAATAAAAACTCCAACCAGTCCTCGCAGTGTGACCCCCGCCTAGGATTGGCCGAGGGACCTGCCTGTCAGACCTTTGCTTCCATATTAGGAGGCGGAGGGAATGGGGGGTGGCTCTTTGGAGTAAGGCGGGACTGTTGATATTCAAATAATTTTGCTGTGCTTTCTAAAATGCAAGAACGGTAAGGGCTGCCTTACGGACTGATCCAAGTATTTAAAATCATTCAGAGCTTTATTCACACTGAGGCGTAGTATGAAACTATTATTTCTGCTTGGTGTTGTGTAAAATTAGCTGTATTCAGAATTAGATGTGGGAATCAAACAGAAGGTACTGATATAGTTACTCAGTCTCATGTATACCAGGGGTCAGCCAAGAGTGCCAGTGACCTTTGACATGGTCTCTGTAGTATGACTCATCATTTCATGGAAGCTTTGAGAACTATTTTTACTTAAAACACTATAAAAGCAATAACTCTTAAAGCCCAGGCTATATTTTTTGTCAAATTTAGCAAATGATGAGTGGAACTGGTATCTGATGGTGGGAAAAGTGAAGGCGACTCATTCAGCAACTTGAGTGCAACCCTGAGATCCATGGGGGCCTTGTCTTAAACAGCGCACTTGCACTATATGGTGCACTTCTTTTGAGTGTAAATGCAGTTTCAGCTAAAATTAAATGCTCTTTAAAGTACTCAGATGCTGCCCTAATGATGGTCAAAAATCCAGTGTGGAACAAAGCACGCTGCTTGCACTAAACAGACGCTATTTTGCTGACATAGTGGAAGAGACGGGACTTTCAAACTGTTTTCAGAGCTGAATGATGGCAGAGAATGAAACGATGGTGACCCCAATACGGAGGCTGTGTTTTACTGATGTAAGTAACGTTCATGAAATTATTCAGATAAAATTACTAATGGATACTGTGGCGTGCTACCAAGCTGTTCACTTCCCGATGACAGTTATGGATCTGATTATTCGTTTGAGGCTGCGGTTATACCGACACGTAAATGTTAGCTGTTTTAGTGGTCAGTGCTAGTCTGTCACTTCCAGTAAGTGCAGTGCTCCATTCAGGTCAGCACTTGCCCACGATAGTGTGCACTACAGACGAAGTGCACAGTACGCACTACGCACTGAATTCCAGTCCACTCATGCAAATGCACTGATTAAGACACACTCCAGTCGTATAAGCCTGGGCTTCTTAGCAGAGCAAAGTTACTGTAGTAATCTACTGAAACGACTGGCTCAGCTGGTCACTAGCATGCAGAGGTTGCAACTAGCATAGCAAAGCTGAGATTAAAGCGTCAAACTGACTGCAGCTAATTTTGATGCACAGTTAAATCACAACAATTTAAGTTCCACTTCTGAACTTTGTCAGATTTCCACTCTGTGACCCTAAAAAGGATTAATTCAGCATTAGTTTTTACATCCTGTATCCTTTCTGAACCCTGTCCAGTGGGTGAAAGTCAGCCTGATCTTGACTCTTGTCTTATCTCTCTCTGTCAAGCTTTCTCTCTTTTTTCCCCTCACTTTCTCCAATAATGCCCTCTGCCATTTTTTTTTTTTTTTTTTTTTCGCGGAATCAGTAGAGGTGTGTTCAAAAGCAGCCAATATGTTGATATCAAGTTGCTGGCATGTTTTCCATAAAGAAAAATGCAGCTGTCACATGATGTTCCAGGCTGGAAAAAAAGTTGTGAAGTGCAATTTTTCAGCTTTTTGACACTCTGCAGGGCAATGACAACTCCAGGAATGTGTGTAATGAATGGCAGAGTGGCATCAAAATGAGCAAAGAAGCTCAGAATTTTAAGGTCAAAAACTTGTATGATGTTGCTTTAACATGAATTAACTGGAACTTCACTGTACAGAAAAGTCTGTACAGTGAAGTTAAATCTCCACATTCTTTATTTAGGGATAATTGGTTTTACCATGCAAAGTGAACATTCGCCAACTTTTCGATTCCCATCAAGGAAGTTGCATGCTTCAACATGCTAAAGGTAGGCCAGACAGTAGCTGATGCTGGGCTACATTAAGTGGCCAACCTGGTTGTGTGAGTGGTTGAATTTCTCCCCACTAGTTACCAATTTTGGCTTTTCACTGGGCCCAGTCAGCTGTGGTCAGGGTTCAACCTCTGTCAGTCTCAACAAAGTCCATTTTTATAGGCTGTGTGAGCTGCACTTGAAAAATTCTTCCAAGGTTTACTGCTTCATGTCCAAATGCCACATCATCAACAACAAAAATCTTGTTAACATCCCAGTGGAGTGTGTGAGCTACATGTCAAAGGAGACCAGGAACACTCATGGCCTTTTTCCATGTTTTTCTTTGTCCTGGGGAGCGATATTGCTTAAATTTGGCTACAAAATTAATTTGACTTGTGTTTTCAAGTGCTGTCATTTACTTAATAGCTGTTTGTCTCTACGTTACTGCTAATATAAAAAGTCTCAATTAGACAGTGACAAAGCTCTGACTAAAAACAGTTCAGCAGCAATTAGTTGAGCTGTGAAGGTTAAGCATCGATACCGATCAGTCTGCGGTGTGAGCTTCGTATAATGACTTGTTGATTTAGCTGTGTGTAATAAATGATGAAAACTGTGTAAGTACACTCACCAGAAAGGTTGGTTAAAATATCATACATCCAATTTATTGCAGTATAATGACTTAATGAGACGGTAACCTGTGAATTTGGTCAATGAGGATGAGAAAAGGAGCTGCTGGAGCAACAGGTTGTCCTTGGTTGGATGATATAGTTGTGGGAATGTTGGGTGTAAAGGGGGCTTGCTGGCAAACACAGTAGGGGAGTGTGGTGCTGGTCTTGTTCCCAGTCGGTCCAGGACCTGTGAGCACAAGGTGGACA
Source organism: Atherinomorus stipes (assembly GCA_023101725.1). NCBI lineage: Eukaryota > Metazoa > Chordata > Actinopteri > Atheriniformes > Atherinidae > Atherinomorus > Atherinomorus stipes. Next base: position 593,367 of record JALJCO010007983.1, on the reverse strand, counting down.
CCTCTCATCAGCCCCCGTTCCCACCCCTGCACTTGCCTTCCAGCCTCTTATTTTCCACATGATTAGCTGGCCACCTGTCCTCAGGCTGGCCCTTGGCCTGTGGGCCATCCGCGTCACAGCACCATTTAGCACTGGACAGATTTTCACCGAGACATGCTTCATCACGGATGGAAAAACCGTGTCAAAAATTATTCATCAAAGTTCTTATTAAAGTTTACTTTTTTTTTACCATTTTTCTTGTCAAATATCTGATCAATTTCTGTGTCATGTTTATTCATGTATTATCTCCTTGCAAACAGATGCATGAGTCATGATTTGATGAGTTTACAGACTAATGAATGAGATGGTGATGCCTCTGCAGAATGAACCAAACAATCAAGGATCCACATTTGAATGAACTCTACCCCCAGTTTCCTCTGTTTTACATATTTTTTGGGAGTGTAATTCTCATAAGAATCAGTGGAAGGCACTGTTTACTACAGAATAGCTGCTCCATAGCTGCAAAGCACAGCTCACTGCTGAACAGTCATGACTCTTAAACCTGCACAGATAACGCTAAATGAAGTGATTGGCTTTGGTAAAACCACACTGGATGTGTAGGCTGAAAATATGAATGGAGGATTTTGCTTAATAACCCAAAGTTAGTCTGCAAAATAATTTAGAATCATCACTTCTCAGTGAGGTAACGGTCCCATTGTTTAAGATGTTCGATCAGTCATAACCCTGACCTCTAATCATCCAACCACTGCTCACAACTGGTCTCGCCATATGATTCATGGTTGAATCCAGATTACGGATATATGATGTGTTTCTTGCACAAACTGACAGAGGCTGATTTTATCCGTCTTCTCTGAATACATTTTCCACCTGTTTGAACTTGTTGTGTGATGCAGAGTGGCACGGTGCGACACACCGTGCTACCCTTTGGTAATTCACCCCTGTGGTAATATATTTATGCTCCGCCAGAGCAAGGGATTGGCCCTGACCCATGTTGGCCTCACCCCTGACGTTAGTGGCTCTAGACAGTGCTGACGAGAAGAAGGTTACTAAAGAGGAGTGCACCGTGAGGTGTAAAAGACAAACGACTCAGAACTATGATGAGCCACTACATTAATAAACCATTGATCACCATGTTTGTATTCAGCCCCCTCATGATCATACATGTGTAATAAACCACTGAAATTCCATCACCACACTTTCGATTAACACAACGCTCTTCATGAATATTTGAAAAGGTTATTTGTCTGCTGTTTAAAAAAATCATGGGGCATTTCAAATTATTCTTGATATAAATTCTAATATGTTGAGGAATCTTTGAAAGGATGCATTAGCACAGTGAAGTTGTACAATGTGAGTGGAATAAAAATGCAGTAATATTTGTGATCATCTGATAACGCAGCTTGCTGTGACTCTCCGATATTCCAAAAGGTTCTTGTTAAAGTCGTGTTTCTGAGTGTGCCTTTGTCAGCTCGTCAGGCTATTAGATTCTCCACATTACATGACGCTGCACGGATTCTCACACGAGACTGTTCAATACGGATCCAGGCTTAATTGAAGACAGGTGAGAGTTTAGCAGAGGGGAAAAGGAAATAAAAAGAAAGAAAGAAAGAAAGAGAGAGAGAGAGAGAGGAGGCAAAGGGTGTGAGACAGAGTAAAGTTTTTCAAGTCTTTGTCCCTCCTCAATTTGCATGCCTAATGAAGCTGAGCAGAGTTAATAGTGGGTGTAATGACTTCTGACTGACTGGGCTGTGGGCTGCTGGGACACGAGAGGGCTCCGACCGGCTAGCCATGGAGTAAAGGGGGGCAGGTTGTGGATGCACTCGGTTGAAGGAAGAGCAGAATGAGCTAGGCTCACTGCTCGTATGAACTGCAGCAGCTTTACTCAGCAGTTCATGTGCTGGTGCTCACTTTTGATTAGGGATGGGCGATACCAACATTTTTCATGATGATACGATATCAGTAATTTATGGCGCTTTTTTTTTTATTGCTACCAATACTTTTGGCCCCTTTAAAGAAAACCATATGATTGTCCAGTTTGCATTAATATGTTGAATGCAAGAGAAATATTAATTATAAGTAAAACTTAAAGCAATTGCACAACCACAGAATGATGTGCGTTCATTTTCTACTCAATCTCATGCTGAGCAAGACTCTGGAGCACTTTTCTTTTTCCCCCAACTTTCATATAATGGAGGTCACTGGCGACTGAACCAAAAAGGTCCATAAAAGTCCACAAAAACTTGTCAATATTCCTCCATCCTGCTCGTCCAATGTAATCCAAGTGTCCTGAGTGGGTAGCGTCCAGAATTTACTCGAAACAACATCATTTACTATATTTTCATAGCCTAAACAGTAGTACATTGCAGTTTCTCTTTGCGCATTCGTGTGAGTCCACAACACTATGAAAGCCGCAGCGTTCAGTGCCTACTCTGCCGATACTGCAAGCGTTGAAGACGGAATTTGCTGTTTACATTGTGCTAAGAGCAAACAAGCTGCAGACAAACCGGAACAAACACAAGAGGGGTTGGGTTTTGATTTAAAACAAAGAAAGAAAGAAAAAGAGAACGTGCAATCTCGTGTGCCGCGGCTTCTGTGGTGTCGTGAACTCGCAGGGACGCGCTTCGAGGCAGCTACATGTAGTACTGTTTAAGCAATGATGTCATTTTGAGTAAATTCTGGACGCTACCCACTCAGGATACTTAGAATACATTGGACGAGCAGTATGGAGAAATATTGACAAGTTTTTGTGGACTTTTATGGACCTTTTTGGTTCAGTCACCAGTGACCTCCATTATATGAAAGTTGGGGGAAAAAGAAAACCTGTCCGATCTCCGGCTGCATTTGAGATGTAAAAAAAGTGCTTCAGAGTCTCAGCATGAGTGTGAGTAATGAACGCACATCATTCTGTGGGTGTACTATTCCTTTAAGAACAGAAGTACTGGAAAGAAATAATTTTAAAACAATATTGAGTTATATTCATGAAGAAATTAAACAAAAATAAGATTAAAAACTTATTTTGATTATCAAATAACTTAGGTACAGGGTAAGATTATTTAAATGTATTCAGCAGAAGATGTTCAAATATAAAATGTAAAAGTAATTTCATAAATTTACTAAAATATGATGTGCAATAACCTGCATTAAAGCACTGAAAGATACCAAAACATCATAATCACTAACAGTAGCAGCATCATCATGACAACTGATAGGCTACCAACATCATGTGATACAGAAGCGAGAATCTGGTTGCTTTCACACATCATTTCGTTTCCTGAAATTATTAGAAGTGAAAACAAATTGCACGTTTTTATCTGCGCAAAAACATATCAATTCTGACATTTTGTCTGGCTGGTATTGAAGTATCTATTCCAGGGTATCAATAGGCCCATCCCTACTTTTGATACGAGTGCAAAGGAGCTGGCATGAAAGAGTATTTGAAGGAATGAAGGCTGAGAAAAAGGTTGCAGTCAGTTTCAAGAGCAGATGCAACAAAGCTTTTCACTCTACGGTTAATAACAAAAGTAGTAAACACAAAATTAGATACAATATGGTGTTTAACACTGGCTCAGGTGTCTCACGAATGAAAAGTAGTGAGTCAAAATCTGCATGTTAATGGATTAAATCAGGACAGACTGGCTCCCATCTTTGTCTGATGTGGTGACTAAAAGCTAGTTTATGTGCTGCATTTTTAAACATCTAATTTTTCATTGATTTTCTTTATTTTAATAATTACAAATAATAATATGTAAGACCAAGAAGTCCATCATCATACGGCTGATTTAAAGTAGCGCTACCACATTAGCAATATAGTTGCATTTCATGTAAAATACTTGTACTTCACAGCACAGCTGGTATGCTGCATCTTAAATTATGCATTACTCACTTATTTGAATTCCCCTCACAACTTCTTGATATTTGTCAAACTTTATGTCATTATAGCTTATATATATTTTCTCCGATCATGGATGCATATAAGATAGTCTGTCTGCACTTTAAATGAATGAGAAACCTATTTAACCCTGTTCCAACCTGCGATATGATAAAAAATTAATGCAAGCTAAATGAAGGCAAACTAGACATTTCCTCAAATTGAAACGGGTAAGGAGGCCATTAAAAAAAGGTAATTAATTTCAGCTTTGTCACAGCTTACATCACAGTCAGGCAGGTTAAAGTGAATGATGAGCATGCCCCAGATCCCCTCTTATATTAACAGAACATGCAGGTTCTTAGGAGAAGCTATTTCTGTGCATTACTCCTCAGTGACCCATGCAGTAGGAATATGGCAAGACTTTTTATTGCTTTACCTCCAGCTTATAGTACAGACAACACCTTGACAATGTGCTTTAAATCTTTACAATGCAGACTAAAATATGGATAATTAAAACTTTAAAATCTGGTGATCAACGTTCCCACAGCTACAGTATCTAATCGTGTCGTCTTTTTTTATGGATTTATTTTTTCAAAATCTTCGAGCCGATATGTTTTCCTGCTTTTCTGGCACATTTCACAACGAATTCAAGCTGGCACCATCACCCACACTGGTCACGGTGTGCCAACACTTCTGCTGGCCGCGGGACACGCACACATGTTCAGGCACACCCGCGCACACTCGCTGTCCTGATGGCCACAGATGTAGCTGTGACCAGCCCGTCTCCGCCAGGTGTTACTTTATAGCTGTGTCACTTTGAGCCTGACTCCATCTGCCACAGTCAGCAGGAGAAAAAAATCCTAAAACAAACTGCTTTTTACAGCATGTGAACACGAGAAGAAACACACAAACATAGATATGCTGGACATTCTGATCATTTACTTATCTTTAGTATTATTATTTTGCAAAGTTTGATGAAGGCTGAATTTGGGTTTGGATAAAGATTTTTTTTTAAAACAAGATTTTAATTGTAATTTATTTTGGTTCCCTTCATTAAGCTCCATATGCTTATCCTGAAATCTGAAAAATAGTGTTAATCGTGCAAAAAATATGTTTCTTGATCACATACTGTATGGCCAATTTTCTTTCTTTCTTTCTTTCTTTCTTTCTTTCTTTCTTTCTTTCTTTCTTTCTTTCTTTCTTTCTTTCTTTCTTTCTTTCTTTCTTTCTTTCTTTCTTTCTTTCTTTCTTTCTTTCTTTCTTTCTTTCTTTCTGTTAACTTTTTTTGTTTCAGTACTTTGAAATTTTGAGTTTCTGATTCATTTTGATGCTACACTGATATTCATTATGCACGTTTCTGGAGCTGTAATGCTCTGCAGCATAGTCGGAGCTGAGAACACTATTGAGCTTTTCTTCCCATCATGTAACAGCTAAGTTTTGCTTTACAGCACCACAAATGCTTTCGGGTATCAATACTTCAATATCAATAATCAAAACATTCATTCATTTATTTTCTGTACCACTTGTTTAATTCGGGGTCGTGGGGGTTGCTGGAGCCTATCCCAGCTATTATCAGGTGAGAGGCGGGGTACACCCTGGACAGGTCGCCAGTCTGTCGCAGGGCCTAATCAAAAACAAAATCAATAAAAATCTTCTTAAATGTGCAATAATCAAGAGGACATTATCAGAGGATGCAAAGAAAATGACTAGAGAAAGAGCTGAATGTATGTGAAGAAGAGGCTTTTGTTAGGGGGCCCACAGTGTGAAATCTACTATAGTTTAGTAGTACTGCCTTATAGACATGTTTCACGGCCAGAACCATGGGAGCTGCCATGTCTACTAGTTTGTAGGACTTCGGTTAACGAAGTTACATGGTATTTTCCACTGAGGACATACACAAATAACACATATATGAAGAACTCCTGAACTTGATGATTGAAAAATGAATATAATGAAACCCAAAAAGGCCTCTGGGGCATATGTGGCATATGTGGTTGCAGTAGCTTTTGAAAACAAATAAATATGTATGTTGTAAAGTGAGCAAATTTGCCATAGGACAGCAGATGCGCAGCTGTAAGACAGACCGGGTCCAGCTATACAGATGGAGCCCGCAGTCTCCACCGCTCCATCCTCCGTAACCACCATCCAAGCCAGGACTCATTGAGACACGGGCTTGGTTGAACATCTACCTTCATGGACACTAAACTGACGCGTTTGTGTCGGCTATCCTGTTTAGTTGTAACATTAGACCATTTCATCATACTATCCTCTTAGTTCAATATCGTAGCTGGGTGAGGAATTAATAAAACACCTTCTTCTATAAGAAATAAATGAGAATACTGCTATTTTAGAGACATCACTATTCAGTGTAATGAATGCAGATCTTACTCGACCTGACATGGTTATCAGAAATTGATTGACTGCGGAAGTACATTGGTGTCAGAACCAGATGTGCTCAGGTTACCAGGATCGGCTCTGGTCCTGCGCCTGCTGATGACATCATGCTATATAACTGGTTTAAAGTTGGCTGGATGTCCGGATAAATTACAGAAGTGGTTTTCACGGGAGATTTTTGTTGGAATCATTGACGAATTTTACAAGGAATATTATTTTCTTTATCGTAAGTGATTTACAACAGCTGTATCCCCTTCATTAAATGTCCTGAGAGCTGAAATAATAATGCCAGATACAAACAGAAATGAAGAAAACTGAGAGGAGCTGATAACTTTGTGTATCTGACTCCTGTGAAATGGTGCTTCGAGTGCAGCTTTCTTTTTATTCACAGTACATGAAACACAAATATAGAACATGTACATTGCAGACAACAAACAGTACAGTATACATTGTTACAGTGTTATACTGTATATTCCTGATGTCCCCTTATGTTACATGTAGTGCCACCCCTTGACAGATGAGGGCACACATACCATTGAGAGATAACTATGGGTATGTAAGGAAGAGTGGGATATGAGGGCGAAAGGATAAATAAAAATGGCTGAAGTTGCCAACATGGATTGGCTTTATGCATTTATGAAAATCCCGAGACCTAAAATATTACAGACATCGTATCAAATCCCTGCCCTTTTCTATCACTTCAGGTGCTGTAGCGTAGCTGCTGGAGGGTGACGTCATCGCCAAGCGCAGGCCCCTGAGCCAATCTGGTAACCCGAGCACATCTGGTACTGACACTGGAAATGTCCATGAAACTTGTCAATAGACTGATCCGGCCAAACGCCGCAACTAGACCGTCTGCCATTGCAACGGGGGCGTTTCTGTATATGTGTAATTAGAACAGATGAGAATCGGACTTTTTTCTTAACAACATGGAGGAAATCTGGAAGGACGTCACATTCCTGGTTGTTGGAACATCAGAGGAAACTTTGTGGTAATGAGCGAAAAAGAAGATCACAGACATTTATTTCATGAAGATTTCTGCTGTCTGTGACAAAACTGGACACTGCTCCGTCCACTGTGTATGAGTGTGTTCGTATCGGGAGGAATGTTGGACACACAGAGCAGAGGAGGAATAACTTGCTGCCACAGCGGAGAAAACATTGGATTTAATCCCCAACAACAAAAACACGGTAAATTACGGTGAACACTCATTAATCTGACACTTTATTTCACGTATCTATGCTCCTGAAAATGACGCACCGCATAACTTTATTATGCCAGCTAATGCTAACAGAGACAGCTGTGGTGTTGTTGAGAGTTAATGACTAATCTGGGAGATATTGTGAAATATAACGTTATTTGCTCTGATCAGGGCAACGTTGGGAGCAGAAAATAAAAACAGTTCAGTCAGAAACACAAACGGATCAGGAAGACGGTGTCCTGCAGCATTTAGTTTCATCTAGTTTACATGAGAAGGCTACGTAGCCTGTACAGTCCTTAAACAATACCAAAAGCCAAATATGTGATAAAATAGAAAAGTAACCACCTTTGAAAGGGTTTAGTTTTTTAAACTTTGATAAGTAATCGCGAGATGTGCTTGTTACTCCAGTGTGGCTTGTCATTAAAGCCAGTTTCCGGAGATGAATAATAGTTTAAATTAATGATCCGATGTACAAAAATAAAAAATAAAAAATGAATGAATGATTGAATGTATGTATGTATGTGTCAGAATACATAGATCTGTGGATAACATACCTATAGGTTATTTTGACCTTAGACGACTGTCCAACGTTGTAAATCCAGATATTCACACTGCTTTCCATGTTGGTAGATGGGAGGTAACTGGAACTTGTCCCCACCTTAATGGCGGCGCCGCAAGATGGCGCCACACACAAAACGCTCATCGGATCAGTCTGTAGGTGTAATATGTAACATTAAAAAACCCAAAACAAAACATCACTCTGGACCAGTGGACTTTCATATTTAAAAATAAGCCAAAACCAAAATTAAAATCTAACTTAAAGCCCCAAAACAACAAACAACTAATTCATTTCTAGAGGCAGTTAAAAACTTACTAGCACGTACCAATATTCAATAGTTTCCCTTTGTTTGTTGGAATCTTTTTCCACTTTTAAAGGTGTGTTGCTGGGAGTGAAATAGCCAGAGGGATACCTGCTTCACAGGATCCAGGCTTGCACAAACACAATCATCCTGGACAAATAAAATGAAAAGCCTGAAAGCAGGGAATTTGAGGCAGGCACGGGGAGAGGCTACATGCTCAGTTCGGAAAAGCAAAGCAGCGCTCCACATTCACAGGCAACCATTTCCTACTGTTTCAAGTTTTTAGATAACATTTACTGGAACTTAAAAGATGAACTGCTCAGATTTTGTTAGTTAAATTTTTAAGTCATGACAACCTGGAGCTCATCCACTTCTAAGCCTGGAGGGAAATCACGAATGTAGCCTACATGTGTGAGCTAAATGTGGTTGAACAATAACTACTGTATTACTTATCTTTTGGCCAAACTGAAATGGAGGCAATTTTTATAACATGAAATAAAATAAAGAAGTGGACATGCTTTAAGTCCAAATCCACTGTGACACAAACACATTCCTTAAAACTACATTTAAAACCACAGTTAAAGAGCAGAAGAAGAAACAAATGGAACTGTAACTGTTTGGACCACAGACTTTAAAAAGAATGGACGTAGTATCCAGTCATGTCTGAGTAGGGGAAAGTGAAGCCAGTTGGGTGTTTACCACTGTCGCCATCTTGCTGTGTTGCGTGCGTCATCACTTCTGGAAAATACTAAAATGGGCAAAGGCAAGGCGGCTCCAGTCCATAGGGCAAATGCTTTACAGCCAAGCTAATGCTAACTGAGCTAATCCGAAGTGAACAGGAACGAACAAAGATAGGCGTTTTAGGCTGAGGCCTTCCTGGGAGCAAGCAGGGAGATAACTATTAGCCTCCATGGCTAAAAGAGGCACCCGGTCTGCCTCCTGTCTATTAAAAGGACACACCCCTAATTTTGTGTAATTTCATGGTTAAATAACATCTAAATGGATGAGTTATTAAGAAATTCACCCCCCTCACCGTTGACATGAAGGGAAACTTCATGACCTATTAAAACCAAAAATGATTTTTGAACCAGGCTGTAAACATGTTTATTTCTGCTGTGAAGTTGGCCTTTTTAACATGGGAGTATGTGATTTGCTCTGTTTTGGAGCCAGCCCCTAGTGGATGAAGAGACAATTACAATTATTTAACTTAAAGGTTGAATGGAAAATGGACAGAACAGCGACATCACGTGTGTCTAGATTGTAGTTGCAACGGCAGAATAACAACTCCAGCCGCTGGGATGCCAGATCACTGCTGATACGCAAGTGACCAACAGTCTGCAGCATGTCCAACAAGTAACACAGAGGAGTTTATAACTGACAGCCAACGTTAGCCACGTTAGCAAACAAGTTAGCTTACCGATCCAGGAGAAAAGTCACCATTTCCGTGTTTTGACGCCGTGGAAAACGTTTATGTGGGTCCATTTAGTGAAGTCTTCACCTAAATTTACTCCAGGTTTTGCTTTTCTCAGGTCAATCCTCTTCAGAAACAGATAATAACATCTCCAGGGCTCTGAAGAAGCTGCTTCACTCGCTGTCTCCACGGTTTCCCCGTGTACCAGCCTAACTGTGCCCAAAATATTGTTTCCACACAGAGATCGTATTTGGCAACCCACAATGGCGGCGTGTATTGGCTTATAGACGTAAATATGATGCCATTATTGAACCTGTAAAAATTTATTTTATAATTATTTTTAGGCTAAATATAATTTTTATAGGAAATGTTTTTTCATTCTGTACCTGCCCCAAACGACCTGTGGAGGTATTATTTTTTTTTAAAATATAGCTTTTAATAAGAATGTTCCATATTCAACCTTTAACATCTGGGCTTCACTCTTTTACAGCAGTTTGCCCCTTGTTTTGGACATACAAAGGAAGATACTCCATTTTTTCTGTGATATTTTTTGCCATTATGGATTCAAGATACCATCAAGTTTTCTGATGCATTGTTATAGCATTGCCTCTTTTATAATCATAATTGTATAATCATAATTAATCACACTCTCTAGTATGAGGATAATGTTGTTTACTTGAAGAACCAAACCTGGGATCGAGTCACTGGCATTGAATCCTAATAGCATTGTTTGGGCTCAGTGATCTGTCATCCCACCAACAGGTAATGTGATAGTAGAGGAAACAGGCAGCGCAATTAGATTTGTGTTGAACAGTGGGGCGTGTTTCTCTCCACCGCATGCTTTAATTTTTAATCACAGTTGTTCTATTTCGGATCACACCTGAATTGACACAGCGTTCCAGAATTTGTGACAGAGCAAAAGGTCGACCCCTAAAAGTGATCAAGAGATGGAGATGCTCATCACTGCTTCATGCATATTTATACTTTATTTAATTATATGTAATGAGGGGGGTGTATTTGATGTGCACACTGCTCTTAATCAAGAGCTCTGGGTGATTTTTCAGCCTTCCCGAGACAGACATCTTCCAAACATTTATGGTAATTTGGTATTTGAGATGCAGACGCTGGGACTATGTGAGACTAATTGCTCACATTCCTGATACAATGAAGCTCCTAATACTTGATGTCATATATAATAAATTGTCTTATTGTTTTTCTGCCTGTATTCTATCTTTACTGCTTTGAACAATGCAATCATATCTCAGCCGTTAGAGGCCACATTATGCAAAGAAACTTTGGGAGGGAAAAAAATGCAGAGAAAGAGAAGAGTACAAGCTAGCAATAATGGATGTAAACAATATTCACATATTCACAAATCGGCTTTGAAAAAGTTTTATGAGGAGGGAAATGCATACCTTGCTTGTTAGACCTTGAGATTACACACACTGTGTTGTGGTCAGAGAATCACTGAGCAGAAACATAACTGTGATTGTTTACAAGAAATCTCCACAGGGTACTATAAGTATATTTCACCGTCTGAAATTATCTGTTTTTTTTATCTGAAGTGAAATCTTTTTAGAGAGGAAACCTGGTTGCACCCATGGAAGCAAACACTGTTTTGTAGCCAAAAAATTGAGACACCACCACAGAAATAGCAGGATGTTAACTTTTGGAAAATCAGACCTCACTTTGACCTGGGATGCTGGAAAAATTAGGAGCAGGTGAACAAAACAAATCACTGCCCTACATAGGTGGGTTTAGCCCATTTTTTACCCCTAAATTGAATTCCGGCACCTTAAAATGTTACATAATATACACGCAAAAAACTGATTCAAGCCCTTCTTAAAGGTGACAAATATTTTACGCTAATTTAGCAGTCAAATAAAACTATATTTTTTTTACATAAAGTTAAATGATTTCATAGCAGGGTAGCAGAATTCCTGAATCTCTCTATCCCCAAACTACTGTCGAAAATATATAGATTATTATTAAAACTGGATGATTCAATTTCCCTTCCAACTTGGAAGTGGGAGGCTGACTTGTCCAGAACCCTTAACCAAAACACATGGACACAGATATGTTTAAACACGTTCCTAATGACTAAAAACTCAAATATACAGTTGATACAATTCAAGGTTTTACACAGAGTACATTACACAGGACAGAGGATGTTCAAGATGGGTCTGTCACCTTCAAATATTTGTTTGCACTGCAATGAGAATACAACAGACAATTATCTTCACGCCTTGTGGTCTTGTCCACCTGTCCAGAGGTTTTGGCTTCAGGTGTGTGATGACATGTCAACGTGGCTCAGGTGTAACTTTCCTGCAAGCCCCACACTGTGTTTACTGGGGGACTTGGATGAGATCAACACGGTAACCAACTATGCACATATGATACTTACTGTATTATGTATTGCAAAGAAAACTATCTTGGTAAACTGGAAATCCAAAAATAATCTGAGCATTAGCCAGTTTAGGAATTTCTTAGTAGACCATATCAGTATTGAGACGATGTCTGCCTCCTCTAAGAACCAGTTAGATGAATTCCACTCCCTCTGGTCCCCTGTGATTAGCTCCATCACTTAACGTTGGTGTAGGGAGAGCCGCCTCGGCGATGTGGGGGTTGGGTGCCGGCGAGTGCTTGATGGCTATGGATCCCTGGCGGTTGACTTGGGGGGGGGTCTGGGCTGCCTCGCCGCTGGGGCGGGGCTGTATCCAGCCCGATGGGGGGCATGGGGATCAGCGGTCGGGGCTGCTCTGCGGCGGTGGGCGGGTCGCTGGTGGGGCCCTGGCCGGTGGCTGTCGGCTGGCGCCGGGTGGCCGGGGTCGTCCCGGGGCGGGGGGGGCGGGGGGGTCCTGGGCCCCGGTGCTCCGGGGTGGCCCCTGCCTCCGGGGCCGGGGGACCCAGCTTGGCGCTGGGGGGGGCGGGCCGGCGGGACGTGCCTCCTCTGGATTTGGCCGGTCCTCACGACCTGGTGACGTCTAGTCACTGCGCCGGGGGGCCGGGGCGCCTCTGCTGTGTGCGTGCGGGTGTGTGTGCTGGTGGGGGGTGTGTGTGTGGTGGGGCTGGGGGATGTATCGTTGTCGTGTCTGTGTCGGGATGTGGGCATCCGGGATGTTGGTGTCGCGGGAGCGGCTATGTGGGGGGTGTGGATTTCCCCTGTGCTTGTCCTGCGTGTGGGGCTCTGGGGGTAGCGGACGGAGCTGCGCTTTCCGCCGGGGTGCTTGGTTTTCGGCGGACCCGTGGTCATGTCGTGTCGTATCGATGTTGGGGTGTCTGGCGTGGCTGTCGGGGTGTGGGGTTTTGTCCATATCGTTCAGCTCTAGTGTGTGGAGGTGGGGGGTTGCGGGGGTGGCCGGGTCTTTTCCGCGCCCGGTGCCTGTCCCGCCCGGCCGCTGTGTCGGCTGGGGCTGGCCTGCGCTGGTGGTCTCGTGCGGGTTGGTCTCGCGTGGTCCGGGGGCTGGGGGCGGTGGGCTTGTGGCGTGGGGGGGGGCTGGTGGCCCCGTGGCCCCCGTCCTTGGTATGTGTGGGTGGGTGTGTGACTGGAGGGGGGGCGTGAATGCGGTTGTGTGTGTGTGTGGCTGCCTGTGGGGGTGTGTGGAGATGGGTGGGTGGGTGGGGGGTGCATGGATGATGGGTGTTTGGGTGCGGGGGTGGTGGTGCATTGGTGGGGTTTGTGTGTGTCGGGTTGGGGGGGGGGAGGAAAGGGGGGAAAAAAAAAAAAAAAAAAAAAAAAAAAAAAAATAGCAGCTCTGCGTGCCTCTTGGGGGGTTTGCGAGGCCTGGGGATGTTGGGCCGGTGACTCTGGCCCCTCCGCCGACCCTTTCCGCTCCCGTCCCTTTTCCCCCCTCCCTGGCCTGGCGTGGTCGAGCCCCCCCAGGGGCCGAGGCTGGCCCCTCTGTGGTGAACGCCGGACGCCGGGCCGTGGGGGCGGCCATGCCTGCCCCTTCTGCCCTGGGGGGATCCCGGGAGGCAGGGGTACCTAATGCCGGTAACGGCTCTCCTTCCAGGGGGGAATTCATACCCCCCTGGTCTCCTTTCCCAAGACCCCCCCCCCCCCTGCTCTACCTCACACACACACACGTAGGGTTTTGGGGAGGGTGCGTGTCAAGCGGGCGTGGTGAGGGAGGGCACCAAAGTGCCTTTGCTTGCCACGTCTAGAGGCAGCCTGCTCCCCAGTTTTAACCACACTTAGACACCTAAACAAATAAAATAACAACAGCTCACAACCACTTCTGAGGGGCGGGCCATATAGTGTGTGGAAGGAGGGAGGGGCCGGTTGGGGGGTCATGCCCCCTACGCGACCCCACTCCCGGCATGACTTGGCACTGCCCCTTAGTTTTAACTGCAAACAACACACATCTTACACACACAGTCATGAGCGGGGGGTGGGGGGGGACAGGGTCCTTTCATACCCCGGTCTCCCGGGCGCTACTGGGGGGGGGAGGGGGGACAGTGGCTACTTCACGTGCCAGTGGTTAAGGCTGGCTGCATTGCGGGGGACCTGCTGGCCTGGGGGACGCCTGGCCTGCTGCGTCCGGGGGTGGGGGATGGGGGTGGTGGTGGGGGGGGAACGTGTTGGGGGCTTGGAGCTCGCGGCTCCTTCCCCGGCCCGGGCTACCACTCAGGAGGCACGAGGGCATGGGCAAGAGAGAGGTGGGTATGTGAGAATGATGAATGAGAGTGTGAAAGAGGAAATGTGGGAGGGAGGAACTTGGGCTGGAAGAGGGAGGAGATGTGGGTAAGTGGTTGGAGGAAAGGGGGATGGAGGAAGGAGTGGCATGCTCGTGAGTGTCTATTAGGGATGGTCATGAGGGGCTGAAGGAAGGAAGGGCGGGAGTGTGATAGGTCAGAGGGATGGGCGGGGCTGGACATGTAAGGGGGGACTGTATGGGGTATTGGGGGTATAGGGAGGTGGGGGCGTATGTGTGGGGGGGTGGGGGAGGGGTTGGTGCAGTTATGTGGGGGGAGTGCATGTGTGTGTTAGAGGGTATGAGGAGGTGGGGGTAGGTGTGGACGGTAGAGGGAGGAGAGTGTTGGGGGTGGAGAGAGGAGTGAGTGTGGGTATGTAAGGTCAGAGAGCGGAGTGGGTGGGTGTATGTGTGGGTGGGGGGGGTACACGGAGGTGTTGGGTAGGGCTGGGCGGTGTGGGCGGAGGTTCGTATCTCGGTATCCGTGCCGGGCATCTTGGTGTCGGTGTGGTGCGGTGTGGCTGCGGGTTGGTTGGGGGCCGGGCGCTTTGGTGGGGGGTGCGGTTTTGTTTGTGGCTTCCGGGGCTTTTTGTGCGGGGCGGGCGCAGGGGGATCTGTATCCTGTATGTGGTTGCTCTTGCGGTATTGATGTCTTGGGTGCCTGTGTCTCGATGTGGGGGCGGTGACGGTATATCTTTCAGCCCTAGTGTTGGGGTAGGTGTGTGGGGAGTGTGTGTGCGAGCGTGGTGGCGGGGTAGGGGGTGGTAGAGGTGGTGGCGCCCTGGTGTCAGGTGTATGGGACAGGGACTTTGGGGTGGGGGCTGGCCTGCCCTGGGGGGGCGTCGTCTGGGGGGGTCCGGTCCTCCTGGGTTTCGGTTGGGCCGCCCGGGTCCGGGGGGGGTGGCTGCTCCT
Source organism: Atherinomorus stipes (assembly GCA_023101725.1). Lineage (NCBI taxonomy): Eukaryota > Metazoa > Chordata > Actinopteri > Atheriniformes > Atherinidae > Atherinomorus > Atherinomorus stipes. The sequence goes on along the minus strand of JALJCO010007983.1, from coordinate 578,027 downwards.
GGGCGCTTGGGCCCTGGGCCCGGCGCTGTCTACGCTCCGGGGGACGCCCGGCGCCCGGTGGGGTCGGCAGCTGCTGGTCTTGGTCCGCTGGGGCCTGGGCCTCCAGACTGCGGGGGCTCCGGCTGGGGCCGCCTTTTGCCGCCCTTCGGGGGATGCATGTCCGCTCTTTGGGGGGGGGGGGGTAGCTGGGATCTGGGCCTCTGGGTGGCTGCTGGGGGCCTGGGTCGTGAGCCCTGCGGGCTTCCTCCTCCTTGCGGAGACGAGGCTGCATCTGCATGACTGTATCACCACGGAGCACCCTTTATTATGCATGTTGACACTGTGACACTACTTCCCATTGCGATGACTAGGTTGTACCTCTTCTCTACTTCCCATTGCGATGACTAGGTTGTACCTCTTCTCTACTTCCCATTGCGCTGACTAGGTTGTACCTCTTCTCTGCGTAGTTCTGCGTGTGTTTGTATGATCTGAGGATATTTAAGCCACCTGCAGGTCCTCCTGTAGGGGATTGCTTGTTTTGTTTTCCAACAGAGACCTTGGTTGTTTAAGGATCGCGGTACAGATGTACCAGTGAACTGTGTAAGTGGATTCATGCTTTCTCTCCTCTCTCTCTTCCTCTTCCTTACTCCTCTCTCTCTGTTTCACTTTCTATCATTACCTCTGTTAACTTTCATTTCTCCCTTGTCAGGCCCAGCAGTATGAAATGGAATGGTGTAATAGACAAATGTTTAAATAAAGAAATAAAATGAATAAACATGATATCAAGTGGAGCCTTATATTCATAAAGCTCCGCTTGATAAAGCAAAACTGTTCAACAGAATAAAGCAATCAGATTTCCATTCTGCTTGCTTCGATGCTGGACAGGACAAGTAGGAGAAAAGAAAAAAAAAAAAAAAAAAAATGATTTCATAGCAAACATTCTTGGATTCGTCAACTCAAATTCAATGAGTTTGATGTGCTTATTTACACATTTCCCATTATGCATTGCGGAACCCCTTGTTCTTTTCTGCACCATGAGTTAAATTTCCATGTAATCCCATGACTGTCTCCCACTCTATTCGTCATTTCTTATCCGTGGATTAACAATGCTAACTTTTGTCTTAAGCTACGGCAACTGAGCATGCCTTCAGCTATGAAACTTACCTCTAACAATTTAGCAGTTCACTCAATGAGTGACCTGAATTGATTTGAATATCCTAACCTCTATTCTCAATCACTTTGATTTGAATACTTCTAATAAGGAAGTGTAAGCCATCAACTCCACTGAACTACATTATTTTATGTTGAAGTAACTAACCCTAACCCTAAATCATTTACATTTATTAAATGTGATTGTATCAATTTAAAGGTAGAGTCCGGAGTTTCCCCCTGAAAATAAATGTTGGACTTGTGCAAGTGAAATCTGTCTTAATCTGCGCCTTTGGACCTCTTGTGCAGTGGTGAGTTTGTTTGCAACTCCCTCTCCCCCTGTCTGTAAATCACCTTTTCCCTTTGTTGTGGTGTGTTTGAGACATTTTTTGGTCATGTTATGGCCGCCAGTTACTAACTTCATCTCTTTCATTTTACATGAAAATCCTCCTGCTTCCCCCCTCCATTCTGATTGGACCGGCACCACACCACCATCATCTCCTCCCTCTTTACCTGCTAATTACTCATCAGTCACACCTGGACAAACTGGCTGACAGCTACAAGAGAACAGGGAAGTCAGTCAGTCATGGGCAACTGTTTGGCCTGGAAACAGTTTGTCCTTAGTTTTTTTCTTTTGTGTTTTTTTGGTGAGTTTAGTTTGTTATCTTTGGGCTTCTTCAGTTTGATTTCCCGGTGTTTTGTTGTTTTATGGATTTAGTTGTTAGTAGTTTAGGTCTTGAGTTGTGTTGGTGTTTTACACTGGTAGTTTGGATGGGATAGCTAAGCCTTGTTTTGTTATAATTGCGTTTTGGTTACAGTTTTTTTTTTTTTTTTTTTTTTTTTTTTTAAGTTTATTGGTGCTGCCCTTATTGGTTCTCAGCATTCATAGTTTAGGTTTGTGTTGGGGTTTACCCCTTTTGGCTCGTCCTTAGTTTAGGCTTTGTCAATTTCATTCATTTGAGCAGCATTACTAACCACATCCCCATCCATCTCCATTTCAGATTTTCAGCTTACAGTTTCCCAGTGTTTTGTTTGACTTAATTGCCTGCGGCTGAAACCAGTCTTTTGTTCACGTCCCTGATCCCTAGCTGAGCTGGGGCGTAATGGGTGGAGATTTTTGTATATATCGCCAGCCAATGACATAAGCTCATTATTAGAGCAAATGCCAGTCAAAGAAAAAAACAGCAGACGCTGCAAAGAAAAGGAAGTTCTTTGCAGTGAAGAGCTTTAGATAGTGCACGTTGGAAAATCAGGGTTAGTATTACTTGGGGTTTTACCCACACTCAGCCTGACTATCGCCATGTATGAGGTACATGGCAGGTCAGTCTGGGTTCCTTCCGTTAGAGACGAATTTCCAATAGGGGATTATCACGCTTACCGGAAGTTCACGGTATTTGGACACTTCCTCTTCCGGGCCATGTTAACGACAGCCGTTCCTGCTCTGTTATACTGTTTAAATCGGATAAACTCCAAACATACTTAAGTTTTCATTCTAGACTGAAGTGATACTAAGGAAGAAGTGGATCAAAGTGATCGATTCGCCGCGGTGAAGGGCCGAGCTTTATAATAAAACACACGTTTGTTTGTCCCCGGTGGGGCACAACACCGGCACTTCACAGCATGCTAGCATTAGACAGGTAGCGTTTACTGACGTGCTTAACATTGTGCGTCTTAAAACACACAAACATCTGAAAATCGGGTCTGTACCCCCCCGTTTCCAGTGGAACAACTGGGGACTGCCAAGAAAGGAGACGCTTTCAGATGCTTGTGTGTTTTCAGCCGCACAAAGTTAGGCACGTTATCGAGCTGGCTAATGCTAACCTGCTAACAGTAGTCCGTCAGTTACTACTCTGTTAAACTTTGTAAATCGGATAAACGCCAATGCCAAGTTTTCATTCCAGACTGAAGTGATGCTAAGGAAGAAGTGGATCAAAACGACTGATTCGCCGCGGTGAAGGACCGAACTTTATAATAAAACGAAGCACGTTTGTTTGTAGCCGGCAGTCTGCACAGTCGTGTTGGCAGGCTAGCATTAGCCAGCTCGATGACGTGCCTAACTTTGTGCGGCTGAAAACACACAAGCATCTGAAAGCGTCTCCTTTTTTTGGCAGTCCCCAGTTGTTCCACTGAAAACAGGAGGGTACAGACCCAGTTTTTAGACGCTTGTATGTTTTCACAAGCGAAAAGTTGGTAACGCCAGCTAACGCAAGCTTGCTAATGCTAGCTGTGGTGTAGTCTGCATCATTGAAGTGCCGACTACAGACATACGTGCAACCTTGTTTTATTTTAAATTTTGGTCCTTCACTCCGACAAATCGCTTTCATCCACTTCTTCCTTAGTGTCTTTTCAGTCGGGAATCCATGAAAACTTAGGTACGGCTGGCGTTGTTTATTAGATGTACACAATGGAACAGAGCAGCAACATCGAGACTTGGATTGAGCCATTCCTGGCCCGGAAGAGGAAGCTTCAGATGTTTCAACTTCCGGAAACCGGAACGCGAAAGCGTGATAATCCCCTATTTGAGACCAGAGGTGGGACTAACGGGAACAAATTGAACCGGAGAGAACCAATCAGAGAAACATGGAAATGACGCAAACATCTTTTTGTAAGAGGAAAGCCCTCAAAGCAGCAAGTTGTTACAGTCTTAAGGATGTGCAGCTCATTTAATACATCAGAAAGAACATCATTATATAGTCGCTCCTCTGCAGCCGCCATTCTGTTTATAGTTCTTTAACTGAAACATCAATATAAAATGGAGATAAACAAGAGGAAGGTTAGTGGTTGAATCTCTGGCTCCTTGTGTCAAGTTGTCCTTGAGCAAGACACTGATAACTAGTGGTGGGCACTGAGGAGAAATTATAAAATGTTTTGTGCAGTGGCATAAAAAGAACCTAACATACGCGTGTATTCTGCCCTGATGTAAAACACAAACAGCATTTTTACTGGAGCGGAGGTAAACGCAGGACTTCTCGTTTCAGTCATCACTGATGATGATGAGCTGACACTAGCCATAAAGTAAAAAATGAAAAATGACTTTACTCATCCATTCTCCACATGGTATTATAATAATAATAGTCTTTATTTGTAAAGCTTCTGTTCTTTGATTACATAAAAGTATGAGTGACACCTGATCCTGTCTCATCATCTCCCAATCATTTCTCCACAGAGGATGACTCGAACATGTATACTACACTGTTAAATGTTTCTATGTATTTGAGATAAGGGACATTTACCACAGTGAGTACAATAATACCAGATTTCAGTTTTCTGACAATAGCATCCTATCTGTATGGATTGCCATGGTAACAATGTAGGCATCAGTAACAGTGCATCTACTGTATGCTGGTGGTATGGCTCTCAAATAGTAAGGTCTCTCTATGCGAATACCCCTTAAATGCCAGCATCTACACTACTCACAAAAAGTTAGGGATATTCGACTTTCAGTTATAACTCAGGAAAATATAAAGTGTTCATATTTAACCATTGAACAATGTACATGTGCATCTAAACGTTTAGAGAAAGTCTAATTCAGTTCATGTGGACAAGTCGCAGTGGATTTTAAGTTAATTCTGGCATCATACAAAAAATACCAAATATCCCTAACTTTTTGTGAGTAGTGCATTTACTTCGGCATCTGTCTGTGAGCTGTTGTTTTTTGCTAAAAGCAGCTCTGCACTCTTGTGCTGTAACACAGATTTTATGCCATCAAAGTGTTCCCAGTTGTAAGTGATGCGACACAAACTGTGAAATCCAGTTTAAGTTGCCAGTTGCCAGTCATGCTGTATGAATCAGATTGACAAAAATCTGATTATGTGCAGGTTTTTTGAAGATCAAATGTTTAATCTGGATACCATCTGGATATTCAAAAAGTGTTAATTTGACTCAGTTAGCTGAACATAATATCCTGTTCACATATCTAAAAACAGAAAAGCCCAATTTTTTTTTATTAATCTCCAAAGAAAAAAAAACTAGCTCCAGTAGATTTATCATTTGAATATTGAATAGAAATAGATAAATAAGAAGACGTAGGCCTTTTCTCTGGGCAAGAATCTCTTGCTCTGGCTCTAATTACATTGGAGCAGAAGAAACCTCTGACTGTAGGGGACATGAAGCCAAGTTTGGCAGGTAAATGCAATTTTTTAATCACAATAAATGATATAGGGTTGTCTCTATCAGACATTCTTAAATACCACAAGCCCCCCAGAGCGCTCAGGTCTTCTCATAGGTGACTAAACATTCACACAGACTCCTGAATCTTTTTTTCAGGTTTTTATGCTTCACATTTGAGGAAAAGTCTAGAAGACCTGAGGGTGGCTGACACTGTTGACGTTTTTAAAACCAGACTCAAGACTTTTAAGAAATAACTCTATATTATTAAATCAGAATTTTAATTAAAAGTGTTTCCTAATGACATTAATTTAATGGAAGTCGTTTACTGCTCTTGTGATGCTTTCATTGCTTTTTAAAATAGTTTTTTTAAATTACATTTCTATTACTCTTGTTTTAGGATTATTTCCTGATATAGTTAGTTTTCCTTTTTCTTTCTTAAGCTCCATCTCCAGTCACTGGTACGGTCCAGCACAGTGCAGTTCAGAAGTGTTAGAATGGTCTAACACTTCTGAACTGGGCATCTTCCAGGTGTTAAACCAAATCCCTGAATCCACTCGCTATATCACTCGACGCATTACTGAGGCATGGCTATAAGATGTTATCTCATGGCCATGAGATTATTAAATCATGAAAACAGTAATTAACATGTGGGAATGAGATAACTGAGTCGTGGCCATGTGCTACAAATGTGTAAAAATGACATAAATAACTCATGGCCAGTCGTTACTAATGCATGAAGAACTTAAACCATATCTGCATGTTGTCCAAAAAACTCTTTTGGATTTTTCATACAAGCATATGTGACTGGTAAAGCTTCCCCCATCTCTCCAATTCCAAAGTTAATGCTTGTAAACGGTCATAAACATCATAATTAAAAAGGGAAAACTGTTTTTGCCCCCCTACATAATCGCAAAAGTGAGCAACTTTATTCCACACGCAGTGTTGTATAAAGTACCTAAAAGCCATACTTGAGTAAAAGTACCTTACTGGAAAATGACTCAAGTAAAAGTGAAAGTCACCTGCTAGAATATTACTTGAGTAAAAGTAAAAAATTAGCTAGTATTTACTGTACTTAAGTCTCAAAAGTAAAAAAGTACTGTTAATAAAACGCAATCAGAAATTTGAGTTTAACATTTTCTTTATTCCCGTTTAATTTAGTTTTTAAGTTTTGTTTAATTTGCAAAGTGTAAAGGAGCTTCAATACCTCCTTACATAAACCCAACCATACACAAAAATATCAGACACTCCTGACAGCATAATGCTACCATTAATTTGAAATTTACCTGCTGGCCACTGCTTTCATCTGCCACACTACGGGGTAAACCAATGAGGACGTCATGTGGTCTGTATTTCCAACATCATTGGCTACTAGTCCCACGACAACAAAACAAAGACTGTCATTGGCTATCATGTTCATTCTTATTATGTATCAAGTAAAGGATGCTCAGGTAAATGTAATGATTTTTTTTTCGGAAAATGTAGTAAAGTAAAAGTCACCAGAAATAGAAGTAGTAAAGTAAAGTACAAATATAGAAAAATACTACTTAAAGGTGCCATGACATCAAATTTCACTTTTCTGGGGTTTTGGGTGTATAATATGATCTATTGTGCACTGATGAGGCCGTGTGAATGTCCAGAGTGAGAATCAAAGTTCCTGTTTATGGTCTGTCAGCTTTGTCTCTCTGCTCAGAAACAGTTGAATCAGACAGCAGGCTATCATTCTACGTAGTTCTATCATTCTACGTAATTTAATTGCTCCAATAAGAGCACACTATCAAGTAAACAGCCCCCCCCCCCTCCCCTCTCTCTCCTAACGGTTTATGCACCGTCCGCTCCCCCCTCCCCCTCCCTGTCTGATGCAGCTGCATGTATGGAGCTAGTAGTAACTTCTCTGCAGTCAGGTCTGGGTTTTCAAACAAATGGATTTAAAAGCAAACTTCTGCAGTAACACTGAGGGAGGCGACCACAACCTTGTCATTACCTGTAAGTTTATTTATTTTCTAAATGCTGTCTTGTCTGATAAACGTAGCTCACTATCTGAACTGCCCATGTTGCTAGCAGTTAGCCTTTAGCAATCTCCGACCGCAGCTTGACCTATTCTCCAAATAAGGTCATAGCCAAATAAGGTGTAGCCAATCAAAATGAAGTCAACGTGGTCTCCGGGTAAAGCTCCATATCATCACCGGACCCAACTGTATTACTGAGGAAGTGAGGTCTGGCGTTTCAAAACAATACCCCGCTGTAAAAAATGACGTTTTTTTCTTTGGAGTATTTACATATGCAGTAATGCCAGCAACATAAACTAGTTTTTAACTGTTATGTCATCACTCCTTTACGTAAAGTAACTAAGCATTTTTACTTTGTTACTATACAACACTGGCCACATGTTATCATGTTTATGATGTAGTTGTATACTCATATACACTCATAAGCTAAGTTGTGCACAGTAATGTTTGAACCCAATCTAAATATTACACCAGTTACTGCTGCAACTGATATTTAACTGATATTAACTTAACCGCGGGTCGTTGAAGCTTTTCTGTCCACCAATGTGGTGCATGTAGCCCCCAGACCATTTATGGGCTCCCTTCTGAAGAGGGTCCACAAATGGTGCAGTACTGTTTGGTTGTATGAGCCCATTTTATAATGGAAACACACTAAATAGTGTTCCGTAACAGACCAACCTGTACCGGTTTAATTTGAGTAACATTTGTTTGTTTTTAGCATGTAAAGCACTTGCATCCTTTGTATAAATAGTACCTAAATAAAGAAATAAAGTCTACTTGATTGATTGATATAACAATCTGGATTTTATTGAACAAAACAACATTTTTGCCAATCACTGATAATATAGTGTTTAGTAATTGTCTGCATTACAGTTTCAGAACATTGTTATAAAGATCAGAAAAAATAAACTGTTGGTTTTTTTGCATTATGTAGGAGTAAATTTTTCTACTTTTACACTTTTCAAGGCTGAGCCTGTCTTTGATATCACCTTAACAACTCTCATCCATTTAACTTGGAAGTGCATGGATCGTCTGTGGCTGTATCTCATTGAGGAGACTAGAATTGCCTCTCAAAGCTGCTGTTTGAAGGTTTGCTGCTGCCCACCCCCATAGATCTTCCTTTTGAGGATGCTCCACAGGTTCTCAATAGGATTAGGGTCAGGTGATGATGGTGGCCGCACCATGAGTTTTTCCTTCCTTTACACCCACAGCAGCCGCAAAGTCAATGGTATTTTTTGCAGCATGGGATGGAGTGGTGTCTTGCATGAAAATGATTTTACTGCAGAAAGCACAGTTGTGGTTAGTTAGTAACTGCTTGTATTCTGCAGAGGCTGTTTTAACACCCTCAGGCACTCGACAGGAGCCTCCCCTCTCTTCCCATAATTCTAGCCTAAAACATCACTTCAAATCAAATCAAATCAAATTTATTTATATAGCCCTTTACAGTACCCATTGGACACACAAAGTGCTTTACAGCAGGGTAACAGAAAAAGAGACAACAATGCAAAACATAAAAATGCAAACTTAAATACTAGGAAAAGTGAAGAACAAAAAAGAGTTAAGAGTGAAAACAACCAACAGAGAATTAGAACAGGCTACTCGGGGGAGTGCAGGGTGTACCTAAGAGAGAGTAAAAACCTTTAATAAATAAACTAGTTAGAATTAAAAGCTAGACTAAAAAAATATGTCTTTAACTTAGATTTAAAAGAGCCCAGTTCAGTCATGAGACGAATGTCGGGGGGCAGTGAGTTCCACAATCTGGGGCCAGCAGCTGAGAACGAGCGGTCGCCCCACTGCTTTAGCTTCGTTCTCGGCACTTCTAAAAGAAGTTGGCCAGCGGAACGAAGGGCCCTGCTGGGGTCCCGGCGGACCAGCAGGTCAGCCAGATAAGGGGGGGCCAGGCCGTTGAGGGCTTTAAAAACAAACAAGAGTAATTTAAAATCAATTCGGAAGCGGACGGGGAGCCAGTGCAGGGAAGATAGGATGGGGGTTATATGTTCTCGCCTGGACGAGCCCACCAGAAAACGAGCAGCAGCGTTCTGGACGAGCTGCAGGCGGGCGATGGAAGCCTGGTTCAGGCCAACGAAAAGGCCGTTACAGTAGTCCAGCCGGGCACTAATGAAGGCATGGACAGCCGTCTCCAGGTCCCCCCGGTTAAGGAAAGGTTTGACCTTCGAGAGGAGATGGAGTTGAAAAAAGCTGGTTCTGACTATGGCGCTGATCTGCCTTTCGAACCTGAGGCCACTGTCCAACAAAACTCCAAGGCTTTTCACGTAGGACTTGGGGGAGGGAATAGAAGTGCCGTCGTGTGAGAAGGAGCCAAGCATGGTTGGAGTGCCAAACAAAATGAAATCAGTCTTGGCATCATTAAGATGTAAAAAATTCTGCGCAAGCCATGATTTCACATCGTTTGGGCAGTCTAAAAGTTTTGTGTATGATGGAGTGTGATTTCCGGTCAGGTGCAGTGGAAGATAGATTTGAATGTCGTCGGCGTAGAAATGGAAGGAGAGGTTGTGTTTATCAATGATAGAGGCAAGGGGCAGCAGATACAGCAGGAAAAGGAGAGGACCGAGAACTGAGCCTTGTGGCACCCCATGGGTGAGTGGAACATGTGAGGAGGAGGAATCACCGGCAGCAACGGAGAAGCTTCTGTCAGACAGATAGCTTCTGAACCACCTGAGTACAGTTCCACGGATACCAACGGAGTGCTCCAGGCGGGAAATAAGGACAGTGTGGTCGACCGTATCAAAAGCGGCAGAGAGGTCTAAGAGGACCAGCAGGGTGGGATTACCTGCATCACCACTAGATAGTAGAAACTTCACCACTATCTTGCTGCTTTGTTAGGACAGGGTGGCCATTCACCAACCATCCAGAGAGCCGGCTTTCTGCACGTATCAGGAGTTTTCCTGTGGCAACACACCTCCTGACTTGAGTTTCACATCAAGTTCTGCACAATTATCCATTGACAGAGTCAGGTGTGTTGCAGCAGGGAAACTCCTAATACCTGCAGGATGCTGGCCCTCGAGGGCTGGAGTAGTACCAATGACTCCACTGCAAATGTTAATTTTTGGGAGCATTGCTTAGGGTTGCCCAAATATAGTTTTATACACCTGCAAGCCTCAGGGAGAATCCTGCATCAACAGGTTCTTGGCATTAAACCATTTGTTTCACGTACCTGCTTGCTGCTCATCTTCTTCACAGAAGCACTCTCATATCAGTGCATTTGCCTGATGGAGACTGTCCTTGATATGCCTTTATCCAAATGAACCCCCACCCTGAATCTGTCAGGAATCATGTTTTTGATTGGCTTTTATTTTGTTATGTCTATATTTTGCTTCCTCAGTGGCTCAGGGACTTCCTGCTGCACGTGGTGGCGCTAATGGAAGAGTCAACTCATCTGCAGCAGAATTCCTCAGTCTAGCTTCTTAAACTCAGTCTGCGGTCTAGTCAACGCCAGATCGCTGCCTTGTCGTACAATTCCGGCTGAGCACTTTTTTTTTCATTCCAGCTCTAAAGGATTTTTTTTGGGATTGTAATGTTCTTTTGAGTCTTCTTTCCAGAACTGTCCAGACCGGAGTAAACCATCCACAAGCCCGTTTTCCCACTGTACCACCACCATCTTCACCTCAGTTTTTTTTTCTTTTTTTGCTGTAACTTGGGCTCTTCAGAATTTGCAGTTCGTTACAGTAAACATTTGATAAACCTGCTGTCTGCTCCTTGCTGTCCGGCCTGCTACAGAATCACACACAAAGGCCCCTTTCCCACATCCACCCTTGCGCCCCCAGAAAGTGCATTCCCACTGAGGGGTTTAAGTGGGTCGTATTTTTCTAGAGTGGATGTTTGCCTCACCTCCATTGCACCCTTGGTTCACACATACTGTATTTGCAATAGTTCACTGCTATGTGTAAAGTTTTGAGTCATAAGGGCAGAAAATGGTGATGTTTGATGATCGAGGTCCTATGGTGGAAAAATGTTTTTTTTTTTTTAAATTTAAATATTAAAATATTTAATCTTTTACTAAGCTGTGTATGTGAAATACTAGTTTGCCCCGTTACTTGGAAATATGCTTTTAATATCTACAAGTGATTATTTAACAAATAAAAGTAGTTATAGGTTTTTTTTTTTTTTTTTTTTTAATTTAAAGTTAATTTACACAGGTAAGTCCCCCTGAGAAACAGGATCTATTTTGCAAGGGAGAGTTGTTTACCTGACAAACATGTCTTTATGGACATGTGGACATTTATGGACATTCTGTGCTAAAAATTTCATTACTTTTTGTTTTCAACAAGTCACAAAGCATCCAATTTAATCATCCTATATATTTTACTTTTAGTAAAGAATGGAATAAAGAACAGTTATTTATCCTTCTACACTTAAAATTATACAGCAGCCTGACATAAATTAGTTCAGTAATTCATTAATTTAATCACTATAAACATATGGATTTTATAACATATAACATGTATGATATTATAAGGGCTGGGAATTAAGAACATCACAATTCAGTTTGATTTCAATTCCTTGGGTTGCGTTTCTATTCAGTATGAATTTTGCTACATGCTTCAGTATTGATTCAGTAAGAAGTAGAAACTCTGTTGTAGATTTTTGAATATGTATTATCATGCTTAACATAAGGAGTATGTCACGTCATAACTTTGAAAAAAAAAAAAACCCTATGAAAATAAAAATTGGTTGCCATTTTGGTGTTGTATGATCTACAGAAACCTTTGTTCAAAAAACATAAATAACACGTATACTTCCCTCACATCAGGAGGTGAATTTATTCAGATGACTTGTCGATTTGATATTGAACTGCACAGGGAAGTATTGTGATGCATCGATTAATTAAAGGTAGAGTCCGGAGTTTCCCCCCTGAAAATAAACGCTAGACTTGTGCAAGTGAAATCTGTCTCAATCCGCACCTTTGGGCCTCTACTCTCGTATGGTGGTGAGTTTGTTTGCAACTCCCTCTCTTCGTGTCTGTAATTAGCTTTTTCCTTACTTTTGTTTCCTGGTGGTTTTATTATGACACATCATGTCATAATAAAACATAATATTATGACATGATGTGGTGCAAATTGATGAAGTAACCGTTACTGTCCTGCTATTTTCCCACACCTGTGACCTGCAGACTCAAACCACTTTGACCAAGTGCACGCCTCTCAGATGACCATATAGGGTGGGTGTTACAGTATGACAGGGCAAAACTGTTTAAAAGTACGACTTAAAGCAGATCTCAGTAACTTCAGCTCGGGGCTCCCCCTAGTGGCGTCCTTTCACTGTCGCGTTCAACCCCCCCTTACACCCCCACAGCACACAGACAGCTTCTCTACCTGTCTTTATTCTATTTTGATCCCTGGATATATTTCTAAGCTTTTACTAGCTTGTTGATGCTACTTTGCTGTGTTGGCAGCAGCACCACGTCTCCCTCTGCTCAAAGCAAAGACCTGTCTCTTCTGAAACGGGACGTTTTACCCGCGATTTGCGGGTAAATATGCCGTGGATTACATTTTTCTCTGGTGTTGGCGGGCAGCAGGTAAGAATACGAACTTTTATTTACTTTTTGCGGACATGACAAGTGATTATTGAGCCTGAAGCAGTGATGCTTCACCCGGCGCCCAGGCAGCGCAAGCTACGTGAATCACTCTGGTCCAGCAAAGAGTTGGTTATGAGAGCCAGGAGCCGGTGTTTAGGTGGTGTGAAGCTAAAGAAATGTTTTCTTCGAATTAGCGCTGGTAGTCTGGTTCAAATCAGAGCTGGAAGCAGCTCGGTAGATAGAGGACCTGAGTACCGTACAGCGGTTTCTGTTGTCGCAAGTTCTGCTCGGGTCGGCGCAGGCAAAGTTGTATTTAGCTGCTCGCAGGCCAGAGGCCCCGGCGGGAGGGGGGGAAACATTGAATCACTCCGTAAACACTTTGTTTAGCCCCACGGGGATTCCGAAAAGCATTTATTGAGGTAAAAAAGTTACTGAGTTTCCCCTTTAAGCTTTCTTGAAATATCTAATTTTTCATTGCTTTCACAATGAAAGATCTTCCTTCCTCCATACTCCGTGGAAACTGACTAGCTCAGTAAAGTGGAAAAACCCCCATGAGTAGTTTCCCCTTAAATAAGCAAAATTGGCAAAAACAAAGCAAAACAAAATCTTCCACAGATGAAAATGAATTTTTATGCATTATAATTTGAAACACAGTGTATATAGCAGATATTTCTGCATTTCATAGACTTTGACTGTATGTAAATGTAAAACAGATCGTCTATTCCTCACAATCATTGTGGCAACAATATGTTCAGAGAAGAAAATATTTTAGTTTTCATTAGCTGGGTGAAGTTTTAAATCCACAATTTTGATCAAATATGGGAAAATCTTGACCAAAACATGCTTATTAATTTAATTCATGGTTCATTTGGCATTAGAGCTTTTTGGCACGTCAGAAAAAGAGGAAAGATATTCCTGTCCCATCTGTGGTATTCATTTCCTCCCTCTAACACTCTTTCATCTCTTACCTGTTCCCACTGTTGGAAGCGGTTCTCAACCCAGGCTTGCTCGCAACCTGTCTCCATCTCTTTCTTCCCCTGCATCTGTCCACATGTCTGTCTGCCAGCCCTACCTCCCACACTAACCCTACCCCCCCTCCAACCCGTCCTCCGTCATCAGGAGATGAATGGTGCTCTGTCACTCGCCAGACTCTTCAGAGGGCCGGTGCTCCGTATGAGGAAAGTGCCAGTCATTAACACAAGGGGGAGGAGGGAGAGAGGCAGGATGAAAAATGAGTTCATTTACGGGCAAGTCCTGTGAGCCGCGTAACGTCAGCAGCAGCAACAGCAGCTACCCCCCCCTGCACCTTCTCCTCCCATCACTTTCTGTGTCTGCTAGAGAGGCTGGGGTGAGGAAGAAGAAATAGGAGGGGGTTGACGAAGTAGTGGAGGGAGTTACTCAGCAGATTTTCACCCCTGTAAGAAAAAACGAAGCCACTGCCAGTGAAAAGAACAAGATTAAGAAAGGTAAGTTGGGAGTGGGAAGAGACCGAGCATAGAGGAAACCAGGGGAGCATTAGCAGTGGGGGGATTAAATGATGCCTCATTATTCATACTGGAGGGGCCAGGATGATTTTTGGTCTCTAGTCACAGCTTAGAGATCTAAAAAGCTAAATTAAAATGTCTTCATGAAAGGTTCACTTATACTGTCATCTGTTAGAAATGCAGTAACATAGTTACAGGATGTTCTTTAGTTGAAGTAAAACATAAACTAAACATCACTGGGTTCTACAAAAATCTTTTCATCCAAGTTTCTCAGCCGTATTGAAAATATAAATATGTTTTCTGTGGAAGGAAGATAAAGCAAAAGAATGGAAATGGTAAATCTGCTTTAAAAACAGGGCGGTCAGGCATTTTTTATGTGGCAGCAAGAGAAATCATAAAAGCTAATCTTTTGTGTTTAGTATAGTTTATTATGAAGGAAATAAAGTACTGGATTTTTACTAATGACAGAGCTTAGCAGATTTAAAATGGGATCCTAAATGTAGGTAAATGTATCCGTGAAACTTCATTTAACACAAACCAGCAGGGTTTTATGACCAGGTACTTTTGTCCATAAACTGTACTTGAAGGCAAAGCTGTGTCCAAACACTTCCATTTAATTTAATTCAATTTCATTAATCTATTTAAAAATATAGACCGGACATATTAATGTATATTTTCATGTAAATATGCGAGGTTATAGCCGCTGGCTAATGTCCATCTTTGGTCCCCTGCAGGTAGATGGACTTAAAAACAGTAAAATACAACAACATAATTAATGGGCAACATAGGGACAAAACATAACATAAGACATGGACATACAGTACAACAAAAGGTTGTAAAAAAAAGAGCATCTAGTTAGAAATGTGTATATCTCAGATAATGATACTAACCATTGGTGTTGGGGGTACATTTTCGGGGTGTTTTTAACCATTCCTTTAGACTATTTTGAAATTATTAAAAGATAACTTCCTTTTTTTCAATCTGGACCTTATTTCTAGAAATTTATTTGTGCATTTACTCACTGGTAAAATTTTTGTCACTGTGACTCCTATGGATGATATTTACATTACTCACCATCAGCTTATATCCATAATGCAAGAGAAGGCGGCAGCATGAATGGGCCTCTATAAGGCATTATCTGCAGCAAAACTCCTTAATTTCATCAATACTTTAAGACGAATGAACAAATAAATGAGTACTGTCCTGTGAGTTAGCATTTTACGGATATATGCTGCAGGCAAGTAATGTAAGCGCTTTGAGTCGCGTAACCTGCTGGAAAAGCGCTTCATAAATAAAGATTGATTGATTGATTGAAATATTGTCCATAGGAATCAGAGTGGCACAGATATTTTACCAGTGAGTAAATGCACGTATAAATTCCTGGAAATAAGGTCCAGGTTGAAAAAAAAAGAAAGTTATCATTTCACAATTATAATTACATCATGCTTTGATTGAAGTGCATGTATTGTTGCATATTATGTGAAGGCTTGTTTTTATTTGAATTTGCATTTGTTTTTATTATGTTGAGCACTTTGTGTTGCCTTTCAATGGTATGAAAAGTGCTTTATAAATAAAGCTTGATTTGATTTGATTGTTGCATATTACTGCAAACCTACACAGTCTATAGTCTTCTATGCACACTAATGGGCCTTTTCCGCTGCACATTTTTGTAACACTTCCAAATGGCACGGCACGCTTTATTTGTGTTTCTTCTGGGAAAACCTGTTACGATTTTTCGCTCCTGTTTCAGAGCTAGCTCTAACCGTGCTGAACCTACACAAAATGTGACATAACTGACGGCTGTCCACTGATTGGTCAAAGGAAAATGTTGTCATACGCGTCATACGTGTTTCGCCTCGCCTCTTCTAAAAATATCTGGCTCTGTTTTCGGTGACTACAAGCCACAGAGAAAACAACAGTAACACCTCCATATCATCCAATGCCTCCATTGTTGTTTTTACATTACTGACCACCGTGTGGCATGACAGTGATGTCACGGCAGTCTCGACCACGCCAACTTCACCCACTTCCTGGTAGTAGACTACTTCTTCTACTGTGTGGAAACAAAAACTGTCCTGGTCGTCTTTAGTGTGTGGTGCTGTACCGTGCCGTACCGTGCCCCGTACAGCTGCAATGGAAAAGGCCCATAAGGGCACATTCCCACCAGGAAATTCTGGAGGACTCTGTGCATTTGGGAAGGAAATTTGGTCTGCTTTTTTTTTAACCCCCCACACTTTATGCCAGCAAAAAAACCCAGCATGCATGTCACACAGTTATAATTACTACTCATTAGGGGCCATATTCCCTAAAATGACCGCTAACCAACAAGAAAGAAGAGGAGAAGCCTGCTGATTGGCTGTGGGTTAAAACAGCTCATCACAATTAAACTATAGAGTTTATACAGTTTCATGGCTTCTGTTTTAACTGAACCATAGTGTCAGTGGAAGCAGGGCAGGGTTTGTTTTAAGCAGACTGAACATTGCCAGTGTGAATGTGCCCTAAGTCATTCTGTCATATCTAACAGAAATCAGCATTGTGTCAGTTTTGCGGGTTGACTCCAAGGGGGATCCGTTACATCATCACGACATGGTTTGGGTTGACTTGTCTCCTTATGCCAGCAGTCACAGCAGTGTGTGCCTGTTCACATCACTGACCTTTCTGATGCAGGAAACACAATCATTGCCTGCACAGCCGCATCGCAATGACCCTGTGACCTTAAATCACTACACTGGGTTTTGGGATTGACATGATTTAAAAAGTTACCAAGATTTGACTTAAACCCAAGAGGATAGCTTTTGGAAATGAAATAATTAAAGACCCTCGTTATCAAAATTCCAAATTACAGTAGGGGACATGTTTTGAATAAATGGTGTTCTATTATTCAGCAGAACCAAAGAGATGTGCAGAATTAACACCAAAATACATTGCCGTGTTTTTGGTGGTGGTCCACCTCCTTCCTAATGTGGCTGTTGTGCTAAATGCATCCAAGAGTGTGCCAGTCTCTGGTGGGGTGCGCTTGATGTAAATGCCAAATGTCAAAGGGTGTACACACGGCTCTCTGAGGACAGCTTTGTTCTTGGCAATTTGTTGTGACTGCACAGACCTGTCCACACACCTGATTTATTCAAGCAGCTTACTTGTCTTTGTAGATGCTGACCTACTATGTGGAGCACATGTGAAAGCTAAAAGGGGCAAGAATGTCTCCACATAAAAATAAAGTTGTAAAGAGTAACTGACCTTTAAGACACACTATGCTGTTTTCCCTTCAAAAAAAAAAAAAAAAAAAAAAAAAAAAAATCAGAATACATACACATGAATTTTAAGCTAAAGCAACTTTGTGTTGCTCCTGAATGTATCTTGTGTAGATACAAACAGAGCAAATGAGCTGCTGCTGGATGACTACAGTGATGCTGGCTGCTAAGTGACACTTGGGATGTGGAGGAAAGTCTCCCACCCTGTGATTAGTAGGCAATCTGTTCAAAGACCTGAGCTACAGCAGGTGCATCTAAGGCTATTTTCTTTTTGCAAATATTCAGCCATATAAACCAGTTATTCAGTGAAGAAAAATGTTGATTATGACGATCGTGGTGAATAAGAAACAGGCAGATAACCCCAGTGGACATTAATTCACAGCGCTAGTATTTACACATTGATTTTAATTCAATTTGAGTATATAAAAGCATTTTTTCCCTCAACTGTAGTAGCATTGAACTGTATGTGACCCTCTGGTTTGAATCACCTGCAAGGAAAGAACATAAAGAGAATTTCTCAGCTGGGATTCATAAAGTGTAACATTATTATTTATGTAGAGGTTTGGTCTTTACTGCAAGCTCCCCACCAGACCACTGTTTGCTCTGGCCACTAGCAAGAGGAGTAGTTGGCATATTCGGTATATTCACTTCGATTTCTCACAGTCAGATGGGTAATTTATAAGTTTTGATTGCTTTTGTATATTTTCAAATTCTAGACATTGAGACAGAACGGCACAAATGTGAGTTGCAGCAGTTTATGATGGCTAAAATTTATGGTAAATCCTTGAACGCTGTAAAAAAGAAGGGTGCAGACAGTGAAGAAATGGGCAAAATGAGAGGAATGGAAGGTTTTTTTTTTTTCCAGTGAAGTAGTCGAGGTAAGAAAACATTGCATGTGCGCTCTGTGTGCGGTGGTATTCCTCTGTAATTTAATTTCATACATCATAAATGCCACTTTGACACTTAGTCAGGCATGTGGCAACATGAAAGCAGAGACCATAAATTAAATCAAAGCCATTTCCTCTTTTCTCTCTGTCCAACTTCCTCCTGATTTACTCTGCTTGGCTGGAGAAGACCAAGGTGTTGGAGTGCTGATTAATGTGCTTTGAGTGTTGAGCCCGGTCGTGGTCTTACGTATTAGTTAGAACCTGCACATGTGCCAGTGCATAGTCAGACTGACAGAGGATAATAAGGAAATGAAGAATAAAAGATCAAATCTTAATCCAACACTGAATAAAAACATCCCGCGCCTCACATTAACCCCTGCCTGAATTACAGTAATATGTTCTTTGGCTAAATTTATTTTTTATTGCAAATTCTCAAAGCAAAAAAATGTATCCAATGTAAATGCAATGTTCGGAGCACAGGTCTACAACATCTTTCTTTGCAGATGTGATACATGTCGCTGCACTTCAATTAAGTTACACTTTTGTAAACAAATGTGAAAGCTTCTTGTTGCCTGACTAATTGCAATATGCTTTAATGTTGGTTCCGAGTGCTTTGAAGATGTTTAGTTTATCACTTCTGTCTTCACAAGGAATTTTTTGCCACTCATAAGCCAATCCTCCTCCCCTGCAGGAATTGCAAACCTTTGTTTATGACTGAATTTCCCCCAGGGCTCCGCCATTATGTGCTACTGATTTCCTCCAGCACTGTTTAATTTCAAGCTCCAATTGGAAGTACACATTAAAAGTTAACGGGTGAGATGACTATTGATTTTAAAATAAATAACACGCATAACAATATAGGCCAGTGTTTGATTTTCATTTATCTGTTTATTGCTTTATATCTTCTCAAAGTTTGTGAAATCCTTTCTTGTTGGATATATCCTCTGCTCCTTCCCTCCTTGCAAATATCCTTTGTGTTTTTCACAGGCAACAGTTCATCTCCACTATTTAATAGTTTCTTCTGTTTTCCCTTATTTCGCTGGAGTATTGGCGAGATGGACCTGCTGTGAAGAAAATCTGCCCCAAAGCACTGAGGCTGCATATGTGTCCTGGGTGGTGCAGCTGCGCCTCAGCTCGTATTGCTGGCTGCTCCCTGCCTGTACCCAGTGGTCTGTCAGGCAGCGAAGCAGGGGAAACGGTGGGATAAATGATTATTTATGATCTGCCACCTCCCATCCTCTGAGCTATCCCCAGGCTCCATTCATTACTGCTGCAGGCTGCCACTGCGTGGGAGAAAACATGTGCACACGTATGCACACATACAAAAGCTAAGCAGTTTCTGCTCTTATGGATTCTTGAAGGCAAAACACAAGCACAACAAACATGCACACAGAGTATTTCCCTTATATTTTATCCTTTCCACTTAAAAACAACATATCTTAGGTGCAGGTGCTGTCATGTCATATATATATACACCGTCATGCACAGCAACTGGAGACCGAACTCGCCAAACTTTCCACTGGGAAGCTCTTTGTTGAGAAGCAAAGACCAACCCCCCCATGCACAGCTTTGAAAATCCAATCTTGGCTTCTCATGTTTGCTGCTTGGCATTTAGTGGCACGTAGCTGATGAGTCTCTGTGGTATTTGTCTCTTTCTTCATGCATCATGTTTTTCATTGTGCCACACATCCAGCAGCTGGACCTAATAAATCTTGGGAAAACCCAGAAAGCTCAAGGTAGCCTAAATAATTGATCAGATTGAACATGGAGCCTGGCAGCCAGCTTGCTTAAACTACAAGGAAATCACACAAAGATAGAGAGCACTATATGCCCATGTTTGTTTGCGTTTTTGAGCGACAGTGAATGTGCAGGGTTGTTTGTTCTTTTTGGAGGCTTTGGCAGAAAATCAATAACAGAGGTAGACTTTTGCAACACAAATTTTAAAGCTGCATGTACGGATGAAAATAAGCCCAAAACATATACAAAGTAAAGAAATCACACTTTTTCTCGCTGCCTTTCGACATACACACCAACAACTGCTTTCCCTCGATCTTTATGGAAAACGAAGGAAAGCAGTCCCTGAGCGGAGCTTTGCGGTGTCAGTGTATTTGTCAGTGAGACCTGCAGAACACAGTCTATTTCGTGTTTTAAAAGCTCCATCTGACATTTTGTCTATAAAGAAGAGAGTTAGGAGGTGCTTTAAATGGAATATACATCACATACATCAAGAACTTGTTAAGCGAATGTACATACAAGTCCCCGGGCTAAAGTGATATGTTACTGCAAGTCCATTTAGCTGAGGATACATTGTTGCATGCGGGACACTGTAATTGTCCACTGGGCTCTGGAAACCTTAGTCAGTTGAGTCTGTAGGTGGAACCCTACCCTGATAACTCACATTAATTGTCCACAGCTGACCATTTAACAAGGGGAGTGCGAGCGCTGCCTTGGAGGGTAGTATGTACAGATGATGAATCAATATATTGGCTGATAATATATGAAGGTGTGCAAAATGACATTCCATTAGGAGGCCATGGGCAGGGTCTTTCCCAGAGAGGAGAGATTGGGAGGCATTCATCAAGTTCTGTGGATTGATTGGTGCTCTATATATAGCACCCCTGACTCAACTAATATTGTTCTTTAGAGTGAACTTCTGGCTGTTTTTGTAAAGTTTAATTTGTCTTTGACAAAGTTGATTTGAATTTATATGTTTGGATATCATTGGTGAGCTGTTCTTTTTTTTTTTCCTTTCTTTTTTTTAAAAATATGTTTATAAAGCAGTACCTACCTAAAACCTTTAGTGCTTGTTCAAGTAAGAAAACTCCAGAAAATGACAAAATTCTGAATGTGAGACAGTCACTGGCATGGTTTACTTATCTTCTGCTATTGTTTTGCTTTGTTGCTTTGTTATGCTTAATGGCACTCAGACACCAATATTAGCTCAGTTTATACAACAAATGGTTTGGGTTTATGAAAGGGGTAAACTTCGCTGAAAAAGTGTGAAGTTAAGTTTTATAACTGCAGTTCTTTCTTCATCCGCTAGGGGTTGGCTCCAAAACAGAGCAAATCCCCATAGACTCCCATGTTAAAAAGACCAACTTCACAGCAGAAATAAACATGTTTACAGCAGAAATAAACATGTTTACAGCTTGGTTTAAAAAATCATTTTAGGTTTAATAGGTCAAATTTACCTTCATGTCAACTCTGAGGGGGTTGAATTTTTTTTTATAACTCATTCGTTTAAATGTTATTTAATAATGAAATTACACATAATTAGGGGTGTGTCCTTTTTATTGACATGCCGCAGACCGGATGCCGGCCTGCCAGCTGGTGGCTAACAGTTAGCTCCTTGTTTGCTCTTGGTAAGGTATCAGTCTGCAGCAGAGTTGCAAAATGGTGGTTTTAGTAGCTAACAGCAAGTCCAAACATGCCTTACCTTTATCCCGCTGCTTAGGAGGCTAATCTTCATTAACTCTTGTGAGTTTCGAGTTAGCTCGGTTTGCGTTTAGCCCAGAGTACATTGCCTGTCAATCATTTGCCTCAAGGCTGCACTTTGCCCATTTTAGTATTTTAGCCCCACTGGATTTACTTTCCCCCATTCAGACGTGACCGGATACGACATCCTTTTTTTTTTTTTTATAGTCTTTGGTTTATGCAGAAAAACTGCTTTGGTTATGGGTTTAAGTGTTTCCCAATACTGGTCCTCAAGTACCCCTGCACTGCACATTTTTGTTCTGTCCAACTCCAGCACACCTAATGCAGATTAGTTGAACTGCACATCAAGTTCTTTGCAAGCCTGCTGATGAGCCATTCATTTGAGTCAGGTGTGTTAAAGTATGGGAATCTCCAAAATGGTCAGGGCAGGGGTATTTGAGGACCAGGACTGGGAAACACTGTAAGGGACATACTGTAATGTGAGAACAGGACTGATGTATTGTTCAACAAAAAGCTGGACTTGGCGATAATTTCCTCTTTCCTATTGACTGGGTAAGTCAGCCCAAACACAACAAATGTTTATTCCCCTCCCAGACCTGCTGCTGTGATGTAACTTAGCGAGATAACTTAAGGTAACCTGGGATTTCAGTTTCATTGCTGGTTAACTTCTTGCAAGTGTGTATGCTCTGCAGGAGGTTAAATTCAACATAATATAACATGTGAGAGCCCCTCATCTCAACCAATAAACTTTCTCAGAAAATAAAATGGTAAATAAATAAACCACATGTAAATATCCATAAGAGTAAAATCTGAGGACCGTCAGTGGGTCGGACAACTTATGACTGGGTCAGCAAATTTCATGGACTGCTACCCTGTAGCATAACCCCATGGAAATGGGCCCCGGTGCAATGTTGTTTTTGGGCCCCCACCCTCACCCTAAACACAAATGCACTGCGTGCGCAATTGACCTATGGCTAAGGCTCGCCTTCGTACATGATGAGCCAATCAGAGAGAGTATACTGTAGCTATCTCCTCACACTCAAACATTGTCTTCATGCACCTGTTGAAACACATTTGATTTGCTTGGTTTTCTGAGATTTTTGTGCTTTTAAGATGAAAAAAATTGTAAAGCTGTTTAAATGGGGTAAATGTGACTCAGACACAAGCTATCCTGAGAGGCTGAATGGAAATAATTTTTTTTTTTTTTTTTTTTTTTTTTACCTTTCCCAAAATCTGAGGGACAGCTGTTTGGTCTTTTTTTTTTTCTTCCTTCATGAACCCCTGATGGCATCTGGGCCCTAGTGCAGCTGCACTGGTTGCACCATCTATACTGCTGCCACTGTGTGCGTGTGCTTGAAATACTGGTTTGACTTCCAGTGAATGCTTACCTTTTTATCTCTTAGGAGGGTTACAAGGCTGTTTTTAAATATTTGAATAGGTTTGTTAGAAAGCTTTAGTGCTTTAAAACCTGCCTTCAGTCTGAAAGGGTCAAACAAAACCATTATTTTATCATCATTTCTTCAATTCAGCCATTACATGGTAGTGATTCTATTCCAGACCACTTTCTCCCAATCAAGCGCCTTTTGTGCTTAAACCCACTCAACTTTAAACAGTATAAAAGATCAGGAGTTAAATGACATAAAGTACATGGTGTAAGACATTTAGCTGCATGCACTGCAGCCTTATAGTTGTGGTGTGGGGCCTGTTGCCCAGACCTGGGTGGCTCCCATGATGGGTGGTTGTGGGTGGGGGTGGCTCTTGCTGTGGACTGAGCCCTAGGATACAGTTTCATCACCTTGTACCAAGCCCTGTTTAAACAAATTGTTGTTTTGAGACAGTGTAGTTTTAAAGGGTCTAAAGGGGCAGGGGTGGGGCAGTGGGTTATAGGTCCTTGTAATGTGTATGTGTGTGATGTGCTTTTACTTATTTTGATGTAAAATATTTTAGTATGTGAAACACTTTGTGTTGCTTTTATGGACGAAAAGTGCTATACAAATAAAGTTTGATTGACTTGATCTTCTCAGGGTCTTATTTTCCCCCTGAGGCCATAGGTGTCAAAACTATTTTTGCAGATTAAAATTTCCCAAAATGAGCATCTTATATTTATTTTCTAATATACAGGTGTTCATATTGCAAGCTGTCTCCGTTATGCTGTAAACACAGGTGTGCTAATTTTATAGGCCTTCACACATAGTTATCCAACTGAAGTTTCCTCAAAGTGATGCCATGAGAAAGCTGGCATAATTACCCATTTATGATGTGCCTTCGAAGTTAACGACACTTCCTAATGCCTGTTGAAGACACCTGGCTGTGAGTGATACAGTAAAGCAATAGGCTGGGGGAGAGAAAAGCCTCACTGTCACCTTTTCTTGTTTATATCTTCGTTCCCTACCAGGACGACCCATCGATAATTACACACAAATTCCCTCTGGCTCAAAATCTTTTTTTCCTCCCCTTCCTCTCTCACTTTCTGTCTTTCCTTTGATTTTCTCAGCTCTGCATGTCAACACTGTCAGGTCCCTTGGCACCGACAGAGCTATCCGCTGTCGCACCCTCCCTCCCTCTGCCCTGTCCCATTACAATGACAATAACAGATAAGAATATTTATTATGTTGGCTCACCACTCCCCGTTCCTCCAAACATCTCTCAGGGGAGCGGCTTCTCACTATCACCCTCAAAAGCCTCATTCAGTTAACAGAAAAAACCACATCCAACCCTGGCCTTGATGCTTTCCTTTATCAGTCCAATGAAAGGAGAGCCAGAGCATGAAGGCGTCTCATCTCCTCAGCTCCTTTTCTTCTCTCAGAGCTCCCCCTCCCCACTTTTAATTTTCATCTCCACTTTTCCTGCTCATTTCAGAAAAAGGGAAGGAAAAGAAGAAGGGAGGGAGGGGTGAGCAAATGAGAGTGGGACGCTGGCTTGTGATAACTGCCATACAGAATGGACATCTCCCTTGTTTATTGGCTTTTGAAATTCAATCCATTGTCTGAGACGGGAAGTGATAAAGGGAGTGGAAATACAGACGCTCTTATCATGCCAGCTCAGTGAAAGGAACTTTTTTTCCTCCTCCAGACTGCCTCAGTTTGTTGTGGGGTACGTTTGTTGTGCGCGCATCGCCAAATCCGAATAATGGGGTCTGAAAAATGCATTCATTCAGCTGATTATTTGGACCCGGCTATGCCACTTACTATTGTGCAGCATTGTTGTGTGTAGTCATCACATTTAGAGGAAGCACACAATTGAGAGTGGTCACACTTGTCTCATAGGCTTTTCCTTGGATGTGTCATATTCAAAGGTTGAAAATGCTCTTGTCCCCCAGACACATTGTAGCTGATGCTGAACAGGGACTTGTGGCCATTTGCTTGACCATTCTGGCCTTTTAGCTCCTCTTATTGTGTGGAATAAAACATATAACTCATCATGTATCAGTTTTCAAAGACAGCGGTCCCCTGTCCTGATCCTGGTGACCCACTGCCTTAAAGGTGTGATGAGAGAGCAGTATAAACCAGTTCGTGTTGTTTATATTGCCATATATGTCAATTCTCCGAAGAAAAGAACGTCACTTCTTTCATTCAGGGGCAGACTATTTTGGTACGCCAGATTTTCCTCCTCACTATAAGAGTTGGGTACAGTAATGATATGATCTGCCTGGAGACCAAGTTGACTTAATTTTTGATTGGCCACAAAGCTACAGCCTTATTTGGAAAAACTAAGTCAACCCGTGGTAGCTAGCAGTTGGAGTTGCTAAGAGGCTATTTGTTAGCATCATGTGCACTTCAGATAGTGAACGTACGTTTATCAGATGAGACGGCATTTAGAAAATAAATAAACTTACGGGTAATGACAACTTTGTGGCTGCCTCCTTCAGTGTTACAGCAGAAGTTTTTTTTTTTTTTTTTTTTTAAATCCATTTGTTTGAAAGCCTCAACTTGAATTCACCCATGTTCAGGGACTAGCTCAACTCATGCCGGTGTATCATCTGGGAGGGAGAAGAGGGAAAAGGGAATTGAGAGGGTAGGGGGAGGCTGTTTGCTTGATGGTTTGCTCTAACTGGACAATATGAATTATGTAGCATGTTGACCTATGTAGAATGATAAGCTGCTGTCTGATTAGACTGTTTTTGAACAAAGAAACAAAGCTGACCACCCATGAACAATAACTTTGATACTTACTTTTGACATTCACATGGTCACATCAGTGCACAACAGATCATAAAATACCCCCAAAACCTCAGAAAAGTGAAATTTGTTGTCATGGCCCCTTTAAATGTTTTACATGTTTCTGCTTCAACACAACAGGAACAAATAAACATACCACCTAAACAGCCAACCATTTTTTCTGCCGAAGATTAACAATCTTTGAATTTAAACCTGGAGAGTCCTGAGGAACATAACTGTATAATGAAAAACAAAAAAGCAAAAAAAAAAAAAAAAACAAAAAAAAACAACTTAATAAAGTAAAGTAACAAGCTGCAAATCTTTTTTTGAGTAAACTCAGCTAATCAGAATCAGAGTGCCATTTATTGTCATTATACAAGTACAATGAGATTAAAAGCATCTCCTAAAGGTGTTTTGGTATTGTGTGAACCTCAATTAAGAAGGTAATTCAAAGTACAATCTTAAATTTAGCAAAGTTCATACTGATTTCAGGTCTCACATCTTTAAGCTGAAACAACTTGTGCTGTTAATGTGGCAGCTGAAAGTCCTGTCACGATGCCTCGGAGTGGCCGTGCGCCCTGGCTACTTGGCCAAGGGGATGTCCCTTTGGCTGAATGCTCAGCGTGCATGACTCTCATCCGGGAGTCTGGGGATCAAATCACGCCTTGGCCCTCCTTCGTCCTGCCACAGTCTGGTGCTGCAAGTAGGGTTCCATGTAGCACTAGGGGTGGGTCCATGGATTCTGGATGGGTGGCAGCATGGAGCACGAGGATGTGCATGTGAAAAGAGGGGGAGAGATGTGGCAGTTGACGGTCCTGTCACTATGCCTCCGAGTGACCATGTGGCCTGGCTACTTGGCCAAGGGGATGTCCCTTTGGCTGAATAGTCAGTGCGCATGACTCTTGCCTGGGAGTCTGGGGATTGAATCCCACTTGGGCCCTCCTTCGTCTATTAAGTTGGAAACAAAAGTTGATTTAGTTATGTGAGAAAATCTAAATAGTTGTTTCAAATTTGTCCATATTGATATTTTGACTTACACTTTTAATGTAGGTGAACATAATGCAATTGTTTTTATTGAGGTTTCTCAACAAACTCAAAGTCCCTCCTTTGTGAAGCTCTTTGAGCTGCAACTGAGCTTGAAAGGTGCAATATAAATAAATAAATAATTTATTAACTTACTTAAAAACAGCTGGTAGCCTTTCTTTTTCACAATTCCCCACAACTTTTTTTTTTTTTTTTTTTTTTTTGTAGGGAAGTCTGTATTCCATTCATTTTCTATACCTGGGTATCCCAGTGCAGGGTTGTGGGTGGCTGGAGTGTATCTCAACAGCAACAAAATGAGTGGCACGCCAGGCACACCATGGACAGGTCGCAAGTCCATCGCAGTGCCAACTAGTGTAGTCAAGACAATACCATCAAGACCAAGACATTTCTGAAACCAGGAACCGAGACAAGACCAAGACATTTCCGAAACCAGGAACCGAGACAAGACCAAGACGTTTCTGAGACCAGGGACCAAGACCAAGACATTGTACAAGACTGGGTAATGTCTTGGTCTTGGTCCCTGGTCTCAGTGATGTCTTGGTCTTGGAATTTGGTCTCAGTAATGTCTTGGTCTTGGTCCCTGGTCTCAGTAATGTCTTGGTCTTGGTTGTGTGGTCTTGACCATAACACTAGTGCCAACATAGAGAGACAAACAACCACTCATGCTCACACCTAGGGTAAAGAGTTACCAGTTCACCTACCATACATGTCTTTGGACTGGGGAGGAAGCTGGCGCACTCATACAGAAGCCACACATAGTACATAAAGGAGAACATGTAAACTCCATACTGAAAGGCTGAGACTCAAACCAGGAACATTCTTGCCATGGGTAACAGTGCTACCCACCACACCAATGTGTAGCCTGGGTAATGTGCATTAACAAATTGATATGCCCCTTCATGATCATCTTACTTATTAAGAACAATTAAACATTTCCATTGCAACATTATTGCAGGCTATTTCAAAACTGCAGTCTATTATATCAGCTAACAAACAGTTATTAAAGGGACTAGGAGCAGGAATTAAAAAACAAACAAACATACATATCCTTTTTTTTTTTAACTACGAAGAAAGAGCGTAGTAAACAACAGCTTCAGTTTGTACACGCTGCTGTGACGGCATGGCTTGTGGCTGCAGTTACCTGAAGCGCCAGTTGCGGCAGTCGCGAGTTTCATTTAGCCCCGTTTCCACCCGCGGGTCTGGGTCAGGTCGGGCCGGGCCAGGCCGGATCGGGTGGGTTTGGGTACGGATGTGTTGATTTCACGCTGTGTCCCCACAGCAACCTGTTCCCTTATTCTGGAGGCGGAGAATTAGCTGGACAGCGCTGCTACGTGATTGTGTGACATCATCGCCGTGTAACGCCGTTTAACCAAAACACCGGCGCCACACGTGACAGAAACAGAAAGGAGTCACCCCGGCTTTGTTTTTACGCTTGGTCACGCGGGAAGTGGCGGATTTTTCAATGAATCAGCTGATTGCTGTGTATTAGCTCCACCTCTTTGGTCCGGATCGGTTAGATCAGTACCCCTACGGAAGGGTGCCAAAAAAGTAGTCCGGGTCGGGTCGGATATAAGGGTACCCGTCCCAGTTTTTATCTGTGGAGACGCAAAAAAACGTGGACCGATCCGGCCCGACCCGACCCAGACCCGCTGGTGGAAACGGGGCTTTTCTTAATCTTGCCTTTAGTCCCTTTAAGGGCTCAAATCCTGGCTGAGCAGTAAGTACAAGTTTACCTTACATGTCCTCTAAACCTAGACTTTCCAAAGGACTTGGAACGTACTTTTGTTGATGAACCGGTCCATGTGGTAACCTGTCTCGTAGCTGCGAGGATAGACTCCAGCCTCTCAAGCCTGCATTGGAAAAAGCAGGTATAGAAAATGGATGGATGGGGTACAGACTTTCCAACTAAAGAAGGATTAATTGAGAACACTTTTAAAGGAGCCCTATTGTGAAAAATGGACTTTTATGAGCTTTCAACCATGTTCGTGTGTTATTTTTTCATAAAACTTCATTTAAGTCATTCTCTTTCTTCATGCATATTTGAGCAATCTATATGAATCTGTAGGAATTTTCAGTCCAAGCTCCAGCTCCCTTTACACGTCTGGCCTAGAAATGCCTACGTAGACATCAATTTACCAATCATGAAGCGACAAATGCGCGTGCGCAGCACCACAGCAGGACGCCCACTTTGTCCGAGAGAGACTCCAAGAATCCTAACCTATCCACTCTGGTGAGTAAAACCATACAGCCACCTCAATGCTAACCGTTAGCCTATGACTTGTTAGCTTTTTTACTTAAATGTCAGGGGTCTCTGTGGTACCGAACGTACTTCAAACTACATATCAGACCCTGGATCGAGCATTCCGCTCCAATATGGAGTAGCTAATCCATTTTATTTCAGCAATTGGGATCTGATCATCCATCAGTGTTTTACTAATATCTATCCACTTGAGCTACGAGGCCAGTGTTACATCAAAATCTGTGACCCTTCAGAATCTGTGACTGTTTTGAGGAGACGTCATGAAATGGGCATACAAACGTCCTGATTGGTCGAGAGCTTCGATGGTTTAGTGCAGTCAGCCGTTTTTTTCTGTGTTTGAAATTAGACACATAAAAATGTATATTTAACACAAAATTAGTTTCTAAAGTGATTAGGGGAACAAATTTAGCATATTTATGTTTGTAGTTGGCTTTTGGAATGTGTGAAAAGCATGATAACGCTCCTTTAAACTGTGAGACAGCCACTGTAAAGTGCTCTAAAGTTTACTCAACTTTTTTTCTTTCTCAGTGCTTAAAATAATGATCTTTTTTTTTTTTTTTTTTTTTTTTCCTTGTGTGTTCCCCAGGGGGAATTTTGGCCCCCCCCTTCCCTCTTTTCTTTGTTTAGGAGAGGAGAGGACTGAGATATCAAGCGCCGGGTTGCGTTTGAAGGTTATGGTTCTTGGTCATGGATCCACATTCTTTTACCTTGGGTTCGTCCCGGGGGCCCGGACCCCGGCCCCCCCGCACCACCCCCCACCCCTCCCCCAGGCCCCCCCCCCCCCAAAAAATCAAAAATCATCGTCTAAGATGACGTATTAAATTCATGGATATTACCTTCAGCAGATAACATTATGGTTAGGGTTGTTTCACATTAAATTCCTGTTTCTGAAGTTGCATCCACACATTATTTGTTATACTTGAAGCACAACGACAGATTCATATAATCAGCCAGTCTGGAGTGAAACATAACTACTCTGCTGATATTTAAATGTAAGAAGTTTTCAGAAAAGCTCGAACAAAATGACAGCTATTTATTCACTTTTGAATAATTCATGACTCCTGCATGAATCAGCATACTGTACATTGTTTATTTTACTTTTGTGATTTTTATTTATATTTTTTGCTGTTAAGTTCAAAGATGGTTCAAAGCTTTAGCTCGAGGTAAACAAACTTCTCCGTGTTTGTTTGATCCACAAGGCACGCACACATTCAACCCCCCCCCCCTTCCCGAATCTACACACAGACACACACAACTAAACAAGCAGAAAAAAATGCAAGTATGGAATATAGTCTTGAAAGAGAGAAGTATATTTTTAAATGTTTAAATGCATAAACACACCTGCTCCTTATGAATGAATGAGCAGATGTGTTGTCTAAAACACATAAAGTGTCTCACACTGAAATAAAATTGCTGTCAAAGATTCTCTCTGATGACTAGCAGAGTCAGATCTCTGATGGACGCCCAGCTACATACTGCAATGGTCATATTTCCATTGGTAATGATTCTCAAAAATGCTATTAGTCTGCTTCTTGTGCATGTAGATATGACAAATAAATAACTTCTTTTTCACAGACAAAACTCACACCCTTATATTGGTAGCACTTTTCAATGGCAGCAGCTTTCCCAGCAGGACAGCAGAAACTCTGCAGAAATTGGATGAGGAACATGACTTAGAGCCCAAGGCTCTGACCCAACCTCCAAACTCCCAGGATCCCAGTCCAATCGAGTGTCTGTAGAATGTGCCAGACCAAACCAGATCCGTGGAGACCAGACTTACATCGCACAAAATTCAAAGGATTCACTGTCAAGGTTCCAGTCAAAGACATCATAGTGCATCTTGTCATTCTCCTGGAGGAGCAGAGCTGTTGGTGGCAGAAGAGGAACCTGCTGCATCACCTGTGTGTTTTAATGTTGCTTCATTAATGCAGAACTGAGAATATGATGTAGTTTTTAAGATCTTGTCAAATACAATGGAAATTCTTTTAACAAGAGTATCTTCATAATTTGGTGAAATTAATATTTTGTAGGGACATTCAATATTGGCCCTTTATTTTTTTCCGATATCCGATATACAGTACCAATATTGTCCAATTCTTAATTTCCAAAATCAACCAGTACGAACAACTTTTAGGTTGTACGTATCTTTCATATTTTGAAAGACACAACCGTTTTCTGCTTCAAGAGAAAAGATCACAACATAGCCTTAATTTATCCAGTGGAGTTCATTTTGGACATCTGGCTGCCATATGTCAGATACTAGCAGGTATTAGCCAACATGTGGCTGATTATAATGTTTCTGACAACTTGGTACCTTAACCAACAACTTAAAACCAGACATATTTTAAGCAGCTTCAAAGCAAGTCAGTCTGTAGCAGCAGCAGCTGCACCGTAGTCACATGACTCTGAAATGAATGCTGGGATATGAAGTTCTCCCAGAATAACAGGGACTTTTCTACATGCTGGAGCAGTGCTAATGGGACATCTTGTGAGATTTCTTAGTAAAAATCTTGGTCAGGAAAATCAATACCAATATTTTTTTTATATCAAAGTGTTGATATCAGCTATAATATAGGCTAATGATATCTGACATCTCTAGTATTTTGGTCGCTACAAGGCTTTAGCAAGTATTTCCTAATCTTGATTTTTGAGTACTTAATGGAAAATATATCATTTAAAAAAAAGCCAAAAACAAAACAGTAACATCTGTTCCGGTAACTATACAAACTACACTTTACACTGCAAATTTTCACTTTTCAGTTGTGTGTAAAATACAGAAATGATGAGTACACAAGTTAACTAAGAATAAAATAAGTGATCACATTTCAATTTCATGCGCCGCTTTGTAATGTTTCTCTCGGTCACCTGTTCACACACAACAGAGTAAGCTATTATACATGTTTGTGTCATAGATAATTCACATGATTATTTTCCAAGGACATCACTTTTCTTCTTTACATCTGCCGTATGGATGTAAACATGCTTCAGAGGTTTTGTTTATACTGTACCTTCATCTGTGCCCAAATGACTTTAAAAAAGAGGAATTTATGTTGGCAAATATGAGCTTTTTTCCTTTTATTGAGCTACAGAATAGATATCCTCAGTCTTCATTTTATACATACTGTTAATATTCAAATTGCATGACACACCTTCTTGCACCATGAACAAACCTGCAGCTGAATTAATCATTTGTATCATATTGCTTTAAAAAACAACCATGAGGTTATGCAATGCAGTCAGTGTGCTGCAATGAATATTTAACTGCTCACCTGTGGGGATCAGAAACAAAAGAACAACACACAATAAAGTATTTATGAATACTTTTAGAGAGACAACCTGAGAGGTTTGCAGGCATATTGTAAGAGCATGAACATCCAGTTTGCACAATAAGGAGAATAAAACAAAAAAAAAAAGTTTCAATAGTCTTCTTTTGTAGAGAACAGAGGTTTTATTTTAATCTCCCTTCTTATTGGCTTTATTTTTTATTGAAGAATACCTTTTAATGTTTAGAGCTGATATATTAGAGACATTTTAGCAATTGTCTTGGCCTGGCCTGTCAACCATCTTTGTACGATCATTACTCCCATATAGGCACCAGAAAGAAGACATTTCCTTTACTTTTTATTTTGGCAGAAACATTGATCTTTTCCCACAAAAGGCAGCAACACAGGATGCAGTGATGTAAAAAGGGAGTAACAGCACTTAGCTTCTCTTCACAGTGCCGATTACCTGCTATTCCCTCTGTGTCTGCTGTGGGGCTCTGTCGCACAGCAAATAACACCCTGCCCTCTCTCTCTCTCTCTCTTTCTCTTCCTCACACTCTTCCTCTCTTCTCCCCTCCCCTTTTCTTTTGTCACCCATCCTTCTGATAAGAGGGACTTTTAGCTTCTTCCTTCCTCATGTAAGTCCTTGACATGTCGCTCTTAACCCCACACAGAGATCAGATGGACTGGACATCACGTTATGAATGATACGAGGCAAAGTAGAATCATTTTAAGCTGTGAATAATATGAGGAAAAAGTTTTTTTTTAAGTCTTTACTGCAAGGTGATAATTTTGGATAATAAACCTTTTAGAAATCAATATGTTGCCACATTAAGCAGCCAAATTCAGTGTCTATAAAACAGCTGATGAGCTCTCCAACTGGATGGTGAGGAGAAGATTCACACAAAATCCCTTGATGCCCCTCCTGGACTTAAGGTGTTGTGTCACAGCATCGTGGAAAATGGTACAGTGTTAAGAGGACTTAAGTATTAATTACCCTATTAACTACATAGGATTCACTGTCTATATCAGGCCAGCCTCTTGTGTTGAAGCCGGCTGTGGAATTAACAGCGGGCTGCATTAATCCCCTCTTATTTTCCACATCAGCACTGGTGCATCTGAAAAACACGGTCCATTCAGGCGTTAATTACATAAAGTTCAGCGATGTGTATGTGTGTGTGTAGGTGTGTGAGTGTGTGGTGAAAGCCATTTGTTTTCTAGACGACATCAGAAACACATTAATCAATTAGTCTTAGGTGATAAACACACAAAGCACACTGTCACGTTTCACATGGGACTCCCAGGTTTCAAGGTTGCTGCTGTCCACTGAAAAGCATGCGGTCCTAAACACACAGAAACTCACACAAGAGTACACACCTACACATACACACAGATCTAATTAAAACCATTGTTGTGAATAGATCTGATTCTATTTCAGTGTGGTTAACAGTCCTTCATGGATAAGTAATGAGCTGGTGTCGACGGAGGGAGAGCACCTCAACCCTTAAACTCTGCAGCTCTGCAGCAAGGCTACTTCAGGGGTTTCTATGGCGATAGCCGAATGAACGTAAGGGTAAAGAACTTTATTTTTATGTTAGCTTGTTGTGTGATGCTTATATGAAGAATTTGAGTGACAAAGTAGAATAATTATTACCTTAATTATCCTCCATAAACTGCATATACGGCAGAAGCAGAGTTTCCATTTATAACAGAGATCCTCCTTTAAACTCACTCTGGCAATACGAGCTTTAAAAATGGCAGAAAAGCAGATTTTCTCTTGTGAATGTGCTTCTGCAGTCACAGTAACCCAGGTTTTTTATAGTATAAAGAAAAAAATCTGTCAAATTCTAAATAGAAGAAACAGTGTCAGTACTGAGTATATGAACATTTGGAAGCTATACAGTTATAGTAAAGTAAAAAGAATGATTGATAACATTATTTTGTGTCTGGCATGAGAAACATAACACTAACAACCCTACAGCATTATGGAGAAGTGTAATTATCCTCGAATCTGTTGTAAAACATGTGCAGCTAGAACGGCGGTGTGAGGAACATGTCTGTTTTTGTTGTAAAAGAAAAAAAAAAGCCTGGCTGCAGCATTCTGAATTAGCTGTAATTAGCTGTAATTTTCCATTGGTCATTTTCCAGTGGTTGTAATAAAAGGGTGCATTAGCACTTCAGCATCATTCTGAGCTAAAAATGGTCTGACCTTGGCAACGTTCCTGATTCAGAAGCCATGTTCTTGTAACAGCTGTTTAAAATGGAAAGACAATTTACTCCCAGGTTGCAAAATATCCTGATGAACCCCAACATTAACACCCCAGGCAGGTGAAATGAATAATAGTGATTATCTTGCTATAAGTGAAAGCTCTGCTTGATAATGGTGCTGATGTAAAAGTTACTCTGACATGTAAAACCAAACTTGATATTGTTGGAGAACAAGCGGACCCTTGGATGGCAGGAGTCGGGGTAACCGGGACAACACGCCCTGTTCACAGATTCTTTAGTTTTACATGGTTATAAAAGAATTCATTGTGACAGTGAAAAGAATAAAACTTCATTTCCAGTTTTCTAGCACTGAGCATGGTGTTGCACCCTCAGGGTTGAGAGTACACCCGCTCTTTAAACTCGCAGTGAGGCAGACAACCAACTTGATGTGTACAAAGCTGCTTACCTGTACTCGACTCTTACCAGAAGATTTCACCCGGGGACACATCAACAAACTCAGCAAATTTTTGCAGAATGTAAATGATGAACATGGAGATGTAAAGGAGTTTGTATCTGGTTGGTATTTACATCAGAGCAGAGAAAGCAGCAGCTATGTCGCTGTAGATGCATACAAACAGATGTTGCAGATCCTGTCACCAGCTTCCTCCACTGACCCCCCACTCCAAACAACATACAGGAAAAGTGAGGTAACTATGCAAAAACATGGTTGCTGTTAACCTTACACAGGCTTTAACTGGGGACACACTAAGGGTGCACTCACCAGGATAGTCTGAGGCAGGGATGCCCAAGTCTGATCCTCTACTATCCTGCAATTTCTCCTCTGAGGAGGTAAACTAAACAATACCATCGTTTTACAAACAAAACTCAGTTTAAAGGCAGGGCAGGGGATCTTGGAAAAACGGTTTGAATGAGCTACATTTGAAAAAAACATACACCCCCCTGAAGGCCACAGGTCCACTGCACAGGAACGTGTGCGCGGATGGTTATCGGCGAATATAACCGAGTACAGCTGAGTGGCTAGCTTGTTAGCTTCCCAGTAAACAACAGAGGAACCACGTTTCCTAAAAGTGATCTTTATCTCACCTCCAACTTCTTCTGTGGTGTAAAACATCCTCACTGCAAACACCAACACCTCCATGACTTGATCCACATCCGTTTTTTCTTTCAGCATAGTTGAGAGCAGCGAGCAGCCACGTTCGTCTCAGTTTGTCTGCACTGTGAGATGCTCACAGCGAGCGCACGCACGTGAGCGCTCGAGGATGGTGGGTGCACGACAAACGGCAGTCGAGTTTGATGGACATAAGAATCATCCAATCAATCAGCACGGGCCGTTTGCAGCCCCATTCAAGGAAATTCATTTCATTGGAAGGGGTTTTTCCTCGTCCTGTACGTTCCACAGGTGATTAATTTTTCTTTTTTTGTGTCAGAACATTTAATTAATTGTCTGCAATAAGGGTGCAAAGAAAACTTTAAGCAATATAGTAAAAAATGCTCCTGGAAAACATCACCCTGCCTTTAAATGGTGATGTTATTAAAATTCTGTATGTCACAGAATTATGCAGACTACAAACTAACCAAATAACAGCAGCAGAAAACTTCAAACATGCAGCGTTTCCCATTCGGGATATTTTTGTTGCTCTCTGCCATGTTGAAAGGCCAAAGTTTACCTCATCTCGGCAACTCAGGCATCATAAAAATTTTTCCAGCTTTCCAGTGGAAATTAAAACATGAGTGGGTATGCAAGTGCAATTTTGACGTCGGACTTTGGTATTTACCATAAATACGATACCACATGAAGGCAGCATAAGACATTGACATCATCTATTCTTTGGATGGATGATGACACTTTTCTTGATTAAATGTGGACTAACATAATAGAAACACATGTTTTGTTTATTCTCTAACAGGTCAAGGAAGTAGTCGTGGATGTAGCCTGTAATTATGTACTGTGCTCAAGTACAATTTAAATTCTTCACAGCTGTGACATGAGATTTCTTCAGGTGTGAAGACAGATGGGTGGTGTGTGGATAACGTAAGCAAAGACTCAGGGGTGATAAACAAAGTGACACATTGTACAGTATAATGAACTTTATCAGCAGTGTGCTGGGAAATCAATGTTTTTTAAACAAAAAACAGTCAGCGACAAAGACTGATAGGACTGTAAAATGAAGACGGTACAAAAGAAAAGCTCAGAAGTGAGTGAGTAAGCCCCATTAGGGAGGAAGAGGATTTTGTTCTTGGTCTCAGCGACCTCGATGAACCCTGCCAGGACTGACTGGAGAGAATTCTCTTGCCTGCTATCGACAGCAGAGCCGTCAGAAAATAAGAAAATAAAACAGGACAATCTCCTGTCCGTCTGTCTGCTGGTGGAGATAGAAAGTGTGTGA
This sequence comes from Atherinomorus stipes, assembly GCA_023101725.1. Taxonomy (NCBI): domain Eukaryota; kingdom Metazoa; phylum Chordata; class Actinopteri; order Atheriniformes; family Atherinidae; genus Atherinomorus; species Atherinomorus stipes. Next base: position 540,850 of record JALJCO010007983.1, on the reverse strand, counting down.
CTCGGGCTGTGTGAGTGCAGAGCCTCTTCCTTTAACTTATTTTCCTCTCTGTGCCTGTCGGAGCAGCGGGGCCACTTTGATCAGAGTGTTATCTGCACTGCTGCGGCCTAATCCGTGTATTTGCTCCGAGTCTTAGCCGGATCACCGCGCTCAAATCAAAGCACTACAGAGTCAGACCAGGAGAGAGCGGAGACGTGCAGGAACACACACTCATACAGTATGCACGCATACTCTCAAAAATATTAAACAAATTGACAGTGGCCTACATGACATCTCTTAGTCATCAGACTGTTGATGATAATCTATTGACTGAGAGTATGGGAATATCAGTCAGTTTGTAAAATAAGTTTACTTTCTGCATTATCTCCAAGTAATACTAAAGATTTGAGCTTTAATTACATAAATGAGTTCAACAAAACACCTCAGAGGCTGCTGCTACCGCGTTAGTGTTCAATGAGGCTGCATCAAGAGATGCTTAGGAAAAAAGTTTTGCCCATCACAGATTACCGAATGCTACGAATTACAAGACAACTGCCTCCACAACATTATAAGACAATCAAAAGATGATTTTTTGTAGCTCTTGATTCAACGGCTCCTCCTTTTGCATATTAAAAGGTATTAATCATCTCCCAGTGGAGTTCCGTGGATTATTTAGCTATGAAAGTAGCCAAATATATGGAACCCTGTCAGGATGTGATCAATATGTTTTTTTTCTTTTTTTATTGAAACATTGTATCATTGCCCATTTGATTGTTAACTGTTTCAGAGTTTGTGCTTACACATTTCATGAGCAGACATTAACTTTGTCTACATCCTCGAATCAACTGAATCTCTTTTGTTTGGGTCAAGGATAAAAGTAAAGCGAGACCCTGAGCTTAAGGTCGTGGTCAACATAGTTATAACTTCTAGGGAATCAGTCAGTCACCTTGGCTGTGTACTGGACTGCCACTTATCTGGAGGGCAGGCTCAAGAGGTACTCGCTAAAATAAATCGAGTCCATTTCTTGGCCAGGATTTCAAAGTTTTTAGAGGAAAAAAAACATGTTGATGCTTGCTGGAGTTTCTACAGTATATACTGTAACCTTTATGTGTATGGATTGTGGTGTCAATATGAACCTTAAACACAGGCTTAAGAACACTCAAAATAAATTAGTGAGACCACTTTGAAAAAGTTGGAAGCCTCGGCGTTCAGAGCCTACGCTGCCGATAATACAAGCGCAGAAGAAGAAATTCACTGTTTACATTGTGTTAAGAGCAACAGAGCTGCAGACGAACTGGGACAAACACAAGAGGAGTTGGATATTGATTTAAAACAAATAATGAAAGAAAAAGAGAATGCGCGATCTTGTCTGCTGCGCCTCCCGTAGTTTCATTAACGTGCATCGGCGTGTGTGCAAGAGATGCGATGTACTTCTATTTAGGCTCTAAAAATATACTAAATGGCGTAGTTTTGAGTAAATTATGGACACTACCCACTCAGGACACTTGGGTTACATTGGACGAGCAGTATGGAGGAATATTAACAAGTTTTTTTTTTAACTCTTTATGGACCTTGTTGGCTCGGACTCAATCAAACTCCATTATATGAAAGTTGGGGGAAAACGAGAAGTCGTCCTGATCTCCGGCTGCATTTGAAATATTAAAAAAGTGCTCCAGAGTCTTGCTCACCATGAAGGTAAGTGGAAAATAAAGTTAAATCGTTCTGTGGGTGAACTATTCCTTTAAGGAAATGAGTAGTTTGTGTAGTTCTAAAAAAGCTTTGAAAATAAAGCTCAGAGGTAATTTTTTTATGTCAAATTCATTCATTCATTCATTCATTGTCAGTACGGCTTCTTCATTTCTGGGTTGCAGGGGTTCTGGAGCCTATCCCAGCAATCATCAGCCGAAGGCGGGGTACACCGTGGACAGATCCCCAGTCTGTCGCAGGGCCAACACAGAGAGACAAACAACCATTCACGCTCACATTCACTCCGAGGGGCAATTTAGAGTAACCAATGAGCCTAACGTGCATGCATTTGGACATGCATGTTTGGCCAGTTTCAAACATGTTTTTGATCATGTTTTGTTGTGTATATTGTATTGTTGCACGTTATCTGTGTAATGTTTATGTTTAGTTTGGTGTACTGTACTGTATATGACTCATAGGGGCCACAATGGAAATCAGCTTTAGGGCTTGTGTAATTCCTGACTATTTATTCTTTTCATCATATGACATTTATATGTAGCACATCTTTTCAAATTGTCAATAAAATCAAACCAAACTTAACTCCAGTAAATGTCGCCCTCCGATTAAGTCCAATTCTGAACATGCATACAGAAACAAGAGGAGCATCAAAGATATGAAGAAGTGGTGACAAAGGAATTAATTTAGGAAGCACCTTCTACATGCTGTAGACATGTGGCAGCTCTTATTTCTCAGACATTTACACTGACAAATCATTTTTGAAATGCCCTCTATTTACAAGATAACCCTTTTCTTTGACCTCTCACAAGAAGCAGTACCCACATGGAGGGAAAAGCTGGTGTGATAATGAAATAACGTACAGGGATGTGCTCCTTCTTGCACAGAGTGAGCACAGGTATATAAAGAGAAAGAGAGAGGTGATTGCCCTGAGCATATGCCTCCTGGAGTTTGATTCAGACTGGGGGTAAGGGATGTTTCATAAGATCTCCTCATGTTGGATGCAGGTTAGTGGAAGTACAGACAAGATGGAGACATTGTCACCTGAAGGGTGAGTTATGAATTTTCTGCTTCAGCTGGTTATTGAGTTTGTGTCTTAGACTTAAATTTACAACAAAATACTGTAGATATTCTGCAAGAGTTTAAAAAGTCCCCTCAAAGCTGTCATTATGCGCCTTATAAAGTATATTTTACTCTTTTCCCATATCATACTGTACTGTTGCATAACACACGACATACTACTTTATTTCTGAAGCACATTTAAAACAGCATCAAGGCCAAACAAAAAGCAAAGCCAAAATACTTTTTAAGAGATAGCATCAATATAAAAAAAGGTATTTTCAGTGAAAAAAATTGAAGAAAATAAACAAAAATAAGTAAAAATCTCACATTGTGTTAAAAGTCAGGGTTTATAGGCAGTCCATGTTTTCTTTGGTCTTTTTTTTTTGCTGAGAGAATATAAAAGCAAACAACAGACAGCCCACATTGACGGAGTCATGAAGTGATTCATACTCCCTCTGAGTGTGTTTTTATCCAAGCTTCTTTTCTCTCTAATGGAGAAATCGGTTCGGTTGCAAGTGCAAGTTCCACATTATCAGAGATGTAGCGCATTCAGCTGGTTTGTGTCCTCGGACAGAATGAAAGGGGATAATTTTTAACCCCCCGTGGGAATTCAATTTTATTAATTTTTTATTTTTTTCTCCCCTGTCATCCTTGTTTTTCTCTTGCGGCCTCCGTTTTTTGGAGGGATCTCCTCTCCGTTTTCTTTCTTTTTCCCCTTTTCCCCCTTTCTCTCTTTTCTTAAAGTGCATAAACAAAAAACATCTGGAGGAGGAATACAGTCTGTCTGCACTCATTTAAACGAAACATTGTTACTTTTAAAGGTGATAGCTACAAGTTTAATTCTTCCCTGCCACTTACACTCGCTTACTCAGTTAGCATTAGCAACGTCAAAACTGATAAAACAATTAATATTTCTATTCTGCACCCTACCGTAGATGTACTGTGGATGTACTATTTAAAAAAATATTGTTTTGATGAAAAACTTGTACCTATCTATCACCTTTACAGACACAAAAAGTCCATGAAAGCTTGAAGGGTTTAGTTTTGGAATTAAAGACTGTCTTCCTGGAGAACCAGATCCATGTCAGCACATTTCACATCTACTATCACTTCTTTTTTTATGTGAATTCATTTCCTATAAAGGGTTTAGATATTTGATACTGTAGTTTATTGCACAGTTTCCCAAGATTAACTTGCATTTCTTATGTATCATTTTCACTAAATATGTTTACATAGAACCAAATATATCGATTGCAATCAGTCTGAAAGCTATATCGGAATAAAAATGATTCATGCACCTAATTCCAAATGAAAAGTGCAAAATCTAAAGAATTTTCTTTCTGTTTCACAGGAGTAGGATATTCCTTTTCCAAAACAATTCTGGTATCATCTAATGCTGAATCGTAAAATGATCTGTTCTAACAGCTCATGCTCTGACTTGATGTAAATGAGCAACTGGATGTTTCCTCACTTTGGAAGATGGCGGCAAACACACAACTCATTGGACAGTGCCAGAAAGATTGTTTTAAATTCAAACTGTCTGATGTAAACATCTACAGGACCATTCTGCTGAAATGTTGGCGCATACACATCACACCGGAATAGATTAATTTCCATGTAAACAGCTGCCCTGCAATCTTCAATCGGAATTTCAAACCAAAGGGGGAAAAGTCTCCATGTAAACGTGGCTACTGAAGCACTCAAAAAGCTATTTGTAGTGTTCAAACTAGGGTTGGCAATGTTGGAAAAACGCGACATGTGCGCCGATGTTTTATGAGTAGGTTAACAATAACAGCCGAGTGGATAGCTCGTAAGCTTGATCGTAAAAAGCTGACAAACCACGTTTTTAAAAGCATTATTCCACTCACCTCCAACTCCTTTTGCGGTGTAGAAAGTCCACACTGCAAATGTCAACGCCTCTGAGACTTAATCTTTGTCTGTTGTTTTGTTGGCAGAAGTTAGCAGTCCATTAGCTATATTTGTTTACAGTGAGCGGCACACAGGGGGTCACGTGGGTGATGGTGAGAGGAGGGACAGAGACGAGACAGAAAGGCATCAATTTGTTCTTTCTATTAGTTGCAATTTACCAATTCCTGCCACTCAGAGCGAATGGCAGGGGTTGGTCAGAGTTTTTACAGACCTGCAGCTGCAGCTGATGAATACATGATGTAATGACGACTGTCAGGATGGAAAGAACATTTCACCCAGTAGAACAAAAAGTGTTTCTGAGCAGGATTACCAACTCTGGCTTTAATAGTAATAACTACTGATGGTGATTTTATCTTTATAAGCATCTGACTATCCTATCAATAGCAAACTGAAAATTGAAGATGTTAGCCAAACCTAGCTAACTGTGCTGCATGAGCCTTTCACGTTTCAGAGAATGGGAAGATGCAAAATTCCTGCATACTATATACATTTTTGCAGAAAGCAAAGATATAATCTGAATCAAATTAATGTCACTTTAATGCAACAGAGTAGCATTAAAATAGCACTAACAGGCACCCAGAGAGAGCCCTGAAAACTGTCAAAGACCTTTTACCTGTCTTTGACAGGACTTTACTTTGACTTTACTTTACTCCATAATATATAAAAGCACAAAGCCACATGCAAGAGATTCTGAATAAGTCAGACTATAGATTATAGACTTCATCAGGGGAACCACAAAGCTCTAGCTTGATGTGCTTCTTGCTCTTTTAACTTTGCAGATCTTTGTTGTCAGGTTGTGCACTGACACACAGCAACCCGACAGCACGTGTGCTGAGTCCAGTTTCAGATTGGAAGTGTTACTTTCAGGAAAACACTTACAAAATTAATTTTACATTCATCATTTTACCTTGAAAATGCTGTTTTTCCCTATTAAAGAGAAGCCGACATGTAATTTAAAATAAATACAGTGATCAAATAAACATAATTATTCTAGATCTACCTGTTGATAGAAATCCCACGGGCTTTCCAGCGATGATGAGAGCAGTGCTCAACTAAACCTTGATGCTGAGCTCTCTGATCCCCCTGAGACTTCCATGTTAATAAATGAGATCTGCTGCAAAGCAATACTGCTTTAAACCTATGTATTATGTATGAGGTAACGGAGAACGGCACTAAAAAGGAGGAATCATCTCAGCACACATAAGTGCCAGAATCCAATCTCAGCTCCATTAGTGCAGGACAAATCCTATACAGTGAGAAGGGGTCTCCATACGTTTCCATGAGGGGAGCTCAAGAAGCCATTATGGAAATGAAAGGGGACAAATCACACGTTACAGATCACTGCGTAAAGCAGGAACAAAATCATGGTGCAGTACACTTTGGAGGGGTTGGTTCGACAAAAGAAGGTTGAAACCTGCACAGCTTCTTCTGAAGACTTCTAATAAACTCTCGCAGCGAGGAGGACGACAGCCAGAGAATTCCATTAGCTCACAATTGTATCTACAAATGATGCCATTTTGTTTTGTAGATCAAAAATTACAGCTCCCCCTTATTTTTTCATAACGTCGTCATCCCTTTTGTGTCACGCTAAGGTAAAGCAGCACGTCGTCTTATTTGATCATGTGTCAACACATTAAAGCTAACTCTCCATCTGAGCCGAGCGTAGAACTCATTCGGAGTGCGCTCGGAGACACAACTACTGCAGAAGGTTATAGTGGAAGACAATTTGTCTGTGTTTTCCAATGAGTTAGCATCCCCTCTGAGCGTATGCTCCATCACTGTAGATACAGATCCTTACAAACAATCTCCCAAATGCTAATTGAGGTAATTAAAGCCGCAGCATCCAGAGGAAACAGGTGCAGGTGGTAGGCATTATTCATGTCCCCCTGCCCTTGGAGGTAACCCTCTCAATCTAGCGAGGTAAACAAGACAGACAAGGGTGCAGTTTTCACTGTTTTCTTTGTTAAGGTGAGCACACAAGAAGCTATATTTCCCACTGGTGTTAGAGTCCTTGTGAGTGTGTATGACAACAACAGATAAGTAATCTTCCCTCTCAATGCCAATATCATTTCACTCTCTCACACACATATTTGCCTTGAGCTGTATGTGCAGCAACTTTATTATGACTTATACAGACTTTCTTAGAGGAATATACTTTCTTCATAACATAGGCAAGATAACCCAGCAAATATGACTGATCCCATTAAAGGAAAACAGTTGCAGAGCTACTGAATGACAAGTTGCAACATTAGGAATCAAATACTTTGGAGATGAGAGAGGTAATTTGTCAAGCCATCATTATCCCCCCTTCTGCCCCCCTTGCTTCGACAGCATCCTTCAATTTGTCACGACTTTTTTTTTTTTTCTCATTTTATTTTAGAAAATGCAAATTCCCCTCAGCCTAAATGCCAGAGTTAGGTAGTGATGGCAGTGGGGGCCTGACATCATTACAGAGGCCTTGTTTATATCAGACAGTGATTAGATTAATACTCATTAGAGAATATTTGTGTCTGCACCCTTCCTGTCCCCCAAAGGCAACCAGGGAACAGGAACCATGGCAATTAAAAAATGGGAAACTGTCATCCTCCATCACCCCTACGATGAGGGGGGAAAAAAAGAGAGAAATATACACACATACATTCTCCGCTCGGTAATATACACATTATTAGGACAGAAACAAACTCTCTGATCAAACAGCCATTAGATTAAACATAAATCCCAACAAAAACCAACACTGCCATCAAGTAGTTTTCTCCCACTTCTTTTTAAAAAATGTTTATCATCACTTCTGCATTGCTACAAAGACCTTGCGGACCAAATATAGGATGACATTATTATACACTGCTGCTTCACTTACAAAAGTCTAGACTCATGAGAAATTGGAATAATAATAACCATTACAGATTCATTAGGCCGGTCTTGTTCAGCAGTAAATAGAGAATTTACAGATGCCAGCATTTATTTTCTTCCTGCTCTAGTTTCTCTATGCAACAATTCTTCTGCACGGCATGACAAAATCTCCCACATCCTCCATTACTATAAACTCCTCTCCCAAATCCATATCGCTCTAGTTTGAAGAATGCATAAAGATGAAAGACTCTGGGTACGTGTCCTGGGTTTCTCATTTTGTCTGATTGGTAGATAAAATCCAGCCCCCCATATTTGTACCATTATATATGAAACAAGCTTTAAATTTTAGGTGTAATAACATTCAGCATCTTGCAGTTTAAGTGTTCTGAGACTAAATAAGACTTTAACAACTTGCTTTGAATGTTTTGCTATGCAGATCTTTTTTAAAGAAGGGCTACTCGAGCTTGTTTAATAAATGCAAATGTGCCATATGTTGCTTAAAATGAGAAATTGTAACAAAAGTCATACAGTAAATGTCACTATCCCAGCACAGACTATAACTATCCACATTAATTACCATCCACTGTTATTTAAGAAAAGAACTTGACTCAACTACACTCAAGGTAGATTTGGAAACTATCTCACCCTCTGGTAAGCTGCTATATTCAAACTTCAAAGATACTGAAATGTGTTTATGAAATCCTGCTGTTTTGTTTAGTTTTTTTTTTTTTGCAGACGGACTAGTGCAACTTTAAATTATGTGAGACTCATATAGTCACCAAGAGTCTATGCATGAAGTTGATGTGCCTTTGATTCTTATTGCAGTCTGTTTTCCATTTCTCAAGGCTCATATGAAAAATAATGATATTGATGAACAAACCACAGCCGGAAAGTTTTGTTACCTTTCCTTCACAAAGCAGACTTTTTATACATATACATGTATATATATATATATATATATATATTTATTTTTTTTTTCCCAGCTAGTGTTTGGTTCTCCATTAAGATTGTCCGAATAAAAGGAGGTTCTTTTAGCATGTCCATGCTCAAAATGGCTGGCCCAGAGGGAAAAGTTTAATAGAACCAGGCTCACTATAAGATGTAGGAAATGGAAAAATACTGGGTTTGAGGCAACTTTAATTATGCCTGTCATAAAGCTCCCACCTCCCTTTGCTATGAAGGAGGCCGAACTCTGATCTCATCTGTGTAGAAAAGGGCTTCTCAGATGTTTTGTCGTGAGATGGCTTCTGGCAGCTGCTTTCGGTGAGGATGTGATTCAGCTGGTTTCTGCCTGTGTCCCAGTCTGTCTGTCCCTCTCCCTTCTCTGCCTAATTATCCAAGGTACCAGCCTCTCTGCTGTGCATTCCCCTCTGTTTTTCCTTTCCCCATTGCCTCTCTGCACCCTGCTTCCTCTGAGAAATGCCTGAAACATCCAAGCTAAAAAACCCATTTGAGGCTCTATGGTGGGTAGAAAGATGATAAATCCACTGCATTCATATAGTGCTTTTCTAGTCTGGTTGACCTCTTAAAGCACTTTTATACAAGCCATTTTCACAGCATTCCTTAGTCTATACTGTCTTCACAGTGTTTTCCCCCCCTATCATAAACACAAGGCAAGCAAAGGATGGCTTTTTGACTCATAAGGACACTTGGACTGTGGAAGCCAAGGATTGAACTGAGAAACTGCTCCTCCTGAGCTGCAGCTGCCTTTTGTCCAGGCCAAAGTGCACTAGAAGCAGTGGAAAGCAGAAGTTTGAACAAAAACAAACTTTTATTTATTTTTTTGTTTAGGTGTTCTGATATACACAATCCGCACACTTGCACTATGCAGTACACTCCTTTGTTTTTTTTAATTTACTTTTTAAATGGCATTCAAGTATGACATCAGTATATTTACTGAAATGGTCTTGTGCATGCCATATACACACTTTTTTTTTTTTTTAGAAAAAAAGGAAAACATAGTAAGAACAACTAAGACAATAGGGCGTGAAGAAGAAAAAAGGAAAAAAAGGGGGGGGGGGGGGGGGGGGGCAGAGTTTTAATAGAGTATGAACTCATGAAGTAGAATCTGGCCCTCTGTAAGTGATGTACTGGGATATCTTTTGCAGCCACCAACAATATATTAGTCAAGTCTTCGTCATTCCTTATCCATTCCTGTGGGGTTAGTCCAAATAGCATATTTTTGATTTTAAAGTCCAAGGGAATGCCTAGAATATCATTCAGTTTTTGGAGTATCACCTTCCAAAATCTTTGTATCTTCAGACATTCCCAGAAGATATGATATTGGTTTGACCCTACATCTCTACATTTTCTCCAACAAACAGATACATTACCACTATAATGTGATGTCTGAGATGGTGTGATAAAATACCTTATTGAACTTCTCCAGCGAAACTCGCGCCAACTGTGCGAGCTCGTACATCTCCAATGATTCAGGCATACCACCGACCATTCCTCCTCTGAAATACCTATTCTTCCTTCTTGTTCCCACTTCTTCTTAACATAAAAGGTGGAATGGAACTTGAGTTTTAGTAGTGCAAGTGTGGTTTCAATGAAAAATTCAGTGCTCTGAAAATTCCCAGATGCTGCCCTAATTCCAGTCCACTCCACTCCCTGATTTATGATCTGGTCATTTGTTACCGGCTCAGCACAGTTAAGGCTACAGTATACTTCTCTGACCACGTAATGCATAATCCAACTGCGTAACCACGGAGACCCTTCATAGTTCTCTGTCATGGTGCCGGATACGCAGTGCAATTTCCTGCCCGATCAGTAGGGGTCGCTACACAAAACTGGCCTTATCCCATGATGCCAGTGGTCGGTAACCTCGGTGGTTATTTTGCTTCCGGTTACAGTGAGCGAAGGCATCCGAAAGAGAAAAGACTGTTGTTGCTGCAGCTGAATAACATTGAAACAGATACTTTTGATGAAAAAATGGAGACGATGGAGAGAGATTTTGGTATTTCCTCACTTCTTCGGCCAAACGTTCTTTGGTTGGAGTCATCTCTGCGACTTTGTAGGCTAGCTGGTGTTTTAAAAATGGCACTGCCAGTGTTTATGTTGTGATAAACCAATCACAGCCCTTGCCATCTGTTGTCCCTTGACGGAATAACAGACACTTAGAAAATATTTCGTGCAGTTGGAGACGCTGGAGAGGCTCTCCGACAGGCTCTTTGTCAACATAGAAAGCCGTGGGCACTTTATGGACGACTATAAATAGCCTTTAGCTCATGTTAGCAGGCAATTTCTTTTTGTGTAAAGAGCTGCTAAACATGGCAGCCATTTTCTCCACTCCCCTAAAAGTTCTACTCTCTTTATGATGAGCGTTGGATGTTTGGTTTCTATGCAGCATTAAAGGTCTCATATTATGCCCTTTATTTACAATCTGAAACAGTTTTCTGATATCTCAACGAAAGGTAAGATGAAATCAGCCCGTAATTTGAGTGCAGCAGCCTCTCTACGCACCGTCAGATTAAATGGGTTGAGCTGGAGAGAGAGCCCCGCCCATCAGTGGGCCGTTGCTGAGGTGATTGACGGCTTCCACAGTGAAACAGCTGATTGTAGTGTATGGAGGAAGAACACAGACACGAACGGCTTCTGGAACCAGAGTTGGACCCTGAGGAAGAAGCTGCCTTAAGAGGTCTTGTTCTGGAGGCTGATGTCATCCTTGTCGAAAAGGATTTTATTCTTTTGGTATTGATGATTATAAACCATCAGGAGAAAAACTGCTGTTCTGACCTGATGATGGCTCTAAATAAAAAGCCATTATTGCCATTTGGGAGGCTTGAATGTGTGTGGCAAAATTAACTGCAGTCTCTACAAATATCAGTCTAATGGTGTTAAAGTAAAAAGCTGCAGGATCACCTGAGTCATTGTGTTCAAACGGCCTTTTTCAGTGCAGCTTTATTTGATGATTTCCTTTTTGATGGCTGATGATTGGCATGGCTTGATGTAGTGTTAGGAAAACATCAGAGATTTGCTTTAAAAACAGTCCCAGGAGATTAATTTGCTTGAGATGTTCCCTCAGGTAATGAACGAGATGAATTTTGGCCTTATCAAAGGTTCATTTACAGTCATTTGATGTAATAGCTTTGCTTATAAGTCTGCAAAAGTTTTTGTTGCTGTTATAAGGTAAAGTGCTGTCATTAGTGCCTCTTGGATCAATATGCTCTTAACACAAAGTCCATATTCACCTAAGAGCAGGGGGCTTTAAGAGAGAGGTGTTATTGAAGTACAGGCAGCCAAAAAGACACATCATGCATTTTCGAAAATCCCATCGGATATAATCTTTGATGTGAGGAGGGATTTCACTTAGACACAATTTGCAATCTGATTTGGGGATGGGACGCTTAGGATGTTGAATCAAAGCTTTGTTTTCCCTTCTTCATTTGTAGTTGGCTTAAGGCAGTGATTCCTTCTTTCCAAGAGTGAATTAGGTTGAAAGTCAAAGAGGCTCAGGTTGTTGTCAATACTCATTAGAGCTGGCCACTGGCCTTGGGTTAAGACCTGTCCCACTCTGCTGTCAGGCTCAATACCATATGGACACATGTGTCCACATCACTTTTTCCACTCCACATTTGCCACAGTGTCTTGTATAAAAATATATGTAAGCTTCCTGGTGTTTCTTGTTTTATTATGTAACATTCACGCCAAGCTTTCTTCTGGGTCATTAAATAGAACAAAAGCTGGAAGTGCTGCTGTAATATTGAGCAAGACAATGTGGGAAGAAATTAAAAACATACTGTATATATTTTTGCTGAACCAGCAGTGTCTGTCAATACAATCTTTTGGGAAAGTTGGAAATATCTCAACAACTCTTTGAATAGCATACCATGGAGCAAAAAAAAAAAAAAAATTAAGTGAAAAATAATGAATGAATACTCATTAGGATGCACCAATCCACCTTTTTTGGGCACCGATCTGATCCGATATTTGATGTTTCAGTATCTATCGAAACCGATCCAATACCGATACAGAAAAAGGAGGAAAAAAACAGCATGGTATTGTTTGATGGCACACCTTGTTGTGTGAAAACAGACTGGGATCTTTCTTTTGTGCAAGGCAACATCAGACTTGGCTTTAAATTTTCTTTAAAACAGTTCAGTCAGTGCAATTAGGAATTTAAAATCTAATTTAAAATAAAAGGCCCAAAAAAGGAGCTGAAATTGAGAAAAAAATATCTCCACTAGCTTGGTTGGTATAGATATATTCAAAACAGCAAATTATCTTTTTCAAGTTCAAGTTCAAGTTCAGTTTATTTGTATAGCACGCTTACAACGACCGTGGTCGCACAAAGTGCTTCACAGAGATTTAAAAGATATTTAGACAGATGAAAGAACACAGACACTGATGACAGCACATTAACACAAAACATACTAACACATTCACACCTACTGTGTGGTCATATGTGTAAAAACTAGAAACACAAATACACACATACACACAGGGACGCACAAAACACTGGTGTACTTAGAACATATAGAATGATAAAAATGAATAAAATGGCCAAATTAGAAGATATAAAACACGAGACCAAAATAAATACTCAAGAGAATAAAAAGTACAAAGTATGAATAACCATCTCGACTAGTTAAAAGCTAGAGCAAAGAAATATGTCTTCAGTAAAGTTTTAAAGGCTTGGACAGACTGGGAACTTCTAATATGTAGCGGCAGCCCATTCCACAGTTTCGGGGCCATCACTGAGAGGCTCTATCGCCTCGAGAAACACATTTGGTTCCGAGGAACCTCTAAAAGCAACTGCGAAGAGGACCTCAGAGATCTAGTGGGAGCGTGCCTGATCAAAAGCTCAGCCATATATGGCGGAGCTAAACCATTCAGAGCCTTATAAGCAAGTAATAAAATTTTAAACCATTTTTTAAAATGGTTTAGTACTATAATGAAAATAGAAATAAAAAGATCCACGACACAAGCAGCTGAATAAACAAACGCTTCATCAGAGTTTTAACACTTTCATCAGAGTTTGCAATGGATGCCGGTGGATACCCTCATTATAAAACTTGTCATGTCCTAAAAGATTTAACAGTATTTTCAACTTGCTCTGTGACCTGTCGGCACCCGCTGGATTTTTACCTGTGAAACGTGGAAACCAAACTGCCGCAGGACTCTTGTTTGAGCAGCGACAGAAGGGCACATGGCAGCCTGCTAGCAGCTAGCAGCTGCGACTTTGGTCTTGTAAACAAACAGAACAGCCTCGTGACTGTGACGTTGCTTAAAGGGGCAGCATAGAAATACACTAAATAGATCTGCACTCAAGGATCGGCTCATTTTTACCCATCCCGAATCGGATCGGTGCATCCTTAATATTCATATCTTAAATTCCCCAAACTTTGATTTTTTTCCCCTCAATGACCAATTACTTGTGATGTCATTTAAATAAATTTCAGTCAATGTATTTTTTAAAATTTATTTATTTATTTTTACCAATTGGCAAAGACTATTATGCACATAACATTCCACCAACTTGAGGCCCACTTATGCTCGCCTTATGTACATAATAAGGTCAAACGTCACTGCCCTCACGCTTTTAATAAGTCCCTCACATTTGCATGATTTCTTAGCCAATATATCCAACAGTGGGCAGAGTTCACCTCCCAGTTTTAATGACAGCAAACAAAAAGTAAACATGCCAGTGGTGGAAAAGATCATCTGTCTCATGTTGCAAGACCGCGTAGGCTATGCAGGGATAGACTGGGACTAAAAAATGGCCCGGGACTTTGACTCGGCCCGGCCCACAACAACTTGTGCGCAGAAACCCAACAACGCTTAGCAAACATCATGGCTCCTGATACTATACCATCAAAATTACACTAACAGCACTGATGTTGACTAGATGTGTTTAGAGCATCGTATTTCTGTTTAACTTGAGCATTCAGAAAGAAATGAAGGTTTCATCATACCTCAGTTCCTCTGGCTGAACCTATAGAAAGCAGGCAGGCTATCTGAAATACACAACACAATATGTATGTGTATGAGTTTGCAGTTACGATAGTGATAGGCCAAACAGTGTGCGGTTCTCTTCACAGTATGTGAGCCATTATCTGTCTGTACCATCTTTGTGTTTAAACTCTCTGTACTTACAGGTATGTTTTCTTCTTCTGAGGGTAATAATAATAATAAAAAAAAAACCTCTAGGCTGTCACTGTCTGATTTGGGGGGGGTTTAATTTAAGGCTGAGCTGGAGTGGGTGTCATCTTCAGCTCTCGGTCTCAGCTCAACCTGAATAAACAAATGATGAAATGGACTTAAAATGGAATGTTTATGTGTTCAGTTGATTAAAACAGCACATTATTTATTCCATGCTATGCTAAAATGGCTTTATTATATTAAAAAAAATCTTAAATCATGCACTTGGCTAATTCATTTCACTGCATAAAGAAATAATATCACATTTTCATTGAAATACACCATTCCAAATGCAACTTTGTTCAGTCTTCAAATATAGTCAATAATAACTATAACATTACCAAAACTTTAAAAATAAAATCACAACAGTCCCTCTCAGCTTTGTAGTATTTTTACAGGCTATGTTCATGTTACTGCTTTTTACAGATAAGATGTTTAAAATTTAGCTGTTTTAGCTACTGTAATATAATATTGTATTCTGATATATCAGAGTACATTAAATATTCATAACTTAAAACTCAAAATTCTCTATATACTACCAGATATCAGAAAAATATGTATCCCAGCTATTATCAGGTGAGAGGCAGGGTACACCTGGACTGGTCGCCAGTCTGTCGCAGGGCCAACACAGAGAGACAGACAACCATTCACACTCACACTCACTCCCCGGGCCAATTCAGAGTGCTCAACTAACCTAACATGCATGTCTTTGGATGGTGGGAGGAAGCTGGAGTACCCGGACAGAACCCACGCACACACGGGTAGAACATGCAAACTCCACACATGAAGGAACTGTTGGAATTGTTCAAACCCCCTCCCCAGCCTGGACTACAACTAGCAACCCTCTTACTGCGAGGCTGCAGCACTAACCACCCTGCAGCCCATATTTACAATTTCAGTTTCTTATTCTAAGATCATTCTAAGATTGTATCAACAGCTTACATCATGTTTTTATGATTCTACATATTTCTTGTCGTAACATTAACTCGATATATGAAAAAGTTTCTAAATTTTAGAAGAGAAAGTTTCGAAGGCAGATGTGAACTGTACTTATCAGACCTGCAACACATTGATAGGAATCTTGGTACACACTGAGGATGGTCTACTGGGTATAACTAGACCTTCCTCTTGCTCCAGCAGATATAATTAGCTTTCGTGTGGGGATGAACTGACAAACAGTGTTCTTTTATAGTCTTTCTCCATGTGTCCTTCCCTTCACTTCTTCCTACCCCTTTCTTCTTCACTTTTTCCTCTGAATTGCTGCCAAGCCCTGTTTGCCTCGGTAATTAGGAACCAGAGCGGGCTTTCACGACTCCATTATGAAAACAGCCAACGGTCCAGTGGTTTATTGATAAAGCATTACACTCTGCTGCAGTACTGTATGGCAAAGTACACGGAGCCTGCAGCCTTTGCAGGTGGACATAGCACAGAACCCCTCACTGCCTGGTGAAATATCATGATACTGTAATAGCCCTATCACATACCCCACATAAAACAAGACTGAAATGTCAGAAAACAGCGCGCCAACTGTATTAGTTAAATCCAATGCAAAAAGAAAAGAAAAACAAACATGAGCTATGCCATGCTCTGTCAAATGGAGAAAATGACCACAGAAAAAATATAGCCAATCTAATCTGCAGCAGGCAGAGATAGTTGAGAAGGTAATTACGCTCAGCAATATGCAAGGACAGCTATTTAAATGTGTTGTTGGTGCTCCAATCAGGTTTCCCAGGGTGCTGTGATATTTAAAAGTGACACGGGTGACCCTCCACATTTGCGAGGTGTCATCATGCATCAATCGGCAAGGTGTATATCAAAGCTGCCTGTAATGGTTTGCGCACAGGGATTTATATTTCCAATTAAATCTGCAAATTATATGATTATCCTCTGCACCATGCCGAGGCCATTTTGGAAACGGATTGTGCTGGTCATTTTGTTTTTCTACAGAGATAATAGTGCCAGTGACAAACCTGCTTACGCAGTGAGAATATTAATGTCTGTGGCCTTGTCACACCGCTTCTTGAGCGTGCGCATACAGAAAAATCCACAAACCATCACATTCCTGCAGAAAGACGCTGGGTTATGTGATGAACTAACAGCTCGGTATTTCATCTTTCCTGTTTCTCTGTCACTTAACCTCACAGACAAGCCCTTCGACATAAGTCCTTGTTAGCTGAGATCCAACACCTGCAGCAGACTGGCAGTAAAAAAAGAAGGAAAAAAAAAGCTATCACACATTGGATCAACCTGATAAGCCTACATGTCAAATCAACAGGCACGCAGAGCGAAGACACTTTTTCAATGGCTGATATGAGTCTCAAAATAATTACATGCATGTGGACAAACTCACACAATCACACACGGGCATACACAGAAACACCAGCACCCACTAGATGTGAATTATTGATTCGAACATGTCAGCTAAAAGACAGTGCAGACCGCCACTGTGGGGAAAGGAAGGATATTTTGATTTTGCTTTGCTATGCTTGACTGCCAAGACAGTCTTCACCAAAAAGTTTCCACTTTCTGAATGTTTAGAGGATGATGCCTAACAATGTCCTGAGACAGACAGAACTGAAGGATTCTGGGTGAATGAATGAGGAGCAGTACGGAGAAAGAACACTTAAGACTACGAGAGTTGAATCAAAGACTGGAAACAAAGAAGGAAAGTGTAGAGAAGAGAGAAAAAGGAAACTTTTTCTTACAGGCTATTTGTTCATGCATCTCTGGGGTGCCATTTTAGCTTCCAGTTCTTTATACCGACTAAAATGCTGTGAGGGAATATTAACTGAGTTGCCATTACCTTCCCCCCGTTATTACTTCTCAGCTTTGCACCACAAGAGAAAAAAGAAAACAGTTGTGGTTGTAATTTGGCGAGTGTGAGAATGCTGCAAGAGCAACAGTGTAGCCTTATCTTTTTAAGATGCCCTTTATCCTGCAATTTTCTCCCAAAATGCAATTTTTGCCATGTGGCAAATGAGAAAAATCTATTTATTTAAAGTGAGCACTGACCTGGGATTAGTGAAGTTCTGCAATATTTAATTTCACTCTTTGAAAGTTATGACATAAAGTACAGTCTTCCAAATCACTGCATCTTCCCATGCGATGGATAAAAATGCAGCATTTGAGGTAACGCCCTATTACAGATCCTGATGGAAATATCCAGCTCCTCAGTTTCTTGGTAAAATATTAGAGCTCATCACAAATAGAGCACAAATATGAGCAACATTGCATTGTTGCTCATACTTAGGGTGAATCCCATTTCACCCCTTGGCCCTTCCCCTCACCCGTCCGTTTTGCAAGTTCATGATTAGGGGTAGGGGTGTCCCAATACCTGTTAGGATGGAGGCGAAGGGCTATACCCCTTCAAACGAAGATTTTACGGAAGCACACTACCCCTTCAAACGAAGGGGTATGAAAATCACTGGCAAGATGGCTGCTACTGAGTCCAAAAACATCCACAAAAATAAATATTTCTCCATAAATAAAGTTTTAAAAGTGTGAAAACCATTGTATAGTCTAGTTTAATGCTGTTTAAATGTTCAACGGTCATTTTCTTTGCAAAATGCACATGAAAAAAAAAATCACGAGTACTACACTGATGCGCCAGTTAAAACACTACCAGGCTGAAAACCAGCAGTGCTCTGCAGCCCTGAAAATTTACAGTTATTATTATTGATCATTGTAAAGCCAATAAAATAATAATGACAGGTCTGTGAAAATCAGTGTCCTAATAAAGAGAGATTAATCTGTAAAATTATAATGTTTATTTTTACTCAAATAAACTAGGGATGCACGATATAACAGGCCCCCTATCGGTATCAGCCTATATTGGCCTTAAAACTGACTATTGGACATCACCCAGCCCACCAATATTTAACCGATATTTAACTGATATTTAACTGATCAGCCCACTGTTTCTAAAGTCTAAAAAAAGAAAAAAAAACACTTCTTTTTCTTCTTTAAAACATTTTTTTACAGACTTTAAAACTTCTGAAGACTAGGGGTGGGGAAAAATATTGATACATTGAAATATCGCAATATTTTCATATGCTGATATCATATTGACATTTAAAAACACAACATTGATCTATTTTAATAATAAAATATCACAATATTTCATAATTCGGTTACAAAATCACGTTGGAATTCACAAAATATGACATTTTGTAACAGAACGATGAAATCTTGCAAGATTTTGTAAGTAAAATAGATCGATATGAAAATATTGCAATATTTCAGTGTATCGATAGTTTTTCGCACCCCTGTTTTTGCAAGTGTCGGAAACGGATAACAAAACTGCTATTTGCAATGACTGCTTATTTTTTTTCAGCTTTAATATCTGTAACGATATCGGTTATCGGCCACATGAGTTTCAAAATATCATATTGGATATTGGCCAAAATTCCAATATTGTGCATCCCTAAAATAAACTATTACTCACTCCAAAGTCATTTAAAAAAAACAAAAAAACCTCTCACCTTATTTATTAAGTTTCTGATTTCTTCAAAGCCGTTGGCCCGGTGGCTACCTCTGCAGAGCATCGACTCAGTCTGGAGCGTTTATGTGTCAGGCCAGATGTTTATCTGACAGCAGAGCAGGCTATCCATCCACACTCTGAGCATCTTTTTTTCCTTCTTCTTCTTTTTGATGTAAAACACATCTAAACACGTCCAACAGACGTCTTTGTCTTTGCTGCGCTAGACACAGCAATGTAGCTTCAATGAAGAAATTTGACGTGTTGGTAGTCCCATTTGGGTGGGTATTATCCGTGATAGCTTGACCCAACGCACCCAAGAGATAGGCGCTTCAGCACTGTGTCGTACATGATCAGTCGATAGAGAGGAGGCGATACCAGCAGAATGATGAGGATGATGCTACGCTTTTTGTTCAGTATCTCAGCGATTATGAGAGAGCCATGCAGACTGTGCATGGAGAAATGATCCGTAGTGTGTCGCTAGTGCCAGTCGGAATTAAATAATTTATTTATTTGACTGAGGTGGCAAAGCCGAGCTCTGGGGTGCCGGAGCCCAACCCCGAGGTGGCGGAGCTGGGCTCTGGCCCACTTTAACCCCTGATAAATCTTTTTCTGTCAAATTAATGTTTTTATTTCATTATTATGGACCAAATTTACAAAGTCATGGGGGGAAAGAAATAAAAATAACTTAAATGAACATTAAAATTCCATATTCACATTGATTTAACAGTTGTAAGCAAAAATGGTAGACGCCATCCTACTTGAATAATCCTCTCTCAGCAACAATCCTGTAATTAGCCATGACCAACTCAAACACAACCTTCTCAGCTTACCATTGGCTGTCTGCATGTTACATGTCTGCACCCGTCCATTTCCCCTCAGACAGGACCTCCTCAGGTTTCTCCCCTAGCCCTGTTTGTGCAATTTTTACTGCAGCTTTCCAGTTTTTCCACAGAATTTCACCGGAGCTCAAGATGCCAGATCTTGTGATAGAATCAAACAACCTGATTTGTGAAAACAATCTCTCAACAAGTGACTGTGTTCTTAAGGGGAGGCACTACAGGTAAAATCCCTGTTTTTTCATCACCTGGCCTGTAACAGGAGGGACAGCACTACCAGGGAGCAGTGGATTATATTTATCAGTGAGGATGTGCAGTCGGTAAGTGTTGCTGCTTGTGTAACTTATTATCTTTTGTGTAAGAAACCAGTAAACGATGGTAGTCGAAAGGACAAGCTGCTAATGTAGCTACAGAAGCTAACACTGTTTGGTTAACTTCCCGTCCAACGTCCGCTCCTTATATTCATCAGAGTCCAGCCGTTTTACTCCGCGGATTCTCTCTACCAACCATACCGTTACATTTTTATCACGTTTTTGCTCTGTTGGAACATCGTTTCCTTCACTTGGTCAGTTCTGATAAAACTTTGTTTTGGCTTTGATGTTTGCCTCGTGAACGCGCTTACAGACAGGTCTAATTCTCATGCGTATTCTCGTGACAAACAAACGCTGGGGATAAAAAGAGGTTAAAATGAGCTCATTAAATTTTCCTCCCACCCAACTATAATTAAAAATTCATAAGATAATTTAAGAAAGATTGTGTATGTAAAACACTAAGTTATGACAACTTTAAGGGGAATAAATGCCCAAAAACAAATAAGACTTGTTCTGATTCTGATTTTTGCTTGCTCTAAATATGACCTTATTCTGTTTAGGGCAGGGGTCTGCAATCTAGACAGACAGATAGATCGATCAAAGATAGATAGATAGATAGATAGATAGATAGATAGATAGATAGATAGATAGATAGATAGATAGATAGATAGATAGATAGATAGATAGATAGATAGATATCTTCTGCATTGCTGATTTTGACACGCCAACATCATTATGCTTCTCTTGTCACAAACTTGCTGAAGTTTGGTCCTAAGCAATTAGTGTGCAGAGGATAAGAGTTACAGGGGATTTTTAAAGCTTAATTAATTATTTATTACTGATGCACATGCCCACTACAGCTGAAGGCAACACTCTGATGAATAAAGTCGTGTGATGGAAAGCAAAAAAAAACATACAGACGACAAAGCTCCGTAGAGCTGAGGACTGGGTCAGAATTCTTTGTGGATTTGTCGCTATGAGTAGCATTTATTACCTATAAGGAATGAAAAAAATCATTAGTCCAATTTTAATTTGACGAAAAACACATTAAACTCTGAGGAACTATTCATATTTGTAGAGCTGAGTCACTTCACCAGAAGTGTGAGCTACTTGTAGCTGCACACAGCATCCAGAGAGTGCACGCTGAAGTCTCTGATGAAGTGCAGAGTTAAAAAACCTCATTGAAAACTTTTTTTCTGAAGAAGCTCTCAGCACATCTCCTGTTTATGCAACAGAAGTGATTTGTCAAGTAGAAGATTTGAATGCGCAAGTGACTAAATGAGAGAATAGGGGAGAGAAACAGCTTGCCATCCTTCATGATGATAATCTCCTTCGTGCTAACGCACATCTCAATATCCACAGCAACACATGTCAGATTGGAGTTTATGACAAGTATGGATTGCATAACAACAGCTGGCTAATCCTCAACCTAGAGGAGCACAAGCATATCTTTTTTATAATTAGATTCACTTGAGAGGAGGAGTTGTCTTTACCATTACCATTAGATTCTTGATGTGAAGGATGCCATCAAAATTCTCATCTAAGTTTAGTAAATATCTGCTGATTTCTACCGATGCACAGGAAAGATGTCTGAGAGGGAAGAGGAAGATTGGAGGTAGAGAAGGAGAAAACGAAGGAGATGCATATGGTCTTATACAGGATGTGGTGCCTGTTTGTGTTTAGTCACAAACCAGATCTCTTATCTGTGGTGCAAGTGTTGCTTGTGTTGCTCTTCTTAAATTAGCATAAAGAAACCCTGTTGTGAAAAGAAACTTTGAAGTGTTGACTTTTAGTTTTAAAAGTACATAAAGATATTTGGGATGTTCGATATTGCCTTTTTTATTTTTATTTTTTACTGATATCTGATATTGCCGCACTCTCAATTACTGATATCGATCTATACAGACAACTGTGAGGTTGTATCTCTCATATTTTGAGAAATACAACTTTTTTCTGCTTCGAGAGCAAAGATTCCAAAATATCCTTAACGCAGAGAGGAGTTCATTTTGGACATCTGGCTGCCAGATATCAGATACTAGCAGGTATTAGCCAACATGTGGCTAATTATAATGTTTCTAACAACTTGGTAACTTAAAACCAGACATGTTATAGCAGCAGCAGCTGCACCGTAGGCACATGACTCTGAAAGGAATGCTGGGATATGAAGAACTTCCAGAATAGGGACTTTTCTAAATTCTGGACGGCTGGTAATGGAATAAGATCTCGCGAGATTTCTTTAGTAAAAATATTGGTCTGAAGAAAACAATACAGGTATTTTTTGATATCACATTTTAATGCTGATATCAGCCAATCATATTGGTAGGCCAATGATATCAGATATCGCTAAAAGATAGAAATAAACAGTCTATTTTTACTTGAGCATGTTTAAGTTTGTAATTCATCAGATGCAAAGATATTCAGGTTTAACCCAGCTCACAATGTGCCAGAGTTCAGAGCTATAACACTACCACCGTAACCCTTACAGTCATCACAGTGAATTATCCTTACTTAACCCTAATCTGTTCCAGACTTATGGAACAAATTAGACTTATGGGAAAGTGGTTTATTGAAACCTATGGACTGAAAGTCACTTGGCAAGGTCAGTATGGTTAGAAAAAAAAATTAATAGAGGAAGCTGTGAATGAGACCCTGTGGCCGGTGTTTCCAGAATCCTAACATGTCTGAAGCCGAAATGATTTGCATGCAGATACATTAACGGATAAGCAGTAGGTCTAACGTTAGCATATGAACTGCTTTTCAGAGCACTCTGACAGATTCTGTAATTAAATAAAACAATAACAGCCCCGTCCAATCTTCCCTGCATCATGCATTTCCTCCATGATAATTATGTGAAGCACTTAGGTGGGTTTTTCCTGGTAGTCCCAGAGCGGGAGAACAATGCTAAATATTTCCTACTGACTGAAAATTTGACTATTATAACATAGTTTTTGACTAAATATTTGTTTTTTATTTCATATGTTTTCTCTACAGGGTAAGAAGCAGCAGAATGTGTCCACCTTTGATTAGAAGACCGCCACATCAAGGTGCTTTTTTCCCCTTTGAAAAAGCTGATAAGAAAAGGCTCCTCATGGTTTTGGCACAGAATCCTGATCTTCATAATCTCATGTTAAGATTTTACTTTGTGGACAAGGCTATTTAATATTTGCGTCAGTAACTCTGGTATAATTACCTCTCAATTAGGTTGCTAAGCAACAAAGTCTTTGATGGAGAAGGCAAAATGGACGACTTTCCTGTCTTGCCAAGCTAAGCTAACGAGCTTCATAATTACTGTATGTACAGACAAAGTGTTACTAATACTGATCATATATGCACATGCCTGCATGTTTGACTTTAAAAATGACTCTTTTAAACGTTAGAGAGACAGTTCAGAGAGAAGCATCACGTGTTTGCAGCATGCTAGCAGGTATATTTTTGTTGAGAGCCATGATTTAACAAAGCAAACAAACAAAAAACTGCTTACATTTCCCATTTAAAGTGAAAATGATGCAGCTTTGCCTCCCTTCTCTGTCCTCTCTGTCAATGCTGATGTGTCTGATTTATCAGTCTCAGCCAGACAAATGGAAACCACTGCAGCCAACCACTGTTTGACATCACAACCTAAGCTGGTGTTTAGTTTGAACAGGTAAACTACCGTGGCTTCACTTAGAAAGTGTAATTAAATGCTATGCGCAAAATTATTTATTTTTTGGCAATGTATTCAAGAGAAGAGAGGAAGCCAGAACCTTCAGAAATAAATTCAACAGGGCCACACACGTTTGCTTATACACACATTCATATCACACACATATATACACACATATAAGCACACATGGCATATGCGTTTTTAGTTAATATTCATTCCTGTTACACTTTGCTCTTTCTTGTTACCCCTGGTTCATTCCTGTTATTTAATTGTTTTTGTAAAATAAATAAAAACAGAAACTTGTTCTCTATTTATGTTTGGCCCTTCATTTTCAAAAGTTTGATACATTACATGAAGATGGATTTGACAAAGTAAACTTTAAGTCTCCCTTAAACGATAAATACTGCTTTGCATCTTTTAAAAAATATTTAATACCAATTTTGAATAATAAAATATGTGCGTTACTAGGTTTAGCTTTAAAATATGTATTAAAATGTAAATTAATTTCATCGACCTGCAACAAGAAAACGGCACCGATTCGGTGGAATGGCCCATCTGTGGTGTATTGTGCTGAGTAGTAGCACGTTGTAGCTTTGTGAAGCATACAGTGGTCCTCAAAAACAGTCCCTTAAATTAAAGCAGTAGAAAATAAGTCGAAATTGACAAAAGTAATGATAAATGAAAATCATGACATGGATTTTGAATTGTGGTTTGAAAGAAATATTAGAAACAAACACACAAAAATTAAAACAAATAAAAAAGCATGATGGGGCTCCAAGTTACAATTTTGTTGAGCAACACTTTGAGGCAATCACGGCAATCAGGTGTTTTCTCTAATGTTCAAAAAGACTTCTGCTCCTGTTGACAGGTATTTTGACCCCCTGTTCATGAGCAAAGTTCTCTAATTTGTCTGGGATAGTTTTATATATATATATATATATATATATATATATATATATATATATATATATATATATATATATAATTTTTAACCACAATTCAGAAACAATATTTTATTTCACTAAATTATAATTTTGTAAATTTGTATTCATTATTAGTTTCTTGTTATTTGAATTACTATTGTAATTTTAGCCTTTTCTTCAATTGGAGGGTATGAATAATTTTGAGAACGACTGTACACGTGTTATTGTAGTACAGGTTGCCGATATTCTCACGTATCTTAACGACAGACTGAGACGAGGCAGGTCGAGTCCAGCAATTTTTTACTGGACCTGAACTGCCTCGTCTCAGCCTCTCATTATAAGATACATGAGAATATTGGAAACCCACTAGAATAATACATGTACTGTATGCCACACAAAGCTACAACAGTAGCATACTTAACAACAGGCATGGAACATGGAAAATTTTAGTTTAATGTAATGCGATCTCTTGCAATAAAACACAGTGTGTACAGTGTTGCAATGATATCCCTCCATCTGTGATCTTTATTTTGTTTATGATCATCTTTAGACATCTTTGTTGCACTGATATTGTTATTGTTTGTGAAATGTGCGTGGGAAAAAGCTTTAAAGTAAGACCTCTTACCTACACTGTCAAAATTTGGACACACTTTCCCCTTAGATTTGATTAAACGACCAAACTTATAACCAGCTGTGCTGGCTTTTAGTCACCAAAACCTTCCTTCAAGATGTCAATGAATAACAGTCAACCAGTGGTTAATCAATTTCACAAAACTTGCACATCCTGTGAAAGAAATATCTCAGACCTTTGCTGGGTTTACAGTACCCTGAACTATCATTCAATAAAGCTCCTGCAGTTTTTCAGTGCTTTGCAAAAAGCTTTAAAGTACTTTTATAGCCTATTCATTCTGAACACTGAGGTCATTGGGCAGCCTTGTGTAAAGTTAGGATAAGTTCGGTGCTGAGAACTGAGTGCATGAGCTATTCAAACATGCACCTTTCAAAAACTGCAAGGCAACAGCTTGTTAAGTGCAAAATATACATTGCCGCAGAGCTTGCAATTAGAGCTAAACCTGGCTGAGATGTACTTTGCTTCAGCATCACTGAAAGGCAGTTTTAGCCTTGCACCGAGCTTCCAATCTTGAGTAGGGATTAGTCTATATGGAGTCTGGCTAGATGCGAGCTAGATCTGTCAAGGCAGGGAATATGTAGCTTATGTCTCTGATGGCACATCTTTGCAATATGCTGCCTCCACTCCAGTACTCCTAACTTGTTTTGAATTTTTAGATCTGGAAAGTAAACTAGCAATATCCAAGGTCATGCTAGGTAAAGCTGAAGTTTTTTTTTTTTTTTTTTCCAAATTTATCTTAATCTTTCCTATAGATAATCTCACTGTCCCACCTCAAGGCTGAACGGAGGGACTAAGATTGTGCAAAATGATAAAAGTCCATGGCGGAAAGGTTTGGAGAGAAGAATGTTGGGGGCAGGTGGTGCACTGGCGATTTGATAGATTCAATTTTATGGCTAAGCAGAATTTCAAAATTCATCACATATGGGGTAGAGATCAGGGCGAACCTGCCTCCTGCACGTTTTTCTCCTGATGTGAACAAGTGGCAGAGAAAAAAAATAGAGTTGGGACTCAACCCCTCCTCTCTGAAAGCCTGATGGCACACAGAAAAAAGAAAATATAAGCACATTTACAGCAACACATTTCACGTGTTTGATTGTGGCGTTAAAGGATTAGCATCTGCAGATGAACTATCGGACTGGATTAGTGCTCTTGTTGCCTAATCTGAAGACATTTATAAAAAGGCACACGCACACAAAACAGGGCAAGGCAGTCATGCCTCAGATCCCATCCGTGCACTGGTACAAAAATTATTTTCTGTGATTAAGCAGTCATGGAGCGTACTGTTTATTTTCACAACACTCTGCTGGCAAAAAATAGATCAGCAGGGCTGCGTTTATTTCTGCCAAAGCCAAAAAGAAAAGGCTGCAGGAGACTGTGTGTGTTTAAGGCCAGCTACTATCACAACCCGAACAACATGATTCTCCGCTCAGCGTAATCCCGCTGGATGATGAGTGTGTGTCTCGGTGTGTGTGATCGTGTGCGAGGCATGATTGCTTACTGAAGTGCAAACATCAATTCAGCAGAAGGAACCAGATGAGAATGTCTTCTCCTCCATTTCACTTCATCTCCGTCTCAACCTGTTGGTGTGACTCCTGTCCTCCCGCCCTTCGTAGCCATGGCGATGTGGTGCGTAATTAAAAATATCCTCCCTCCTCTGGCTATTCACATAGTGCAGCCAATTAGCAGCTGCTGGATCCGTCTGGGTTGATGATGGGTGTTGGCACTCTGCAGCACGTTTGCTTTTTAGCGTGCTCTGTACACTGTGTGTTTTTAGACGTATGTGTCAGACAATCAGAGCAAAATCAGGGAGAGTAGATGGAGAAAGAGTTGAACTCAAATTGTCGACATCTAAACCTGCAATTACATTACTGCATAAGTGTACTTTTTCCTCAACAGAGTGGGTCCATTTGTTTGAGTGTTTGTTTGTAGGCTTTTAAGTTGTGCGGTTTGCATATTTAATCAGAGGTCCTGAAATTTCCTGTTATCCATCAAGGCGAAGCAGTGTAGTGCGCCTTCTCTACTTTGTTAAAGCAAAGAAAATGAGCAAGCACTTGCTTGGATTACTCCCCCTATGCAATCTGCCTCCCTCGGCATGAAGAATGGATCGCTCTATCACCGGCATCTATTATATCACCCGGATCAGGAATATAACTTCTCCCTACAAAGCTCTATTTGTGACTTAAATATTCCATTTTATTTAAATAATGTCCCTCCTCGTGCTTTCAGAGTCAGCTTGCATCTTGGGCGTTTATTTGATTTCGGGCACTTTTGAGTTTTCTTATTCTCAAAAATAAAAAGTCACAAAAAAAAAAAAAAAATGTCACAAAACCTTGCCACACCTAACTTACCTGAACTGTCATCCTTCTACAAGTCAAAATCTAAATTTGCTGATATATATTAATTTGAGATTCTATTTAAAGGTACAGCATGTAACAAAACCAAAGTCAACGGCAGAAAAATATTGTATATAATTCAAAACTTTGTTTTTATCGATGTGTACTTGCCCCACTAGAATAGATCTTATGTGCTTATTTTCTTTGAACAAGTCATTTATATCTACTTGCTGCAGGTGCAAATACATGGGGGCTGCCATATTTGTGCCACCATTTTTACTATGGTGTCTCTGAATGGACAAAACAATGTGTGTGTTGTGAGAACCCTCTGAACTTTAAAACTGCTGTACCAGCTTTGTTTAATGTGAGTTTGAGCACTGTTTGGGATGAGTAATGCCTTAAAAGACATGAGAAGTAGTTACTCATAGTACAGTCATAGCTACACCTGAAACCACTGATCCACTCACACATGAAAACATCTTTATGTCTGGGAGAATTTTGGCTACTAACAGCCACCGTACATTCACAACAGTGCTTGGAATATGAAGTCATTTGAAACAAAACGTTTTTTCTTTCATATACCCATCTTTACCACTAGATGTCAGTAATTCTTGTATACTTTACCTTTAAAAAATGGTTCTTTTTGTCAGATACCCCATAAAAATGTCACCTCAAGTGTGATGGTAATGACATGTGGTGGTAATGACATTTTACAGTTTTTAGCTTACTGTGCTAAAATGGTAGAGTTAGCATAAATAATCTTTTAGCTAGATAGGCTGCCCGGTGTTTTTACATGAATCTGATGTTTTTTACACAAAAATCTTTAAATATCTTTAAACTACAAGCTTTTTGGTAATGACACATGAAAAAAAATATAATGTATTTGTCAGTATAAATAAGGACAAAAACTTGCTGTTCCAATATTTAAAATGTCTGTCTTCCTTCTGTTCTAGCATGTGCTTGAGTAGCAGCACAAAGTGACACAGGCAGTTAAAGAATTAGATTTAGAATAAACCTAATTGATTTAAAAACGTTTAATCTTGTCGTAATGAATGCAACATTAGGGGACAGACATATTTATAAAAAAAAATATTAATAAATGGATTAGACATTTTTGTCAAATTTGATAAGAAATCACTAATTCTATTGTACCTTAAGGAATTTATACAAAAAACCAGCACAATTTTATCTTTTTTAGTGGAAAGATAAAGCACTGCATATTTAAAACCTATTCCAGGGACACCAAAAATGCTTAAAATGTTTTTTTTAAAAAAAATGCTTTCATGCATATTAAATTTAGGACAGACATGAGAAATGTTGAAATAACCCATTAAAGAAACAACCATAAATAAGAAATAATGGTTTTAGCAACCATTACCACTGGTCTGCAAAAACATATAAACATTTATATGTTTTCTTAAAATGCATCAGGGACACAAAAAGACCTGAAATCAAATAAACACCCTCTTATTCTGCACATAGATCAACTCTTGGCCATTAAAATCAAAGCTCTGCAAGACAGAAAGCTTGTAAGAGTCAAATGTTTTGTTGTTTACTAATCATGGTGGGGGTTTCATACGTCAGTCGCAGCACCCCTGATGCTACTGTTGGTGTGTCTAATTAACACTCCTGTGTGGTGCTGATGCTACACACAACCTGTGCTGATACCTCTCCTGTGACAAACATATACTGTCAACAACATTTTATCAGGAATACAGTTTGTTTTTTAAATGCAGAGCTCAACATTCGTCATGTTGGTGTTAAGATGAGAGGCAGCAGGTGTTTGAGGGAGACTCAGCAGGTATGACACATTGATGCCCAGCGGTCCTGCTCATGTTGATGGGCCCACATGTGTAATGCTACACAGAAACAGATGGATTAAAGTGTAACAAACTCTGGCAGCTGATAGAAATTAATGTCTGTCTGCTATTTAATGTGTTTTTGTTTAAAAAAGTTTCTCTTCGGCTGCTGAAAGAATATCACGTTGAGTTTTTTTCAGAAAAGAAGCTCAGTTTATGCTTTTACGGCAAATTTGATCACATCTCACTGAACAAGTTCAGCTACAAGAAAACAGCCGTGGTCTGTGTGTGTACCTGCATTCTGCAGTGATGCGTTTTAATGGCACTTTGTGTGTGTTTTTGTGTGTTTTTGCACTCTTGTGTACCTTCACCAGTCAGCTTGCTCTGACCCCACTGACACGACGTCCCTGGCTCTGTTCCAGGTAGCCTGCAGTAGCATCCTCTCTGCTGCATACTTTCACTTATCTCCACAACTCTCAGCTCAATGGTCGTTTTTTTTTTCTCTCTTGGCACAGCTTAAATTTAGGAAGCTCAACCCTGTTTTCATTCCCAGGCTGTTCCACCCTGACATTTCGTCAAACTTGGTCAATAGATAGGCACAAGATAACTTTTAGTGTCTGTGTAGTGTTGGACTGGGTTTTCAGTTAAGTTTTCAGTATTGGACTGTGACAATTTTGACAGTCCTATTAAAGAGTTGAGGTATGATACAGATTTCCAGCCAAAATAAGGAATTTAGTGGAGGGACTGGTAGTCCAGAGGAATCTTTTTCCATCATAACTTCCACTGGCAGGATTTTTTCTGAAAGTTACAACTTTTTTCAACATAAAAATTTACTTTTTTTCTTTTTAAGAATAATTTAAAACGTTATAGTTAAACTGTCCCGTAGATTAAATTAGTGTGATGCACACCAAGAGGACTTCAGCTATTTACAGTTATCCTCAAAATTAGTCATACCCTCCAATTAAAGACAGAAAAAAAATCAGCTGTCAGTTAAATAAGATGAAATTGACAAAAGTGATGATAAATAAAAATTCTGTAAAAATCCTGACATTTATTTTGAATTGTGGCTTGAATGATATATTAAAAACAAACAAACAAAAATAAGACAAGCACACAAGCATGATGGGACTCCGAAGCTAAGATTTTCTTGAGCAATCACTGTAATCAGGTATTTTCTGTAATGTTCACAAAGACGTCTGCACCTGTTGACAAGTATGTTGGTCCACTGTTCACAGGAAAAATGCTCTAATGTGTCTGGGACAGTTTTAATTATCTATTTATTTTTTAAATTATTACTTCCAAAGACAAAGCAAAAGCGACATCTTATTTCACTAAACTAGAATTTTGTAAATTTTTATTTATTATTAGTTTCTTTAGTGTCTTGTTTTTGAATTACTAATGTAAATTTAGCCTTTTCTATAATTGGCAGAATGATTTGAGGACGGCTGTACTGTAGATATTCACTGCATACTTGTATCTTTTATTCATAGACGTACATTAAACAGAAACAATTGATTTATGTTAACATATTAGTTCTGACAAATGTAGCTTTCCCTGTTTTTTGGTTGTTTTCTGGGGAGAGCTGAAGCCTGCAGGATACGGAATAAACAAACTGTGACTTTCCGCTCAAACCGTTTTGCTGACGGAAGCGTTGTCACCACTTTGCTTCAAGACTCGTCTTGATCAAGTTCAGCTTACATCAACAATAAAAATAATTTTAAAAAAGCTGCATTTAGCCTGAAAATGTGTGAAAACAGAATGTGTGTCATTATGAAACTAATGAAACTCTGAACATAATAAAGATTTTATAAACGAAGCCTAAATGAATAATCTGATTATGTAATACAGTCATTAATTACCGCTACCCGTCATCGTGCATCGTGTACACGTCATCGCATCCATGCACACAGGAGTGGTATAAACACCTGCTCATACAGATGACAGAAGCTACCTAATGTGCATCTATGTTGACTCCGTAAAACATCAGTATTGGGACATAGGACTGAGAACTGGCTGGCAGAGCAGTTGACAGTCCCAGCTTATCTATTATTTACAGATCTCACTGTAAGGTTGTTATCAAAGAAGCTAACAACTTTAGCGTGTATTCCTTTGCCTTTTGTATGCCGATGTATTTTTTGTGCTCTGAGTGGCTGCTTGGATATTATCTTATATCTGATCCGCTGTCACCTTCAATTCATCTGCTGCTTTATTTTGTTTGGAGCGATATGCAGTGTGAGATACCTGATGCTGCAAGTGAAAAATACAAAGCAACTCGTCATAAATGCTCCATGCATCAACAGTCAGTTGGTCATCACTTGTTGCATTTGATGCGCTGATGTTCAGCTGTACCACCAAAGGCCTCCTTTTTACATCTGTTTGATTTAAAACTATAGTGCCTGTGTTCATTATAATACATTTTTTCTGGCAAGTCTGTGGCTTACAAATAATCTTTTAGCTGTTCTTGCAATTTGGTTCATTTTCCCACAGACTTGTCCTTTTGAGTCTTTTTTTTTTTGTTATTATTTTTACAAAGTATAACACCACTTCCAGTGAAAGGCAGAAACACTTGCAGGGTTGTCTTATAAAATAAATTAAATATTTTCAACATTTTATTTTTGTATTTGTTGAACTATTCTGACAACTCATGTATTAGCAACAGATTAACTAATAACAGCCAGTAAATGGTAAATGGTAAATGGACTGTACTTATAATAACAGCCAGTATCATAAAACCTGATAATAATGTAATAATACTGGTCATTTTAAATGTAATAAGACCAATAATTTAATAATTAGTCAGTAATGTTATGAGTTAATTTTATTATTGGCTGGTTATGATGTTACTGGCCTTACACTAATAATAATAATAATAACAATAAAAATCCCTTGAAATAATGAATAGGACTGATTTCTTGTGAAAAACAAAACAAAACAAAAATAAACAAACAAACAAACGTTTTTTTTGCAATTTGTCAGTAAAAAAAACCCATTGTGAGAGACACAGATGACATAGTCATTCATTGTGGATATGTACAGCATTAACTATTTTTTTTCTCATCAGCCCTCAAAACCAAGTGTTAAGGGCTATTTTGTGACTTAGAAATGGGACACCCCTTAAATGCAGAAACGTCTTCAAACTGTGGGGGGCAGCATTACGCCAAAGTGGCGGTCAGTCTGTCAGTTAAGAAGAAGAAGAAGAAGAAGAAGAAGAAGAAGAAGAAGAAGAAGCATTTACCCTAATTACATTTTTTTTGCACTGCTAACCCTGCCTGTTTAATCATAGCCACAAATGCAGCTGACGGGTCCATCAGGTCCATGTTTTTGAAAATTGTTGTGGACTATCTGACAATTATT
The DNA here is from genome assembly GCA_023101725.1 of Atherinomorus stipes. NCBI lineage: Eukaryota > Metazoa > Chordata > Actinopteri > Atheriniformes > Atherinidae > Atherinomorus > Atherinomorus stipes. The sequence goes on along the minus strand of JALJCO010007983.1, from coordinate 507,876 downwards.
CCTTCTGTTAGACTAATCAAACAAATAGTCTGTATAAATAACACCACCATGGACATATTCAGCTGTCACCGCATACCAGGGCTTATTGAAAGGTAAACACCAGCTATGACGAAAGTTATGTAGGTAACTGTGGCTCTGTGAATTTCTGGTCAGCTGGCCTACACGTCACCTGATTAACTTTGTTGTCGTTAGGACTCGACCTGCGAAGAGCGCGAGGAGACATATCCACTTTGTTAACTGCCTCTGGCAGTCATGAATGAACGAAACAGAACTATGGTTAGATAACTCTGCGGCTGGGAGATGACATCAGCCCGGTCGTCTTATACCGTTATCAGCACAAGCACGTTATACAGGCTGTTGTTATAAAACAACGACATAAGCACCGAAAAATGAAATATAATACAATATAAGTGCGAGTTACACGTATGGAACGTTGATCACATCAGAGGGAGGAAATACCTCCAACATTTGGCCATGCAGCAGTTAGTTTGCCGGAATTTAAAAGCCTTTTGTACGTTGCTAAGCAACCGTGGTGGCGCTCAGTGGGGAGCCTCAGCACGTCTTCCATCTGAAACGTCGCAGGTAACATAAAACTCCTGTTGACTGTAATAATGTTAGAGATTATTCATAAAGTATTGTGCTGTCATATTAACCTTCAGTCTTTAGTTTATTTTGAACATGTTGAAAAGGAAAACAGCAGCATCTTCTGTGTGAGTGTGAAGTGTGTACTGCTGTGTACAGCTCAGTGTACTTCCCTGTAAATTATAACAAAATATCTGACAAATGAAACAAAACATACATATACACACACACACACAAACATATACATACATATTTACACACACATAATAATAATTTAAATTCAACATGTTCAAAAGGCGTAAAAAGAAATCTAACTAACTTTAATCTGTTCCCTTTAAGTCCTAAAAGATCTTGTATCCTTCATCAAAAGGTAAACATGCAATTTTTTTTCTGCACAAACACTGTTACTGTACTAAAGTTGATCACTGCAGATCACTGAAGTTAGAGAGCAGCTGGACGGTCTCGGACTGAATGTGGACTGGAAACGTGCTGTAATCTGACTGGACAGGTATTTTTTTTCAATAACTTTCTTTTTAGTAACATTTTATACGTCCTCGGATGCTGGCGCTGCCTCTGCTGGTCTACCGTTATAATAAATAGTGATATTTACACGCTACGGAGCTTTACATCACTTCCACTCGCAGTGGCCAGTTAGAAACTTTGTTAAGTTGTCATGTTGTAATGTCGCCTATAACATAACATATTGTGCATCTGTGTACATTACTGTAGTTACGGTAAACTACCAGTTTATGATAGAAAATGTCATTTAGCTGATCGGCGGCCATTTACTGCAACCAAAACAGTAAATTCACTGGAAGATGCAAGTTTTCTCTGGAGAGTTTCTCACTGGGAGAAACAGTTAGGGACAGGGCTTACAGTTCTAACTACACTGTTCACCTCGCTCATGATTCGAAAATGTGCAAAATCAGGTAAACAGCTTTTGAAAAACAAGACAAACAGAAAGCAAGAAAATTAAAAGATTCCTTTACAAACATGTGTCTCTTGTGGAGCCTGTGACACCCTCCAGCCCCTTTTATGAGAACCTTGCTGGTTTTTTTATTTTTTATTTTTATTTTTTTTTAATTCTGTTCAATACATTTCCATTTTTATAACATGCAAAACAAACAAACATGCAAACAAACAAACAAAAAAAGGACATACTAGCGGCCAGACAGAAAAAAAGGAAAAAGCAGATCAAAAGCAACTGACTACAAGTCAATAATTGTAACTTTTATACAGTGATCTGGCAATAAGCCAGAAAGGGTCCCCATATTGCCAGATGTCGATGGTGTCTGTCCATGCTATTAAAACGGAGATGTTCCATTTGTATCACTGAGACCATTTCCTTGCAGTTTCCAAAGTTTGGAGAATTAGTAGATTTAGGACAACAACATTAGCAATATTAACCACCATTCCAAGCTGTTGTGCCAACCAAAAATTGGGTGTATATTCCAAGTCATCAATAGAACATCCAAATATTGCAATGTTAGGGTCTGGTTTAATATTTGTAAGGTAACATTTAGAAAAACAATTAAAAATTGAATACCGAAAATCAAATTGGGGATCAATTGGGACAAAACCAAAATAAATGTGCAAGTGTGCCTTTAGCCACAGAACATTTATCACACTAAGATGACATGGCTGGGAACATTCTATTCAATTTAGTTTTTGAATAGTGTAACATGTGAATTATTTTATACTGGATAAATCTGTGGCTGCAATTAATTGAACAAGAGTGAATTTGTGCAATTGCTTTATCCCATAGCTCTTGTGGTACTTCTGAATCCAGATTCTGAGCTCAGGCCACCCGCAAATATTCTGTAGAAACATCAGAAGTAAAACAATCTACAAATGTGGAAATCAAATGTTTAGAACTGGGAGCAAGTTTCAGATTTTCATAAAATTTGTGAGTTTTTGGAATAGATTCAAAATGCTGAAATGTTTATGCCTCATTTGCAGATAACGGAAGAAGAGTGAGTTTGGAATCTTATATTTTTCACATAATTGCAAGAGTACCTAACTGTAGTTACAATAGCCGATAAGGACGCCGCCATATATCCAATCCATACAGGAAGTCTCCAGCGGAAGTTAGTTAAAGCAGAACTCAGTAACTTCAGCTTGGGGCTCCCCCAGTGGTGTCCTTTCTCTGTTGTAAAGTTAAACCCCCCCTTCCACCTTACCTGTACCTAGGTAAATTGGCAAATTCTGAAATATATATAAGAATCTTTGTAAGCTAACCATTTTGATTGCATTAACTCATCCTATCAGAGGAAGTATTCTCCAGGCCTCAACATTACTTTTCAGTTTCTCAATTAATTCAACAAAATTTGCTTTAAAAAGATGATTGGGATCTTTTGTCAGTTTTAGTCCTACTGTAGATAGTTGAAGTGATTGGTCACAACACTGAAAGGAAGAGTCCAGAAATTCTTGAGATAACCTTTCCCCCAGAGGCATGAACTCACTCTTTCCCCAATTTATAGTGTATCCAGATATTTGATTAAATAAGTTGACAAAGTCCAAAATAATAGAAATAGAGTTCTTGAGATCAGATAAACAAATAAGTAAATCATCTGCATACAGTGTCACGCAGCTCTCAATCTTTCCCAATTTAATACCCTTGATACGCGGATGCTCACGAATCCCTATAGCTAATAGTTCCAGTGCAATATTGAAGAGCAGAAGGGACAAGGGATCCCCCTGCCTAACCCCTCTACTCAACAAAAATTGTTTAGACTTATTTCCATTTGTAAGAATTGAAGATCTGGGATTTTTGTACAAAATTTGGACCCACTCAATAAAGGTATCACTAAAACCAAACTTTTCCAGTGCTTTAATTAAGTACGGCCACTCTATGGTGTCAAAAGCCTTGAGTGCGTCCAAAGAAAGTATAGCTGCCCCCATTTATATTCTCTTTGTCTGCATATAGAATGTTGAGAATTTTGCGAGCGTTACAGAAAGAATATCTACCAGGTATGATTGGTAGATATTCCTGTTTGATCGGGGTGTATAATTTGCTCTATACTTATTCCTAGTCTTGTGGCTAACATTTTTGTTAGAATTTTTAAATCATAGCTTTATACGGCAATAGGTCTGTAATTGCCCGGATCAGTTTCCTCCTTTCCTGTTTTTAAAAGGACACGGACATTTGCTTCACAAAGAGAAGATGGAAGTAACTTAGGAGCATAAGTATAGCGTATCATTCTTAGCAACAATGGGGCCAACTCCTTTCCAAAAGTCCTATAGAACTCAGGGCCATACCCATCAGGGCCAGGGGCCTTTCCAGAAGGAAATGCTTTTATGGCCTTCAGCACCTCAGTTAAAGAGAAATCTGAATCCAGATATTCCCGAGAAGTGTCATTTAGATGTGGAAGAGGCAAAGATGTAAAAAAGTTTCCAATCTCCTCTTGTGTGGCAGCTATTTTAGATGAGTAAATATCAGCATAAAACTCTACAACATTCATTGATATCCTGCAAGTCTGTCAACATTGATCCAGAGTTAGACGTAACTTTAAAGATGGACCGCTTTAACTTATCACCTTTTAAAGGCAGGGTAGGGGATCTTGGAAAAACAGTTCGAACAAGCTACATTTGAAAAAATATACATCCCCGAAACCATGCCTCCAGTGCACAGGGACGCGTCACGTGCGAAGAAAACCGAGAACAGCCGAGTGGCTAGATTGTTAGCTTCCAAGTAAACAGTAGAGGAACCACCCGTTTCCTAAAAGTGATAATTATCTCACCTCCAACTACTTCTGCGGCGTAAAACATCCTCACTGCAAACACCAACACCTCCATGACTTCATCCACATCTGTTTTATCCTTTTAAGAGCAAACAGTGGCATAGATAAGAGCAGCGAGCAGCCATGTTTTCTCAGTTCGTCTGCACTGAGATGGTCACGGCGAGTCACGAGCGCACGCACACGCGCGCGAGGATGGTTGGTGCGCGACAAAGAGCAGTCGAGTTTGCGTTTCGACATATACGTAGAATATTCTCTTTATCTTGGGCATAATGCACACAGGCGATGATGGTGTGTGGTTTGGAGCCATCAGCTGGCTTCGGCTGAAGAGTGCGGTGGGCTCTGTTAATAGCCACTGGCGTGTTAAAGCTCTCCACCCCGAGTAGTTTTGGAATCAAACAGGATACAAAATCAGTTGGCCTCCCCTTTTTTTCTCCTTCATCAATTCCTACTATTTTGATATTTCTACGTCTAAATCGCCCTTCAGAGAGTTTGGAGCAGAGATTTATTTTCCTGTTGCAACGCATCCACCGCTGTTTCCAAACTATGAATGCGATGATCATGATCTGCAGTCTGGTTTTCCATGCCGATTTTCTCCATGAGCTCCTGCTGACTGGACACAAGAGTTTGTATTTTGTGTTCAAAGTTGTCAAAGCATGCACTGATAGACTGGAGGATGCTTTTTCAAAATTTTTTCCCAAATGAGTGGCAAGTCATCATCTTCGTCTTCACTTTGCAAAGCGGACTTCTGGTTAGCTTCAGCTTGGCGTCCTTTTCCTTCGCGTCTGCCACTCATTTTCTCTCTTCAAAATCTCTTAATCATGTGGTCAGAACATACACAGTAGTCCTGACACCGTATCAGAGACACTGATCTCGATGGAGAGTTGAATTAAAGGGGTAAATATAAAAATACCCCGAGGAGCTCCAACAAACACGTCTACACGCTGGCCATCTCAATAGCGCAATGAGGTTGCTGTTTGTTTATCAGTAAACAAAGTGGCAATCACAGCAGTGTCTCTCTAATATTACCATGACCGGTGTAACAGAGCACCGATCCCAAAGGACACCATGTGCAGAGACACCAGGGATTTCCACACAATGCAGTATTTGACACTTGCTGGGAAAACAGGAGTTTTTGTGTTCCTCTGGGTTTGATGTTACATTGCGAACACACTGGAATATGATGTCAATAACACCATGATAGAGAATTACACCTGCTGAATATGTAACCAGGAGCATGTTATTGCAAGCTGGTGTCAATATTTAGCTCAGAGCGCAGCTGTGCCTGAGGACGGCCCCACAGAGCTGTAAGCACGGCTCCAGACTCTTAGTCTTGTTTTTGGCAATAGTTGGGCTCCACTAAATATTTGTAAGTGGAATCAATTCAATATTAGAATTTTTTGTTCATCTGTTTGTTGCTCATCGATAAACGGGGTTGGTCGGACTGAAGATAGCATGCAACTTCTTTTAAAAGATACAGGTATTCAGAAACCTCTAAACTCTGCCAACGTCTCTTAAACCTTCTAACAGTTAGGAATAGCGATGACGGAGAGCCAGAGCACAGCAAGTTGCTCTCCTTTGACAGCCAAAAATGAATCATTTAAAGTGCTCGTTTGTGGCCTCACAAAGCGGTGTTTTCTGGACTATTAGCTACACAAGCAGCATTACGCAGATGAGGCCGACTCTCCTCATATCTCACCACTCGCCTGAGGCAACACACAGAGGGAGAGACTTCAAAGTCTTCAGATAAGGAGATAAACACTTCATAGTGAACTTGAGGGACCTTGACAGTTTTGAAAGGAGTAAAGGGTGCTGGAGAGAGCCGTTTGCTCTGAGCTTCATCAGTTCAACAACGGACTGATTATAAAGTAAACAGTTGATCATGCATCAACTTTTTTAGATGGGCGTATTTTTGCTAAAATGACATCACCTTTATGTTTTTGCTGTCTCCTTGGAGCATATCTCCCCTATTAACATATTTTTCCCTTTCTCGAGACCTGAGTGGTGTTTGTGTGTTTTCAAGCTATGTGGAGGAGATGGTGTGCAGCTAAACATGGGATGAAAGATTGCGTGTGGGGATGGCATGGTGAAGGGGGGGAAGGGTGAGAGGGTTAGTCTGTTTATGTGGGGAAGTGTGTGCATGCGTGTGTGCTTGGGTGGTTGCTGCTAGGGGGGTTGGTTGCCTGTGGGACCTGCCTCTCAGTGTAATTGAAAAATGTGACCTGGAAAATGTTTGCCCAGCGGAGCATGAAAGTTACCTCCACAGCAGTGGTGGAATGCTCAGAGGCAGCTCACCTGGCCCCTGACAGGGAGAGCCCCGTATTGGGTGGTAGCTCATGTTAAAAGCCACTTTATCCTTCCACCACAAGCAGACACATCCATTATTTAAAAGCACTAAAGAATCCCAGATTGACCAAGATAAAAAGGCAAGAAATTCAAATGGAATCTCCTCCTATGAGCTGTGAAAAAAACTGACCCCAACAAGGGCAGATAGCGTGCCACTGGTCAAAGAAATTCATACTTTGCATTTAAAAACATGTGCAGCCTGTCTGCACAGAAATACTTTGTGTACAAAGTGTAAGAAATGCGCAACTTCTGCACACTGAGTTCCCCTCATTAGCCCATGTGTCGTCATGTCAACTAGCATGTAGATGCATGACTGTAGCACCGCTTACAAAATGCAGACTGGCCTATTTGCTATTTAAATTAGAGGTGTGAAAAAATACTGATAGACTGAAATATTGCGATATTTAATGGTGCGATATCATCAATATTAAAAGATAGAGTTGCACCGATATGATACCCAGATCAGATATTGGCTCTGATACTGACAAATAAGCTCATGAATTCAAATTTTCTGAGATCTTGTATGTGTTAATCAGTTAACTTTTTTAAAAAAAATCAAGGCTAAATGTTTATGTCAAGCCTGATGCCTTCACTCACATGGCAATTATGTTTTATTCATTCGACAGTAACATTTGATCATATCAGCCATTACACTAAGCCCAGGTATTGTATCGGATTGGATCGAAAAAAAACTGGGTTGGTGCATCTCTATTAAATACACTGTATTGATATTTTAAATTAAATCCTGCGAGATTTCATCGTTCAGTTACAAAATATCACGAGATTTTGTTGTTCTATTTGTAACAGTCCAACATTTAGAAAAGTCCCTGCTTTAGCACTGATACTTATGTGTAAGTAAAAATGTGTGTCCAGGTTTTCATAGACCATCAGATTATACTGCACTGACTGAAATGTTTAATTTTAATATGCACTAATATGCGCTTTCATACGCTCCTTTAAGAAGAACCACTGTGCACTTTGTTTTACTGTTTTACTAATTTCACAAGAATGGGAAATTTATGTGAAATTTCAAATGAATTCAGTTTGGTCAAAAATTCGGAATGTCTCCATTGACACATATTGTGGTGTATTGTGGGTAAAATTTATTGCAGTATTGATTATTGCAGAATCGCTGTATTGTGATATTGGCCGCGTTTCCCAGATTAGTTAAGACACTCTTAACGCTGAGGTCCTTCTTAAGTCACTTCTTAAAGGTGCCTTGTTTGGACGTTGCGTTTCCCAGATGCGCTCTTAACTCAGGAGCTTCTTTATTTTCAGGAGCGGCCAGACCCACTCTTTCGAACCTTCTTTAACGTTCCCCCTGCTAAGGGAACAACAGGCCCATCTACTGGTCACTTTTGGAAACGACACTATTTCCCATGAAAAAAAAGTAGAAAATGGAAATTATTAAAAATGGACCTATTCACGGATCAGTTGTTGTATTTTGAGTCATGTTTTCTCACTCATGTCATAATGTCAATCATCTATGATGGAAGAAAACTGTAGTTACCGAGTGAATGACAGAAAATATTGTGGTTAAGTTTAATCATTATGGCAAGATAGGCCTCCCTATACTTAGCTTACGTTAGATAAAGCTGTGGGTATCAACCACAGAAACAAAAACATTGCTGTAGGAATTGTACGCAATCTATGAGGACTCACGTCATATTTACGCATTTGTCAGCTGTTCATGATGAGATGCACCTGCTTCGCTCAATAAAAGCATGGCCATTTACGCATACCCGTATCAGACATCATGGCTGCTTTACAGCAAATTTTGGTAGCAAACCAACAGCGTCGCCGTAGACGGAGTGACACTGTGTATGTACATGCTTTCATGCGCCAGCATTTCAGTCCTCTAGATGTGCTGTCATCGCGCTATTCAGATGCGTTACAGGCTACCGCGCGACGAAATCGAGCAGATCATTCAAATAGTTGCTCCACACATCAGGAGGCCCACAAGGTGCAACTTTGCTCTGAGCCCAGAGGTGCAGTGCCTGGCTGCGTTGCGTTTCTACGCGGTGGGAGCTTTCTGGAGGTAGTGGGGGATGGAACCGGACTCAGCAAGGCGTCGGTGTCAGTCGCGCACACTGCAAGGGCTGGATGGGGACATTTTCAGCGCTATTGTTGCCATGCCCTGGCCTTTGCTTCTATGTCTTTTTTCCCCTTTGTCCCTCCAAAGAGAATGCTTTTTTTACCTGCCACTTCTTCAATCAGAATCGCCATCTCCTCTGACGTGAAGGCCGGAGAGCGCTTCATCCTCTTGGTGGGGTTCCCTTCAGCCATTACGTCAACAAATAGCTCAGAATAACCATTATTTATGGGGCATCTGTAAATTTCCAATCGCCACACCTGTTTAGCACAATTTGCCAATTACACAATATACAATAGCTTTTCAATGAATATTTGCAATCACTGGTAATCACATGCATATTTTTAACAGTTTGTCTTCTTGCACAAACACATAAACGTATAAATGGGCTCAATATCAGCGTCGGAAAATAACCTCCACACTAAATGAATGGTGTCGATCGGTATACCTGACCTCGATTGCTTTTTTTTCAGCACCCCCGGAAGTGGATAGCGTCTGTTAGGACCTTCTTAAGATGTAGCGAGCAAAGACGTTTCTCAGGAAATAAGAACGCGCGAAAGAAGCAATCTGGGAAACGGGCGTATCTTTGCGATCCTTTGTTGGGAAGAGCTTCCTTGAGGCCTTCTTTAATCCAAAGAAGAATCTTAACTGGGAAACGCGGCCATTATCATTATCATTCCCACCACTAATATAAATATATTTTGAAAGTCTAGTCAGCAAAGGACAGAGAGACAATCTTTTTTAACTCTATGGTTAATATACATGCAGCATCCAACAGCTGAGCATATGTTTACATCTGAAAATGTGCTAAAGAGGGAAACTGAACGGGAGGAAGGAGACGGCAGAGCTGAGAGGATGCTGTCACTGAGAGGTCTTGGAAGATGAGAGTTCACCCCAATCACACAACAGCCTGTGGGGATACATACTAAGCAGACAACTGCAAGGCAGAAGTAATCAGGGGAAAAGTAAAAAAAAAAAAAAAAAAAAAACTAAGATGTGAACTGGACATAATGATGGTCCATAATGGGAAGCCTGTTGTTTAAAACTGCTGTCAGAAACCATCTGTTTGCATTTTTTTGTCTCAGTTGCTTTTTCGGTCATTGCTTTAGCAGCTCAGATCCAAAATGAAAGGAAAAATGTCCTCGGCATAAATTGAGGGAGGTATTTGTTCTTGGAAATGCCTCGAGGAAAATTTCATCTAGTTGTTGGTCTGCAGTGACAAAGTCATTAACTGTTTGGGGAACATCAATCTGCTGCTTTTTGTGGTGTAAAACCTCATTCAACACATTAATTCTGATCATTGTGCAGAAATAAGGAAAATCTCAATATTTACATCTTAGCCTATATATTTCTTCTTGACATTTCACTTACAAAATTCTGTGATTTTGAAGTACAGACAATTTGTTTTATTTCAGGGCGTCCTTGTCAGTGGGAGACAAAAAATTAGGCTAATGATCAATTATCAGCAAAGCAAAGCACGATCCAGTGTTGCTGACAGTCTTAACCAGCAGGCAGGCTGCTGGCTGTAACTGCAACTGTAAGATCACCGACTCGCTGCTCCTCCACAGACCTTAAAAGAGGTACATCATCGTTCACTTTAATTGATATATTTGTGATTTCTGATCATCTGATATGTTCGATGACATTCTGTAAATGTCAGAATGTTTCTGGTTTACTTTGGGGGTGGTAAATTTTATTAAATCATTTTATTTTATTCATGTATTTAACTTTTTAGTATTATTGTTAATTTAAAAGAAACTTTATTTAGATTCAATTTTGTCATGTTACAGTGATTTGGTGAAACTCATTAATCTGTATCTGAAACTGTGCTTTGAGCACACTAAGTGAAGTAAACCTAATGCATTATTATGGACATTGGAATCTCTCAATCTGGCCATTATTTTGTTTTTGTTAGTGCATATGGTCTCTCCACAAATTTTAGAATTCAACTTTTAATTTTGCAAATGCACTGACCTATGTGGCTGATTTTAGCAGTCAACAGTAAAAAAATAAAAAAATAAAATAATAATAATAATAATTATTATTTAGAAAAATCAAACCCTTACATCACACAATGGGTAATTATATTTTGTATTAGCTACTATTTATTTATTTTTTTAAATGCGGGTTTAGTGTGACTTAATGTGACATTTTTGTCCCAAAAAGTACTGTAAGGACAATATCAGCAGTGACATCAAGTGTTTAAACTGTCTTTTGAAATACTGAAATTCCTAAAATTCTTTGAATGTTTGGTAGTTTTGAGCATGGGTGAAATGTTATCAAGAAATTTCGGAAAATCAGTAATAATAATAATAATAATAATAAAAATAATCTGTGTTCAGAGCAGTTTTTTTAAGTGGACATTTTGTTTGTAATGGTTTACTATGTAAATAAAAGGAGAATGATGAGACTTTACTTTGGAAATAAAAATAACCGCACTGCAAATCTGTTTTTTTTTTTTCCTTTTTTGGGTGCAGCAGAAAGGATGTGTGTGTGTGTGTGTGTGTGTGTGTGTGAGGGGGGGGGACTACAAAGAAGTTGTGCTCAGGGCACCCAAACTGCGAGCAGCAACCCTGTTCCTTGTATATTGATTTAAGGAAGATTAAGAAATATCATAATGATGTGTGACTGAACCTGATCTTAAAGGAATGAAAGAAGAACTCCCAGATCAGATTAGATGAAAAGGTTTGATTCAGCTCTCATGCCTGATAATTACAGGGCTTTAAGCAAACCACCTGCTGGTTGTAACTTTATATTTATAGAGGAGGTAGAACGTCACAAATTTGCTCCTCCAGCTCATATGCAATATTTAATAATGTGATATATGTAGACTTAAATCAGTTTAATGGAAGATGATAAGCCCCTCATTAAAGATGGAAGTCTCTCTTACAGCTCATCCACAATGAGAATAAAAGGCACCCCAATTAACAGGTTACAGCTGGTGATATTGGTAGGCGGATCATTTTCTTTTATACTTCTGAAACAGGCTGAATTCCTGTTTCTTGTCTGTGTGAAACTTTACCACTGCAGGAAAGACTGAAACTATTTCACAGTATTTTGTATATGTATTTTTAACAGAGCATGTTAAAATACATGTCCACATGAGCCTGTGGACATGGCGCATGTCCCCAGGCTCCTGAAGGCTCGGAACGCTGCCTTCAGATGGGGACGAGGCGGGCCTGAGGACAGCCAGGGCCAGCCTGTCACGGGGGATCAGAGAGGCAAAGAGACGGCACTGCAGGAGGATCGCCGACCGCTTCAGGGACAGCAGAGACTCCAGAAAGCTGTGGTGGGGCATCCAGACCATCACAAACTACAAGCCCCCTCACCGCAGACTTGCGACAGCTCCCCCCTCCCTCTGGACCCCTACCAGTTTGCATATCGGTCCAACCCCTCGACCGATGATGCCATTTCCACCGCCCTCCATTCAGCCCCCACCCACCTGGAGACCAAGGACTCACATGTCAGAATGCTGTTCATGGACTGGAACACCTCCCTTTGCAACTGGCTGCTGGACTTCCTGACGGGGAGACCACAGGCAGTTCGGGTCGGCAGCAACACATCCAGCACCATCACGCTGAACACGGGGGCCCCCAAGGAGTCGTGCTGAGCCCCCTCCTCTTCACTCTGCTGACCCACGACTGCACTCCAACATTCAGCTCCAACCTCTTCATTAAGTTTGCAGACGACACGACCGTGGTGGGTCTCATCAACGACAACGATGAGACAAACTACGGGAGTGCGGTGAGCCGCCTGGCCACGTGGTGCAGAACAACCATCTCCATCTGAACGTGGAGAAGACGACGGAGATGGTGGTGGACGTCAGGAGAGGGTCTGTCCAGCATGCTCCACTGATCATCAACGGTGCTGAGGTGGAGCGGGTGAGCAGCACCAAATTCCTGGGTGTCCACATCAAGACCTGTCCTGGGACACCAACACCATGTCCCTGGCCAAAAAAGTCCAACAGTGACTCTACTTCCTGCAGAAACTGAGAAGAGCAAGAGGCCCGTCCCCCATCATGCACTCCTTCTACGGGGGGAACCATGGAGAGCATCCTGACCAGCAGCATCACCGTGTGGTACGGAGCCTGCACCGCAGCCTGCCGCAAGACCCTGCAGCGCACCGTGAAAGCAGCTGGGAAGATCATCGGTGTCCCCCTCCCCCTCTCTATATTTTTATATTTTTTATATTTTTTTGTGTTTTTATCTTATAGTTTATTGTATTTTATTGAATGCACCGGGGGTCGAGAACGATGTAATTTCATCTGTGCCGTATGTCACATGTGGCCCACTTGACAATAAATTAAAGTTGAAGTTGAAGTATTAAAATGCTGTTTTGAAAAGTGTTCCTGAAGTATCATTCAACAGAAACTCGTTGATCTAAACCAAAGAGAAAAGTTCCTCTCCTGAAGTCACAACTTTAAACTTGAAACCTGTCTGTGTACTCAAGGATTTTGCATCTCAAACTGTTTTTTTTTTCCATTAAAAATGAAAACACCTCTATGGCCTTAAACAGACTGGGTGATTCTAACACATTTCCTCTATTCAATAAATAGGAATCTGTGAATATCTGAACACCCTGGGCTGCCTGCCCTTTTAAAAAGCAGAAAATTTGATTTGTGTGCTTATGGGTATCATTTTGATTCAGCTTGAAAACAGATGCTGTATACCAAACAGCAGAAAACACTAGAGACCCTGGAATCAGATTTGTGTCAGTAAATTCATACAAAACTTTTTAAAAGTTAAAAAAAAGAGAAACAATAAACCCTTAAGAGGTAAGAAAAGCTCACAAACAAATTGCCAGTGCATTGTTTTCTTTTTATTTGTTAAGTGCTTAGTATCCATTTTTGTCCACATTTTTTTTAGTTTAATCAAAGCCAATTTTAGCAGATTAACAGCATTTTATTAATTCCTTTTTTAACCTCAATCTATTAACCATGACATACCTTAGCTTAGATGAGAGTTACACACAGCACACAGGTAGTCACCCATCCCCCACCCATCCAGAAAATCCTCCTGCCGATATGCATGTTTTATCAAGAAAGAGGCTAGTCACACAGGGGAAATTTGTCTTGGGCTTTGAGAATCAGATTATTAAAGTGAGCAAACCAAAATAAAATACACTTTAATAGAATAGTCATTAATTAATTTTCAAATGCCAGGGAGCTGCATCAGAGGGACGAAAGAGCCACATGTAGCTCCGGAGTCGCGGGTTGCCAACCCATGGTCTACTGTAGGTTGTGTAACGGCAGAAAAAAGATCAGGCTTGCTGCTGATACGGCAAGTGACCAGCCGCCTGCACCATGTCCAACAACTAATGCAGAGGAATTTTATAAAGGACAGCCAATGTTAGCCACATTAGCAAGTTAGCTCACCGATCCAGGAGAAAAGTTGCCATTTTTGTGTTTTGATGCCATGGAAACTGTTTATGCGGGTCCATTCGCCTAATTCACTTGTGGGTTTTCACCTAAATTAACTCCAGTCTTTGCTCTTCTTGGGCCACTCTTCGATATTTCCAGGGCTTTCAAGCAGTTGCTTGACTTGCCAACTCCACCATTTTTCCCAGTGCCAGCCTAACTGTGCCCACCATATTATTACCACACAGAGATCATATCTGGCAACCCGTTATGGTGGCCTGTATTTGCTTGTAGATGTTAACATAACGCCATTGTCGAACCTGTAAAAATTTATTTTATATTTATTTTTAGGCTAAATATGACTTTTTAAGGAAATGTTGTACTTTCATTCTACATCCCTCCAAACGCCTCGTGGAGGTATTATGTTTTTTTTTAAAATATGGCTTTTAAGAAAAATGTTTCATATTCAACCTTTAAGAGAGGATTAAAAAAAAAAAAAGATAAAAGCTGGTCCAGTCTTACTGGAAAACATTAGTGACATATTTGGCTTTTATTTCCCACCAGTAGACAGAGTGTACATTAGAAATCATGTGGCATGAACCACGTGAAAATAGGGAAATATTAGCGTTGTTAAACGCTCCCGGGGTGGAAACACCTCTGCAGGGAGGAGCCAGAGGAGTTTTCAGCTCCGGTGTTACTGAGCAGCACGTCCATAGCAGGAGTGAGCACAGCTGAACAATCCCAATCTCCTTGCTACTGTTGTCATAATGGATGTCCCACATTCAGCTTCCACCTCTTAATGCACATAAACTAGTTTGATGGGTGTGCTGAAGCTATATCCATGCCTCTTTCTTGATAAAACATGCATATGGGCAGGAGGATTTTCTGGATGGGTGGGGGATGGGTGAGAAAAACCAAACTCCAAAGAAAATCAGGTGACTTTCAAAACATTGCTTTTACAATTTGTACTCGATGTTTGTAATATAACCATTTTACCTCTCGCACATCTTGAAATACATCAAGTATATTCAGTATATCCCCAGCTGCTGGAATCGCCCCTTTGTAGTGGCTCTAACTCTTCTAAATTGTTGTATTTACCACAACTGTTGCAGAAGTTTGGATCTCTTTGGACTTTTTCTTTCTCCAGGCTCCTGGGAAGAAGGTGAAGTTTTGCTGGCAACATTTGGCACAATGGAACAATGCAACAACTGAGTTGCTCTGAGATTAAGTTGGACAGAAATACTGAGCAAAGCACCATGGCCTGTTAGAAAGGACCCTTGAGAAAAAACGGCCTCCCATGTGAGAGGTTTGTGTCAGAACTACAAACAGAAAAGTCAGGCAGTACAAAGGAGAGCTGGCAGCAAAGCGCTCACAGAGAGCAAAAGTCTCATCGCTGACAAAGAAGCAGAGGGAATTCCAAACCAAAGGACATCTAATCCATAAAGCAAAAGAACAATTGTTTACATTATTTAACAAACTTTTTTTTTTTTTGCAATACTTTTTTATTCTCTTTCAAATTCAAATCTCCGTTTGATATTTATCTCAACTTTATATGATTATTGACACAAATCCGACTCCATAATAAACTCTCCCTTTGGTGTCCAATGAAAGAAAAACTTTAAATTGCCATAAATCATTGTTGGAAGTATAATTGCTCAACTTTGCCTCATTGTACGAGCACTGAGACAGAAGCTTCCTGAGCTGGTGGCCTCAGACAGTATCATAGTAAATGCTTCAGGGCTCGTGCAGGGAACAAGCTAATTATGGATCAGCTGTGTGTAAGAGGGACTTGCGCTTCCATCTTTAATGAGGACATTTGCATCTTCCATTAAACTGATGTATGTGTGCATACATCACATTACTGAACATTACATATGAGCTGGGGGAGTGAATTTGTGAAGTTCTAACTCATACACAAACTACAGCTGGAAAGATGGATTGGTCAGCCTGTGGACGTCTCATCTTTTGGAACATTTAGTTACAAATGACTCCAGTTCTACAAATCTTATCATGTGGTTAATTATTTGGTGTGAAATAGCAAATCATGTGATAAGTGTCAGTTATGTTAGAGAAATGTAGCATGAGCGTAGCCTCTTCACTGTCTCTGCTCTACATCACCAGCATCGTCATCACCCCCTACATGAGATAAAGCAGAGCCATATCAGGTAATGTACAAATGAGAGCGCAAACAAGCTAGTAAACAGTGTGAATCTAATTAAAAGATAATGTCAGCCATTTTGTCAGAAATGTTTCTCCGGCTGTGGGCCTATCTTCCAGCCTTAGGGCTCCCTATCTGTCGAGGACTGCTCCTCTCTACATGCAGGCTGTATCTCCGCTTCCTCACCTCGGACTATCTTCCTGGCTTGGTGGTATTTCTGCTGGCCGTCATGCTTGACTGCTCTGACCCAGTATTTTTCCAGCTTAGAGATCAAATATCCTGTTTATTTTCTCATAGTCCACAAGCCTCAGAATATAACTTAAAGGAATTCTGAATTCAGAAAAACAGAAAATTACCCAAATTCACTCACTTTAACAAGTAATTACTCCCTATAAAAGCAGTAATGTAAGTTTATTACATTAAAGTACAGCATCTGGAAATCTTTAGTTTTGCACCCCACTGGATATGCCGCCAGAATTCTTTTCTCTTCGAGGATGGCTAGACTTTACGCAAACATGTCTTGCTATGAGATATTTCTGACAGGAGGACTGACCGGCCCTATCTCCAGAGCAGCAACTGCACATTCAGAATGAACATCACTCCGCAAACTGGCCGCTGGAGGGGAACTTGAAAGAACAGGAGGGAGAGCACCTCTGAAGATGGTTTAGCATCGACCACTGACAGCCAACTTCAAAGAGCCAGTTATGAACATGACAGGCAGCCAGCGCAACAGCCTTTGAATCCAGTTCACATTTTTATCAAGAATTTATGGTCTATTTAAGAGAGTTTTTTTTTCTCTCTCTCTCTTTTGCGGCACCAGGAATTTTGGTTTGACTGTACGTTTCACCGCTGACACGGTAACTCGGAGGTTTCTTCTTCATGTGGATATATATGGGACTTGCATTTTCATGAGTGCGTGATGTTATTCCACATGGCAGCCGTTGATATTAGAGCCTTTGATTCCTGAAGAGTTCTAAAGAAATGCTGCTAAGAAAGCCCCCCGAGGCACAACTTGTTTATTTGCCCAGATATATATTAATCCAATCAATTTGCCTCAACTCACACCTTGTGAAGAATTGTAATGGAGCTGATCTAAGAGTAAACTAGTAAAAAAAAACTTAAAAGTCTCTAAGACAGAATCTTGGCAAGTCTAATAAAAGGATAATTTGGTATTTATGCATTCGGTGGACCACCTGCAGTTTCATGATGTGATGCTCATTTTCTTCTCCGTGTTGCCGACAAGAAAATACTCTGAAAATGATCATAACAGTCAAAGTATATGACATTAAAACTTCAATATTAGAATACAGAGCTCAATCAAATACTTTTCAGATACATTAGAAAAATCAAACAGATGTCTAAAAAGCCAGAAAACTGCACATTTTCCAGGTGATTTGCTCCCTGCTGATGGTCTATCAGTGGATCTAGAAATGCAATGAAAATACAGAAGAAACACAGTTTAACGCTCTGAGTCAGGCCTCCATTTCTTACACTGTGCCCTTCTCTCAGACTAAAGTCACTCTCAAGATCACTGGTGGTGTATCCAATTCTTTCACTCCATAAAATATCAGCCCTAAAGACATGGTCACACAGTCTTGTTTGTATGAGGGGGCTGGTGATACGCCTGAGCGTGAGGCCATGTGTGAATGCGTATGTGTGTGCTCAAGCATGTGTACTTGGGTGTGTTGCAGTGTCATCCCACCCTGGAAAATGACTTATTAAAATGAAATTACGCAGTGCCCTGACCCATGGCAAACGGCATGAGCTGCAATTTGTCTGGCAGTTGAGCTGTGAATAAAATCTGATTGGCAATAATTTGGCTTTGCTGTTGATACGGCAACCCATCCTGCACGTCTTTTCTTCCTTCGCCCATCCTCTCACCTCCCCCCTACTCCTTATCGAGGATGTGTTGATAGAAGGGTGAAAAATGACTAATATAGTGATCTGAGGTCAGTGAGCAGAGCGGTGTGATGATGCCAAGTGGTTGGTTCTGAGGATGGGGTTGGGTTATAAGAAGCAGGGGCAGCTGATGGTAATGTTAAACGGCAAAACTGATTACTGATATCCAGTAAAAGGGTGAATGGCCAGGAGTGAGCGTGTGTATAAGTGTGTGTGGGAGTGTAATGCTGTACAAGCTGACCAGAGTGCACAGGGCTATTTAAGTAGTTGTCTTTTCTTCTTGTTTTATGTCATATCAGTGTGTGTTTCAGAGTGCATATGCAAGCGTATGGATATATGTCATGTCTGTGTTATTATGAGGGCTGGCTCATTTGTTTTACAAAGGCCATTTGCTTGGGTCATCCCTTTTAGCTTAAAATGGAAAACAATTACAAGCCGTGCTTTCCAATTTATCTCATTTGTCCATTCTAATAAATGTCTCTTTCTCCCCTAGAAAAAACACACACGGTGGGAAAAAAAAAGAGCCGAGCCGGTATGATAGAAGGAATGATAGAGGTGGGTAATGAAGGCAGGGTGTTAAAGACTCCGGTGCATTGGTGGCCTTGGACAGGTTGATGTAGTTCCAGCAATGAGCAGCTCATAAAAAGTGCTATCCGTAGGCCTTAGGAAGATATTCTATCTCTCTGCTGCTAACGGCACAGCCTAAAATCACCTGCTCCATCAAAGTCAGGCCCCCCTCTACAACATAAAATGCGCCAGGAAAACAGCAGGGGAAACAATAAGAGTGTGTGTGCGTACTTTATTATTTGCGGGGAGACATTAGCTTTATTTATCCAGAGAATTGGGAGGCTCAGTGCAAAGCAGGTGGTGGCGGAAGAGCAGAACTTTTAGAAATTATTCAAATGCTTGAATTTCACATCAATCATTCTGCTTCATGAAACTTTTTTGGCTTGATGGAATTTGTTCTACATCCATCTCTAATTCTGAAAAGAAGCAAATTCAGCCAGTTTTATATTAATTTTTCTCTCCTCCTCCATGGCCATTTAGAATACATATGTTGGCAAATACTAATTTTCTTAGAAGTACTGGGTTATGATGACATTTTGTACATGCAACCTTAAAGTGCTAATGATGTGACCTCATAACTTCAAGTTATTTAACGATAGCACAATACAACAAAATAAGTAGTTCTGTGTGATTAGAAGTCAATCAGACTTATATTTGCATAAATATCCAATGTTGAAAAGCCGAAGCTCGCTAACTGCTAGCAATTAGCCTCTCTATGACACTATGTCACGGGCAGACAGCTGCAGTTGGCTCATTGATTTACATGTATAATCACAATGGTGGAAAAATAAAAGATGGCTCAAGAACAGCTAGATTGGAACTTGTTTGTTTGGTGGTATTATTAGCCAGTTCAGAAGAGTGTGGTGATGCTGAGAAAGATGGGGACAACAGGTTAGAACCGGACTTAGAGACCTTCTCCAAGACCTTCTCACAGAGCCCAGTCCACTAGGTTCAGCTCCAGCATGCAAGAGACCCACATTGAGTGGACTGAGAACTTTAAAGAGCAACCTAGACCAGCACAAAGTGGACCCACAACTGTTAAAGAGCTGCTTAGACCTGCACCAAGTTGGACAAGACCAGCACTGTACAAGGCAGAGTCAGGAGTAAGTGTGGAGAGGCAGCTATTAGCTCACGGCTAACCACTAGCATGCTAACTCGCGGCAAATAATTAGCCTTTTAAAATGAGAAGAAAACAACTTACATGGTTCCAGTCGAGTTTTAGATAGTTCCCATTTATAAAGATGAGGATGGAGGGATGAATGAAGAATAATCTGGCAGAAGTGTTCAAAGTCTCATTGTGTCCAGTAATCGAGTGTGGGGGGGGGGGTCTGCAGGTGGGAATTTTATTGGCAGAGAAGTGCAGGAGGCTCCTACAGCTAGACACCGGTAAGAGCACCTCTTTTATGCTCTTCTAATGTATTCATGATCTGTAGGAAACATAAATAAACTAACGCCGTCCTTGTTAACTTTTAAACATTAACTGGCAATCCAGCAGAAGGCTGAGCCGTTACTGTCCGTCTGTAAAACTGGAAAAGTAACTTAAAAACTACTATAAAACCAATTAAATCCATATTGACAGTGGTGTAGAGCTTCCTCCCACAACGTCACGTCTGGTTTCTCCGAACAGCGCCACAGTCTGGTCAGATGTGCTGAAATGCAGCGATGATTCCTAATAACTCATTAATGCAGGAGAGCCTGTTTGTTACATAGATCACCATGAAGAATGTTTTTGACAACAAAACAAGGCAAAAAATGTCAAAATAATGTCATCAGCACTTTAAAGGTATACAGTGTAACTTTTGGCCCTAATACTAGCCTAATTTCAGTAATATTAAATGATTTTTGGGGGTCAATATACAGTGTTTGATGTGTGTCAGTGCTCCGAGCTAGCTGCTCTCTCTGGAGAAACCAGACGTTGCATCTTTCAGGAGCAGATTCATTTCTCAACAGGTCACGTGATCTGAAGCATGTTGTTTTACGGCCCTTCCTCCATAAACATACAAGCTCTGCGTTGTGCTCTACTTGTGCCTCCTGCTCTCCCCACTGTCCCTGTGTGGAACCATAGCATCAAGCACCCGGATCTTTAGGCCTATTTATCACAAATAAATTGTTTAATCCACAAGATTATACGTCTTCTTTTGGGTCCACTTTCTCCTCCTCGGATCATGGCAGCAAACTTTGCAGTATCTTTATTGTCTTTATTCTGCTGTTTAGTGAAAGCTAAATGCAGCGAGTTGAAGCTAATCGGCTACAGATCAAAACTAACGTGACTTGCTAGACATGTAACACAAGTGGGGCTGGTTTGTAGCAAGAAATGCATTTTTTTCTAATTCATGTAAATATCAAAGAGTAACATAATGATTAGCGACTGGCTTGGTTTTGTCATTTATACGTGTTTACAACTAACTCGATGTCTTCAAATCAGCTGATTCAACCATGTGGTCTTACTCTGATGAAGGTCCCCTAGGACTGAAAGCTCGGCAGTAAATGACATTTGTACAGACGAAGTGTGCGGAAATGTCCTCTTTTCACAACCATGGTCTGTAAAACTGATATCAAAACAAGGACGGAGATTGTTTAATTTTGCGACAGTCCAGCATGGCCTGTGGAGCGTTATAGGTTTGACCAAGTGCCCAAAAATGACACGGTATCCCTTTAAGATGCAACTCCATTATATGTTGTTTAATTTCTTCACCAGTTTATCACATAGATATTTTAGAGAGAGACTGATCACCTTAACATGATTGACTAAGGTCTCGTTAACGGAGGTGGATGCAAACATTATTTGCTAAAAAAAAAAGGTCCCAGCCAAAAGAAAAAAAGAAAAAAAAAATCGTACTCGTTGGACCTTAGAGTAAGCTTCTGTATTGTCACAAGATTTTTTTAAAATAATTTTTCAATTGATGATGGAAAAGTGGCACTAGGCATGATGGGTGCATCACTTCATCTACCTGTCTCATAGCCTTCATACTCCCAGCACTCTGGGGTAAATCTGGACTCATCAGACCTTCTTCTATTGCTCCAGAATTTAATCTCCATGCTACTTTGCAATTTGAAGTCTTTTTCTCTGTTTAGCCTCACTGATTTGTGGTTTTCTTATCACTACACAGCTTTTACCTTGATTTCCCTTCACATTGTTTATGTGCAAATGTGCTTTCTTTTACAATGAAACATATCCTCGAGTTCTACTGTTGTTTCTTTTTTATTTGATTTCACTAAATGTTTAAGTGATTACAGACCACCATCAGTGGGTATTTTTTTTAAACATCTACTGTACATGTCTTCCTGGAAGACATTTCTTCCTATCCTTACAGTTTTTTAGAATGCTCTGGACAGTTATTGACCCAGACTTAGTAGTTTATATATCTTCTTTGATGGTTTAATCTGCTCGATGCCAATGATTTGACCCTTCTTAAACAGACTAATAGACTCTTCTTTAACAGCCAGAATATGTCTTTCCACATGGTTGTTTCAGAAATAAAAAGCTGCTCATTGCATCAGTTGGGGTTGAATAACTTGTTGCAGATGAAAGATAATTGCTCATACAGTAATTATCCTATAGGAGGCTCCTATTTGGTTTGTTAAATCCAGGTTGTTACGGCCGCCTGGTTTTCTAACCCTTTGTCTTTCACTTTTACATGCAAATCATCCTGCTCGATCCCTCTGTTCCCCTTGGCCTGGCTCCCCACAATCATCTCCTCCCTCCAGTGCTGATTGCTGATCAGACACACCTGGAGCTGCTGGCCTGGCAGCTACAAAAGAGCCAACCACACCTTCAGTCAGTGGCAACTGCTTGGCCTGGCAACAGTTGTCCTTAGTTTGTTTTTGGTGTCTTTAGTTTGGGTAACTTTGTCTTTAGGTTTTGATTTCCAGGTGTTTTAGTTGGTTTAGTTGTTAGATTCCCTTTTCTTTCATTTTCACTGATAGTTTGGAGTTGGGCTAGCTAGGTCTTTTGTTGTAGTTTGGGTTTGGTTACAGGTCTTAGTTTATGGTGCTGCTCGTTCCCTTTTTGGTTCCTAGCCTAGGTTTGTATTTTTCCCCATTTTTGTTTCCCTTTCAGTGTTAGGCTTTGTCTGTCTTTTTTATTTGTTCCTTTGAGCAGCATCGCTAACCCCATCTCCTTTTCAGTTACAGCTTTCCAGGTTTTTGTTAATGCTTTAATTCACCTCTGAACAATAAAACCTCTTCACTCCACATTTTCCATCTTGAAACCAGTGTTTTGTTTGCGTCCCTATCCCCTAGCAGAGCTGGGACGTAACACAGGTGGAAACTTTTCTTTTGTTTTTTCTTTTGCTTTTCCCCCTTATTTTTAGCCAGGCAGTATATGTTTGAAGATGCAAACTCTGGCTGTTGTAAAAGCAACCATGCGTTTTTCCCCTCATGATCAAATACAGTATGAGCATTATGTAGAAGCAGACACAAAAAATTGTGACCTCGCATGGCTTGAAGGCCAAAAAAATGTTTGAAATATGTTGCTGAAAATATGCAAAGCCCAATGACCCATGTTAGCAAAGCATTAGTGCTTCGAATAAGTCCTGGAGAAGCCTGGCAAAATTTAACACCTATTTATACTCACACAAATAAATAAATCTTTTCCTTTTATTTGCTTGGAATACCTCTAAAACAAACATATAATATGTAATTCTGCACAAAATTAGAGTTCTGTTGACCTTGTGAATGACATTTATTTGAAATAAGTTTAAGCTTTTATTTATACATTCTTGAAGAATTTCAAGCAACTCTTATGGGAAAATGTGTAAAAAATCAAGGTAATCCACATTTTTTGTGTGTTTTCAAACATTCTAAAAGTACTGAAATCTCCAGAACCACATTTAAAACCTTTCTAAAACTCACTGAACATATAATGTAATATACGCTAAATATGAACAAAGGTCTTGAAGATAAATCTGAAAAAAAAAAAAGAATAAGAAAAAATGGAAATCAGGGATTTAAATATTGCAAACTGGTAAGAAAGCAGAAACAAGACCAGCTAAAGGGATTTGAAACCATGCACATGAGCACAGTTATGCACAAATCCACAGAGTCTCTGTTTATGTGGGCTCTTGGGAGCCCTGTCATCCTGATGATAACACATGGGCTGAATTCCTACAGTACCAATTAGGAAAGCAAAACATTAAAAGCAAAAAAAGAGAAAAATAATAATAAAAAAAAAAATCATTAACCAGTGTGGTGGAAAGTCCTGTGCATATATTTACGCATGAATCCAATTCAGCCGAGTTTATCTTTTATATAAACATTTTCACATAGACGGAAACCCAACAGTCTCAATACAGACATGAGCAATTCAGAGGCATATATAAGTATGCACATATTTAAGTTCCAAATGAATTAATAATAAAGCATATACAACCTATTAACGAACTCAAATATACATGCTTATTATCACTCTTCAAACAACATTCGACTGCATGAAACTTTTATAAGCTGCTTTTGCAGTTTCTGTTTTAAGTCAACATGTTTTATCTTTTTCTGGAATGCCTTCGGGCAACACAACAGGGGAAGGAGGAAGGAGATCCATGAGCTTTACACAGTCAACAACAATGAATTATCCAAAAATAGTTTTCTTTTACTTCTGTGCATGCTGGTACTTTAGGAAAAAATGATGTACAGATGGCTATTGTGAACTTTGAAATGTTGGCGGACATGGAATAGCTTAATATTCTGAAATTGTGAAAATTCCTCTTCTGTTAAATGATCTTAATGTAATGCATTCCTGGTTAAAACAAACAAACAAAAAAACTCAATCCACGTATCACTTCCTTTAAAGGAGCTGTATCATGCTTTTCAAATATTCCAAAAGTCAACTACAGGCATATATAAGCTAAATATATTCCCCTCGCCGCTATAGAAACCAATTTGGAGTTACATGTTAGTTGTTTCATGGGTCTAATTTCCAACATGGAAGTAAGATGGCTGACTGCAATGAGCCACCGAAGATCTCGACCAATCTTGAGATGTTTTACGCCCATTTCAGGACGTCGCCCTGGAACAGACACAGATTCTGAAGGGTCACAGAATTTGTTCTTGCACGGGGTTTCTCAACATTGATGGATGATTGGACTCCGATCAACAGAATAAAATGGACCAGTCTGTTATGGCGCTGTATGCGCGCGACCCAGAGTCTGATATGGAGTTTGAAGTACACGCAGTACCACAGAGACCCTGACAAGTAAGTAAATTAGCAAACAAATCATAGGGCCAATTCCAATTCCTATCTTAACCCTCAAGCTCAACCCTCAATATTAGTAGCCCTCAAAACCAAGTGCTAAAGCTATTTTGTGACTTGGAAATGGGACACCCTTAAATGCAGATACGTCCTCAAACTGTGGTGGGCAGCATTACGCCAGAGCGGCGTTCAGTCTGTCAATTCAGAAGAAGAAGACGAAGAAGAAGAAGAAGAAGAAGAAGAAGAAGAAGAAGAATTTACTTTATTTACATTTATTTGCACTGTTAACCCTGCTTAACCATGGACATATTCAGCTGTCACCGCATACCACGGCTTATTGAAATGTAAACACCAGCTGTATAACGAAAATTAACTGTGGTACAGTGAATTCCTGGATGACTGCAGTCAGCTGGCCTGGACATCACCTAATTGACAATTGTCATTAGGACTCGACCTGCAAAGAGCGTGGGGAGCTTTGTTTACAGAAGGAATGAAACAGAACTATAGTTCCATAACTCTGCGACTAAGGGAGATGACATCAGCCCGGTCGTCTTATACCGTTATCGGCATAAGCACGTTATACAGGCTGTTATCTTGATAAAACAATGACATTAGTGCCAAGAAAAATGACCATTTTGCAACAACTAACTTAAACGATAGCAACATGGCTTGACCGAACCAGCCGCTATTGACAAAAGATCATAAAATAAAAATAAATATTATGCAACAATGAGGTAACTAATCCATAACATGGGCCTAAACTAAGATAATACAATGTTTTTTATAATATTTACATCTCCATTAACAAAGAAAGTACTTAAGATTTGTAGCTCGAATTCTTTGCCGCTTGCATTCTGGGTAGCCCTTACTCAGACGGGTGGTGTCGGAGAATCTCAATATTGAGGGCGATTCAGCCCTCAAACTTGCCCCGTAACTTAACGTTCTGAGAAACGGGACAGCGCTTGGACTTCGCGGGAGCACGCATTTTTGAGATTTAGGGTTAAGACAGGAATTGGAATTCACCCTATGGGCTAACAGTTAGAATTGAGCTGGAAAATGTTTTCACTCACCGGTGTTGCTGTCTGTCCCTGAGGCATTTCTGTGGTGGGAACTGCATCAGGTTTCAGAGGTAATCCCGGAGAAAAAACACTTTACCGCCCAAGATTCATGAAGATGTCAGGAATGAACTTCACGCACAAAGTTAAGGGTTTTTTCTGCTCCTGAAGATAAAGTCTAACCAATTCTGGCAAGTGAATTCATTGTCCAGTGCAATGACTAAACTCCCACGCTAAACACAACCATATTTTTTCCAACTTGCTGTCATCTAGAGTTTAAAAAAAAAAAAAAAAATCTTCTGAACTCTGGAGCAAACGTCTGATGGCTGCTTGTCTCTGAGGAAATCCTCCCGCAGACTGTTCGTTTCTTCCTCAGAGAGTGTGTATAGGTTAGGATTCTCCTCCAGTTTCTCTTGAACACAGAGGGCGTCTTGCTACGATGCTGCGCATGCGTATTTGTTGCTTCATGATTGGTGCCACCTCATTACGTACAACGGTGGCCAGTCAGTCATCTTAAGGGAGTTAGAGCTTGGCCTGATTATCCATATACTGTATATTACTCAAATATGTACAAAGAAAGAAAAAAAAAATTACTTAGATTAAGTTTTTTATGAGGAAATAACACAGTAACATTCTTAAAATCTCTTAAAAGTCCATTTGTCACGATACGGCTCGTTTAATCAAGCACCGTGAGAATGAATGAAAACTTTTTTTGACCCGAGTTCTTTGCGGAAGTTTTGAACACCAACAGCTGCGGGGTGTCAATCACAAAGACACTATGAGAACATGTCTAATTGCAAGCTGTGAGACTATGAGCTGTAAAAGCAACAGAATAATTACAATCATTATTATGACCATTAAAATCACCACTGAGCCCACTGTCAGGTGCCAGTTGCACACAGGAGCTACATTTTCCATCAGCAGCTGAAATGTGTACTGACCTACATGCACAAATTGCCTGCTTTAAAGATCTGGGAGCTCACCGCTTTAAATTAAGACATCATGATCTTAAATGTCTTCTTCCTACTTTAAACCAATTTCACTGACATAACTATTTAGTGGTGAACCTCCTGACTCGTTTTAAGGTCGTGCTGTTGTCATCTGTCACATGACAATGGGGTACTTTGTGTCTGCACTTGAGGCTTCCTCTGGAGACAGAGGACTTAAATTTCCCCTCAGAGCTAATAGAAATTTAACTCTACCCATAACTCCGCTGAGTCCTCGAGGCTCGACACTAGGCAGGGCCCTGGAGGAAATAGCTTCAGATGTCATTTACTTTACTGTTCTCTTCTTATCTCTTTCATTTCTTCCCCCTTCCCTGCTCCCATATCTTTTCATGATGTTTGCTGTCATTGGCAGTGGCGAGAGTGGCCACGTTGCAGAAATATTGATTCCCTCCTCCCCCTTTTCTCTTTTTTCCCCCCACCCTCCTCTTCATCCCTGCACCTCCTTCTTCTTCCCTGCACTGCATTTGAGGCTTTGGGTTGAACCATGACCAACCTACTTCACTGGCAGCTCATCCTGCTTCATAGCTTTTCCTCTTTTTTTTTTTCTCGGTTTCTGTCTCCTGATTTTTTTGCCCCCTGAGACCCGATTCTGACATCATGCTGTGGCGTCACTCTCTCTGAAAGCACTTTCCATTATGGGGAAGCTGTGAGTTAGAGGTGCAGTGGTGAGGGGGGAGGCTTTTTCTCCACCATCTCTTCACTGTATTCTTCCCTACATCCATCAAAGCGGCAGAGACCCATGTTCAGCACTTGGCTCTCTGTCGACCTCAGGCACTGACGACTCATTCCCCCTGACAACACACAAATAACTGTAAACTTTTGCTTTTAGTGGGGTCACTACAAAGTGAAATGTCTTTTTCAAAGTGCGGTGACAGAGAAAACACCAAGGATACCATCTTTTTTTTCCGAGTAAAGGGAGATGGAAGGCTGGAATAATCGTTTCCTGCTAATGCTGTCTGTGGAGTGGCAGTACTGTACATAATGCAATTTAATCAAAAATTGAAGCAGAACTCCTCATTTATTGGAAACTGTAACTGTATCACACGTTTGAGACCCTATTCTACAAACTAGTGTGCCACTAGTGCCATCTGTTGAGACTTGAGAATGACCCTGATTGGATGAACTGTCAATCACTAGTTGGAGGGAACGAAGAAAGCTTCTCTTGCCAATTCAGCAAAAAAGTGTATTTTTACACTGCTTTCAGTGAAGAAATAATCCAGCCCAGTCTCATGAAAACTCCTGGAATAATTACATGAGTAAAATCTACAGTATGTATCTGTGCTACTAAAGGTGAAATCTTTCAAAATGATGCATTTCTAAACAATGAGTGACTCATGTGTATTGCATCTTTATCTGGGTGGGGGGGGGGGGCATCAGCTTAATCATCCAGGAAAGGGATATTTTGATGCAGTCCAATATTGTTATTGCCAATTTTAGATATCAGTTTCTTTCTAAACTTAAAGGGATTATGACAATACATTTCACCTGTCAAGAGTATCAAAGTCCCTGTTGGATTTAAAAAAAAAACAAACAAACAAACAAACAAACAAACAAACAAAACTTTTGCAGCAACAATGAAGAAGGCGACCACAACCTTGTCATTACCTGTAGTTTATTTATTTTCTAAATGCT
This sequence comes from Atherinomorus stipes, assembly GCA_023101725.1. NCBI lineage: Eukaryota > Metazoa > Chordata > Actinopteri > Atheriniformes > Atherinidae > Atherinomorus > Atherinomorus stipes. Next base: position 479,258 of record JALJCO010007983.1, on the reverse strand, counting down.
GTCTTGCCTGATAAACATACATTCACTGTCTGAAGTGCCCATGACGTTAACTGAAAGACTTGCAAAAAAAAAAAACTTTGCTAGCAATGGCAGTTTGACCCGGTTTTTCCAAATAAGGATGTAGCCGCTCAAAAATTAAGTCAGCTTGGTTTCCGGGTAGAGAAACAATCCTCCCCTGAAAAAAGTGACATTATTGTTCTTTGGAGAATTGGCATACAGTATGCAGTAATATCAACTACATGAAACTGTTCATACTGCTATGTCATCACTCCTTTAACTATCTGTCGATAACCGTGATTTTCAGTAACTAATGTCAACTAAGTAGTTTTCGGTAAACTTTTTGTCATCATTGAGGTAAAACATAACGAAAAATGTGAAGCCTGAAAAATATGAAGTATGAACTAAGCAGTAATGGAGATACAGTACTGGGCTAGGTTTAGAAGTTTAGGTCCTGTCTCTAGCAGGAAGGGAGCAGAAGCTAATGGATGTGGTCTCCAAAACCCACATGAATAAACCAGGTTAGTTTACTGATTCAGTTTCATTATTCACAGCCCTGCGAGCCAAAGACGTCTATTAGACGTCTCATTTAAGTTTAGACCGGAATTCACCCGACTGTCTTCGGTCTATATTTTAGCCCGAATCAAGACGTTATAATTTAATCCATTATTATCAAATATTAAATTAAAAAAACAACTGTAGGATGTATAAATGGCCAAATGTTGGAACAAAACATTTGGCCAGTCATTGATCAATGTACAGTGTAGTTTAGATTTATTCTAAGCTAATGGCTAAAAAACTTTTATTTTTTGACCAGTGGTAGACCGATTTTAGCCTAGACGTCTAAGGACCATTAGATGTCTATCAGACGTCTTTTAGACCAAAAAATGCTCAGTGGGCTGTTGTGTAGTTTAGTCTAAGAAAAAGTTCTGTTTAAAGGAAAAAGTATGTGCAGATTCACAGCAAGGCAATAGAATGAGTGACATATGAGGCAAGGCGTTTGGCTATGAACCGCCTACCGGCCCAACCAGAGCAGATGGAGATCAGGATGGAATCCTTAGACCAACATTAGCAAACAACGGCAGTCAACAACCCCGCTTCATATCTTGATATCGAAACACTCTCCGGTCACAGTTCAGACCTGCTGGTCAGCACCCACAAGTTAGTTAACAGTTACGTGAAGTTGGATACGTGTCCTACAGAAATAAAGTCTTAAAATGAATATCATTGGCTGCAACAAGTCACATGAGCAGGAGATGCCACACTCATGAGATTACATTATACAGCAACTGCACACCTGTTCCAACAAGGTAACAGTGGTCAACATACAGTATACAAGGAAAGGTTTTGGTCGCTGACCACCACAAACAATAAGGACAGGACTAGGTCTTGATCCCTCTACCTGGACATCAGTTTTGTGGCTTCCTCCTCCAATCTGAAAAAAAGCTAGAAGTCACACACATCCTGAAAAACCCAATAGGTGTCGGACCATGTGGCGACACAGATGACAAGAGGAAAAAACAGTAGTGGTACAGCTCCCAATGTGATTTAATTTCACTGCTTGTGTGCGGTCTGGTTTTTTCTTTCCATCCCCCAAACTCTAACCACCATTAGCCTTTCTAAAGGCTAAAGTATACTTCTCCAATTGCGTAATGTGTTATCCAACTGTGTAACCATGGAGACCCCTTGAGCCTTCATAGCTCTCCATCATGATGCCGGATATGCAGTGCAATTTCCTGCCTGATCAGTAGAGGTTGCTATGCAAGACTGCCCTAATCCTATGATGCCAATGGGCGACGACCTCGGTAATAACCTCAGTAGAGCATTTTACAAACTATAAATTTGCCTTAAATTTGCACATGAATACACAAAAGAGAAAAACAGTGAAAATTGAGTCTGTGGACACAGATCAGTAGATTAAATTTATAGTCTCTTTCACATTTTGCTGTGAGGGAAGGTGGAGTTACCTTGAGATGCTTAAACCAGCATTAACACCAGCATAATTAGAAGCTGCCATATGTTTTCAACTTTCTTCTCACCAAAATTAGGCCAGTAAATGGGACGCTGACTGGTTCAAACCTCTATGGGTTGGCCACAAGCACATAACTTGGAGCTTGGCATGCTGGGTTGTTCCCAAATCTCATGGGAACCATCCATGGGAGGAAAATAACACATCAAGAGTTAACTGTATGGCAGCCAAGAGTGGCGGTAAAATTCTTATTCTTCTTCTTATTGTGTGTCTCTATTTCAAAATGAATTAATAGTCTGTTTATGATCAATTATTTCAGTCTTCAGCTAAAGATCATCTGTGGCAGTTTTCATGCAAAGTACAAAATATTGTGTTACTGAAAAAAAAACGAAATCCCATATTTTTCAAAAATTGAATACGGTAGGAACTGATATCACTTTAATCAAATAATTTCAGGGAAAAATTGCATCCATAAATGCCATAGAGCTTTGTGGCAGGCACATCAAGCCTGCTCTGAAGCTTTTGGTGCTAAACAGATACACAAAACTCTAAACCTGTATTTAATCACAGGCCAGGTCAGACGTTGTATTGACTCAACCAGGAGAGAATCATCTCACGTTTTAAACCTGCTTCCATATATTTTCACAAGCATGTTTTATTTGTTCACAGCTTCTAGGATGTTGTTGGAGGGACACTGTGGCACAATATTCCCTGGTTGTCAGAGGATATCTCACACATCTCATTATGTGGATGCACGTCCTTGTGGAGCAGCTACCCTGCAAATATTTTGAGACGTGCCAGCATGTGGCAAAACTGAGACTGTAGTAATCCTCTTGACATGACAGAAAAACTAATCTGATGCTCCAAGCTGATGTTGAACATTTCCAAATGTCCAGAAGATTTAATGGAGACATTTCCACGAGAACAGCCTCCCTGTTTGACATTTAGAAAATAGAGAATAATAATAATCTCTTAAGAGAAAAAATAATTATTTCAGCCGCTTTTGCTTTGCCATACTGGTAAGAAATTATACATAATCTCTATACTTTGTGTTGCCATGAAAGCCAAATTCGTGAAAATAAACTCTGAATCAATGGATTTGACTCATCTGGATGTTTTGCAATGCACACATGCAGAAATCTAAACAGGAGAAAACAGGTTCTGATAATGCAGAATGTCCCTCCTCCAGTTAATGCTGCAGAAAAATCTCCATGCACATGCATTTGCAAAACCAGGTAAATAGAGGATGTTTCAGGTATGATGCCATGAAATTACCCCCGCCACACACACAAAGAGTGACATCCTTGCTGGAAACAAGCACCCAAATACAGGAACTGGTAACCACAACCATAACAGAGCCTCTAATCTGCAGAGAAATGACTGTTACAGAAGCTCTGAGTATCTGGGGCAGGGCAGGTCAGGAGCATTTTGGAGCATGTGAAACAGGTGTAAATCACAGCTGTCAATCAGCAACCACATTAAAACACATTATATATATATATATATATATATATATATATATATATATATATATATATATATACATGTACATAAAAGTTACTGAGTTAAATGTGCCTCCATGTCACACTGCCTCATGGAACAACAGCATGGACACAGCTTTGTACTGTAGCTGTAACTCTGATTTAATGTTCAACATAAAAGAAGGAAAGCTAAATACAGACAACGTTCTGGAGTTGTCACTCCAGAACGCTGGACAAGGTGACAATGTTCACCTTGTCAAACTATTGACAAGGTGAACATTATATACAGGTACTACTTATTTTTTGTTTGTTTATTTGATTAGCATTCAAACTATCAATAAATACACAAAAGCAGAAAAGAATGTAAGATATGGATAAATAAGTAGGTGTTAGCTAAAGCAGTGCGCAATACACCAACCCTTTTTACACAAAACATATCTTCAGCAACCAACTCAGTTACAGCGTTACAAGGCTTTCAAGAAAATAAAGAAATTAAAGGAAAAACAATAAAAAACACTTTTGTCTCAAAAACATAAATACATGAGAGAAGGTTTCATCACATTTTTTTGAGCAAATGTAACTGAAAAATTCAATATTTTCATTTTTCAACCAATCTATGTTGGTGTATGAATCAAGGGGCAAACTCCGCCTCAGAACAGTGAAGCTCTCTTCCGCATTGTATATAGTGTAATCCTCCCTTCATCCACTAGGGGCTGGCTCCAAGAGCGAGCAAATCCCCATAGACTCCCATGTTAAAAACGCCGACTTCACAGCAGAAATAAACAGGTTTACAGCCTGGTTCAAAAAATCATTTTAGGTTTATTAGGTCACGTTTACCTTCATGTCAACTGTGAGGGGGGTGAATTTTTTTATAACTCATTCGTTTAGATGTTATTTATTCTTCAAATTACACATAATTAAGGGCGTGTCCTTATGATTGACATGCGGCAGACCGGAAGCTCCGCCTGCCGACCGAAGGCTCCTAGTTAGCTCCTTCTTTGCTCTTAATAAGGTCTCAGTTTGTTACAGAGTCGCACAACGGCGGTGTTTAGTCAGCGAATTGCAAGTCTAAGCATGTCTTACCTTAACCATGCCGCTTAGGGGGCTTATCTTTGTTAGCTCCTCTTAGTTTCGTGTTAGCTCAGTTAGCGTTTAGCCCACAGTACGTCAGCTGTCAATCATTTGTCCCGCGGCCGCGCTGTGCCCATTTTAGGATTTTCTGGAGTGACGACGTACGTGACACGGCAAGATGGCGACGGTAAGACACGCCCAACTGGCTTCACATTTCTCTATTCAGAAGAGACCGGAAGCTACGTCCAGTAATTATATACAGTCTATGGTATGAATACACTGTAAGAATAGATTGTTTGAATTCAAACAATCTGGTTGGTGGTTGTGTGTCCGACCAACCTTTTGGTTGTTTAAACCAAAAGATTGGTTTGGACACACTGGGTTTACCAAGTTGGTTAATCTAACCCGGTGAGTCCCAGCTCCAATCCTCAGGACCCACTGCCCTGCATGTTTTCATGTGTTCCTTCTCCAGCACACCTGATTCAGGTCATCAACTTGATCATCCCGTTCTTTGCAAACCTGAGCCAATCGTTTGATTCAGGTGTGAAAAATTAGGGTTGCTTCCTAGACATGCAGGGCAGTGGGTCCTGAGGACTGGAGTTGGGAAACACTGATTCTTTAATAGGCACATAACTACCAATCAGACTGATCAAATTCAACCAATCTGTTTTTAGGGTGTAGTTGATTTTTATATTTATCTAATACAGTTTTAAGCATGATTTTAGATAAAGACAATGAGCTACATCTCTTTAGATCATTGTCAAAAGTATTCCATAAATTTACACGTGGAACAGAAACGTGCTTTACATTTGTTCTTGTCAGTCTTTTCCTCTCAAATCATATTGACTTACTCTGACTTCAAATAGCTTCTGAGTACAGCAGCAAACATAGTTTGTGCCAATTTAAATGAAACTAAATCACAAAATTTAAGGGTATTTGAATTGATAAAATATTAGTTGGTTGCATATAGTTTAACTGATTTACAATTCTTATACTGTAGCTATTTTTTGTAATTTAAAAATTGGAAGTGTATTGGTTTTAGGAACCGACGTCACACGCATGCTGGGGCCGCCCCCGGCCGCCGAAACCGCACACGGCAGCAAAGACCGGACCCCTTCCGCATCTAGCCCCGACCACGGCCGCCCTCCTCCCTCCCCCTCCCTGCGCGGCCCCCCCACCGCCCTCCCCCCACCCCCCCCCACCCCCCCCAGCCCCACCCACCCGACCCGGCGCCCTCCCCCCGGGACCGCCCACCCACCCCTCCTCCATGTTACGCCATATCTCTATACAGTAAGTCATGTATGGAAACAACAAAAATCAGTAAATAATAGGCCGGTTTTTTTTCCAGGACATCTTTTGAATTAAACCAACTCCCCACAACATTCAGCAATTCGACAATGCCATCCTTCCTTCCCTCCCTTCCTACCCCCCCCCAATTAAAAAAAATAACTATCCCTCTCTTCTTTCTTTTTTTTTTTCTTTTTCCATATAAAATCCACCTCCCCCTTCATTTTTTTTAAAACCCCCCCCCCCCTCCCAATTTTTACATTTTTTACCTTCTTCTTTTTTCCCACACCCCCCCAAACAACTTAATTTTTTTTTTTAAAATTTTCTTATACAGAAATTTTATTTTCCTCCCTTTTTTTTTTTTATCTCCCTCTTTTTTTTATAGTTTTTTTTTTTTTTTTTTATCTCAAGATCTCTTTATTTCCACAAAAAAAATCCCCCTCATTCCCCCCAGCTGGAGCAAATCCCCCCCAGAGCCCCCCTTTTTTCCCCCCCTTACCTTATTACAACATTATTATTAACATTTTCAAATATAATTATCAACGCTGCAGGTGACTCCTATTAATCCACTTTCTTTTCCCACCAAAAAATTTTAAAAATTTCCCATCCCCTTTCTTTACACAACATGGAGGTATATTTCATATGGTATAGCTTTGATTTTTGCATTTTTGTTTTCACATTGTTTGTATGGGGCTTCCAGCACTTATGAATAAAGAAGCCAAATCTAGACCTGGTAACCTATAGATTATTTACAACGAAATTATTTAAACTCATCTTTTCAATGCTTAAGGGTACATATTTGTTGCTGTAAATGCTCTGTTTGATTACCAGTGGCCAGTCACAACTGCAAAGCAGATGCCCAGAGTCTGCTACTCAAGAGGACATTAGCATTGTAGCTTTACTAGCTCCCATTAGTGGTAAACAAATGCACCTGTCTCTGTTTACCATCTCTGGTATATTTGCTCTGACAACAAGCTGACACCAAGTCATAAAGACAGAGGAGGAGCAATTTATCTTTATTGCAGCCAATCATTCTAAACATCCACACGGGCTACTGGTTCCCTTTCAGACAGGTAGGGTTGGAGCCAAATAATCCGCCCACGGCTGAAGTTAGTCTTTCGCCTGAGAAAGTCGATTGGTCCAAAGTCAGATGATTACCATGAGGAATTTATAGTGAGCGCTTTTCAGCCATTCTGAGCTAACTATGCATTTAACATGTAACGAGCAGGTACTGTGCCACGTAAGTGACAGTAGTTCTGTGATATGATGGCTTTTATTAGCGAGCGTGATTAAAGTCAGCCAGGAAGGGGAGCGGGCAGGTGCTGGGCTGATGAGCAGAGTGACAGTGTTAATAGACTGAGGCTCCAGGGAGGTGGCCCCCGTTTGCAGCATCAATCCGTCTTGATTTCTGCACATTGCCTTCTTCAATTACACTAAGTGTTTAGCTCTAGTCACCAGCAACATGGGTATGCACAACTCAAAACTGGGGAGAGGGAAGGATACACTACATTATGCATAAAAGATTATGCATTAAAATAAGAAATACCAGCCTGGTGTGATACATTTATTGTTATTTTTCTAATATTAGCAGGTCACACCCAATGGATTCTCCTGTCTGAATTTGTTAGCTTTGTCTAGTTAGTGATTGGATGAGTTGCTGGTTTGTGATCTGTAGTTACCGCTTCACCATCACTATGATGTATCCAGGCTCTTTGCTCAGCAAGAGGAGAGATATGATGCAGAGATAAGACATTGAGAGATACTCTCTCTTCACGGCAACACAGAGGGAATTAAAGGTGTCCTCTCCCATCTGGGGAAAAAAAGGTTATTATCTTCATCAGCTAGCTCCTGCACCTGACACCACGCAGCACCTTTACTCAAGATAAGACCTAATCTGGACTCTTGGTTATGTCTTTATTTACCTCTGTCAAGGTTATGAGCCACAGAACATGCTGTTCCTGTTCAATCAAACCTGGCAAAACAAGTTGGATTAAGAGAGAAAAAATACATATTGATGCTCTCTATGTATTCAGGGTTTTTATTAATATTGAAAAATAAATAGGTAAGGACCAACAGGATGTTAAGTGTTTCATATTTAGGTTATCAAAGAAGTGAAGGCGAGGGGAGTGCATGTTGATACGTACAAGCCAAATTCTCCATTCATGTAAATATAGCTTATGTTTTTTTTCCGTGAGACTGAATGAGAAAGACATCGGCAAATAGGCTTTTGATGAATCCTGCTCGAACACTAAAAGATCTCCCTGTGTTCATCCTGACATGATAAATAATCATCAAGGGAACAACTGTCAGCAGGAATATACGTTGCATCAGGTACAGTAACAATACACATTAACTAAAATGGCCTTTCTACAGCAGCACATCGTCTTCGTTCTGAGAGTGAACGTGGATTCCTCCTCAGGGGAGCCAGCTTGTTGTGGGGAAAGCTGATGACAGGCGGTGAATGTAAATTCCTATAGATTGTTTCTGTAACCTTTCTCAACTGAGGAATAACAGAGACGTGATCCCAGCACTACTGCTCTTTAGATTGCCTCCTTGCTCTCACTTGACGCAAATAAGACAGTGACGCCTGGGATGTGGCACCGCTTACCTCTGCATCGAGCGAGGGGAACGTGCCATCTTTTGACCCCCTGATGCATTTCAGAAAAGGTCAAGCTGACAGTCGTCATCTCATCAGTCTGCCGTTGGAGTCTTGTCACTCTTCCTTGGGACCCCTTCGGAGGCAGGCGGGGAAAGTTTGTGAACAAATCTTTGCATCCTGACTTTTCCGCCACCCACCCTTGGTTTGCCTCAGAGAAATGGTGTTTGGAGGTGGGGTAGGGGTTTGTGGTGGGGTGACCTTCGTGACCACCTTATCTTGTGGAAAGGTCACCACAAGGGCCCCTGAAACCAGAAGGGTGGGGAAGATCGATCCGGAGGCTTTCTTTTATTTATCTCAGTAGACATGCTGCTCCTGGTGTTCTTCCAGGCCAATGGTGGGGGGAGGAGGGATGGGGGGTTAGATAACAATCTATTAGTGTTGCAGATATCCTCCTCCATACCTCCCTTTCCCCGCATTTCTCCTCTATCCCTTGCTTTTTCTTGTCACACAACCAAACTCTATAGATGCCCCTGGCCCTGAGCCAGAGGCATTTGGTGGAGGGAAATGTGGAAGTCATCAGAATGGGCTGGTTGACGCCCTGAGGTCAACACGATCAAGCCATGTCATTGCTTAATACACTGCATTGAAGGCTTTGAAATAGGCCGCCCTCGTGGAAGCTGCAGTGCTATTATAACTAAAGGATCAAAAGGGGTAGAAGGGGACATCACATACACTTTTCTGTCCCGTCCCCTTTGACTTCTGCTGTGCAGTGTATTAATGGCCTGCTCTTATCACCATTTATCATTTGAACAGTGCAATATATGGGAAGTGGGTGCATCAGTAGAGGGAAAACAAAGGCAAGATAGAGATGTTACACAGTGGGATAACGGTGTCGGTGAAAGCTTTGGAAGATGTAATTAAATAGTTTATTTTCCCGCTGTTTCCAGGTCTGTTTTTCATTGTGAGATGGAAAATGAAACAAATGACTCATTGAGGTTACTGCTGACTCACACAAAGCTTAGTTGTCAAAAGCTCTTCACACTGATAGCCTTCATGTGGTAATATAGTTGTGCTGCACATACAAGCAAACATGAGTACACAAAAGCATCGTAAGTCTAGTTTTATTTACTAAAACACTACCGTTGTTTCCACATTTGCATGTAGTAAAACTGCTCCACCCTAACATGCTTGGAATATTTCTTCATTACCCAATCATCATGGTCAATTAGGCCCCAACTTTCTCCACCTTTTATCTCCTTAATCAGCGTTCTCATCTGCTGCTTGTGTCACAGGCCCTGCAGATAAATAATTCAACAGAGGGGGGTGGTGGAGAATTTACAGCTCCCGTCTTACCCAGTCAGGTTGTAAATTCTGAATGTGGGGAAACAGGAGAATATATTAGGGAAGAAGAGAAAAGGGGGAGGGAAGGGAGATGAGGGAGGAGAAGGGCTGTGGGGGAAGTGGTCCCCAGGGGGCCATAGTCTTACACCAGCAACATCATAAAGTCACCATTAGAATGCTGTATTTATAACAGTGGGTTTGCCCCGGGCTGCGGCTGTGATACCGAGTCCTGCTTCCAAACACACCCTCCTTGTCTCTCTCACACTCTGTCAAACACACTAATCACACAAGCACAGACACGAACACACACATACACATTCACACACCACACAGCGCCCATATCCACATGATAATGCCATTTTCCTCAGTATTAGTAGAGTCTCTCTATAAAACACACACTGTGTCCTTCTCCTGGCACCGCTGTCCCTATATATGGTGTTCAGCAGGGCGCCAGCATCACAGAATATCAATGGCTTAATGAGGCAAGGGCTCTTTCTGATGTGCCGCAACATTGACTCTTTGGGGGGAACACGGAGAGTGAAACGACTCTGTGAAGAGATAACAACGCCCCCCAATGGACCGCTGTCCAGCTAGGAGCATGCTCAGTAGTGCTTGACATAATGGCTGCCTGTAATGATAGAAAACATTTCAGTGTAACAGGATCCTGCCCCCCCCCCCCCCCCCCCCCCCTCCCCCTTTATGTACAGTTTTATAAGATTTTAAAGGCTACATTATTTTTGCCTCAGAGTTATTCTTATCTGATAAATTCAACTTTTTTTTTTTTTAATGAAAAATAAATGTCACTGTTTACAATTTTTGGATGATTAAGATTGAAAGTGTTCTTTTTTTGCTGGTTTACATTTAACAAGTATTAAGATTATGAACACCAGGATTTATGCAAGACTTCCACTACTGATGACCTTAGATCAGCTGTGTCTATATATACTAAGCCCTAAGCAATGGCGGCGCTGCAAGATGGCGCAACACACAAAACGCTGGTTGGATTAGTCTATACAGTTTGACAAAGTTGTAATTACAGGTTATTTTTAAATTTTTTTTTAAAAGTACAGCGCAAGTTCCAGCTTTTTTTCCAGAGGTATGCCCATTCTTGTGACCAGTGAAAGTGACTCCAATGTTGTGCACATGCATGGACTGCTTTGACTGCATTGATTTTTACATAGTTTAACCTGCACTACAATCAGTCTGGGCCCACAGTTGGGGCTGGAGTGTAGTTGTTGCTGGCAACGTGTACGTATCACGGCACCCACATGCTCCCAATGTACCTACAGCAGGTCGGTCTCATGCACGAGGTAACGTGCTGTGTGCGCGTGGTGCAATACTGACTTGAATTCTAGAGGTGCTGATGCGTAGAAAAGCGTGAACACGAGGTCAGAGGTAAACACAATGACGACTTGCTTTGAAGAGCGTTTCTGCTGTGTCTTTATTATGTTTCCTCCCTGTTGCACAGTGACAAAGACTCATGCTGCAAGAGTTTGCTACACTATTGCTCGTGGAAATGCACAGGAAAAATGCTGTGACCGGTAGATTGGCCTTTCATTATTTCAGAGTCACAGTACTGCGTAGTCCTAGCGGAAACCTCAAGTATCCAGCATTTTGGCCGCCCTGTGCTCCTGACGTGCTGCAGCTATGTGCACAAACATTCCGATCACTGATGCGCACGCTTGCATCCACAGCAAATATATTCCAGCCCTTAGAGGTCCAATGTCTACTGAGGTTATACAGTTATACACTTGCAAGTTGTTTAGAACATTACGGTTTGATATTTGAGTGAACTGACAAATCATATGCTAAATGTAACAAGTGGTCATATGGTTATAATATTGCTACATTTACAAGCTAAAAATTTAGCATTGCAATATTATATATCCTTATTCCGTCATGCATATTACATTTACCTTTTTAGTAAGAAAAAAGCCAACCACGCAATCCGTTTTATTCCCAGAGCAGATCGGAGCTCCCTCCATTTATTGAAAGCTGCCCCAGTGTTTACTCTCGTCTTACTCCGAGACTGGTGAGATTTCAGTTCGTTCCTTTTCTTCACATTTGAAAAAACTTTTCTTTTATGTGGAGTGTGAGCTGGGGTTTGAGAGACACGTGAGATGATCTCTTGTAGTCCATCTTTTAGCAGAAGTAGTCAGTGTTGTATTGATGATGCTCTAATGGCAGCAGAATACACAACATAACTGGCAGCAGCCAGGCGAACGAGCAGCTGCAACACATCACACCCACATGCACTGAGGTTTCGAACCCAGATCCCTCTTATTGAGCATGCAGAAGCAGTACTATCGAGTGTTTCTCAACTACGGTCCCCAGGACCCATTGCCCTGCATGCCTCAGAGGCAACTCTACTTTCACACACCTGAATCAAACGAATGGTTCGTTAACAGACTGCAAAGAGCTTAATGAGGAAGTTCAATAATCTGAATCAGGTATGTTGGAGTAGGAACATATAGAAGACATGCAGGGCAGTGGGTCCTGAGGACTGGAATTGAGAAACATTTCTGTAGAGGCATTTGTAGTGAATAGAGATCATTCTACATATCAGGCAATTGTAAGAGCATGTGGGGGAATGAAAAGAATGGTATTAGCATTTAAATATGCACAACACACCTTTAAATTCAATGTTTAAAGAAACTATGGTAACTGTTCTCATTTCTGATGTCAATCATAGCCTCAAACTGACACAGATTCTGGTTAACAGTATATTTAATAAACTTCCGTGAATAAGTGGGGTTACTGTCACCTGCTGAGCCATGTGAGGCCTGCCATTAAACAGCGTCTGGTAGACCCAGATATTGCAGAAAAAAGGTGAGCAAGAATATTTAGAAGAGGCAGTAAACACAGCACAGCAAGTTCGCCAAATCCCCTGTGCCTTTTCATACACTCTATTGAAAAGCAATAAGTGGAGGTACAGTACCTTTTGTTTATCTGTCCCACTCATGCGTTTATTGTCAAACCTTGTTTAGGAATATAATTTCCCTTTAACTGGCCTTTTGCTTTTCTGGCACTCTTCAGGCGCTTTCATGTCAGCGGTCTACAGTGGGGCTGCTGCCTTGGAATAAACTGCTTTTATTTAAAGCTAGCCAGAGGGGTCAGAGAGCCTGATCTGTCATTTGCAGTGTAATAAACACAGAAGGAGAGTTCCACATAAACACCTCCAACCAATATGAACAGCCCACTACAGGAAATGAAAATGTGGCTATAGGAAGTTAACCCTTTAGAGCCCAGGAGAGTGGTGGGAAGACAGAGATGCCAGTGTGCATGACTGTTAAACTGTATGCCTCTGCATCCTTCGTCTGGGTTACTGTAGGGGGCATTTCCTGAGGGTGTCTGAACATGCATTAATTGGTTGTCATGGAGAGATATAGCTAAATGCGAAGGGGATGGCAGTGTCGAACTCCATTTAATGAGTGAATAAAACAGTTTCTCATTGAAGGCAGATAGGAAGAACCGTATTGACCTGCGGTGGTGCTCGTGAATAACCAGTTGTCTCCCTCAATCGATCACAGCACAATGAGAGACAACACGGACGGAATGGGCTGACATGATTTGTAAGTGACATGGAAGGTCAAAACACATGTACGATGCTGTGACTTCTCCTTTGTGATATTGCTCTAATTTTCTATGTGATCCCACGCACTTGACTGTCTATCTTCCTTTTCTATGATGGTGTCCTCTATGCGGCGCCGCTCCGGCCTCCTCCGCCCATCCATGCATGGTCATTAAGCTCAACGCTGCACGATTCTCAATGAGGCAGCGCCAGCAGCTGAGTTGACCCTTTGAGGGCACCACTTTGACTTGCTCCTCTTTCTCCTTCGTCTTTCTCTTTTCTCACTCGTCTTATTCCCCACAGTCTGCCTGTCAGAGGGCCAAAGCCTTGGCTGCTTGTTGCGCATGCTAACATCCCAGTCTGAAAGATGGGACAGAAAAGAAGAGAGGGAGGGAGACAGACCGAGGCCGAGACCGTTATAGCTACGGCCGCCAACCACCGACAGACTTTGAGAGTTGAGTGAATAAATGCCCTGTCTACTTGGGACAGGGTGCACTCACTCTTGCAAACCTGCACGCATGCATAAAACCCTCGGGGTCTGAGGCCAGGGAGTGGAGAGATCCTCTGCAGAGAGATTGATAACGCACACCCCCCCACTTCAAACAGCGGACAATCCAAGCAAGCCCAATGTGACTTTTAAAAACCCCAATGAATAGTGCATGGAGACAGGTCAAGGGCAGGATGGGTGGAGGGTGGGCTCAAGAATTTTTCTTATCAATCAGGGAGTCATTGAGGGAACACAAGAAGACAAGTGGTGAGCCGTGGCTTGTTGGGGGTCGGGATTGTGGCGGCAGGATAAAGCGTCTTTGATAGCTGTGAAATGAAGAAACAGATGCAGAGGCTTGGAGAGGGTATTATACTGGTGATAGGAAATACTCCAGGGCAGTAAGTCTTTATGTGTCACTGATGTCATGATGCTAGCCTAACTGGAGTTAATCTGTTTTCAAAGGTGAAAAACATACAAAACACAAAATATCTTAGAATAAATATTCTTGATCTCAGGCTGTTTCACGAATTCGTACTGAATGAGAGATTGTGGTCAGTGAAAAAGTTTTTGCTTTTTGTTGTGTATACAGTTTTAGAAAATGCCCACTGATGTCACCACGTACAGAACATTTTGTGAAAACCAGTTTAGTTTTCCAGCAGTTCAGTCGAGGTATAGTCTTTCACATCCTTGTGGTATTCTGAATTTATGATGTGTATTTCACCTTTTTAATCTTTTCTTCAAGAAGTGTCCTCGGCCACAGCAGCAGCTTTGTAATCGGCGCACACAAAGAAAAAAATGCAGCAGATTTTAACCCTTTGTCTCCTGGCTTGGAGGCAGCACAGTGAGAAACACGGAGAACAGTGGACTTCTGCAGTTTGGTTTTCAGAGGAGCAGAAGTAAAGGCAGCTTCACACCAAGTCTGTTTGTTGCCTCTGCTAAATATACTGTAGGCGTTGGGTCTATTTTGGACAGAGCATGCTCCCGAAACGCGTCAAGCTCTGTTGTTCAGATAGGACCACGAAACCAGACATGGGAGCAGTGTAAAGCATCTGGTAAATTTAAAAATAAAAACTGGAGATTTGCAATTTCATGAACTGTTTAAACATTATGTCATTACCAGGGACACCAGGTTAGAAGTTGATTGGTCAGGGGGTCTTATTTTTGACCATGGACCACTGGATGTTTATTCAGCCCTCCCTAATCATGGTTGTTATTGCTTGATCCTGCAATGCTCTTGTGATTTTGTTATCTTGCAGATCCACCCGCATAGACTGCAGTGGTGGGTGCGCTGTGTCTCACACAGTCCCAGTCGGAGCTGCTGCACTATGGAGGTCATAATGAAGCCGCACCGCAGCTGGAATGCGCCACACATGGACCCAGTGTGAATCCAGCATACTGTAAGGATGTCTGCCTACAAAGTGTCAGTGTTGAGGAATGTGACCTCTGATGCTGATTTTGGCCTAATTGACCACTGCAGGGCTTCGGTCAGAAAGCACGAAAGACATTGATGGAGTTTATGATGTCTGAAATATGTCACTAGAAATAAAGAACCGAATTAACAATGTGTACTCACTGTACTGCTGTGAATGTGTAATTAAATACAGTAGGCTTAACAACCAACTTCACAGTAAATCACACATTTATCACTCCGTATTCATGAATGTCACTTTAACTTTCCATTATGTAGCGCACGCACGCTAAAAGTAAATATGAAGGCTAACAGACATACTCCTTCAAACTAAGTTAGCTAATTTGCGATCATGCTAACGGGTGAAAAATTGACTTTTTAACGTGTAAATATACACCAGGAGCTGCATCACTATCAGAAAAGGAAAATGACATGTACACATTCATTTCACATCCCTATGACCATAACTTACATCGTCAGTGACTGCTGTACCACTGTAAACAGGTCAATCTCACCAGAGATGTGAAACAAGAAAAGAGGAACTGCATCAACTGCCTTCAAAATAAAACGCTCACTTCAAAATAAAGGCATGAATACAAAACCATGTCTAGCTTGAAGAATTCCTAACACTCAGCAAGACGTGTGTGAAGTTGAGCAAACATGTGAGATGGTATACCTGAGAATTCATGTAGAAAGAGTAATTGTCATGGATCTCCAAGGAGGTGTCACCGTAATTAGTCAGTGCAGCTGAAGTGCATCAGGTGTGTCACTCCAGACCTGCACATGTACTCCAGGTTGATCTCCTTCATTCAATGCTGGATCGTTGCTGCGCCGGCTGCAGGTAAATTTAGTTCCCTATTCTGCATTTTCTGTTGACTAAACCTGTTGTTCTGCTCCTCCAAAGATTGCCTGCCTTAGAACACACACCATTTCCTCTGTGACCAGTCTGCTTGGTCCCCACTCCATTTGCACCCCTGCTTTACAGAAACCATCCTCCTCTTCAGTCTAAAGGAATCTGTTTAACCTTCTTGCTGCTAAATCTCCTTGTTGGGTCCGATTGTGTCTTTGTGACAGTGACGGGCAGCACAAGTGCAGGATTTTAAATAAAATGGTGCTGAACTTGATGATGCTCCCATGTACAGATGAAAACATCATTTGACGAGATCACCTGACAAGATTAAGACCATTTGTTGAGCTCTAACGTGTCCCAGTGTTCAGCCAGAAATTCAGTCAGAACATAAAGGACTGTTTTCCATTTTCAGACTGGAATTCAGTGTTGTGTTCTTGTAATGTGTTTCATTTCCTCATATTTTTTTACTTGCTTTAAATATTTCTACTGCTTCTTTTGCTAAAAGATTTATTAAAGGAGTTATTTTTTCCAATCAATTGAGACATTTGTCTTTTCCTTTTCATAAATAACAGACCAAATCCATTTATCAAAAATGAATCCACACAGATGAACAAACAATATATTTGATTTCAGAATCAAAATATCAGATCAATACTTGATATATGCCTTTTCAGTATGATGATGTAGTTGCAGCTGACAGTTTGTAGACTTGCAGATCTTCATCCTTTCTTTTGTAAACTGGCTTCATGCACATTTAATGATGAAAAGTTTTTCAGCTCATGACAAGTGTATGAACTTACACCAGAAGTGGGCCCTCATTAGAATGGAATATTTGAGATTTGAGTTACTCAAAGCTTTTAATTTGTTTTCTTCTTAATTGTCCTTGAAATCCCCCTAATTGTTGTTTGCCACCCCCCCGACACAAAAGTGATTTGGGTGATCAAAATTTGATGTTTGATTTGAGCCAGTGCAGTGTTGCCAACTTAACGACTCCTTTCAGACACCTCTAAAGATGTTTTTTTTTTCATTTAGCAAGTTTTTCTGATATCAGAGACTTTTGAAGACTGATATGAAAGCATGTATCAGTTAGTCTTTCTTTTTCTGCTGTTGGTGCTGACCGTGCTAGCACAGCCCCCCCCCCCCCCCTACATAAGGCAGGGCACCGCAATATAATTTATGGATAAACTGTTAAAAGTATGAGAGCAACATTAGATGTACGGAAATACTCGAATACTCACGTGCTGTGCTGGACTGAGCAAAAATTCCTACGATTTCACCAGTTTGTTGTCACTTTCTTGATGCTACACTGGGAAAACTTAAAGGGATTACAAGTACATTTTACCCACATTGCAGAATAGAACAGGGGGCGCCACAAAGCATGATGGGAAATATTCAAATGAGGCAGGCTATGTAAGGCTTGCTTGAATTAGCCTTGATTAGATGCAGCTGAAATGGGTTAATGGGACGACTTGAGGCTTACCTGGGAGATGGTGTTAGTTCAAGCAAGGCTTTCTTGATACAGCCTGGCTCTCTTTAACTACGTTGGTGGAATACCCCCTTGGTGTCTAAAACTGAAACAGGTGCGGATCTAAACATTATTTCCATTTGTTGTTTGGCAGCTTGTAAGTTTAATTATTGCTGTTTTTTTGTATCGAATAAACTCTTCTGTGAGCTTATCTTGGGGAGAAGGTTTCTTTCTAGTGAGTTTTTGGATTTGTTTTAAACATTAACATTTGCTAATAAGTAATGTGAAAATGTACTGTAGAAGTGAACAGTCCCCACAAAATGGCAAACAAAACCCTTGGAGGTTATGTATTCTCTGTCAGTAGGCCTGCATACTGTAGGTGGTGTAAACATTATGACTACCATTTGCATACAGATACGCGTTCTGGTCTTTTACCTTAAAGATGTAGCGGACATGTACCGGCTGGATCCCATGTCACAAGAGCAGAAATGTTGCAGAATGTCATTTTGGCTGAATGCGCAAGAAAAAGTTTTAGACAGAGTTGAAGGGAGAGCGTGGCTGTGCTGATTTATACGCAACATTTTCTAATGTCTAAAAGCGCCTGGAACGTAATAAGTCTGCAAGGAAGCGGCACGTTTGAAAAGATGAGTCTGGTTAAAGGGCGGATGGACTTCACCACTCATGTTCCGCAGTGCAAGTATGTGACAGTTGATGGTCCTGTCTCTATGCCTCCGAGAGGTCATGCATCCTGGCTACTTGGCCAAGGGGATATTCCTTTTGTTGAATGGTTAGCATGCATAACTCTTACCCGGGAGTCTGGGGATAAAATCCTGCCTGGGCCCTCTTTCGTCCAGCCACAATCTGGCACTTGCAAGTAGGGATCCATTTAGCACTAGGGGCGGGTCCATGGATTCTGGATGGGTGGCAGCCTAAGAAGAGCACGAGGATGTGTTTGTGAAAAGAGGGGAGAGATGTGACAGTTGACAGTAATGCCACGATGCCTCGGAGTGGTCATGCACCCTGGCTACTTGGCCAGGACCATATCCCTTTGGCTGAATGGTTAGCGCAAATGACTCTTACCCGGGAGTCTGGGGATTGAATCCCGCCCGGGCTCTCCTTCGTTCTGCCACATATTACTATACATACTTGCATTTTTTGACAGTTTTACCAGTGACATCATCTCTTGATGGTGCTCGGTGAACTCATGAGCCTTTGATCAGCATGATTGAAAATGATGCCTTCTATTCAAAGAACCATGGAGAAGAATAACAGGTAGGAAAGGCTGTTATAATGGCAAATCAATAGAGAGAATCTACAGCACAGTTCAGCCTAAATGCCACCCCACCCTTTGGCCTCTTATCAGCACCCAATCACATGCAATCAAGTTCTTTTAAAGGCTGATTTAACCCTGATGGGCCCTATGCTGGATGAGCCCCACGCAGACACACACTGACACATACACACACACTCTCACACACAAAACACCTTCTGCAATATTGCAGCAGAGATTAAAGCCACATGAAAGAGGCAGAGACAAAGGTGACGTCTCCTCTTTTGAAATGGCAAGAGCGTGGCTTGACATGAAGTGAGTGGGTGAGTGCCTGGGTGAACAAAAGGCTGGCGCCATGTGAGAAAAGGGCAGAGGCGGGAGCAGGGCAGCAGTGGTGGGGGGCAGGCCTTTAATTAAAAGGATTATATTGAGGTGCACAGTGCTGCAGAGGAGCTGTCCACTGGGCCCAGATTGACTACAGTAATGAAAACTATCCCTGTCAGAGGAGAGGGAAGGAGCAGGAGAGGAGGTGGGAATGCAGCATTGAAAGGTGGGCAAGAAATTATACATGAAAGGGTTCAGAAAACATAAACATTAGGAATAAATGCATGTAATTAGGGGTCATCAAGCAGATTTGGATGATGTCAGCTTAAAGTGATAAATACACAAGGTCATAAAGAATAATAACAATGAATGAACTATGGCATTAAATTAGAAGTTTTCATAGATTAAAGTCATTACAGATATGCTTCCAGCCAAGAGAGAGTTTCCCTCTTTAATGTAAATGAATTCTAAGTTTGGCATATCCATCTAGTGTCTCTGCTTCTCATTAATTTTTATCTCTGCAGATATAATGAAGTCATAATAGCAGGGGGTCTGATGAGTTGTCAATTAGAAACTTGAATGATCCCTGTCCCAAAAAAAGAAAAAAAAAAAAAAGATAAGAGAAGGTTAGTGATTATCCTGGTCTGTTTAACTCAGTGATAGCCATCACCTGTCAACTCTTATTCAGTTTTACCTACTGTATGTGCCCTTCATTTACACTTTGGACCCATTTGTAAAAGAGTGCAGATGATGCTGCAGCAGGTGAATGGTAAACAGTGTTGTCATGTTGTCTTGTTTTGCATCACATGAAATTAAATCAACATACAAAACAGAGTAGCTCAGGAATTGCACCGTCACACATGACCACTCGCAAACTTTTCAGTGTGCAGATAAGTCCCCCGTGTGTCTGCTTCTGACTATATTTCTGTTATCATTCCAATCCGTTGTGTAGTGTGGAACTGCATGACTTCCCGCTGCTGCTGACCAAGATTAACATTATCTCTGACCACCCTGCCAGAAAACCAGACACTGCAATAAATGAATTAGATAGAGGCAAGACTGAAAAAGTAGAACTTTTGGCACCTCCTGTCTGTTAGGTTTCTAGGTTTGCCATTTTAATTATATTTCTATCTCATACACCCACATGAACCATCGGGTATACAGAGAAGGCTATTTTAGAAGCTTGTCTTGGAGCTGAAAAACCTACCAATAATTTATGTGCTGTAGCATTTTCACAATAATCCATGAACCACTTTCATTGTTTGTTGTTTGCCAGACTATTACAGGTGTCCTCTGCAGACCCTGCATGTATTCAGACGTTTCAAAATCCAACTTGATCATAAGAGAGATGGCTTTGAACACTGAGGTCTCTGGTTTGCTTTGGCTGGACACTGAATGAACCAGTTCCGGTCACGACTAACACGTCCTTGAGCAGGACATTGAATTCCCCTAAACCTCTCTGGACACTGGTAAGCTGCCTAGTTTTCAGGTGTACACTTTCTAGTTTTGCCCTTCTATTGCTCAATGCTAATAATATGTTTATGAGATCTAATGGGTCAAATGCATGGGTAAAACATCAGCTTTTGGTTATCTTTTGCAATATGACTATAACAAATCATTCACATTTACTGTATTATTCCAGATTCTGAACCAATTTCAGACTCATTAGCCACTGAAAGTTTTGTGTTCTTCAGTATGTAGTATACATAGTCATTGCTGGTGAAAAAGACCTACAGTATGATGACAGACATGTCCATCAACATCGAAGGTTGCAAATGCATTGTAAAGATTTTTGGCAGAATTTTACATGGGGAATTTGAAGATTTCTGTTTGGTCTTGTAATAATGATGAATGGCTTACCTGAATGGAGAACTTGGGAAGCCCTGCCACACTGAAACACTCTGTATAATGGTACACTTAAACTGGGATCTCTGAATTATTAACCTCCTGTAGAAAATTAACTGTGCAGCCCTGAAGAGAGGAAGTCAGAGAAACATCAAATATCCTGACCAAGATTGATGCAGTGCTTAGTGAAATCTGGAGTAAAATTTAGTAGAAATATTTGCAATTTGTCTCATTGAATCTGTCTTCCTACAAAACCATTCCTTATTTATTTGTGAACATACTGGTGTGAGTGTGTTGCGAAGTATCACGTGCTGGTTTCAGCTAGCATTGGAATTAGCCATTATTGCCAACAAAGTGTTGTTCTTTGTTAGGATGCTACAAGGTAATAAGAAACTCAGCTGCACAGTTCTAGATTTTCTATTTTTACATCTTGCTTGTTTGCTGGTCTGTCTTGTGTGTCACCACTAACTGTAACTGTGTGTGGTAGCATTGATGAGACCAGTGACACTTGGCTTAAAAGTCTTTTGCTAAAAAATGTCACAATTTAAAGGTGAAACCAAGGAGGAGGTAGGACTTGTACAAGATACCTAACTTTTTTTTCTATTTATTTTAAGTAATAAAAGTATATCTATAATAAAAGAAGAACATAAGATCCGAAGAAACAAAGGAAAGACAAGAAACCTCAACATAAAGCTGACAAAGGTTTGGCTCTGAACGAAGGAAACCATGGATTATTTATACTGAGGGAACTAATGACTAAATGAGGAGCAGGTGTGGTAGTCAGAAACAGAGAGCCATGTGTGACAGGAAGTGAGTAAATTTAACAGAGAAAAGAAAGGGAAAATATTTTATTTAAATCAGAAAGCAAGACGACAATATAACTGAATGATGGAATATATAACAAGGCAGAAGAACAGAATACGAATCACAGAAAAGCCAAACTGAACTCCATGAAGCCAAACTGAAAACCAAAAAGCACAAAGACCTGAATTCAAAATCTAACAACTAAACCAAACCCCACAGATTACTTTAAAGAAAGGGATTTAGAATATTCAATGCTGATCCATAGGAGCTTACATTTTCAATATGTGCTAATTTCAATGTCACTGACTTCATCAATGGTCCAACTTTCCACCTTGATGTTCTTTTGTTACACTGTTGCAGTTTTTCTACTCTTTTCAACACTGTTGAATTTAGAGCTGTTCAACAACATGTTTTAGTAAAGATGGGTAACTCCGGTCATCAAGGACCATCATTCAGCAGAATTTAATTGGGTTCCTGCCCTAACACACCGGATTCAGACTGTTTCATCAATTTATTTTTTTAAAAAATTAATTCTGTTGAAGCATGGTTGGAAAGCAATGTCTGACTTTCACTGATTAATTTTCATAGAAATTTTATTTATTATTACTTTAGCCAGATTCAAGTCATTTTTGTTACCATTGTGAGTTTTTCTTTCATTACCGACGGCTGGGGTACCAACATGTCTGTCTGTAAATAGATCCAACAGCTTGTTGTCAAGTTCTGCACCATAATCCATTCATTGGAATCTAGATGCGTTGAGACAGGGGGACATCTAAAACCTGCAGAACAGTGGACCTGGAGGACCAGGGTTTCCCATTCCTGCCTTATCAGGAGAAAAAAAAACAAAAAACAAAGCGACACAATACACAATATCAGCTTTTGTTTAGTCAGATGACTTCTAGTGTCTTAGCGAAAGGTGGGATGATGGTGGATGGTGCCACATGTTATGTTATCATGTTGGCAGGAAATACATTGGATTCAAGTGTTTTCCAAATACTGGGGTAAACTAACATATTGTACTGAACAGACTATGGCAGTATCACATCTGTGTGTTTCAAACCCTGTTTTCACAATTTTCTATTACTGAAGTGTCAATATGGAACATGACAGAAATAATAGGATTTGAATAGTTGAGATACTGTCATGAAAACAGTTCTCACAAGAGCCATAAATCAATTGTGCATCATTCCTTCTGTCGCCCCTTTTTTTCACAAAGTAAAAAAAACAAAACAATTATAATATGTATACATATATACAGCCTCAACATTTTTTGTACAAAAGAATAATACCATGCCGTATAAGACAAGAAGACAAGAAAAAAAAGAACCGTTTATGGTTCACGGTAGAACAACCACCACTGACTATCACAGATTTAACAGCTGTTCCAATAAAGTACTTCACATTTTTCTAATGTATATTAAGTCTGAAGGACTTGAAGAAAAAAGTAAAGTAGATAGATGTTGCAATAATGAGCACTTGATAGATAATTACAGGCTTATACATTTTTATATTTTCAAACTAAGTGTAGAAAAGTCAGTGGGCTAGCAGGGAGTGACAGACTTAAGAGGCAGCATTATATAACCTGAAAAACCGTTCAAAAGTTGCTTATGTATTGGCTTAGCATTGCAGAAAGGCACTCCTCAAGTGAGTGTGCCTGAGGAGGTATGAAATGAATTTCATACCTTTTTTCCCCTTCCTCATTTGCCCAACGTTTTTTAGCTGGTCTCCTCTGCTCAAGCTATGTGTCTCACCATTACAGAGCTAATCCATCCATGACAATGTTCAATTTCCTCTGGGGAATATGGAGTGCAGTGGGGAAAATTTGCAACCCTGTGGCTCATCTAAGTACCATTAACGACAGTGCCTACATTCCTCAGAGCTCCAGCTTTGTCTGTCTCATTTGAACTGAGTGGTTCAATTTGGAAATCTGGTAATGCTGTGATACAATCTCCTAATACAGACTTTAAAAATACAGTATATATGTCTATATAATAGTAACCATAGAAAATGCAGACAAAGCCATACTTTGGAAGATTCCATCATAAGACAGTACATTCAGGTTTATTGTAATGTAGTTATTAAATTGTGCATTGTAATATTATAACTATCTATCTATCTATCTATCTATCTATCTATCTATCTATCTATCTATCTATCTATCTATCTATCTATCTATCTATCTATCTATCTATCTATCTGTCTGTCTGTCTGTCTGTCTGTCTGTCTGTCTGTCTATCTATCTATCTTCTATCTATCTATCTATCTATCTATCTATCTATCTATCTATCTATCTATCTATCTATCTTGCTGTAGATTTGTGGATGCCAGTAAGTTGCTGTAAAATTCCTTAAAGTACAACTATTGTATTTTGGTTTACAGAACAGGATAATTACAGCAGTAAATGTGAATTTTCCCAAAATCCAATGCAGTTTACAGGAGTGTACTGTATATGCATTTAACAATGTTTTACTGTAATGTAAAATACTGCCCAGATTACAGAAATCCATTACAGTCCATCTATGTCTGGTTAAGATTCTTGCCGATTCTGAGAGTTTTATGGGCCTGAAATGTTTTAAATGATGTTGAGATTCGAGCTGGAAGTCATTTGGGGTTAATGGTTTCAGTCTCTCCAAGACTGACACTGAACAGTTTGAGTGAAACCCCCAGCTGGGTTGGAAGATTAGTCTTAATGTCACTGCACTTCAGGGCCATCACTACCGTTGTCAACAAACCAGAGAACAGTGTGGTGCATTTGATTGGCACATGAACAGTAAATTTGGGTCAGCATGTGACATCTTTGCATTTGATTGGGTAGCTTTAAGAGTGTTGCTGCTGATACACCAGCACTTCAACTTATCCAACTCCTTTTTCTGAGAAATAAATAGATTATTCCCAATTCTCATAATCTGTTTGAAACTTTCTTTAGGCCATTTCATGTAAGAGAGAAAATTAAAAACAAACACAGTCACAGATGCTAAATTTTGATTCAGGATTCAACAGTGTCAACTCCTGGAAGAAAGATTAACCTCCTTGAGAAGTTTTGGTGGGTGCTTTTAGACTTTGGGAGGCATAGTGAATTCATTGATGAAGTTCTTATCATACTCTACACATTAGGTGTTAATGCTGCGGCACTTGGCACTAACACAGACCAGTGGCCTTGACCTCCATCCTGTCCAAATCCATGGAGCAAGTAGCTGGCTGCTTGTCAGACATGCTGGCACACAAACTGGATCCACAACAGTTTGCCTATAAGGCCAAACGTGGTGTAGAGGATGCATGTCTCACACTTTTAGACACTGTCACTAAAAACTGGACTCAGCACACCCCCAAACCAGGATTTTATTCACAGAGGACCCCTCTCACCCCCTCCATCACTCCTTCCAGTTACTTCCATCCAGCAGACGCTACAAAGTCCCACTGGCCCGCAAAAACATTTTTGGAAACATTGGATTATATTTTTCTCTGGTGTTGGCGGGTAGCAGGTAAGAATACAAACTTTTTTATTTACTTTTTACGGACATGACAAGTGATGATTGAGCCTGAAGCAGTGGGCACGTTTACATGGAGACTTTTTTCCCTTTTGGAATAAAAATCATTCTGATTGAAGATTTTAAGCATCAAATTCACATTTATTCAAATATCCTTCCCATGCGCAGAATAATGTAAATCATGTTATTTATTAAAGACGAAGGTCTACAAACTGATCATCACGGTTGTTGTGGTCAGGCGCTCCTGCTGCACGAAGAGAAAAAGGCGTAGAGACAGAATTTGAATTAAAAACAAACTTTCTGTTGCTGTCCAAGGAATTACATTGTTCAAAGCCATCTGTCAAAGTGAGGAAAGTCAGTCGTTGCACGTTGACGTCTTGTCGAAGCATGCGCTGTAAGAGCGCAACCTCACAACTTTCCGATTCAGCGTTTACATGATACCCCGTTCGGTTTGGGGAAAGGAATATTCTACCCCCTTGAAACCGAATGAAAATTAATTCGGTTCAGCACTTTTCATTCGGAAAGAGGTGTTTACATGGATCATTTTCATTCCGAAAGAGCTTTTAAACCGAAAGCAATCGGTATATTTGGGTCCATGTAAACCCAGCTAGTGATGCTAGTGATGGCACCCGGCGCCCAGGCAGCGCAAGCTACGTGAATCACTCTCGCCCAACAAAGAGTTGGTTATGAGAGCCAGGAACCGTGTTTAGCTGGTGTGAAGCTAAAGAAATGTTTTCTTCGAATTAGCGCTGGTAGTCTGGTTAAAATCAGAGCTGGAAGCAGCTCGGTAGATAGGGGATCTGAGTACCGTACAGCGGTTTCTGTTCTCGCAAGTTCTGCTCGGGTCGGCGCAGGCAAAGTTTCATAAAGCTGCTCGCAGGCCAGAGGCACCGGCGGGAGGGGGGGGACATTGAATCGCTCCGTAAACACTTTGTTTAGCCCCACGGGGATTCCGAAAAGCATTTAATGAGGTAAACAAGTTACTGAGTTTCCCCTTTAAATCAGTGTTGGCATCTAAAGCCAGGTTGCAAATCTACAGTATTTAGAAAAATCATTTATAGCAGAATTAACTATTCATAAAATTAATTTATCATATGAAATAAACTCAATCTACCAGGAGCGGTTACATAAATAGAAACTGGTGGTACACCATTACCTCCAGTAGGAAAATGCTACACCTCTGTGGATTTCCACAGAGGCAGTTTACTGTGTAAAGCTGTTCCATTGGCTTTACTTTGTTTTCCTCTGAACTCTGAACTTCTCTGAGCGATTCCAGGTCAGATCTGATAGCTTGCATGTAATTCATTGCACACTCCAGGTCTATAGCTTCAATCCTTTGGTGTTTTTGTGTTTTTATTGTCCTAATGTAACTGCCATATTTCAGCCCATGTTGTGCTTTCAGTTGCTTCCAAAATGTGCATCTGTCTGACTCCCGGTGTGTCAGCTCAATATACTATCGACAGACCAATCATTCCACAATCATGCTCAGCACACCATCTTTATTACTGATTATTGACCAGGTCATCACTGCCTGCACCGCACCTCACACTGACATCAGGTGCCAGGAGAAGCGAAGAGGACCTGCCGTGGGAGAGATGCTGGGGATCTGTCAGCACTCCGATGAGCTGATCTGCTGCTGGGTTTTGGATTGCTAAGCCAGTGACCTACAAGTGGCAATTAAATGTCAAGACATTTGGATTCCAATTTTGGTCTGCTGCTGAGTCACATAAGTCATGTAGTAAATTTGGATCTGTCAAAGAAGCTAGATAGTTTTTATCAGATGTAAGTTGTTGCCTACAACAGGTCTTCAACCTGCCCTTATCTGCCCTTCTCTTATTTGTCACCCTGTGGCCGAGAGACTGAGAGAAAGATGTTTCAAGAAAGTAGAAACTTTTTTTGCAGTGGACCAAATAACTGTGCATCTTTCATTGTTTGAGGTGCAAATTTCTCGGATTTTCACTACCTCCGACCTTCCTCTTTTATATGGTTTGATGAAGAGAGAAAATAAAAAGATTTGTGCAACATGTACAAGCATTACATTCCAATAACAGAACATTTTCTGCTTGTATGAATTGCTTATTCTTGGACTGTTGCGAGCATGCTCAGAAAACCATCCCAAGTATTTCAGTGTTTACTCCAGTGTAGTGTGTGTGGTCATTAATTCAAATAAGCAGATGCAAAACATACACAAACAGACACACACTCACACACACACACAAACAGAGGTATATTTCAGTTATTGATATTGTGTGTTTTTCCATTCTCATCACATATCATGTGTGTGCTGTTGGTGGTTTAAGCTGAATGCCAATGAGCATTTGTGAGACATCCTGACATCTACAACATCTCCAAGGTCAGTTTCTGAATCAGCACCAGACTTCAGTCAGACTGTATCCATCAGGCATTTTCTTGATGGAAGATCCATGACATTCCCAACTATTTGTTTCTGTCAGTCAAACAAGGCACCTTTAAGTCAATGATCGCATATCAACATAAATTTATAGTTTTCAACTCGGGAGGATGGTCTGGTTAAGGAAAGTTTTGCACTAATTTTTATATGGACTTCTCTTCTGTGAGAAGATTTGTTGACTAAAAGGTTAACGTGATCACCTTCATGGAGAGTTGAGCCTGGATCAATAGCAATTACAATAAATTTCAATAATGACAAGTAACAGTCGGGACACAGTTCAATGTGGTACACGCAAAAGTTAAACAGTTCATTTATGTAATTTACACACAAAGTGTTTACATTCACATTAAATATTAAATATCTGTTTCCGTGTTTGGCATCTACTCTGGTAGACTGTTTTCACTGTCATCCTCAAAATTATTCATACCCTCCAATTAAAGAAAATGCTACATTCACAATAGTAATTCAAATAAGAAGAAACTAAAGAAACTAATAATAAATAAAAATTTACAAAATTATGCTTATACTGACATCATTTATTTCTTTTTAGTTGTAGCTGAAAATAATATTTCAAGAAAAAAACAAAAAACAAACAAACCTTTCCCATGAACACCTTTCAAGTGGAAGTTAGTTAAACACTGCTAAGAGTATCGATCTGCGGCTTGCAACCAGATGTGTGTGGTGTAGTCGGGTGGTTAGGGTTTGGAGAAGGGTCAGGGTTAGGGTTAGATTTTAGTAAGTTACATGGAGAAGAAACTTCCGATTGGGACTTCCGGTGTGGATTGGATATATGGCGACATATCATGACTGCAGTTGGGTCCCTCAAAATTTTAGTTTCGGAGCCCCATGATATTTACTTGTTTTATTTTTTGTGTGTTTTTTAAAAATATTTCTTTCAAACCACAATTCAAAATCAATGTCATGATTTTCATAGAATTTTTATTTATTATTACTTTTGTCAATTTCAACTTATTTACCATATTTCACTGACAGCTGATTTTTTCCTTCTTCAGTATGAGGCTACGTTCACACGGTGATGATCAGAAGAGAAGACGCAAAAGTGGCGTCTCGTCTTCATCTTTTTATCTGCGTTCACACAAGCATCGCCATGGAGAAATCTGCGTGCATACGAGGACGCAAGTGTGTCCGCCATGTCCATGTGTACAATCGTTCGTCTCTCTTCGCTTCAAAATCCAAACAACTTTGGCGGCTGCAAGGAGGAACTTTGTGTGGATAGATGAGGAGGTAGAATTACTTCTCCAAATGACACTCAATTACAAGCTCGCAATGTGGAGATCCGCTGGGCTTAGGTAGATAGACATTGTTGTTTTTCCTGTATTGTGTGACGTCACGCGCATGCCACGTGAGCACGGCGTCCACCAGTTCTGTGGGTCCACCATCATTTCTACGTTTTAGACCGTGCAGACGAGGGCGCAACAGCGTTGCGTCCTCAGGAATTCCACTTTGGAATGAGTCTTCAGATTTTTGCGTCTTCAACCCGGAAAAACGCTGTTGCCGTGTGAACGAAAGGCACTAACGATTAAATATTTAGCCGTTTTTACCTGCAATCGTCCTCGTGTGCACGGCCCCTGAGAGTATGAATAATTCTGAGGACTGACAGAAATTACAAGTAAACTGGGAGTAACCTGTTCTTTTCCAGCACAAACCAACCTTAATGCATCCAAACTAACCTAAAAGCCCACAAGCTTTAAAGAGTTGTTTACAAATCCCTTTAGTTGTGTTTTGCCAAAA
The DNA here is from genome assembly GCA_023101725.1 of Atherinomorus stipes. Taxonomy (NCBI): domain Eukaryota; kingdom Metazoa; phylum Chordata; class Actinopteri; order Atheriniformes; family Atherinidae; genus Atherinomorus; species Atherinomorus stipes. The sequence goes on along the minus strand of JALJCO010007983.1, from coordinate 449,839 downwards.
ATATAACTGAGGTGTTTGTGTATTCTCTGCAATGACATCTTGACACAGCTGTAATCCGCTGTGGCCAACATGATTTAAAGCAAGTGCCTTTGAACTCTGGAAAATAAATAAAGAAAAAGAAAGGAATTCAAACTTTTACAGTTTTAAGTCTACAGGAGGTAGGTTTTTGATACTAAAAAAGATTGATTAAGAGTCAGTCTTCTGATTTCACTACAGCCAGTGGGCATATTTGCGATCAATAAAAATGTTACTGCATGAAAAGCATTTTTAATATCAGACTTTATCTTCAATAATGAAGAATACCACAACACTGCCTGATCTTATCATTAAGAAGACAAAGTAAAGGGCTTTTATTATGCCATTAAGCAGTAAGCAATGCAGAGTGATTAATGCAGTAAACAGAAAAGAAGACTTCATATCATGGTCTTTTTTGCTGTGAAACTGCAGCTCACCAAGTCTGAACATTCTTCTATGTGAGACAAACTTCACTGATGATGTGACATTTGATGATGTGTCTAGAAGCGAATCCCAGATTGTGTCTACAGACACTGACTAATGGGGAAACTTTTGGCGCAGTATGACAGCACCTGTGGTGATTTTACTGGCATATAGGGACATTTTCTGTTTCACAGATGGATGGCTTACTCTCAACTAAAACTCCGTCAGATGCTTCCTCTCAAACAAAAAGCTCTGCTCGCACTGTCAATGAATATAGACAGCATTCTTTATCATTTTGCAGATATGATTGCAGACATTTGATTTTTACTGAAATGGATCATTACCGGGCTGCCTGCCGCTGCTTTAATAACAAAAGTATGGAGGCTTGGTGAAAATCTTTTATCTGTTCTGTAAGAATTGAATTATTTTAGAAATTCTTTAAGCTGTCCTTTCATCAAAAACCTTCATGCTGCACCTGCCTCCTGTTTAAGCTGCATGCTCAGGGTCAGCAGAGATAAATATCTGCCACCAGTGAGGTGCCACATTTGTCTTATGAAGGGGAAAAAATGTTACAAAAAAAGACCCATGGAAACTGCATTCTACCCGAAAGCGCTAAAAATGGGTGAGAAAAAATAAAAAGTTTGATACCACCAAATAATGAGGAAAAATATGCATGCTGGCAACTCCAACTAATTAGTGTGGAACACCAGGATTATGGGTGATATAAAATGCATTAAGTGCCAGCAGAGTCATTTGTGATGTAAGACAGTCTGCAACTTTAAGGCCTGCCTGTTGGGACCTGGTGGGGAATAAATGGAATCCATGTTTGCATACATTACTGTTATAAAGTTTTAACAGCAGAGTGCTGAGCTGATTACACATTGGCTGCTACAAAAGAGTGGCCATTAGCATTGTTCTGCAGCTGTCAGAAACTCTTATCCAAAAGCCTGTAGCCGGGCGGATACTTGTTCATCAGATCCTCAGAGAGCCATTGCCAACAACATTACTGTCTTCAAAGGTCATTGAATGTGCCACACAAGGCTTTAAGTTCTTGGCCTTGAAAGATGGTTGCGATCAATAAGGTGTCACCTGGTCGTTTAGCGAAGAGAGAGATCTGAATGTGAGAGGCTGAAATCCCGGACAAAGAGAAGCCTTCATGTCTCCTGCTTTCTGGGCAGTGCACCGCTGCTGTGTGGACATTTGTTGCTGCATATATTAGCTCTGTGAAATATTCAGTGACAAATGGATACTCAATCTGTGCTATTTGTATAAAGCCACAGATTAAGTCACAATGGCTTTGACCTTGTGTCATGCCCCCCCCCCCCGGACACGTTCCCTTCTTTTTTGTTTACTACGCCGAACCTGAGGATTTACTGCAGGGGTAAAGAGTAATTGTGCATATGATGTCGAGGGCTGTTGTCAGGAGCCATACATCATACCCACATATAGTATAGATGGCCGTGTTAAAAATACATGCATGCATGAAATATACATGGCCGTGGTATGTAAAGCCAGTGGGTGCAGCAGGAATGATTACAAACCTCAAGCTGGAACTCACCTGTGTCCCACTGAACCAAAATGATAGCATCTCTTCATCTTTTTCATCTGCGTTCAGGGAATATTATCATGTTTGGCCTTACATGAAGTGCATTCATTGTATTGACAGGCAATATGTTTCCACAAATCTAACCTTTTATCTGGAATAGGTAGTAGTTGTGCTTTTCATTTTTATCATCGGCTGATGTTTTCTTTTTAGCTGTTAAAGTCACTGTTTGTATAAATTTATGCGAATAATGATTTTTTTTTATCTCATTTTAGGTTAGAAAAAGAGTTATGGGAAAAAAAGAGCTATAGTTTCTTAATCAAGATGCCATTGATTATGTATTTTACATTTTAACTGCAAATTTTACAGTGGAAATACTGTCATATACAGTTGCCAGTTTTTTGTAATTTTTTAGTATTTAACTGTTATTTTTGCAGCAAGCTGCCATGATACAGTAAAACAGCAGGTTTTCTGTGGAGGAGCGGTAAAAAAAAAAAACAGAAAAAGATATTTTTTCTGTAAACAGTTCTTTAATAGTTCAGGAAGTGCAAGCATGCTTAGCCTTTATTGATAGCAGCCGTGGTGTTTGCAGAAAAGATAATGTCGTCTCATATATAAGAAATATTTAAAGTTTTGAACCTTTTCCTCCATTACAGTAATGTTCAGAGGAAGAAGAGGTTGCTGTGCACTTCCTAAAATCTGTTATAAGTTCTTTGGTTTTTCTTGATGTTCATTGTTAAATTGTTTGCAGAGCACCATGCTGGCAGTCTCTGGACCTCATCTCTGCAGGCCGACTCGTCTCCTCCTGATACAAGTTTGACCACAGTGGTGTCATCCGCGAATTTAATGATGGTATTGGTGGGGTGAGTCGGTGTGCAGTCATATGTGTAGGCTGAATACAGCAAAGGTCTTATCGTGCACCCTGGTGGGGAGCCTGTCCTCAGTGTATGAGTGCAGGAGAGGTAGGCACCGAGCTTCTTAGTTTGTGGATGATTTGTAAGAAAGTCCTTAATCCAGATGAAGGTGTGTGTGTGGGGAAACCAAAGTCAGACAGTTCATTTACCAGCATGTCAGGGATGATTATGTTAAAAGCAGAAATGTAGTCGATAAAGAGGATTCTTCCGTAGCTTGCATGTGGTTCAGGGCAGTGTGGAGAGATGGTGGGGATGGTGTACAGATGGCTGTACAGCGAGTGGCGCTGGTAGCAGATGGGATCAGTATCCAAGTTGGACCTTTTTAATCTCATATCTAGCAAAGAAGCTATTTAGTTTGTGTTGATATTAGAGGACAAAGCCTTCCTGCCATTATAATAAGTGATGTACTTCACAGCTTAGCATTGAAACATGCAATATGTGACAATATTTGCGCAAAACACGTCTAACATGTTATACTGAAATACAGAGTTTTTTTTTCTTCTTTTTTACTATTACAGTACCACTGCATGCATTTGCTAGCTAGCGGTACCACCAACAGGTATCTAAAATGATTTAACACAGAAATGCTTCCTTGACTCCAAAACCTAACTGATGATAAGAAGAAAGGTGTATTAATTTAATGTCGAACAGAGTTAAATATGCCACTGTAGATGTTGCTCATTGTTCATTTTGAGCAGGCTAACATGGACCACTGAGGTTGGAGGGCTTACACAGAAAACCTAAGTTACATATAGTGATCCATATCGGTATCTGTTAACATTGGCTTAAAACCGAATGTCGATATCAGCCTGATATTGAATCGGCCGACGTTGGCTTTAATACCGAATATCAATTCAGGTCCGATATACTATACACCAGATTTCGATCGATATTTTGGAGAAATTTTATTTATTTATATGGTAGGGACAGAGCATATAAAGAAACAAAGAAAAACTTCAATGCCAGATGTAGCCAAAAGGCTAATTTTCATCTGTTGTCTCAAGCCAGATCTAAAAAGGCTCCCTGAAATGAGGAAATACAGAAATGTTAAATTGTAAGTAAAATATTTATTAATACAGTTAACCGATACCTATATAACAAACGCTGTTTGGTGGCAAGCCCACCACTCCTTTTTGTTTTATTTAATCCATGGGGCATGGGAAAAACACAAGGCCACGCCCACGACCTGATCCAGAGCAGATGCAGCAGTTTTTTCTAATTTTGCACAATGAATGAATATCACAGCATTTTCAGCTTTAATATCAGTATTGCTATCAGACATGAGAAGCAGAAAATTATCGGTAGGCCTATCAGTTGAAATTTTTCATGTTGTGCTCGCTGGATTGACTTTGTGCAAGTCCACAGTACAGGAAGTTTAGGAGAAGTCGAGTCCAGCCTTTATTTTAGTTGTTAGTTTATTAACTTTTGACAGCTGCCAGCTGAGTTAATGGATCTAAAGGTGCTACAAGTTATCAAAGCTTCCTCTTTCTACTAGCATGGCAGATCAGTCCGACCTTATACATCCCAGCTGGACACGCCTGCATTAGAGGGTTGCACACTCAGAACAACATTAGTAATTTAATCCACAGCAGGAATGCAGCAGAAAATTTTCAAATCTGCATTGTGCGTTTGTGATTTTAATATTAAAACAGTTTGGTTTTCTTATAGAAACTGCTGTGTTTATCTTGTTAGTGTGGTTCATTGGAGCTGCTGAGAGGTCTGCTATGCAGCATCTTTAGCCGACAACCCCCCACAGCAGAGCACAGAACACCGCTCATTTTCTCATGAAACCTCTTTTATACTTGCCGGTTTGTTTAATCATTCATGTTTGGTTGGATAATAACACATTTTCCTATATTTGACAAACTCAGAAACATATTTATTTCTGCTTTTCTCTAACTTTTAAATACATACTTTTAAAATACTCCTCAAAGGTCAACATTAGAATTGTGACAGTAACAGTGGGATAGTTCAAAACCGATTACCATATTTCCTTCCCCGTGTGTCTCTTGTGTCTGACATGGACACTCAACACAAAGAGTTAATTTGTTGAGAAGGAGGAGGGAATGTGTGTGAGGGAAAGGCTTCCCTATTATCAGGGGATGAGAGTGCTAATAAAACACAGGAGCTGCCAGGGTCCAGAGGTCAGATGCACATGTAATGAATGGAGAAATTTAACTCATCCAATTATAGGGAGCCAAGGCAAAAATCCATACTGTTACTCTGGGCAGAGCGCCCAAATGCAAAACTAATAATGTCAGGCAAAGCCCAGCTTTGTGTAGTGTGAACGTGCATGTATTGTGTAAGCACACGTGCAGGTGTGTGTGTGTGTCGCACCTGGTGCTCGTGTGCAGCACAAAAGATTTACAACAGACTGAAAGTGAGCTGAATGTGTGCAGCGGAGAGGTGAAGGTATTTTATGCTGTTCGTGTGTCTGTGCATGAGTACCTACACACTGACATGTGTATTTTGCAAGTTCAATATTTTTGGCAGCTTTTCACTTGAGATGCTTGAATTTTCCTCTCACATCCTGCAAACTAAACTGAGAGGTCAATGAGCAGAAGGATAATAACAGCTGACAGCTAATATTAGTTGTGGAGTTTGAGCAAAGAACCATGAATTATATCATTTTATGAACCTGGCAGATGTTATGATTCTTCTCTGTATCAATTCCTCTCTTTATGGGTGCATGAACATCATATACTGTGATGTTTTTTTTTTTGTTTGTTTGTTTTTTACTTATAACCACTTTTCAGGAACTGAAAATGTGGTCTTGTTGGTTTGATACCCACAGAAATCTCTGATGCATTATGAATGATCAACACAGTCCACGCTCAAGAAACAAGATGGTTGAAGGTAGAATAAATCAGATAACTTTTATGTATGAGACTGGGAATCAAGTCCAAGCAACACAACCGGTTAGTTTTAAGTGTAGGAACAACTCGGCTTTGTTGAAGTTACTGAGAGATCACAGTTTGACATCCATACTTTTGTATACACCTGAGGTCTGTATGAGACCATTTCTTAAAAAATGTTTTTAACAGTAGTTTGTAGTTTGGTCCAAATACCAAAACTACCTGGTAAAAATGAGGCAGAGGGAAAGTATCTTCAAAAGTATGGGAAGATGTGAAGATTGACGGGTGGATCAATGTGGCATCCGTACGGTGGACTCTGCATCGGTCGACTGTGGTGGAGAAGGATCTATCTGTGTTCCTACCTTCGCCTACAGTCATGTGCTGTGGGAAGTGACTGAAATAACACGACTGCGAATACAAGCGGCCAAAATGAGCTGTCAGTGCTCATCCTTAGAGAGAGGATGAGGATGAAGTCATCAGAGAGGGACCAGGACATCCAGGAGTTGAGCCATGAAGAGGAGCCGGATGAGGTGGCTCGGGCTCCTGGTTAGGACGTCTGGACACAGCTTCCAGGCATGTTCCACCAGGAAGAAGCCATCGGAAGGTCCAGGACACGCAGGAGGGGCTCTCAGCTGCCATGGGAACTTGGGGTGTGACAAAGGCTGTGTCCGAATGTACACCCTATTCCCTACATGAGGCCCTGTGTACGGATCACGCCATTTTGTAGAGGTGTCCGAATGTCCAGAAAGAAAAAAGTAGTGCACTCAAAGTTACCCACAATGCATCTTGAAAACTAGTGAGCTTCGATGGTCCCTAGATGGGACAATATAGACCACAATGCATTGCGGTCAGGAGAGCTGAATGGCAGGAGGTGTTGGACACATCGAGCGGCAGTAAAGAAGGAGAAAAAAAACAACAGAAAAGGTATTGAACACACTATCAGTAAATAAAATACCTTCATTTCAAATTACAGATTTGATTTGGTTTAAATCTTTTTGTGTCTCGTGAGTGCCGCTGTAGTTGCCACGGTGACAGCTGGTAATCACGTGATTTGCAGCAAGGAAAAAGTAGTCAGCTTTTTGTCCGAATCGTAGGCAGAATGAGTGCACGAGATAGTGTGCTACAAATATAGGGGTACCAATTTGTACTTAAAAGGGTCCAAAGCTTGCCGCTGGGGGTGTTCCTTTTTGAAAGACATTTCTGTACACTTCGGTCCTGGTCCATTTTTGTACCTTATCAAGCTGTATGAGGTAATAAAGTACAATTAAACCAATCAAAAATGATGAATAAAGTTCAATAAAAAAGAGATCATGACAACAATCAAAGGTGCTAACAATAAATGAATAATTATTATATAAATATTAGGCCAAACACATATATAATTATACATATAATTATTACTATAATTACTATGATTATTATGAAAATCATAATAACTATAATTATACTACTGTTTAGAAGTACTGCTATTTATAGTTATTGTACAAGCTACTATACACACATTTTTCAATGCTGCAGGTACCCTTAGGGTTGAAATGGTACAAATTTGTACTTTATATTACTTTGGGCCCTTTTTCATAGTATATAGGTACTTCTGGCGTCATAAAGACCGATATTGTACTTTTGAGAGAACATTTGTAAAAAATGTATCTACAGGTACAGAAATGTTCCTGTCTCGTACCTCTATTTTTGAGTGTGCATGTAGCGCAGCCCTATGTAGTGAATGAGGGGTTAGGGTGTAGGGAGGACATAGGGACACAGCTAAAATATAGATACAATGAAATGTCGCAATATTTTATTTTGCGATATATCGATATGAAGAGAAAACGCTGTATCGTTTTTTTACTTCAGAAATTTTGTGAGATTTTGTAATAGAATGCTGACATCTCACAAGATGTTGATGTTCTATTTGCAATGGTCCAGCATGTTGAAAAGTCACTGCTTTAGCACTGATACACTGCCTGGCCCCCCCAAAAAGTCGGCATTCGATATTTCAGTTTTTCTTTTTTAATAAATATGCAAAAATTTCTACATTTCTGTTTTTATTTTTTGACAAAAAGTGGTCTTGAGACCAGTCTTGAGAACTGCAAGTCTAACAGATCCTGATCCCTGATGTGACGTCATCTTTGTCAGCAACCATTTAACAGCCGCTACAATGACCCCACAACCTGACCTTAAAATAATGGGTAAAGGATAAATGGATGGATGAATGGACGGGTTGAAGGATGGCTGGATGGTTTAAATATAGAAATCTTTAAAACTTTGCATTTTTTTCCCTCTAAAATCTAAAAATGTGGTGAGGTGGGAGACACTGGGCTCAGAAATGTTCAGATTAAATGTCTAAATGTAAAAATAGAGCTTATTACTCTGCAGCGGCTGCAGTTACTCACCGAAGATCATCTGCAAATTCAGTTCAGGCAAATACGTTTGCAATCACGATCCAAGGTGCTGGCTTGATACCAGTTTTATACATTTAGAGTAAAAACAGAGACGTGCACAGACCTTTGATTTAATGACCAACCATGTAAACAAAGGCTCAAAAAGGGCAAGCTTGTTACTGAAGAGAGAGTTTGATTAAACAAGCGGCACAATGATTAAATGATTACATTTATTTGTCCTGTAAGAAGAAAAAGGGAAGAGCGGGGAATTAAAATCACACTCTTATTCATTTTTTCTCCATTTTTATTCAGATTTTTTTTTTAATTGGTAACCATACCCCCTTGGAGGCATAGTCATTAGGCCTTATACATAACCATCGCTGCCACATTAAAATCACATTACACAACAACGATAATCATTGCATTCAATTACACATGGTAATAAATACCCGACGCCATCTCCAGTAAATCCATTAGCCTGGGAGACACACACAACACATGCAGCCATTAGGAGATCTCAGTGTTTGGACCCCTGGTTTCACAGATAGCTCTCAGACCCTCTTCTGGTGACCTCAATTATTTACATTGTCTGAATAGAGTGTATGATCTCACGTCATGTGACAACATCATAGGCCAAATGTCATATGATCATGCATCATGCTGTCCATGACATTTGGCATTCATAGCAAATACAGTGTTTTAATTATACTAAGTTTAGAGGGGGCTTCCAGAAATGACCTGATTCAACAAGGTCAGCGGCTGGAATTCGACCAACATATCGGCTTCGGTCCACTAATATCTCAGCATTACAACAGACGAGTATCATTTACTGCAGCTCCACAGCTTTCTGCTACATTACTCTTTAAAAACTTGTGCAGCTTTGCTCCGTACGCTCAGGCAGCCTGCAAGAGCGCGCGATTCAGATGCTGTACATTTATCACTCAAATGACATGCGATAAAAACAACCTTATAACAAACATGATTTTTGTCTCAGTTCATTAACAGGTGTAGGAATGTGTGGCGCGAGGAGCAGCCGAGCAACGGCAGGCTGCTGTGCACGTTTGAGCTTTATTAGAGGGAAGAAACTGTCAGGAAAGAAAAGCCTAACAAGAAAGGCCCGTATGGGGAAGGATACCACATACACACACTCACACACTCATTTTCATATCTCCTGCTCTGAACCACTCAATATTCTTCCCCCACCGTCTTGCCTTAACAAAGCTCATCCCACAGCTCTTCAGCTCTCCCTCTCTTTGCCTTCAACCTGCATCTCCCCCCTCTTTGCTTGATGGCAGCCTCGCTTGTAATTAACTGTTATGTGGGGGATTGATTGCGGACAGCTTAGCATTGACCAGCTTCATTATGGAGTCCCTTCAAAGTGGGATTCTGGGCCTGCCAATACTCCTGAGTTTATTCCAGTGAGGGGATCAATAGCTTGTGCATTAAAAGCTTTATTTGGGCTTTGTCCGCCCTGCATGTACCTTTGCCCTGGTTGCTCTTTGGATCTTTCAGGTGCAGCTATGATGGTTGCTTTGTTGTTTCAGGTGTGGGAGTGCAGCGTGACCAGTGTCAAAACACGGCTGAGAATTTCACATTCTGTTTATTTCTGGGTTTGGTGTGCTTTCTTTGTAGATATTCAGGGGATTACTTTTGGAAAAGAAATTCACTGACAAGTCAAACAAAAGCTTACAGTAGTGGAACTGTGTACTCTGTGTGTTTGCATTCTCCAGAATCCTTCAGCACTCATCCAGATGTTGCAGAATGTGACGGTTAGTCGCTATAGTGCAGGCGCCCTGCAGTGTTTCCACTCCGCCAGCGGAGTACAACGTTAGCAGCCCGGCGCTCTGTTTCAAAGCTTATTCTACAAACAGCATGCTACAGTGCTTCTCCATGAAAGCATATACACATCGAGGCATCTGGGGACTTTCCTTCGGAGATGCACACACGTGCACAAACACACACACACACATGCACAAAGTGGCCCTCTGATGAGATATCATTTTGTCATTTAGCATGCTGTGTTACAAGATGTATCTCTTCTGCCAGAGCGTCAACAGCCACCCCAGCTCCGTCCTTGTCTGGTGTTTCCCCCAAGGCTACACACATCGTGGAGGAGCCACACACCCCGGGAGATAGAGCGAGCATGGCTGCCACGTTATAAATGACTCCAAAGAATCTCTCTCTTTCGTTCTCCTTTGCTCTCGTACTTGTACAGTTGCTTTGTTTCTCTCCCTTTCACACACACACCGAGCAGGCTTGCACACAAAGACACACACCAGTTGCCAGCTGAGACCATTACACAGATATACTCTGTGGCTGCCACGTGGATAGAAATGATGACCTTGCCCTCCAGCTTTTGTTCTTTACCTCCTTTAACTCTCAGAAATGGATCTAACTGGTGAAACGCGAGGTTATCGTCCCCTTTTCCTTACACAGACGTGCTGTATGCTTCAGCTTCTGCTTCCATGACTGGAAATTACCTGGATATTAGCCGTCTTTTTGCTCTTGTTAAATCATTTTCTCCAGAATGTGATATACGGTGCCGTCGCAGTCCTTCTTTACCCCAGACTCCATCGCTGGTCGCTGTGTGTTTCTACAGAACTAATGGCCTGCGGACTCAGCACTGGGGGGGAAGGGGGGGTGACAGAAAAATGAATTTAAAAAAACCCACAAATGTGCCCCACAGATGCTCTGGACACTGGTGGTGACACTTAAATAATAAGCAGTGCTTAGCACTTTAAAGAAGTCTTCCTGGTTTTGTGGGGCTCAGGTCAACTCATTAGTAGGGCTGAAAACAAAGAAAGCACACACACACACACACACACTGATGCACACACAGGCACATGGATCTCATGAGAAAGTGGAGAATTATTGCTGTGACTATAATATCTGATTACATGTTTAATAAAAGCAAGTGTCAGATCATTGCTACAATTGCCTTTTGATGATGTAGTAATATTGTAATTTCAGTGGTTGTTAATACACGACTGCAGTGGGAGCGAATTTTATTAATTTCATTAAACTTCTGAAAATGTAAATCTGCAAAACGAAAAATAATTCAACCAAAGAACTTTTCAGCATTTCAGAACACCGCACTTCTTTTAAATCATTGCAATGATCACGCCACTCCCAGACTTCCCCCACTGAGCTTAAAGGTGTATATCAAAGGAGAGCTATCCTGAGGAAGACGATATTAAAAACCAAAAAAAAAGGAAGAGAAAGGATTTCATAGATATAGCAGTAATGCGCGACAGTGTGCCGGAGGGCAGCCAGTGGGGCTTGGTTGTTAATGGTTTCTTCATGCTCGACACATCTCAAAACAAAACATCTAATGTTCCCCAGATCAGGCCAGCAGGACAACATTAGCGAGGAAAGATCTAACAGTCAGATAGGAGATAAAAGATTAATTACAATATGCCCCCATCACGTACTCTGATGAGACATAACACTGGATCAGAACGTGTATTTGTCAGGTTGCTGCAGGGTATTGGTGGGTCCCTTCTAACTCAGAGGTACTGAGAAAGAAAAGCCTAAATAATCACTGATTTCTGAAAGTAACACTGCTGTGGGTTTTAATTCTGGAGCGAGATAAGCAGAAAAACCTGAATATGATGAGGAGAACCATCTGTCCTCCAATAATCAGCAAGCTTTCACAACACAGCTCAGTGAAGTGGTACCAAAAAAAAAAAAAAAAAGAAGAAGAAATAGAGGATCAGCAATGTAATGTTTGCCAAGAGATATGTGCTCCGAAGATAATCAATCTTTAAAGTTTGCTTCACCAGTTCAGAACTATACATACTTGATTTGCTGAAATAATTCACCGCAAATTGCCGTTTTTTTCTGGACTGGAGGAATGTCAATATTCATAAGCAGTCTGTTCTTTTCTTACAAGATTTCAAGTTGGGAGGGGGGCTGTCAAAACACCCTCACGTCAGGATGAAACGGGAAAAGATTTCTATTCAATTCTGACGTTTCATTAATGAATAATTTTCCCTATGCATAAATATTAATAGATAAAAGTAATTGGTTAAATCACTGATGTTGATGAAAATCAACAGGGAAGCGTCGCAGCTCCACTATATGCATTCCAATCTTATTTGAAAGCATTAACTACTAATTAATTTCAGCATTTTTGCATGTTTGTACAGATTCAGTGTTCAAACTTGTATACAACTTATCTTCAAACAATTATTTTCAGAGCTTCAAGCGCAGTTTTCATGCTTATTACTTTGACAGTCATTTAGAGTGAATAATGTCACCAGAAATGATTTAATGAACAAGTTAAGACTTTAATACCTCATCAAAACAGAGAGGGTGTATGTTTTTAATCACGAGTCTAACAGTTTGACACAGGTTAGAGATGAATGCTGAACTTCTGTAATTGGTGACCATCTCACAGGAGAACTTAGTTTGAAAGAGGTACACGAAGCTGTCAGCACTTAACATGTAGATATCACTTGTGTGAGGCTTAACAGCTGTCCTTAATTACAACTGTTCTTTTTTCCAGACAGAGTTGAAGGAAAAAATAAATCAGTGGTAAAAATAAAGTAACTGCAAAAATCTCCCAGATCAAATCTGGTTCTGGAGCCATGTCCCAGGTGGCTTCTCTTCTGAATTCAGATGGGTTTCCAGTTTGCAAACATCTGCGCGTGCAACCAGGGGGCAAAAAGGCCAAACACACACTTACATCATTCCCATAAGATGAAGTAAAAAGTCAAGATTGTTGTATTTTATATTGTATTGTTAAAACTGAATTTTGATGACAAATTCAAAATACTGACTGTGTTGCTGTTTTGTGTCTCCATTGCCATTATACTAAATTTGGATTGATCACCCAGAAACAGGATTTTTCCAGGATAAAACATGTTATTAGTGTTAGACTTCATTTGAAATTTGCCTGATAAACTTGATTTTAAAAGTGGCTTGAATTTTTTTCGTTTAGACTCTTTGTTCAAACCAAAATAGGCCACAACAGTCTGCTGTCCAGAGTAGATGCCAGCTGTTTGGGACTCACCTGCATTGCAGTTGGTCTTGCAGCTTGTGTGACATTCAATGTGTATGAGATCCTGGTAGACAGAAGACAGACTATAGCTATCGGCTAACGAGGCTAACGGTATAAACTCAAACTGATTTACAAATAACCCCCATATTTCATATAAAAGACACACAACGTAACTTTTAGACCTTAAAAATCTGCGCTGGTGTGCCATCGTTTTGCCGTGAACTCAGCCAGGTTGTGGTCAATGACTGGTTCCGGTGGTGATACTGGTATTGTTGCCAGTCTCCCGACTAGAACAGAGCAATAATTTATGCCAGCTCAGTGGTTTAATCCAACATGGTGACCATGGTGAGAGACTAAATAAATCATGTATTGCAAACCTGGTGTAATGTTATCTGGGAGGATTTTCTGAAGACCAGTCACTCCTACTGTCCTATCATTACCATTTCTAACTGTTTACATGCATCAAAGTTTCAACTTTTGTAACCGAACAAATACCAGCACTCAAACGTTCTATTTCCCTGACATTTTCACATCAGATCATGACTGCATCTGCATTAAAACTTGACTCTTGCAATGTAAAACACAAGTCCTCATGTCGTACAGTAATGCTTTTCCTGTGTCTTCTTGCCCCCCTGGTTGCGCACGCATCTAAACTATGACGTTGCTCTGAAACTCATCTATGATGGCAGATCTGTTTTTGTACATTATCCTGAGGAAACCAGTACAGTATGTTGTAAGCTGGTGTACTGCTGAGCTATCTTGTTCTTAAGCACTGGGTCTCCACATCTCAACCCACGACTAAACCCCATCTTTGACCCCCAACTTACTAGAGCAACCCTGTCTGACCCAGGACTATTTGCCTGACAAAAAAGGCCTGACTGCGGGCCCAGAGGGAGCTCCGCTCAAGCCCTGTTTAAGTCCTGGGAGTAACAGTGGAAATGCTCCTGGCTTCCAGTCGCTCCCCCCGCTTTTGGCCTGATTGTTTGAATGTAGTTAGTGTTTCTCTTTTATAAATTAAAATGTCACGGTGTCACAGAACTGCTGACTAACTTTGGCATTGTAGCATTTTACACCAACCAAATGAGCTGTCCTCTCCCCTAAAATTGCTAATCAGGCTATCGTTAAAACGTTTTCTGTTGACCTTTTAAAATGCTGCCTTCCAAGCCCTCATCCCAAATCCCCTGTTTATTGAATAAGCAGCTTCTTTAAATGCCCCCTTTAAAGGAATAGTCCTTTTTTTTTTTACCTTTTCTCCACACTTTGGCCAATACTGAGCTTTGACCTCAAAAGATGCAACAAAAGAAATGACTACAATCAAGTCAAGTCACCTCTCTTGTGTCACACATTTAAATGCATCCAAGCTTGACAAAAACGGCTCACGGGGTGAAAAAATACAACAATAAAACAACATAAAAACAGCAGTAACATTAGCTAGGAAGACAATGAAGCCAAGAAAAAGAGAAGGATCTTTGGTAATAAAGTCTTTAGGTTGAATTTCTGGGAGGAGAGTTGAATTTCATAATGATGTGTGCATATTGATATTAAAACACACTCTACAGGACATGCAAGTCATGAAGCTGCCTGTGTTTTTACAGGCATAGAAGCTTCCAAAAGCCTCAATAAGCTTTTGCCTTAGTGCTGGTAGGTACAGTAGATGGCCACATTTCCCTCTCCTTGTTCTCTACTGATAAAAACTGTTAAGTCTGCGGTTTAGCTCGAGCCTGGAGGCTGCGATGCGATCGAGATAGACTGCTCCACCTACTCTGGCATAAAGAGGTGAGACACATGTCTGTTATTGACAGAATAATGGAGATGTGCAGATAAACTGGTATACAGATGCATTACAGAAGAGATAGTGAGTTCTCTCCTCCAGCATATTGATGAAGACTTGATGAAAAAAATGCATCTATTACAAGCTTTCCTTTTCTTTTCAATTTTTTTATCTATTATATGTGAAAAGATATGTGCACAGACACACACACATATCAGTGAAAATCTTGGACAGTTTTGCAGATTCCTGCATTCATATTCTTAAAGTATCTTATTCACATACTGTATTTCTCCACATACTTCAGGAATATACTTCAAAGTCTGGGACAGATATATAAAATCTAAATTTGACAAATGCACATCCTGTCTTTCAATGTCAAACACATCGCACAGCAGGCTTTGCTAAACAAAGGACAATGATAACAAGCATGTTCTGACATACATCCACATGCCAGACTACAAGGGTTCACTCTTACTTGCGCACGCCCCTTCCACCTGCCCATTTATCATGTCTCCCTGCACCGTGGGTTGACTGTTGCGCTAATGATGCCAATTAATTGAAAACATTCGTGCATCTCAAAGATTAACATTCCCCACTAAGTGAAAGGATGGGGGGGGTGGGGTGGGGTGGGGGGAAGGGAAAGGGTGAGGTTTTAGCATAGTATCAAAGCCTAAACAATTGGTACACAGTGTGGCACCGAGTGATTAACAGGGAACACAGGTTAAACAGAGGGGGGAACAAGAATCCACCGTGATATGATCAAAGACATCAGATGACTGGGAAGAGAATGCTAATGCACTGCTCAGGAGCCGAAGTCGGGAGGTGCTGAAAGCTCAGAACAACGTTCATGTCAGAAATGACACTGCATCAGTTTTTTTCCCCATAGCAGTGATGGAAATCTGTGCTGAGGTTTTCTTTGACTTGTAATGTTTTTTCAAAAATGCAGCAGAGAGAGTGTTTATGTGAGTGTATTTGCATTTGCGCACCATATTTTCTAAGTACTTTGTGCAGCAGAGTCTTGGGATTTGTCATGTTTCTCTAAAATACAAATTACCTGTCCGTTTTGGAACTGAGTTTAAGTCTCCTAAACATTTGCAAAGATTACTTTAAATCATATGCACGCCTTTACTTATTCTGCACGCATACAGAGTGTTCCAGAGGCAGAGAGAGATGGAGCTGGAGGGCAGGCTCACTCTGAGGCTCGGGGGTGTGGCGCATGCCTGGCAGACGGAAATGATGATAGCGAGGGAAGCTTTCAGCCTCTGAGCGTCTGTATCTGCCAGGTGTCCATGAAGGAGATATAGTGAGGGAGGGGCAGGGTGGGAGGAGGGCTGTCTGAACTCATGGAGGATACTGCAGTGTGGGAGATGGAAACAGCACTTACAGAAGCAGACATGAGCAGGCATATAAGTAGCTACTGAGGCTTTTAAATCCAGTTTTTAAGCTTTTAAAAATGTTACTCAAAACATGATTTGTTAAACTTTATTTTTTTTTACTGTTACATACCATAAATATGTTTTTTCCTGCTTTTTTTTTTATTTTAAACTTGGTTATGCAACCTCAGTTTCTAAACTTTTAACAGAAAATCTGAGCTTCACGGGTGTAGCTCTTGGAGTTGCCCTCAGGGGGACGTGAAATGTGGCACAGCCATGTGGTGATGCAGTTACAGCAGTTAAGTGTTGGCATGTTTTAGGAGAAAAAACACGAAGGTTTGTGTCTCTCAGCGAAACATGCAAATAGTTTTACCTTTATTCTGCACATTTCAGTTGAATCCAGTTTGTTTCTGCTGCACTGATTCACAACACAAGTCGTCTCATTATGCAGAGAACATTCAAAAGTTCAAATCAAGCCCAGTTAAAGGTGATAGCTACAAGTTTTTCATCAACACAATAGGCTATTAAAAAAAAAAAAAAAAAAAAAAAAAAACATCCACAGAACATCTACAGACATGCAGAATTAAAAGATTTTCTTTTTTAAGCATAAGATTTTTATTTTTGACAGGTCTAAAAAGGAAATCTTCCTTGCATTACATTTCTCAAATTCAGGTGGACAAAAAATGAAGCAGGATGAGGGTGAAGCTAAGTCTGGACATGTACTGTATGTTAAACATTTGCTAATGCAACTTAATGGTTAGTTGGTTCTGTAACACTGCTAATGCTAATTGAGTAAGCGAGTGTTAGTGCGCCACCTAGGTTGGAGAACCCTTTTTAACAGAAAGAGATCCCCAGCTGAAGTCAATCAACCAGGAATTCAGCAAAACTTTGTTCTTAAGACGCAAGTTTGACCCCAATGTGACGCTTTCTGTTGCACTATTTTTTTTAAATGACTATAGTGTTTCCATGACGCCCCAAATTGGGCTTTTATTTTGGCCCCCCAAAAGTACCCAATAAAAAAAACAAACAAACAACAACAAAAAACCCTGTAAAGGAAAAACAACTTATGACCCACAGTAAATTCAGCAGTGTTGGAGTAACACAGAGTCAATTTTAACACTAAGCCAGGTTACATTTGGCCTGAGTAACTCTGAAAAGTTATTTTTCTTTGACACTGAAAAGAAAAAACTTGTTTTAACTCTGAAAGTTATCACCGGCACACACCAGCACAGGGGGCATTTTACTCTCACTGGTGTTAGAATTACTCTGAAAGAGTTAATGTGATTTGACAATTCAAATTTTACACTGAGGATTTTGCTGTTCTTATCTCTTTTGGGTATTGTGTGAGACCATAATTCTCATTCTCATGTTCACACCACGTGCTAGTTACGGTTTACAGTAGGCACCTTACTAAGTCATTGTATGAAAAAGTATACTGGTGTTGGCTAAAGTATCCAGTTTAAAGACCTTTCCTGTCCTTTACACTGCATGGACTCACTGTTTTTGTAGTAACTATTAGTGTTGACCACACCAACAAGACCAAGACATTACCGAGACCCAAGACCAGAGACCAGAGACCGAGACCAAGACCAAGACATTACCCAGTCTTGTACAATGTCTTGGTCTTGGTTCCTGGTCTCAGTAATGTCTTGGTCTCGGTGGTGTGCTAGTAACTATACTGTAAGTTTAAGTTCAGATAAGTTTAGATTTGAAATCTGTAGCTGCAATTGCAAATCCACAGTTCAAATTACAGATCCAGGACCAGAGTTAACGTACAAAGAGCACAGATTTGCACATCGGTCTTATGTTTCTAGAGCCTATAGAGGCTAAGTGTCTTACAACCACCCCCATCTCCCCTGTAACATGAACATGTTGCTTCTCTCAGGCTTTGTGATACCTCAAAAGTTCAACAGCATTCAGAAAGGAGCGAATCTTTCTCTGCATGGATGTGGATGACTAAGTTTCCATAATATCTGCTACAACATGTTTTACTCTGGCAACATTTCTGCTCTTGTGACCTGTCATTGCCACCTAACGGTCACAAAATTATTTTTTCTCCAGTTTTTCCTTCTCAAACAAGCCTCTAACATGCAGCTGTTTTAAAAGCTCTAATTTCATCATTGGTCTAATCTTTACACAGGTAAGGATTATCTCTTATTTTTCCTTCCTATGGATGCCTAATCAATCAGTTGTGCTGCTTTGGCTATATTCTGAGCACCATTTTATATAGCTTGCAGGTCAAAAGTTCATTGAGAAGAATGATGCTGATTGATTGATGTGATGTGACACAGAAGAACCAAATTTACACTGGCCGAAGGCAAGACTACCTAATGTCTATAACACGTATCTGTGTATGAATATGCAGACTCTGGACTATCTGTAGCTTTCTGCCTCTAGTTTACTTGACAAATTCAAACTGTAAGTCATTACGAAACAGTTGATGCATCTCCTGATTACAAATGAGCCATTATTCTATCAGAGCCACGATGTTCAGAAGGCAATTTTTAAACACAGTTGCGAGTGAAATGAAGCGTTGAGAAATATATAGCGAGATCCGTGCAGCAGAAACGATTTGTGCACATGCTAGGAAGCAGCAATCCTCACATGTAACATGCAAAAATGACTCAGCTAAAAGACTCTACCAAGCATTTCTATCTAAACTAAACCCCAAGCAATTGTATGGGCATTTTAAAAAAGTAGAGTTTAATCAGTTTTTCTCTCTCATTCCTAAGAAATCTGCTTAAATGTGCCCAAATGGTATCAAGGTGGTTTTTATACAGTACTTTTTTTTTACTCGGCTCTCGTAGAAGAGTCGGGTTTTACATTTCCTTCCTTATGTAGTGTCACCCAGAGCTTCTATTATAGTCTGACTTAGCAATTATGAGTGGTTTGTTTTTTGGTTAGCATTTAATAAATATAAAAATCAGGAGTTTCATTCTTGTGCATTATTCTCATTAGAAATGTAGATATATTTAATATTTGAATCAAACCTTTAAACAAACTGAATACAGAATACCCGGCAAATCAAGTAAATGAAGGCAAAAATAAACATTATAATACCTTGAAATTTGCTTATTTCTCCACTTTTTCCCAACACTTATTTAAATTTAAATTTTTATTCTGTAAAACACACTCACTCTCTTTTAAAGGATCTAGAGTCAGGATTAAGAAATGGGACTCGCAATCGCAAGTGATGCGACTGGTGCTGCAGATAACTGCAGCCACCAGCCAGGCCGGCACAGGAGCGCGAACAGACCGATGCTATAACGTTGTTTACTGTGCTGATAGTCTTTTTCATCGTAGTTCCACTTTTTAGTGTCTTTCAGTTGATCTGGATCATTTGCTGACTGCAGAAAAATCCATAACTATCGCTTGCAGTGTTTGAATCCACGGCAACCTTCTTCTTCCTGTATCAAAACTGTCAGGGACGCGGATGCAGCGTCATTTGACGTCACGTCCGCAGGACTGCGCGGGAAATTCGGCCACCGAATCGCAGCGCATTATGGAGCACACAGCCTGTTTAAGGCAACAGAGAGAGACGTGGGTGGTCTTGTTCTTTTTGGTTTTTAACGCTTCATCACCCATTACCATTAAAAATCTGGACATTCATGTGCATTCTTTCACAATTCCTGGCTTTAGTCCATTTAAGAGCTAGAACTTTCTTCTTTTATGTACTCTAATCATGGTGTGCCCATCAAAATTATACCCCACCCCTAAGATTCACCTGTCAGACAGGAATTGGTTCTACACATTTGCAACAAAGAATCAGCTCATAGAGCTGGCTCATTCATGAACGACACATCACTAGGCAGTGAAAAGAAAAAAACTGGGAGCTGTTTCTTCTGATTCATTACAAAGCATCGGCTGTTAGAGCTGCATCTTTTGTGCATGACACATCACTATTGACAAAGACTAAAGAGATACAGCTATTGTAGTTGCAAATATACCTAATTTATTTGGGGTTATTTCATTTTGGACAGGAAGCAGAAAATAGGCCTGGTAAAGAAGAGGTGAAAATTAATGACAGACCGATACATCGGCCGGCTGATATTCTCAGTATTCACATAATTTACAATCAGCAGCTTTTATACATTACAAGTTTAGTGTTTTTTCTTTTGGTATTGTTACAAGTGCACTGCTTCTTTTTGATATATTCATTACAAGTTTAATGTTTCTATTTAATATTTGTTTACATTTGCAGTGTTTCTATTTTATATATTAAGTGTTTTGTTTCTTTTCTATTTTATAAGCATTTTCAAAATTAGTTTTCATTGTGTCCTTCATTAAATTAATTTTGGGGTCAAATGCAACATCGACCCCAAATATCAGCAGGTTGTATTAGCTGAGGCTGATGAGAAATTGATGGTATCGGCCCCAAAAAATTTGTATCGGTCGATCCCTGGATAATATTACCATATAAATTTTATAAGTTTAATATGACAGCATTTGCCTGTTGGTCTGCTTTCCCTAAATTATTAAAAAAGTGTCAATACAAGCTAACACAAATTAAATTTAAGCTATTTCTCTTTCTCTCCACAAATCTCCCTCTCTTTCAGTGCTGTAGGGACAGATAAAAAGATATTCTATCCACAATGTGCGTAATTTAATTTTCATATTTTACTGAGTAAACACTGGAACGAATAAAAGTTTGGTCGAGAACATTTCCACTAGTGCTTCGCTGTTCCAACATGCAGCATTGTTTACAAATCTTTTCTTGCCCAGCTTGCCAGCTGCTCCAACCAACCCAATTACTGAGTAAAACCCTGGCTTAGTTTTCCCAGAGTTCTGCACTGCATCCTGCATCCGTCTAAGGCCCCAGAGAGCTTCCTCTCGGCTCTCCACCAATGTCATTTACACCTCCATCTCCACCCTGGCTTAGGTTGCCTTCCCACTGCTGTATGCCGCCAACTACAGCCCTCCTGCTGATCAAAAACACACAATACACACAGCAAAAGTGGGTTGCTGGAAAATAGAGACAGAGCGCATGACGCAGCAAGACATCTCATTACAGCAGCAGAAGATTTTCTGCTGCTGTTTGCCTTGACTCACATTCTCAGAAGGGAAGAGATGACTGAGCTTAGCTAGATCTTTTTTTGCTGAACAGGAGGGGAATAAGAAATAGAGAGAAAAGGGAAGGAAATGAGGAGGAATGGTTGGATGAGTGCGAGCAAACAGCAGAGCCAGGGGAGAGCTGCAGCAGAGGGGGCTCTGCAGGAAATGAAGTTGCGCCTGAATCGAAGGAGGGAAGACGGAATGTGGAGATGGGTTAGGTGTGGGGGCAGGTGGGAGGTGACAAAGCCACTGAAGCTGAGCAGAGGTTGAGTGGGGTTGAAACCATACTGTAAGCCCTTCTTTCCCCCTGAGACAGGCAGAGTTAGAGGGCTGGTATGGGACTGGGTTACAGGGAAGGACCCGGGGCCATTTCATTACAGAAAGTGTCTGTCCAGAAGATGGGAAAAGGATTATCCTCCAAACAGGATTTATTGGAGGGGATAATTCATTGGCTGAACCCACAGTGGGAAAGTGCTGTATAGGTTGAGGTTACAATATCGCTTCATTCACAGCTCCCAACTGCCTGATTTTTAGCGCTGTATGTGTTTGTGTGTGCGTTTTGGGAGTTTGTTCAGAGAAAAGTAAGAGCATTTGTGCAGAAGTGGGTGCATGTGTGAGTGGGTGTGTCAGCAGGAGTTTGTGTGTGGCCTCCGCTTAGGAAAATACAGAAAGGTTTGGTTGCCATAGGCACTGTGACATGATTAGTTCTTCCTCTTCAGGTTGAAATATGAGGCTCCAAGAGACCGTTCTGCTGATTTAACAGATAGTTGATATAATGAAAGCAAAATACCTGTCACAATCACTTAAGTGACAAGGCACACATCCCAAACACAAGAAAACAAAATGCACTTTCCACATCCCACAATATGTAAATTCTGCATATTGCTTTCCCCACTTCCTGTCCATTAGAAAACAGCTGAGGTGTGGAACACTAGAAAATAAAATATGAATCAGGACTTATTTGCTGTCTTCGGGCCTGCAGGGCACTTGACAAAACAATGATGGAGACATGGAAGAACACTGGGGTGATTTGCACTGAACAAACTGCTGTCTCCTGGCCTGTCATGTTATATTAATGCTGGAGGAAGATTGCCACATTCTGCTCCTTTCTTACGCTGTAATAATGCAATATTTGCTGGCTAACAGAGGCAGAGGATGAGATGACAGTTCTGAGAACCCTTTCAGGTGGAGAAAACATCTTTACATCTTTAAATTGGACATACATGTGGCATCACCCTCCCCCTGTCTTTAGTTATAAGACTGTCAATCTGGATTGACCGGCAATGTTTTGGTTGAGTCTCCACTCCATTCACATTGATGTATGCATAGTATAATCGGGACATTTGCATTTCTTTCTGCCCTTTCATATATTTCTGAGAATTGCAAAAATGAGTCTGAAATCATTCCCTTAAAAGGCCGTTGATTGGGGTGTCGGGGTCTGTAATTTGCAATTAACGAACGGGCTCTGGAATTTGATTTGGGTCAAGGTCCTCATTTGCATACTCCTTCCTGACTAGTAGAGAGACTCCAGGGGTGCTCTGTCTCTATGACAGTGTCTCGTTGTCTGATTTATGTTCAGCGGTCATGGCAGGAAAAAAACTGTCAAGCAGTGCTACCCTGCTTCGCATCAATGTGCTTCTTGTGACTCGTCACGCTCTTGCAGTTAATGAATTCTGAGCGCGAGCTGTGATTTCTATTGGTTCATCTCAATTGCCTGTTAATGGCAGGGTCATTAGGCCAGGAATATAGGGAAGTCCACCTCCACTCTCCTCTCCAGGGCTGGTTACTGCAGGCCCACTCTTTGAGTAGAGACCTGTTGAGATAGTTAACAATGCTACCTTGCGTCTTTTTGGCTAAATCTTGGTGATAGTACAGACAGTTAAAGGGGAAATTTGCTTTTTTATAACCTTCGGTATGTTTTCATATGTCCTTTCATATATGTGAGTGATGGAGAAAGAAATTGTCAAGATAGCTCCAGTATTTACCCAGGCAGGAAGCCTAGCAGCAGCCTCGCACCCCAGCTAATGATAAGCATGGGGCAACTGACCCCACATCAAACTTCGCCCTAAAAACTTGCTTTTTTCCGTACTGAAGGGTTCTGATAGTCTCGACAAGTGTCCGACACCATACTAGAGAGGAGAAATGAACATAAGTATCTACATTACCTGGCGATGACTATTTGTTTTGGAGTCTATCTTGCCTCACCTTCATGTAATCTATAATGATAGCACAAACACAATACATTAGCTAGCCTAGATTTGCAGATACCAAAACAAATAGTGATGGCCAGATAATGTAGATACTTTTGTTCATTCCTCCTCTCTAGCATGTTGTCGGACACTCGTTGAGACTATCAGAACCCTCCAGTGTAAAAAAAAGCAAGTTTTTAGGGCGAATTTAGATGCGGGGGCCAGTTGCCCCATACTTATCATTAACTGGATTGCTGCTATGCTACCTGCCTGGCTAAATACTGGAGCTATCTTGATAATTCCTTTCTCCATCACTAATATACAGTATTTATGAAAGGACATATAAAAACAGCCTCCAGGTTAAAAAAAAAAAAAGCGAAATTCCCCTTTATGGCATGAATCTATATTTTATTTACCAGATGTTAAAAGTGAGACATTAAGTTTATGGAAAATAGTCCATCTTGAAATTGATGGCAGCATTATGGCTCCAGCATCGAACATAAGGACACCACACCAGGGATGCGAGCAATAAGCTGTCAGTTATTGCAAAGAGAAAAAAAAAACAATAAAGAAGAAAACCAAAAAGAGGTTGCACCAAGTGGTGGTGTTGCTGAAAAAGAAGGGAGAAAGAAAGATTAACAAAAGGATGTTAAAGACTCAGCCAAAAACCCACAGGTGCATGTCATTCAGCTAATTGGACTGACACTGGGAACAGGAAGTACCATAAAAGGAAAAAGGAAGTGTCACTATAATCAGGATGTAAGTGCCACACATGTGTCAACACTAGAGCCGACATGACAGTTTCGATTGTCGCACTGGTGGATGTGTCATCTCCATGACAACCAAAATAAAACAACTATCAGCCCAGTGATCAAAATCCCCAAATAATATTTTTGGCTCCTAAATTTGGTTGTAAATTTTGAAAAGCAGTTTCATTGATAAATCCCTGATGTTTATAACTAATCAAACCATTTAAAAATTGGTAAAACAAACAAACAAAACAAACAAGCAAAAAACAAGTTATGGTTAATTAAAAAGTACATGCACCATTAAAACAATGTAATGAGTGGGCAAGCTGACTGTGGCAAGATGGCCGCCAGTGCAGACATTTGCTGTGTCCAGATCTGAGGGCTTCATCTGTCCACGGCCGGATTTGAAGGACACTTATGTCACAGCGATGCGACCGAGGCAGTCCAGATTCGAAGGCTAATTCAAATGCAGCCTACAAATGTGGCCTCATTTTCCCCAGATTTTAGGGACGGTCTGATGTGTCCTTTGTGACTAATCCTATGCCAAGATGCATTGTGGATATTGTGGATGCAATGGGACATTCTCCAGCAGAGGTTTCTAAATTTAAGACATTAAACATAAATGGATCACTGAATTTGCAAATATTAACTGGAAAGCTGCTTGGAATTATAATGATTGGTAGTGTCTCACCATTAAGTAAGACGTCTTTTTAAGATTATTCATTTGATTTATTCATCCAAACAACTGCTGTTGAAGAGATGTAAAGTCGATGTTAATGAGAACTGTGCCTTTTGTGATGATTGCACGTTTTAATGAATGTGTTCATGTCCTTCATTTTTTCTTTTTTGGCTAGAAATTGAATATCCATTTAAAAAGTCTCACAATAAAAAATTTAAGCTAATGAAAAAAGATATAATCTTTTTTTTTATGAGAACTGTGAGGTTGAAAGCTAAAGAATTTTTATTTTGAATATACATATATATATTTTTACCTTATATGCAAATCATTTTATTCATAAGTGCAAGTGGGCCAAGAAAAAGCCAAGGGTACCGGAATTGAAATAGAAAAGGGTCTTTATTTTAAAATTTTGCAAGGTTTGAAAAACAAAAAGGCTATAATAAACCCAGGACAATTATAGAGCATTTAATTTGTCTTTATATTTTTGTCTTTCATGTCTACCCCTCTGTTCATAATCCGTTCATTTTTTATATGTATATTCCTTTTATTTTGTATTGTTGTTTCAAATCAAAGTTTGTATATTTCTTTCTTCACAGTCTATTGTTAATTGTATGACTGAAAACATGCAATGAAGATTAATTAAATAAAATAAATTTAAAACGTGTTCATTCAATTTATGATATGATTTTATTATTGTGTAGGCTCCAAGTTAATATTATGGTCTTTCATTTATATTGTCCATGAAATGAGCTAAAGTTAACATGAGACTCTTGAAATCTTGTAAACTTTATAAGATAAGTTAACATGGATTTAATTTTCTCAGGGTCAGAGTAATAAAAAAAAATGCCACCGACGACGGTAAAGCTGCTTTAAAGGAATAGTACACCCACAGAATGATGTGTGTGTGTGTTACTCACCCTCATGCTGAGCAAGATTGTGGAGCACTTTTTTAATATCTCAAATGCAGGGGATATCGGACAGGTTTTCGTTTTACCCCAACTTTCATATAATGGAGTTCACCGACGACTGAAGCAAAAAGGTCCATAAAAGTCCACAAAAACTTGACAATATTCCTCCATACTGCTCGTCCAATGTAATCCAAGTGTCCTGAGTGGGTAGCGTCCATAATTGACTCGAAATGACATAATTTAGTATATTTTTATAGCCTAAACAGTAAGGCAAGGCAAGGCAAGTTTATTTGTATAGCACATTTCATGTACAGAACAATTCAAAGTGCTTCACATAAAACATTATAAGCATTACAGCAGAGTGCGAAGGGGAAGAAAAAAAGAAGAACAAAAAAGAAGAATCATGATTTAAAATTAAAAACAGTAAAAAAATTTAAGATTAAAAAGAGAGAGCATAGAGCCGTGCAGATTTTAACTTTTGAGTTAAATCTATGTGAATCTACGTAAATGCAGGTCTTTAACCTGGATTTATATAAACTAAGTGTTTCAGCTGATCTGAGACTTTTTGGTAGTTTTTTTTCCAGACATGTGGAGCATAGAGGCTGAACGCAGCTTCTCCATGTCTGGTTCTGACTCTGGGAACTGATAAAAGACCGGATCCAGGTGACCCGAGGGGTCTAGTGGGTTCAGACTGGCTCAGGAGGTCACTGATGTATTTTGGGCCTAAACCATTCAGAGCTTTATAGACCAACAGCAGAACTTTAAAGTCTATTCTCTGATGGACCGGCAGCCAGTGTAAAAACCTCAGAACTGGACTGATGTGGTCCACTTTTCTGGTCTTAGTGAGAACTCGGGCAGCAGAGTTCTGAATGAGCTGCAGCTGTTTAACTGATTTTTTAGGTAGACCAGTAAAGACGCTGTTACAGTAGTCAAGCCGACTGAAGATGAATGCATGGACCAGTTTTTCCAGATTTTCCTGAGACATCAGATCTTTTATCCTTGAGATGTTCTTCAGGTGATAGTAGGCTGATTTAGTGATCGCCTTGATGTGTTTTTCAAAGTTTAGGTCTGAGTCCATCACTACACCCAGATTTCTGGCCTGGTTGGTGGTTTTTAGATGTATGGGCTGAAGTTC
Source organism: Atherinomorus stipes (assembly GCA_023101725.1). NCBI lineage: Eukaryota > Metazoa > Chordata > Actinopteri > Atheriniformes > Atherinidae > Atherinomorus > Atherinomorus stipes. Next base: position 422,853 of record JALJCO010007983.1, on the reverse strand, counting down.
TGTGGTGACCTGCAGTTGTTTCTCTGTGGCTACAAAAACAATCACCTCAGTTTTGTTTTTGTTCAGCTGAAGAAAGTTGAGGCACATCCAGTCATTATATTTACCAAGAGCCTGTACAGGGCCTCTGTCTCCTGGTGACACTGTAATAGTACATCTAGCTGTCACAAAGCACACCCCTGCGAGTTCACAACATACGGAAGCCGCGGAAGATGAAATCGCGCGTTCTTTCTTTCTTTCTTTCTTTTAAATCAATAGCCAACCCCTCTTGTGTTTGATGCGGTTTTTCCGCCGCTCGTTCGTTCTTAGCACAATGTAAACAGCAAATTTCTTCTTCTATGCTTACATTATCGGCAGAGTAGGCTCCGAACGCCGCGGCTTTCGTAGTGTCGTGAACTCGCATGAACGGGCAAATAGAAAGTGCAATGTACTGCTGTTAAGGCTATAAAAGTATACTAAATGATGTTTCGAGTAAATTAGGGACGCTACCCACTCAGAGGGTGAGTAAAACATGAAGGCATATCATTCCGTGGGTGTACTGTTCCTTTAATTCCTCTTATATGAGCAGAACAATGGTAAGGCTGATATTTTGCAGCTCCATTTTGCTGCCGTTTAGTGCCATCACGGTTGCTAGGCAACGGGATATGCCGAGGAGGCTAGACCGTCCGACCGCAAAGTTGTTGACTTACAGTATTTAGTGTTATTGCATATACAGTATTTATGGTAACAGCAGCAACACATTTGAAAATAATATGGAACAAGAAGGCCATGTTTATTTATGTGCAGTATCACCTATTCTTTTAACAGAAGTCTATAAATGTTTCTGTTTATCACAGTTTCTGGAATATTAGCCCATTCTTGTCTGGCACTGTATAAGATTCAAGCTGCTCAACAGTCCTGGAACTTTTTTGTTATATTTTGCAGGTCACAGTGTTCTAAATAATTTGACTTAGTAATTATTCTGGACAATCAACTACCAACACTTTGTACTGAAGTGTACAGTGTGCAGTAAGTTTAGCACTTATCAAATTAAGCAAAGATGCAAGGCCTTACCTGATATGTGGTCCGGAGCATATGATGCTGATGCTTCCCACTAGCAGTGGAGCATACATGCGTGATGCTTTAAGACTTAAGAGTTAAGGATTGATGTTGCCTTTCCAGATATGCAGGAATGAATGCTTCCCTACACCATAAGAGGTGCAGATTTTTGAACAAGCCAGATGGTCCCTCTCTTCTTTTGCCCAAAGGATGTGGTATCCATGACTTTGAATAGAAAAACAACATAAGTCTCTTGCAGACAGAACACTTTTCCGCTTTACCTCAGTCCGTTCTGAGATTCTTTTTCGTCTTGCTTTCTGTGTTAAAATAACTTGGCAAAAAATAACTCCTGGATTCTTCACAGTTGCACTGGAGCCAGGTTGAACCATCCACCACAACAGACTGTGACAGAAAGGGGGTTTCTGGGATGTAAAGACTAATAACTGTAGCCTACAAATATTCAACCAATTACAAATGTTCTCACTTTTACTGCAAAGTTTTAGGGTATAAAAGTGTGTATAGGATTTTAAAGTTGATTATATCATTTATCATAAAAACTTAGATAATTAGATAGTAAAATAGAAAGTCATACTTCTGAGATAGTTTTTGTTCTTGTTATGCTTTAAACTTGGAAAAGTTTTGAAAAAAAAAGAAAAAGAAAAAAAAAAGGTTGACTTGACTATGAATACCCAACAGCCAATCGCAATCCCATGACTTGTATAAAGTAAATACTTCTTAATCTTTAGTAGGTAGCTCATTGAAGCACTATTCATAAACTACGGTTATATTTTAATTCACAGGATTAAAAATGATCCATTCTATCAGGACACAGTGGAACAGAGTAATTAATACATCACTGTGCAAGACCTTCTGCTCTAAATTATCTGGAATGAAGCAAATAAAAGAAGAACGGCTTCACTCCTATCCAAATGTGAATGTCCCTTATATACAACCTTCATGACAGTGAAGATAATCTGCTGTCACCATCCTGTCTTAAGACTAGCTTGGCGCTGGCTAGCACGCTGATTTTATATCTCAGCTACATTACATACATAAAGGTCACAGAAAAAAGCATCACAGGTGCTGTTTGGAATGTTTAAAGCAAGTTTTACACTGTATTGAGTAAGTATTTTTAAAAAATAGATTACTTCACAAACTTTACATAAGTTTTTTTTTCTCATCTCTTTTATCTGGATGTGAATAGGAGCATTTTAAACAAGCGGCAACCTCTGATGGCCAACAGTGTGGCCAATGTGGAAATCTGGAAAAGTGCTCAAAAAATTGTAGTTCTTTCTTCATCTGCAAGGGGCTGGCTGTAAGCAAAATCTTGCACATATCCTCCCTCATTTTCTTTGTTGAGATCCAGTTAAACACTCAACATTTACAACACCTAATCACGGGGGTGATTGGCACCTCACGACGAGCTCACGATCAGAAATCGTGAGTCACAAGAAAATCAAACCTGTTTGATGTTTTGGTCGTGGCTCGTAAGTGAATTGCAATTTGAAGCGGAGCCAAGACCAGACTGAGAACTCTTTACTCAGAGATTTTCACATTTCACATGGTGAAACAAAAATGGACGTAAACCAGAGGCAGCATGACGACCCGGCATGTCATTTGGACGGAGTTCTCGTTGTAGAACCGACAGACCGTACAGCCCACGTCTGGTCAGCCAATTCCTCGTCCACACACAACGTCGTCGCCTTTTTTTTGGGGCAAATCCTTCACAAAGAAGAATGCAAATTGCCAAGGCAGTCCATTTTTTTTGGTGATAGCATAGGCTACTGTTGCTGCTGCTGCTACTGTTGTTATTGTCGTCTTCTTCTTCTCCGTTTTCTTCTTCTTTACTACTAGCTGTATTCATTGCGTTGCATGTCGGGATTGTTCAAGACCCCGACCTGTCTTTGAGGACGTACAGTGTGAGGAGTCAGATCGCATCCAAGTGTCCGAGGACAAATATCGCAAGCTGTGAAATTTTGAACTCTACGACTGATTCGCACAATTGGAGTTGAGGCTGTGAGCAACGATTGAAAAAATCGCACACTGTATCCCAGGCTTTAGTTCTTATCTATAACTGTCAATGGTTTTCTGAGGCTAGCACATAAAAGAAAGATAATTAAAAAAAACAACTCACCAGAGAAACTTTGTAACAATGTATTCACCTTATTCCTGAGCTAACGAATGTAAGATTATGCAATCAACTTCCTGTGAGATACCGGAAATAGCGCTTCTGGTAGCAGTTTATTATAACATTTCAACAAGAGTGTTCATAACATTTATAAACGATTTGCCCCAGAAAATGTCCTTGCACGGTTTGGGAATATGTTAATAGTTGTACAAACAACCAGAGAAAGGCTACAAAAGCGATGTGTAGAGCATGCACCTCGGTCTAGAGAGAGTGGCTCCAGGGCTCCAGACTGCAACCAAACGGGCCCATTTTGCAAATAAAAAATTTACATCTGCTGTTAAGTACATAGGATTGTATCCCACCTCTTTCAACAAAACACAACCAACCTTATTACTGTGTATTGCTCTGCTCCCCGTCTCTGAATTTCCCAATGTCCATACAGTGGACATTTCCCTCTCATTAAATCCAGACTCAAGATTCCAAGACACTCTTATTCTACCTAAGTCCATATGTACCAATCCAATGTTGTTTTTATGTGGTTCCTGTTATGTTTTGTGTTTTTAGTGTTTTAGCTTACTGATTTTAATATTTTATCTGCTCTGTCCAGTGTCCTTGGGTGCTCTGATAAGGCGCTTTTCAAATAAAATGTATTGTTATTTTTATTATTATTATTATTATGTAGGTAGTGATAAGCCTAAACATTTTTAAGATTGCTCAGTGCTTTACAGTCAGACCTGACAGAGCTAAGTGGCTAATGTGGCTAATAATGCTACTTTTTTGTTACTTTTGGCCAGATTCTTATATCCTCCTCCCCTTCTGTTTGACGAGGCAGAGGGATTGTAATGTTGTCCTGTCTGAGCTGTGACAGCTGATGTTCCCACATAGTTTACCTCAAAACTTCGTGAAAAGTGGAGTAGCGTGAACATCTAGCATGTAAATAAACGCCAGTTCCGGTCAAACCAGCAGTCGGTCACATATTTCATGTGAGGGCTCATGGGTGCTAGGAATAAGGTGGATAACTCCTGCTTAACTTTGTTACACACATTGAATGACAGATCACTCCATCTAATTTTTTTTTCTTAGATTAACTTCTTTTCTTTTCCGTCCACTCAACGTAGAACCAGGTCACATCTGATGGCAGGACAAGTCATCTGCTCATTTTTTCCCTACTTTTTCCCTCCATTGTTGTCTGGGGATTTGCTTTCCTCAGTGACCCCAAGAGCTATACCAGCAGGTGCTTTGGTTTCAGGTGGGACACCCCAGCTGGACAGGTTGTAGGGTAGATGCCTAAGAAAGTGTAATCCATTTGTCTAACCTACTCCGCCAGCAGCCCAGTCCCATCAACACTTGTCATCAACAACAAAAAATGGGCATAAGCATGTTGTTTACACACATTTCCCACCTTCATTTCTGCCTGCCCCCTCATATATGTATTCCTGGAGCCGGCCCTGTATTGAAGAATAAAAATGAACACCTCTTTGACTCTTCCACCTATCAGTTTTGCACATGCTATATTCAGAAGAAAATCCTTTAATTTATCTTACACAGACTCCAGGATTTGACACTAATTGTTAACCTGGAGCGCCACTGGAAGCAGTAATTCATAATGCCAGTTAAACTGTTAGCAAAGCTCACAAGTAGACGTTTGGTGCTCTTTGCATTGATGACATTGATTTTGACAGGCTCCTGCACACACGTACATATTTTCCCATGCCTGTAAGCAGGCTGTCAGGTGTAATTCGTCTTTATGACAGAACTTTGAAGTCTTATGTCAAGATGCTTGAACTAGAGCAGGGTAAAAGAAAGATCCACTCCCATGCCAATAATCTTTTGTCCTGTATTTGATGTGAACTCAGACCCCGCTGATGAAATAAGTACCTCACAGCGTGAGGTAGGACAAGAAGTTGCTGCCCTTGGGAACCACTACCTTTCATATCATTGCCTGGCGCTGTGTGTAGTCCTATTCATGCCCTGTTCTTCCGTTAGAGGTTAAAAAAGGAAGACATAATTATTGAAAAAAAGGTGTGTGCTTACAGAATCAGATAAAAGATATCATCTTTAATTTCATCCTTAAACACATAGAACTGTTGGGTTATTTTTTTCAACCCAACAGCTGAGCTGAGACTGTTGGTTAGCTTAATTGGGTTGTTTTCATTAAGTTGGGTAATCTAAGAACCCAACGAACGGTTCAACGTAATACGAGCATGTGTAGCAGTGATAGTGAGCTCTTGGTCATTTGTAGTTAAAGCCAGAAACACCTCTTGTAATACTGCGTAAATGGTCCTTCCATCCAGACAGTATCAATACATCATGTATTCATAAAAACGAAAGAAAAAAGGTCAGACCTCTGTGAGAGCTGCAGTTCTGTAAAAACTCTGACTATCCCCTGCCATTCGTGGCGAACGGCAGGAATTGGTCACTTGCAATGTATAGAAAGAAGGAATTGATTCCTTTATGTCTCGTCTCTGTCCCTCCCCTCTCACCGTCCCCACCTGGTCCCCATGTGACCCACTCTGTGCGCCGCTCACTGTAAACAAATATAGCTAATGGACTGCTAACTGCTGCTGCACCAAAAAAACAAAAACAAACTAAAACTAAAGAACAGATAAGGATAAAGTCTTGGAGGTGTTGACATTTGCAGTGTGGACTTTTTACACCGCAGAAGGAGTTGGAGGTGAGTGGATTAAAGCCTCTAGAAATGTGATCTGACAGCTGTTTACTAGCATGCAAACGAGCTATTTACTTGGCTGTTATCGTTTAACCTGCTCGTAAAACATCGGCACACATGTCCCTGCGCTCTAAAGGCATGGTTTCAGGTGATGTGTTTTTTAAAAAAATGTCTCTTGCTCGAACCGTTTTTCCAACATTGCTAACCCACTGCAGCTTTAACATTGGGGATAGCTTGTTGTGGGTTATGTATGTTAATAGTTATGCACACCCAACTGATTGATTAGAAAGGGGGAGTGGGTAGCCTGGTGGCAATGTCACTGGCTCTGACGCGGCAGACCCGGGTTCGAGTCCTTGAATCGGCACGCAGGTGAGCCACCATGGACCCCTGAGCAAGGTCCTCAACCCCCACCAACTGCTTCATGGGTGCTGTAATTGGCTGCCCACTGCTCTCAGGTTCAAACTGAGATGAGTTAAATGCAGAGAACAAATTGCGTAACTGGTGCTCTAATTGGGATTAATGATGTATATATTATTATTATTCAAAAGAACCCAGCAGTGTAGTCAAATTGAGCCTACCCTTACAGAAAAACCACATGTGGAGCACATGCGCACGAACATGTGGAGCACATGTTCCACATGTGCAAACGTGTGCTTTTGGAACATTTTAGTGTGATCCACATGTGAAAAATGTGTGACTCACATGTGGTCCACATGTTCATCACATGTTCATGAACATGTTATCCACATGTGCAAACGTTTGCTTTTGGAACATTTTAGTGTGATTCACATGTGAACCAGATGTGGTTCATGTTGTCACATGAGACACGTGGTCACATGTGCACGAACATGTGACCACATGTGAACCACATGTGGTCACATGTGAAATTCATGTGGCTTCTCTGTAAGGGTTGGGTTATATGAACAACCCAACTGGGTTGTATGACCAACCCAACTGTTAGTTTAAGGAAACCAACCCACCGTTTGGTCAAAATAACCTAGCATGTGTTCTGTCCAATATTTAACAAGTGTTGGGTTAAAAAATTACCTATTTTGGGTTGTTTTAAACCTAACGTTTTCAAGTGTGTAGACAATGTTTATTACTGAAGTCGAAGTACAGATTTTTAATATATGACTGAGCAAGTCAGGTATAGTTACCAAGTAAAAAATAAGAATAAAACAAATAAATGATTAAGCAATTCTTTTCAGTTTTAAATAAACTCAGATTTTACTTTCCTTTAACTATAATTATGCAGCCCTAACTGTTTTGACCTGGACAATAACTGCAGCTGATATTGTTTAGTGTACACAGAGCTGTGTGGCTATAGTTTAGTTCTATGGTACTTACAGCTCAATTTCCCATAGTTCATTACCACTCACTGTATCTGCAGAGTGTGTTTAGTCGGAGAGCCGGTGGCTTGACAGTCCCCTGGGTGGAGTGTGTTTGTTTAGGGCCACTGCTCTGCTCGGACACTGAGATGCAGATGGTGCAGGGAGCCGGCCCTGGAGTGCCTTTGGACACGCTCTGGCAGAGTGCAGGGTCATGTTCTCTCGCCGAGTACAAGACAGGAAATCCATTTAATTACCTGTGAAGCAGAAGATGGGGGTGTGGGGGGCTGACAGAGGAAGACTGTGTTCCCTGAGCACTCTGCCAGGGAGAGGGGGGGGAAAGGAGAGCGAGCAGGGAACAATGATAGTGGAGAAGGAAATTGGAACAAGGAAGCAGAGATGCTGTTTGCAGTTCAACGGAGGAAAGTAAGCAAGAAAATGTACTTTAAAATTCTTCCAACATCCTCGGTAGTTAACGTAATTGATCCCTCTCCTCTTCTCATCTACCCACACTTCCTTCAGTGGTTCCTACATTTGACATGTTTTATCCATTTTCCTTCATATCCCCTGATGTGCTGTACCTCCCTTGTACTTTCTCACAAGTCTTCTCTCCTCTGTCCTTCCAAGCCGTCCTGTGTCATCTGAAAATATCTTGTTTATTTCACGTTCCCCCACCTCACTGCTCACATTTATCCATGTGAACCCCTTCCATAGTTTAATTTGTCCCTTGTCTCCTCTTTTGCTCGAGCTCATTTGCTTTCCTTTCTCTTCCCAGACCCCAGGAGGACTACATCATGCCTGCAGCAGGCGTGTCCAGGATTTTTCAGCTCAGTGCGCAACAGGATGATGCTGGTTAATAGCTAGATAAGCCTCTGCAAGAAGAAACTATACAGCCTCCATGTAATTATGCAAAATCAGCCATTAGATCATACCAGAGAAAAAGTTTAATTTCACTTCAATATATGCACAGAAACTGCAATAGCCTTTGTACTTGTTTGAAAAACTTTGTTTATGCTGTGAAGGGGGCGCTACCATTTCATCACAAATTACCTCTGTAATGTGTTTGTTGTCATGTGACTTGTTTTTGTGAATGTATGTTGTCGTGACAGTGTGAGCGTTGTGGATATTTCCAGACTGAAGTCTAGATTTGTCATTTTAAGGGACTTTTCCCAGAGTCAACTCTGGGAATATTCACCATGTTCTCAGATTTGTCCCTCCAACTGGCACAGGAGGGATAAAGAGTAACCATTAATGTTATCATGCATATTTTAGGAATAAATCTCCCTTACCAAGAGGAAATATGGTTTAAAGGCCATTCTGGTTGATGGTTGGGATTTACTGGGCACATTCATCAACTGCAGTGTTACAAAGCAAATAACTTTTGGTCCCTTTGAGGCTTCTTGTTTGGAACACTTGACTAAACTTGGCAGGTTTTAATAAGCAAACAGAACAGAACAACAAAAAAAGAAAAATATAATTAAACTGACCTTCTATATTTTAAAAAAATAGACAAACATGCTATACATGGTTAAATAGCTGGACTACAGATCTAATGCCAGTAAGCTTTTTGAAAAAAAAAAATCAATAAATTTGAAGCATTATTGAACCATTATCTGACTCACGTATTAGAATAGCAGCACACAAAAAGTGTTTGACATGCTGGTCCAGGTTTAGACATCCGTGGGCACAATTTAGAATTGGAAGAATAAAATGCAATTTCTATTTTTAAACTGTATATTGAATTACTTGGCAGCAATGACGGGGTAAATCTGTACTTTTTCAAAGTGTTTTCAGGGCACTGCACTGAAACTAAAGCTTACTACAAGATGAGTTTTAATTATAAAGCTCTGCTCATTGGTTTTGACACCTTTAATGACATTATACTGGGCAAAGCAATTACTAGCTTTAGGAGAAATCACAGAGAAATGGTCTGTAAACAGGAAACATGGAAATCGACAATTAGGCAATCGGCAGTTTAGGAAGAACTCCAGCTACTTTGTTGGTAAAAAGGGGAAGTTGAAATGTTGAAACATACACATACACAAAAAAGTATGCAAAACTGTAGACCAAGTTTAAATTAGAAAGTTTTTTCAACATATTTAAAAATATCGACAGTAGCGTGAAATAAAAATGTAATTTGTCCCTGCGAACGGCAGTTTCAACAGATGGCCATGTGAACACATCTACAGTCTGTTGGTTTATTCATTTATTCCTTGGCAATGGTACAAATACATTTACTTATTCATATGACTTGTCTGTGACATCATGTAATAGCTTGCATAAAATCTTTTTCCCCATGTTTTCATCAAATCAAGAAAACAACTTTTTGTGAAGCAATTTGGGAATCTGTTTAAATCAAGACAACTTAAAGAGAGAAAAAAGTGAGGGATATGGGTAAATGGGGTCTGTGGATGTGCATGGAAAAGGGTATGAGGAATTGGTATGAGGATGTGGATGTGGTATGGGTATGAAGATGGGTATGGGTATGTGGATGAGTATTAATATGGATATGTGGATGGTATAAGGATTGGAATGGGGATGTGGCTGGGTATGGGTATGAAGGTGGGTATAAATATGGGGATATAAATGGGTATGAGGATGAGGATGGGTATAATGGTGTGGATGTGAATGGGTATGGGTATGAAGATGGGTATGGGTATGTGGATGGGTATAAGGATGGGAATTGGTATATGAAGATGGGTATAAAGATAGGAATGGGTATATGTGGTTGGGTTTCAAGGTGAGGATGGGGATCAGTCTATAGCATAGCTTAAATGTGTTCTAGTGCAGGAACTGTATACTGGAGTGCTTTTGAACAAGTTCAAAGGTCCTGAAGGTGCATTTGAAGGGGGACATTGGGAAATATAACAGGACTAACAAACATACCACTTAGGGTCAGTCTTTTTTTTTTCTACTTCTGCACCCTAAAAACAGATTGGTAGTTAAAGATAATCTTTATTAATCCCAATTAGTGTGCCAATTAGGAAATTCATTCTCTGCATTTAACCCATCTCAGGTTGAACCTGAGAGCAGTGGGCTGCTAATTAAAGCAACTGGGGAACAGTTAGTGGGGGGTTAAGGACCTTCCTCAGGGGTCCACAGTGGTTCACCTCAGTGTCGTGTCAGAGACTCAAACCTGGGTCTGCCACATCAAAGCCCGCAACATTACCACTACGCTACCCACTCCCCTTGAGTGTGTTATGTGTCCAAGCAATCATTTGGTTGTTTTAACTAAAAGATTGTTTACATTGCCCAATATTTTTAAGCAATATTTTGATCAAAGGGACTAGTAATGGTCACTTTGATGAAAAAAAATTGGTAATCTCACCAATCTTTTTAGTTAAAACAACCAAAAGATTGGTTGGACACATAAACCATATTGGCTGAATTCAACCAATCTATCTATCTAGTGAAACCTGCTGTTTACTTCTAATGTACAGTACAGACCAAAAGTTTGGACACACCTTCTCATGTGCCCAAACTTTTGGTCTGTACTGTATCTTTCTCTCTCACCCTTTCACTATTTATGATTAGGTGTTGTCATAATTGTGCTGCTCAGACCTGGGTTTAGTAGTTACAATGCATTACTTGAACGGCTGAATATGTAGTTAAAATACACAGTTTCCCGGCTTGTTGTAGGCAATAGAACCTGGTTTGGTGGAGGAAAAATATCTCAGGCTTTAAGTATACCAATTAAGATAAATTGGCAGAAAAAAGTTATTATCACAGCATCAGAGCAATACCTCTCCTCATGTCTCACTGCTGTTCTCCTTCCATCACATGCATTAAATAAGTTTGGCGAGAGTAGATGAGAACTGACCCAACCTAGTCAACCACTACATCTTGCACTTTCTTAAGATTTTGCTGTGTTTCAAACTTCTCACTCACTCCGCTTTAGAAACATCTACTTGAATTCCACTCTCAGGGTCACTTCTCTGAAACCACAAAGAAGAAGTTTACCGGTCTAATTTCCTTCCGGACCACTTTAACGACAACCTGAAGTCCAGGTGTCGTTAAAATATTACAGCATAAGAAGTGAGATCCTTCTGCTGTGTATGGTTTATAGCAGGAGCGAGGACATGTTTTCTCAGAGGTGCTTGAAAAAGCATCTTTGAGAAATCATCATGCACCATTAGGTGTTATGCACTGAGGAGCCATTCAGCAGCTTGTAGGGTGAGTGGGTGGGATGCAGCATACCACTCATCAGCCACTTTGACTTATCCCTATGGAAGCACAAATTAAAAACAGATTTGATTGATGTTATGGCGCCCTTGAAGGAGATGTATCAATTCAATATTATTCACTGACAGACTGGGCAGGTTTAAAAATCATGGTAAAAGTGATGTTTGTGAAATCTGAGCATGAACACACTCTGGAGAAGCAGGAATATGCATGGAGGCTGTTAGGGCACTGGTGATCCCAGGCAATCGGCTGTTTATTTATGAGTGGGAAGAAGAGCAGAGCAGGTGAGGTGAAGAACTGAGTGAGCTGAGAAAATTTTATTATGCTGTAGTCTGCATGCACCGGGGAGTCACAGCTTGCTCTGTGTCTGGGTAAGTAATTTGGCATGCAATACCACAGACATGGTGCACGACTGAGAGCATGGTGTATCTCCATCCACCTCCTCTCATCGTCCCTCACACCTCGCCCATGGCTCGCTTTATTCCCAGTCTTCTCTACACCAACCCTTTGCTCCTTCCCTCTTTTCTGATGGGTCATCCAGCTAACGATCTGTCCAACTGAAGAACCCGAGAGACTCAGTTCAACTGCAGTTCAGGCCATGACTGGGTGAGAGAACGAGGGAAAGGCAGAGGCAGTGAGAAGGTATGTTCAGTATTCACCACCCTCCTTGATCATTTGTCAGTCCTGCTTTTTTCTGTGTAACACTTGTTTTCTTGCCATAATTGCAGAAAAAAAAAGTCTCCCAGGTCGAATGCGATGGTTCAAAGTCTGCATGTTTATTTATGTTTTAACTGGAATATTTGCATATTGAGATTGTTTTGCTAAGAAAGTGGGAGCTCCACCATTTGTCAATATCACTACCATGTTGCATTTGTGATAAGACCAGCATTTCATCCTTTTCTTTATCCGTAAGCTTGAAAACTTGATACATTTTTCAACCATGATTCCTGGACATAAAGTTGAAAACTTTTTAAGCTTTATGAGATGAAACTTTGATATTTTGGTTAAATCTGATGCTATTATCGTACTTGTTCTGACATATTTTATTTGCCTCAGAACTCAGCAGTCATTAGTAAAGTGTCAAATAATTGTTTATATACCTATTAGTGCAAATCTCAAGTAAGGCAACCTCTGATGGCCAACTGAAGCCACCTGGAAGTCCCCAAAAATTGTAGTTCACTCCTCATCCACTGGGGACTGTCTCCAAATCAAAGCAAATCCCTATAAACTTGGGTTTAATACCTTCATGTCAACTCAGGGGGGGGGGGGGGGGGTTATAACTCATACGTTTAGATGCTATTTAATCTTGAAATTACACATAATTAGGGGCGTGTCCTTCTAATTGACAGGTGGCAGACGGTACACCAGCCTACCGGCTGGTGGCTACTACTTGGCTCCTTGTTTGCCCTGAGGAAGACCTCTTTAGCCAGCTTACAACAAGTGCAAGCATGCCTTACCTTTAGCCCACCAACTAGGGGGCTAATCTTTGTCAGCTCCTAGTAGTAGTAGTAGTAGTAGTATGTATGTAGTTACATCCGGTTACATCTAAAAAGCTGAAAGTTAAGCCAGTTGGGTGTTTCCCACCGTCGCCATCTTGCTGTATCACGTGTGACGTCACTACCAGAACATTCTAAAATGGGCCAAGACAGGGCCACTCCAACCCACTGGACCGATGATTGACAACTAAGCTAAATGCTAACCAAGCTAATCCGAAGTTAACTGGAACAAACAAAGACAGTTGGTTTTAAGGTAAGACACGGTCAGACTTGCTGTTAACCAGCTAAAAACCTCCATTGTGCAACTCTGCTACAGGCTGAGGCCTTCCTGAGAGCAAGCAGGGAGCTAACTATTAGCCACCACAGCTAAAACCGGCACCTGTCAAATAAAAGGATATGCCCTAATTTTGTGTAATTTCAAGATTAAATCTATATGGATAAGTTATATAAAAAAAAATCATCCCCTCACAGTTGACATGAAGGTAAACTTGACCTATTAAACCTAAAATGATTTTTTGAACCAGGCTGTAAACATGTTTATTTCTGCTGTGAAGTTGGCCTTTTTAACACAGGAGTCTATGGGAATTTGCTCTGTTTTGGAGCCAGCCCCTAGCAGATGAAGAAAGAACTACAATTTTAGGACAACCAGGAAGTAGCTTCACTTTTCGCCAGCAGAATTTGCCCCTTGGTTTCTCATTTAGCATTTAGCCCAGAGTATGGTGGTTGTCAATCATTTGCCCCGAGGCCGCTCTTTGCCCATTTCTGTACTTTCAGGGAGTGATGACAAAACACGGCAAAGATGGTGATGCCGATGGTGGGGAATGCCTAACCGGCTTCACTTGTAGCTTTTTGGAAACCAATGGGCGACATAAGTGGAAGGTTCATCCCTCTTTACTTACGGTCTATGATCTCAAGAAATGGAAAAATAAATAATAACAGAAAACCATATTGCCTCCAGTTTGTTTGCTTCTCGATCAAACAGTGTGCATCTCAGAAACAAAATATTCCTCTGGTGAAAGTGTTGTCATCTATAAATCACTCATGGGAGCAGAGATACCATGAACGGTGTTTGGAGAAGATAGTTGGGCAGCAGGAGCAGCAGAGCGGGAACTTTGTGATGTGGAATCCTGATGTTCGTGTTTCATCGTCTTCAATTAATCCCAAATGCTGCAGCTAGACTCATTACTGGTTCAAAAAAGTATGAGCACATCACACCTGGGCTCCCCTTCTTTGGCTTCCTGTTAGATTTCGTATTGATTTCAAAATCCTACTGCTCACCCTCAAAGCCATAAATGGCTCCATACATCCTCATACTGACCTGGTGCGTCCCCTTCTGACCACCGAGATCCACGGAGAGTATCCTAACTATTCCTGGATCAGTTTGTGACAAAGGGAGATCAGGCTTTTTCCATCAGAGCCCCCTCCTTATGAGACTCTTGGCCCACTGCACTCAGACAGCTTCCTCTTAGTATCTTTGAATTCATCCTTAAAACTTTCCTTTTTCCATGGGCCTCTGGTATTGTCTGATGAATATATTATATTTTCTGTTTCTGCTTGTCTGGCCGCCCTGTCCCCTCTCTCCTCGGCTGGAAGTGCTGGGGCTTTGTTGGGAGGGGTGCAGTATACATGGAGCGTTGTTGTTGCTACTTATTATTTATGTATTGAAGTGAAATCTGCCTGAGAATTTCATCATGTATCATACAGTATTTTTCTTGTCTCAAGTTGTTTTACCGTTATTTTTTCCTTATTCTTTGCTATGTTTATTTGGATGTAGATTTTTCTCAGTGACATGGGCCCCATACCTGACTCATGCCAGCTTTTCTGTACATGGATGCCTATCACCAAAAAAATGCTTCTCAAATGAAGTGCATCCCATAACCTTGCATATTTGTTGAAAAGCTGACAGCAGGTTGGTGATAGTTTGTGTAAGAGCTACCTAATGACACTGGAGGTTAGAAAACTCTTTTTCAGAGTCGATCCAGAAGGAAGCCAGCTGAGCTCATCATGTTGAAAATAATTAATAATGCATTTAATAAATAGCTCCTGAGCCAGTTATGTACCCTCACCATCTGCTCGAGGATAATTCCCTCCCTTTATTAATGCTAGGTAGCCATTAGATCGCCATGGTGATGACATAATAATGCATGGCATCATTCATATGCTATTTGTCTCTTTAAATTGCAATCTGGAAATTGTTTTTTTCCTCCGTCTTATAAAATGACTGATTTGGAGCAGTCGGGAAAGATCTTTAGTCATATGTGTGTTAACTAAGACATTCTGTAGAGGTCCTGCAGTCTTTGGCCAAGTTAAAGTGAAGATACAGATCATATATTTTACACAGCTATTCGGTTAAATTCAATTATGTATTGTGCACTACGTTGAGGTCTCTGGCATGAAGTTACCTTGATGAAGCTGTCTGCCAAATAGAAGTAATGCCCCTCAGATGGGCTTGAGAATGAGTCTCCTCTGGCACAGCAATCCGATATGTTTTTGCTCAGTTAAAAGCATATTTTTGCAGCTCTCTGACTGAGTTACTTGATCTAACATAAATCATTTAATGTATGCACAATTGGTGCGAAGGCTAACATTGATTTTAAGTTTTGAGCAAAAGGCCAGATTGTGATTGAAAATGAAGTCTAGTGAGTAGTGTTGAGCTGCATCAGGATTCTCACCTGAGGCTCTTAATGTGCCGGGGTTGTGTTTAGTGCCGAATACTGTCTCTGTGCAACTGCTGTCAGACAATATTCTCCTTGTTAGCTTTGCTAGTCATTGTTGCCCTTTAGAAAAACAACGCATGTGGCATTCTGCTTTCTTAATGAAATCTTTGAATATGGTTAACCCACAAGACTTTATATATTTCCTTTTTTTTTTTTTTTTTTTTTTTTTTAAAAAAGGAAATACATAAGGATGATAAACATGCCAACTTACTTATGGATTATTCTTTGCAGACATCAGCTTTCATTTCAAATCCTGGAGTTAGCATTAAGTCAAAAAATGGAGTTAGGTCCAAGATTCTGAATTTATGGGATGGCCACTGGCTCCAGGATCTCACTCTGATATGTCTATTTGGAGCCAATCAGGTGCCAGTCATACATCTATGACTAACACACACCTGGCAGCTCTTGGATCTGAAGACTGAACACCTACGGGAGAATATTGCAGGGGATTTTGGTCACAACCTTTAGAGGCAGTGCCCACATATTCAGCTGTGTTGCTCATTTCTCAGAAGCACGATCCCTACAAGATTTTGTTACTTTTACATTTTTATTGTTATGTGATATAGTTGCTGTAAAGGTAACAATCAAGACTCTCCAAAAATGTATAATACAAACAACAGTTGGGATCATTACAGGAGATAAATAGTAATCTAAAAACGAATTCCCTTATTTTTGAGCTAAACTATATGGGATCACATATGATTTGTGAATCAAGAGCAGAATGTGAAATGTGTGAAAATTACATTTTGTTTCACTGAAACCATTTTTTGTTTTGTTTACGTCCCTTTTTAGCAGAAGTTGTTCAAATTGTCACATCTATTCATTTATATTAAACATATGTGCCACCATCTGTAAAAAATTTTAATTCCTAATTTGAGTTTCAGATTATTATGACCAAAAATGAATGGTTTTACGTCATACATACAGTATGTACATTACATCATTATGTCGTATTCTTATACTGAACCTTTTTAAATCAGCTTTTAGCATTTGAGAGTGACGCCACAGTTAAATAGTTTTATTTTGTCATGTTTATATTCCTACTCTTACACTTTTTTTTTTTATTTTTGAACTTTACTTTCTTTGTACAGTGTTCTGATCGGCTACGGTTGTTGTAAAGCGCTTTTATAAATAAAAACTAAGTGATGAAAAACATATATATGAAACATACATGACATTTGCATTTATAATCTTTTAATACTACTGCTTCGTATCAGCACCAATCAGTGCCAAATTATTCACCAGCTGGGATGAACAGATACCGACTGAGCCTCTTGCTTCTGCATGGCCATCTATAACATGCTAACCATGAAAAAGTAAACGTAAGAGCCACAAGATTAATTATAGGGTGTAACAATTCATTGATATACACTGAAGTATCGATCCAAAATCAATTCAAAATCTTACAATCGGCAAAAAATTGATATCAAACCCACTTTTATTTTAAAAATGGCTTTACTTTGAAATTCCTCTGACACATTTTCCACCTGAGTTGGGATTCTCATGTTCATGTTTTTGAAAAATGCATGTTTATCATTGTGCAGTGGATAGATATGACACAGGGAGATGATATTAGTTTACAATTTTCTGAACTTAAGGAATGATTTGATCAGCCATGTTTGGTGGGGTGGTCAATGCATTTGTCTGTGATGTGACAATCTAAGAATGAAAATTTATTTCTGCTTAATTCACACTTAAAATTGTAATAAAGTCAGAAGTTAGATGCACTGCCACCTTCTTTTTGACTTAAAGGGACGAGAGGCAGGAATAAAAAAAAAAACATGCATGTCCATTTCTTTTCATACTAATGGGTGATGAAGCGCTAAATACCAAAAAAAATGTTTCCACCCACGTTTCTCTCCGTTGCCTTGAACAGACTGTGTGCTGCAAAATGCGCTGCAATTCGGTGTCTGAATTTCCCGCGCTGCCCTGCGGACGTGACGTCAAATGACCTACATCTGCAGTTTTGATACAGGAAGAAGACGGTCGCAGTAAATTCAAACACTGTAAGTGATAGTTATGGATTCTTCTGCCGTCAGCAAACAATCCAGATCAACTTAAAAAGTGGTCTTTCAGTTGTGAAGAAAAAGCGTAGAAAGAGCGAAGAAAAAGCGTAGTGAACAACATTATCGCTTCAGTTTGAGCACGCTCCTGTGACGGCTTGGCTCGTGGCTGCAGTTACCTGAAGCGCCAGTTGCGGCAGTCGCGAGTGTCATTTCTTAATCTTGCCTCAAGTCCCTTTAATTTGTTACTCGATGATTTGGGCTTAAAACTACTTAAAGGCACAGTATGTAAGAATTACTGACATCGAGTGGTAAATATGGGTATTTGAAAGAAAATATGTTTTTTTTCAAATGACTACAATACTCCAAGCACTGTTGTGAATGTACGGTGGCCGTTAGTGGCCAAAATTCTCCCAGACATAAAAATGTTTTCATCTGTGAGTGGATCCAGTGGTCTCAGGTGTAGCTATGACTGTACTCTGACTAACTATTTTTTATGTCTTTAAGGCATTATTGATACCAAACAGTTCTCTAACTTCCATTGAACAAAGCTGTTTAAAGTTCAGCAAAGTAAATGGTGGAACAAATATGGCAGCCTCCATGTGTGCACCGCCCAGCAAGAAGACATAAATGACTCATTCTAAGAAAATAAACATTTAACAGCCATTCTAGTGCAGCAATTACACATCAATGGAAGCACAGTTTTGAATTATATATCACATTTTTCTGCCATTGATCTTTTATTTTTTTACACACTGTACCTTTAAGGGTTGTGGTTGAAATGCAGCCTTTCCCAACCATGTTGTATGATTTTAATGAGACTGAATTATTTTGTAATATTATTTATTTATGACTACTAGGTGTGCTTGGCTATTGCCCTTTGGTGTTCAGTCAAATTAGTGAAACTGTCAAATGACCCACTCAGGCTTCAAAATGATAGTAAACAAAATAAAAAAGTAGCACAACCGCCATGCCAATCCTTTATCTATGGTCTGAAATTTCCAGTTTTGCACTGACCTGCGGCAGCTTCACCACCAGTCCTTGGCACTACCTGCTGAATTTCCTCCAAAGCCTGATGGTAGTTCAGTGAGGTGTACATATGTCTCCTCTCGAAGGTTGTCTTCCCACACAAGTTTGACTCAGATATCAAGGTGATGCCAATCAGTTCATCTGTGAGTTTAGCTTTCTCCCCAGGAGCCTTTTGTTTCTGTGTCCATGTTCATGGTAAAAGCAGAAATGTGAAAGGTCTTGCCTGGTGCTCTCTACATCGGGGGGCAGTCAGTCACTTTAGATTAGACTATGGATGGCAGGTCAAGGAGAACAAAAAACCGTCTCTACAGGAGACAAAGAAGAATACAGTCCTCTTTTATTGCACTTCATCTTATGCATCTAAAATAGCCCCAAAAAGAAATTAGGATGGGAGAGAAAACTAAACAAATAAGAACCACAAGCACCTATATATTCAAATCTTTTCTATGGAAGTGGATGAGAACTTGCGACATGCAAAGATACCATAAAGAGAAAAATGCAAGCTTGTACAAATAAATTGTTAAGTTTATTGAATATTTCTTTTGATATGAGCGACTCATTTTACTGTGTTTTCAGGGTTGCAAATAAGAGTCACGGTAGCATCTAAGGCCACACCAAAACATGATCAGCCATCTGCCTCTGGTAAAATAGAGGATTATAGAAATGTAATAAGATGGGATTGGGGGAGGGAGATCACCTCTGACTCTCTCTGCATCTTTGAAGTTCTGAAAATCAATGCACTGGTGAATCTGCGAATGGCGTGTTTTGGTGAATGATTTATACCATTTCTCAAACAAAGAAAGTGCTAGAATCCTCCTGCCAGCACTTCCTCCCGCCTCTTTGAAAGCTTATGCCTTTGTAGCTTGTGCAACAATATGTGCGTCCAGAATATGTATGCCATAAATTAAGGTTGACTGGACAAAGCTGGGATTCTGCCCTTGTGCTACAAAAGGGTATTATTGTGTGGCAGAGAGGTGGAGGAAAAGCGAAGTCATCTGCATCTGGATGGATGAAGAGGAGGCTCTTGCATTCAGCCTGAGCCCCTTTGCGGCGGCTGTGGCCAGGCCTGCTGCTGCAGATAGACTTGTTCCAGCTCGTAGCCCTCCCTGGCTCCTTACCCTGCCTCAGCCCAGGAACAGATGGAGAGAGGAGAGCAAAGGAGGAGAGGGAGGGAAATAGCTCCTTTTTCAGAGACTGGCACTAGCATTGTGTTTGGGTGGTGACTGTTAGTTTACTGTACTCTCAACACAGTTTCGTGCAGTGGCAGATTTGTTGATGCTGATGGAGAAGGAGAAAGCAAAGAAGTAAATGTGCAACAAGGTTGCTGAAATTCCCACTTCCAGTATGGCATTTGGGAAAATGCACACAATGTTTACACGCACCATGAAGGAAATCAGTGCAATTGTCTCCTGCAGGGGTATCAATCTGGAAAGTTGGTTATACACTGCAAAAAACAGTCTATCTACAGTGCAAAAACTCAAATCTTAGAAAGTATATTTTTCTAATTTCTAGTCAGAATATCATCACACTCAAAATAGGACAAAATTACTTAAAGAGAAAATTATATAAGCTCTTTTGTAAGGCAGTGCATCTTATTTCAAGAAATCTGATCAAGAAAATTTTGCTCGTTCCATTGGCAGAATTTTTTTCTTTTTCTTTTCTTTCTTTTCTTTTTTTCTGTCTTTCTTTTCTTTTCTTTCTTTTTTTTTTGCTTACTACAGGCAAAAAAATCTTGGCCACTCTTAAAATAAGTGGGAAAAAAAGATAGTTTTTTTGGCTTGTAATAAGCAAAATAATTCTGCCAATGGAACAAGCAAAATTCTCTTAATAAGATTTCAAGAAATAAGATGCATTGTCTTAAAAGAAGTTCTAATATCTCACTGAAATGTTTCTCTTTAGGTAATTTTTGTCTTATTTTGAGTGTGATGAGATATTTTGACTAAAAATGAGAAAATATACTTTCTAAGATTTGAGTTTTTGTAGTGTAACCAAGTTTTACACTCTTATATTATAGACCGTCTTAATGATCTTTATGTGAAAGTAATATACAGAACTTGACAAGACCCGGATATGTAAGATTTCTAATCATGTTTCGAGAGTAAATGTCTTTTATTTCTTACTCAGTAGCTGAACCCTAAAATTGGTTATTTTATATGCATGTTGAGTTAAATTATCTCACTAATTCACTGTTTCAGATCACTTTGTGTCCTTCACTCCCAATTTTTGCTGTAAACACTTGTTTTAAGACCTCCCATACCAAGGTTATTAAAGTTAACTAAAACAAATGAAAAAAACTAAAACTAAAATTAAAAAAACATTTTCGTAAACTGAAATAAAAATGAAAATGACTATAACTAACTGAAACTGAATCGTAAGTTGACAAAACTAACTAAAACTAAGTTAAATTATTGGAAAAACTATCCTTAGTTTTAGTCTTTGTAAATTTATTTAATACATAAGCCTTTTGGGTTGATATGAAATCTATTTCTAATCTATTGACTTTGCTCTACCGGGGTTACTCCAAGTGACTTCCTTATTATTTTGAATGTCACACCAGACAAATACCTATAATTTACAAAAGAAAAACAAACCTAAACGAACACTCAAACTAATAAAACCAAAAACTAAGCATTTTCCAAAACATAAAAACTAATAAAAACCGGCAAACCAACTCAAAAAACTAACTAAAATTAACTGAATTGAAAAACGGTCAAAACTAAATAGAAACTGAAACTAATTAAAAATCCAAAGCTATTATAGCCTTGTCCCGTACCAGTTCATACACAAAGGTTTATGTAACAAGAAAAAAATATGTAGACTTTAGACCAGTGGGAAGTTGCTAAAAACAAGCTGTGAAACATTCATTTCAAGTTTCTTATTTAGTGAAAAACACTTAAAACTTGTCTGGTAATGCTTCTTTTCAGGGTTATTGCTTTCTCATTTTGAGTGAAAACTTAAAACAAGAGAAACTAACAGGAATTCAAGAACTGGTAGCAAAGAGGTGCACGTTAACAGTCTAGCGGCTCAGGTGGTAGAGCAGCTTCTCCACTAGCCAGAAGATTGCAGGTTCATCTCCCATGTCATCCTAATCAATCTGGTCCTTCGCAAAATAAAAGCCTCCACTAAGTTTAATTCAGGTACATGGGTGGGTGACAGGTTTCATGTGATGTTGCCCCTTCATTGGGCACTGCCTTTCAAAAAAAGGCTGTTTAGCAATTCTCAAATTACAAAAAATCTTCTTGTTTTAAGATCTCTTTTAAAACTAGAGAGAAAACTATGAAAAGAAGCATTACCAGACTAGTTATGAGGGGTTTTCACCAAAAGAAGGACTTCAAATGGGTGTTTTCAACTTGTTTAACGATATTTATCCCTGTCTAGAGTCTCAATATTTTTTTTTTTTATTTCAAGAAATCTTGGCAAGTATAATCATCTTACTCCATTGGCAGATTATTTCACTTGAATATAGTCTGATACTTCTCAATTTCAGTTTTTTTTTTAACTCATATTGACTGCTAATTTTTGCAGTGTATATTGATGCTATTAACAGTTTGTTGCCTGTATGCACCCTAAACCCAGCCGTCTTTCTCACATCTGTGACCTCATATTTACTGCACAGACATGATTGTTCTCTTTCAACAAGGAATGCTGATGAAGATAAACCTGTAAATGCTTCACTCTTCCTCCAGAACATCACCGATGGTGAGCTTTTGCAGTATTTGTCGCTCATCACACCAGTCCCGTCTGTCTTACCATCGGTAATAGGCTAAATGACCTCTAGTTCTTCTAACTCTCCTTCATTACACTCAAGCTGCTGGTTATTGGACTGGAGAGAAGCTGAGATGGTAATGTGGCATGGCACGAGGGGCACAACTGATGACATTAAACTCTCAGATCAAACCCTCATGAGCCTGTTCGAGCCAGAAATCATAAATAGAAAACCATTTGCCTATTTGAAATCCATTTACATATTTGAAACTGAAAAGTAATCACCAGCACACATCATTTTTCAGTTGCCAATAAACGCATCAATAAATGACCTGTTTTACATCACAGATTTTCCTTGTAATGGATTAAGTTCCGTGTTTTGCTGCACATTCCAAGGCCTGAAACTGGATATAATGAAGTCATAATGCAAAGCTGAGGAGTCCAGGCACTCGGTCTGTGTCTGAGTTGATGTGCCATGGTGGCATGGAATAATAATGATGCCAGGAGAAGATCATTCATGATGTAGTTCAGAGACTACAAAGACACGGTCTTGTTAGAAGCTACGTGAGATGGAAAAGCTGGAAGCAAAAAGCGAAGAGGACAACAGCTCCTCCAGCTTAGCATGCTATCCAGCGTGCTGCAAACAGCCACGTTGTGCCAGATGAGAAAGAAAAAGAGTGATGCATGTTGGAGCAAATTGATCCTCTCTAAAAGGGCTCAGAAAACCTTAGCCCAGATCAAAGCCCATGCTAAGGCACTCAGATCACCCAGTGAAAAGGCAACGCAGCAGGGAAAAAAGAAGAGAGGGGGAGTGTCTTGTCCTGTCTAATTATACATTTCAGACAGTTCGCCACCAATTATCTCCCCTTCAGTAGCATCTGCCCTTCGCATGACCGCAAAGCTAATGTGTGGCAAGCCCACCGTTGGTTGGAAAACTCAAGCTTAATGTATGGCAATCTGCCGGAATTTCCTCAATATCAGATGATGAGCAGTTCAAGGTGAGAGCGAGGTTTGGGCTTGGTTTTTGTTGTTAATTGGTGCAATTTTACAAATACTAACAGCTATGACCTTTGTGATTCTTATACAATGTATATATAATTACAGGAATCTCTACAAATCAGGTTAACAGTTCAATCACAGACTCTCTCCTGCCCCGTGGGGCCTGTCGGGTACTTTAGAGCAGAGGAGCTATTCCAGTCATTAGAGTGACCACTGTTTTTGTTCAAGACTCAGGGCAAAATTCAGTGTAAGAGCCATTGAAGCAGTCCACTACTTCCACCGTACTCTGAAAAACTCCCTCAAGCTGTTCCACAAACAGCACATAACAAAATAGCAGCACAAAGCTACTGTGAACCTGATAAAACTGTGTGGAGCTTTCTTGATAAAATAACTGGAACAGTGTCCTCTGCAATAAGAATTGCATAAAGTACAATGTTAATCCTCTATTTTGTGTATTAACATAGAGAACAAGTAAGGCTCTGTCCAATAATATTGTATGCTGCAAGCAAGTAGTGTTTTTTCTTTTTCTTTCTTTTTTTTTTTTTTTTTTACTTTTTGCCTGTTCCCTGCAGGGGTCACCAGAGTGAAGTATCTAACTGCTCTCTGCATCTTCTTTCTTTGTTTTTTTTTTTCTACACCAACTATCTTTGTGTCCTCTTTCACTACCTCCATAAGTCTCTTTTATGGTTTTCTTCTAGACCTTCTGATTTGTTGTTCAAACCTTAGCATCCCTTTACCAGCAGATTCAACATCTCCATTTGTTCACGCCCAAACTATCTCAGTGTGGCCTCTCTGTCTCCTAAACATCTTCAGTAGCATGTGGCGTTCCTCCGATGCACTCATTTCTGATCCAATCCATCCTTGTCACTCCTCTTGTTCTGACGCTGTTTCCAAACTATACAACTGCCGGTCTCCAAACCATCTTTGTGCACCTTCTCCATCGTTGATGCTCTTTAACAGATCATAGATACATATTGTTTATCATTATTATTCAATTATTAAAATGATGTTAAGAACCAAACCAGAAGATTTTACCATGCTACCATGCTAAATGACACAAACTGCCCGGCTGCTCTGATCCTCCGGGACCTTTCGGCGGCCTTTGACACTGTTGATCACCAGAGTCTCTGCTTTGGAATGGTTCCAGTCCTATCTCACTGATCACTCTTATCGGGTCCAACTTGAGCAGTATTTGTCTGCGGCTGCTCCATTTACCTGTGGTGTCCCGCAGGGCTCCATTCTTGGTCCCCTTCTTTTTTCTCTTTATTTGTTGCCATTGGGATCAATTTTTTCATAAACATGGTATCTGTTACCATTGTTTTGCAGACGATTGACAAATATATGTGCCCTTGATACCTGAGGATGGTTCAATAGTCTGTCGTCTAAATTGTCCTGCTGAGTTAAAAAACTGGATGGCATTAAATTTTTTGCCCTTGAATGAAGGTAAACTGAAATTAATATTTTTGGGGATGCACTGGTTGACCAGGTCAGTGTTCTGGGCCCAGTGACCTCTTTCTTGTGCTCCTCTGTCAAGAGTCTCGGGGTGACTATTGACAACTCAGATCAGTGCAGTAGTTACTGTAAGAGTGTATTTTTTCACCTAAGATTCTGGGGAAAGTCAAGCCTTACCTGCCGAGAAATGACTTCAAAAAGGTGATCCAGTTGTTGGTTATGTCTCGGCTTGACTACTGTAACTCGCTATACTTTGGATTGAGCAAATCATTGATTCATAGACTTCAGCTACCACAAAATGCTGCTGCCCAGTTGCTCTTGGGGAGAAAGCACTGGGAGCATATCACTCCTGGCCTTGCCGATCTCCACTGGCTCCCTGTGTTTTTTCGCATCCAATTCAAGATTTTGTTATTAGTGTTTAAAGGTCTAAATGGGTTGGCCACCCATATATCAATGAACTTTTAAGCAGACATACTCCCTATGAGCCTTGCATTCTTCGTCTCAGCTGCTTTTGGAAGTCCCCATCTCTAAATACGTTTCTAGAGGAGACAGAGCTTTTTCTGTTTTTGCCCCTAAACTCTGGAACAGTCTCCCGCTGGTTGTCCATTCCGTTCACTCAGTTTTTGAGTCTAAAACTCTCCTCAAAACGCATTTCTTTAGACTGGGCTTTGAATCTTAAATCAAGCTTGATGTGTCTTGTTTTATCTATTGTTTTTACTTTTATGATCTCTGTTTTTAATCTTTTTAATCTTTATTTTTGCTGCTTTTATTCCTTGTTTTTATTTTGCATTTATCCAAACTTGTTCAGCAATTTGGTAACTGGTAACATTTCTAAATACGCTATATAAATAAACTTGAGATTGAGATTGAGATGCTACAAATCTTTCTTTTCTGTGATTGGCTTTCTCCTCCTGCTCAGTTTGTGTGAAACCTGCAATGATGCCTCTAACATTCTAGCATTTTGCAAATGTTATTGTCAGAAGTGTCTGAAATTTGTTTTGCGTCACATTGGCAGTGTTTGCACAAAAAATACAACACAGTTGTACACATTTACATCAAAAAACCTCAGACACACACAATATGACAGGACTACACACAATGTAAAATACACAAGTGTACAGTACACACTTAAGGTACACACAGTGTCAGACAAGTAGAACTGGTGGTCAAAAGTTTCCCCAAAGTTCCTTTTATTTTTATTTTTGTTTTGTCATTTTTAATGTCTCAGAAAACTGAGCCAGATTTAATGAAGCTTTATTAGAGATGCAAAGCCCTCATGTTATCAACAAGGTTTTATTAAAGCCCTCATTAAGAGTTGAATAACCCTCCAAAGCATGTAACTCACTGGCTGGGTGATAGCTTGTCATCCAACACTCCAAAATTTTTAACCACAGCATTTTAATGGGTCACATATTTTGAAACATTGATTATTATTATTATAATTTTATAATAGATGCAAAAACTCAGTGATTTGACTGAAATATAGAGGTTTCTCTTGAAAGTACAACCAATTAAATAAAACTTTTTTGTTAAATGTACAGTAACAGTGTTTTTAAAAAGAGACTAAATAAAGAAAAAAAAAGGGGGGGGGGGGGGATTTCTGATATATAAAAGAAATATAATATAGGTTTAAATGCTGGGGGAGCTGAGGTGGTTTTTGAACAACCTGGATGGTGTGACTTGCTGGCTTAGATAAATCATGCAGGTGGAGGTCTGTAGGCTGCTGCAAAGTGAATCAGCCAGATGCAAAAGTACGTGTGTGTAAGTGCATGTGCATGTGTGTGTCCATGAAAGAGCAGACCTTTCCCACACGGCAAAAGGCTTCACTGGAGCAGACAATTGCAATGTAGCCATGTGAGAACAGGGCAAGATGGAGTCACTTTTGCTGACGGCTCATAGAAACGGCAACAGTTTTGATAGGGGAAGACACCATGCCAAAGGCTGGACAAACATTAACCAAGTCTACAAAGGTTTTCCCTCTGCCTTCTAGGGGGAGGGGGTTATGCTCTGTGCGGCTTAAATTTCATTAAATCTGTGTGTGTGAGTGTGTATGCATCGATGTGCGGCGGTGTATGTTAACATTAATGAGCGTGAATGATAGATGAGCTCATCACTAAATGAATATGACCATCTTACCAGCACTATGTTGGCTTCACATTTCTGAGCTTTTGCAACAAATAGACTCAACCTTTCTCAGTGTCACATGGAATTATGCGGATATATTTTTATTGAGTGACTCATTAGAAGACTTGATGTCGGAATGCCAAGTTTGATTTAGATTTGTCTCAGCAGGGTTTAAAAGAACCTAAATATATCTGGTTTTAATATGGAAGCCTTCTGAATAGTGAGTATCTGGTTTACAAGAATTAAAGTAAAAGCAAAGAGTAATCTTCTAACATGCTGGCACATGAATTTCTAATAAATCTAGGATGTGTTTTTCCATCTTGGACAAACAGAAAAATAGCATTCAGTTTTGTCATATTTCATTTGGAGCCTTTGTTTCATCCAGATAATCTGGTTTTAATATTGTAGAGTGCTACCTTAAATCAGATTGGCATTGTTATTTTCTCCCTGAGGATTTCTGCCCTTTTAAGATGCACAGAGCCAACGAGGAAGCAGTGAACCATCATTTCAGACTTGAAAGGCTGCTTCTTCTCTGATGGTGGAGCTTATTGGTGGCATTGGATCAAATGCAGCCATGGCTCAGAAGGTTGATGGTTGTCCCCCAATCAAAGGGCTGGTTTTTATTCCCCAGAAGACTTGTGCGTGATGTTAGAGCAAAGTAAAAAATAGCCCTGCATACAGTAGGGATCTCAACTCCAGTCTCGAGGACCAGAGTTTGAGATCCCTGGTATACAATACTTAGAGTTCAGCACTTGACTGTTAGTGTGATGACAAAAAGGCAGACACCCTCATACCTTTAAGATTAGGCTTCAAACCTTCCTTTTTGATAAGTCTTATAGTTAGGGATGGTTAGCCATGCCTTAGTTAAGCTGCTATAGGTTTAGACTGCTGAGGGACGTTCATGGTGCACTGGGCTCTTCCTCTCACACTCATCTTTGCTTCT
The DNA here is from genome assembly GCA_023101725.1 of Atherinomorus stipes. Lineage (NCBI taxonomy): Eukaryota > Metazoa > Chordata > Actinopteri > Atheriniformes > Atherinidae > Atherinomorus > Atherinomorus stipes. The sequence continues at coordinate 395,044 of JALJCO010007983.1, read as the reverse complement.
CCACGTAGAAACTTGTGACAGTATTGCATCATTAACTGTGTTCTCCTCTCTCAGCAGGTCTGGCTGCATAAAAGTTGCAGTATCTGTTGGTCTCTCTTTCTGTCTTCTCCACCTCAGTTGGTCGAAGCAGATGGCCGCCCTACCCGAGCCGGGTTCTGCCAGAGGTTTTTCCTCCCCGTTAAAAGGGTGTTTTCTTTCCCCCCGTCGCCACCACTCTGTGCTGGCTCAGGATTGGGGATTGGACTGGGTCAAGCCAAGATTCCATCCAATCTGTTGGTTTCCTTAGCTAGGCTATTATGAATCTGACTTGAATTTTTATGTCTGTTAAGCGCCCTGAGGTGACATTGTCATGAATTGACGCTATACAAATAAAGTTGAATTGAATTTAAAAATAACCTTGTAAAAGGTGTAGCCACAGAAATTACACAAAGTTGAAAAGAGCTCGATGGGGCGGATCTATCAAAGATTTGCGTGTATAAAAATGTGTGAAAATTAATTGCACATACAAAAAAATGTACAAACTGTTCTGCTAACAGTGTGCAATAAGTGTTGCATCTTTCAAAGGTGCAAAATAGCGCGTCTGCATCCAGTAAGTACATATGCTGCAATGAACATGCAATATGGACAGTGTGTTAACCATACTGTGGGTTTTGGGGGAGCCACTTCTTTTTCGTTTGTTTTTCATTTAACTTCCAGCACCGTCACGTTTCTGTGGTCATAATAATTATAACATCCAGAATCACATATTAGTCTACAGGGAATTTGTGAGCAGTAAACATAAGCTTGATGATCAGTTTTACAGAGACCCCCCAAAAATTTATAAATCATCTAGGGGAGCTCATGTTTTCAGCTCCCCTGTGGCTCGCACCCTGAATATGGAGCATTTACAAGCAATTTTGTGTGTGTTGGGAGGAGGAAATAAATATATTAACCTAGCACTCACAAAGTGATTTATCAAGCTTGAAAGTTGTTTTGCATCTAGTAATTCTAAAAAGCAGGTGCCACATGAGAGCAGTGCACACAAAAGGCTTCAGCTTCTAATAGGGACAATACTGGATGGCAGACATGCATAACTCAGATTCAAAATCATTTTCACAAGCAGTTAGGTTCATTTTTATTCTTGAATTCAGTAACAATCAAGTGGCAAACACCACAATTTAACATCAGTGTTAAATATTCTGGACAAACCAAACAGAACATTTGCAGCTACTGCAGCTTAATGATAACTAAAGCTGGTATTAATCGTGTCTTTTTATTTCCCCTTTTTGCCAATGTCACATTTTAACTTGGATTGTTGCGGCCAGGCCCATCACAAGCAAACCAAGCAATTGCCTAGGGCCCCGAGCTGGACTGGGGCCCCAAGACAATAGCTGGTCTGGTTATTAACTGAATGTAACAACAAACTGTGTGAGCTCCCCTTTAAATTAAAGCAACCCTTACTAATTTTGCATTTCAGAAAGTACAGCAAGACTATTTGAATATAAATAGTCTCGCCTCACTACTAAGACCCACCCCCCTTTCCCTCTGCCTCCCAATGCAGAAGCAAAGGTGTGACTGGCAGGTCCCTCAGCCAATCCTAGAAGTGCACCCCACTGCAAGGATTGGTTGGAGTTTTCATTGAATATTTAGAGATTGGAAAAACATTTCATTTTGATTAATGTTGGGTCTGTCTTGTATTTCAGAGTTCCATGACCTCATCCATAACATTTTACCTTATTAAAAGGGTAAAACCTTACCAATGTTGCAACAATGCAACATCGGTAAGAGTTGCTTTAAGTTATTGTCATTGCAGAAAAGTGCAACAATGCCTTCATTGAAATGCACCTCAAGGTGGCCCCTCCACTTGCAACTGACAGGAGTCAGCCTGTGGTGTAAGGTCAATAACCGGACCCGTCGGAATACATGTCCACTCCCATTCCCACTGCTATGACCGACCATTTCTTAAAAAGTGGTGTTTATTATGGTATGGGGGTGAGTGTGTCCTTTTTTCAAATTTAAAAATACTATGGAGTAGTGCCTGCCGGTGGGGGTGGAGGTGTTTTTCTTTTTCGTATCAGGATCGTTTTTTTTTTTTTTTTTTTTTTTTTTTTACTCCCCCCCTTCTTTCCTCCATCCCCCCAAGTAATACTTTTCCTATTTTTTGGGTGGCTCCCTCCGGATTCCTCCCTTCCTCTCCCCACCCTTTTTTTTTTTTTATTACAATTTTTTTGTCTCCTTTCCTTCCCCCCTCTTTTATATTAAAAGTTTTTTTTTCTTTTTCTTTTTTTCTTTTTTTTATTTTTTTTTTTTTCCTCTTTTTCTCTACCTTCATTTTTTTTTTTTCCTCTTTTCTCTTCCGCCAGGGGGCCCTAAATCCTCTTTAATCCTCTTTCCTTCTCTTATCTTTTTATCCCCCCCAAAACCCTTTTATCTCAAACCCCCCTTTTTTAACTTTGTGCAGCATATGCAAAATTTGTAAGAGTATTTGCACTGTTTTAGTGATAAACATTTTTTGTGAACGTAAACAGTGCGTATTTGCCGTGGTCTGTTTTATTCCTGAAGGTATAGGAGGGTTGTGAGGAAAGTTTTTTTCTTTTTGGGGACGGGGTTCCAGTACATTTTGCTTGGGGCCCCCAATTTCCTTGAAACGGCCCTGGTAGCGGCTGGATAGTAGCACAGTGTGCTTCTGGAACTGCTGTAACCACTGGTATTGTGCCGAAGAGTGCGCACTTCATGCTTAGTAGATGTCAGGGACCATCTTCAATGCTGCAGAGTTTCATTTGTGCAGCAACTCCTGATCCATGTCCTCATAAATTGGCCACAACTGACTGCACGGATACCTGTTGTATTATTTTCATTTTCATATTTATCATACTTATTTTAAATATTATTTTCATTTGCCTGTTCCACTAATATCTCTATCTCCCTAAGATCGTATTTCCTTTTGCACTTTCGTCTACGCTGCAAACCTTAAAACACGCAAAACCCTCATTTATATGGGTGTTTCCAACATGTTTGCACTTGCCACCATTTCTACTTTAACCCTTAGTAAATCGCCCACAAACCGTTGTTCAGCCCCATGCGCAAAATTCTAGATTGCATGGGCAAATTACTACAAGCATATTTGGGTTTTATTAGATCTGGCCCTATGAGTGCAGACCATCTAATAGCCATCAGTTCGACAGTTGTACTTTCAATTGAAAATATCATAATATAATGCAAGAGGTCAGTGTAGAGGGACAGCAGGAGTATGATGAAAGTATTGGAAGCCATGAGAAGATTTTGATCACATATCAAAGCCAACGACAACCAAAAGGTGAAAAAAAGTGCCTATAAGTAGACTTGTTTAAAAATGAAATTAAGTGCATCCAATTTACATCTGAACTCATGTGTAACCTATAGAAGCTGGTGCAACATTATCATTCTCATCATCGGTAACTTTAATGACACTTCAATGTGCCCTGCTTCATGATAATTACCTGCACATTCTCATTCCAACAGCATGATTTTAATGCATGTTCATATAAATCAGCGCACAGTATATTTTTTCATATGGTCCTCAATCCACTCAGCCTTGTAATGTCAACTGTCATTGTGGGTGATGTATATATTTTGTAATCTTTACTGCAGGATCAAGTTGATATGTCAAGCGTGCCGTAATGGTTTCAAAGGTCTAATAACACAACTCGCCCTGTCATTTCAGGCACAAATGTGGCACAAATGATGTAGTGATTCATGCTTACAGCGGTCTGACAGAGAAAATGAGCAAGTGCACATTTTTACAGGACTGTGGCGGTCGCAAAAAAAAAAAAAAAAAAAAAAAGCATTAAATCAAGGAAAACAGAAGATCTGGATCATGGGAATGCATGTGTCCTGCACTTGGTTAGCAGTTTTCTGTTTAACTGATGGGGATCTCTCACATGAACAATCCTGCAGAGCTTCAGCATTTTACACAGGAAAAACATGAAAATGTCAACAAACTTGCAGACTTATGGGTTTTCACAACATATTGAGTTAAATGGTTGGGTTGTTAATTTCTGTAAACATGGAAAGCTAAATACATTTTGCCCTTTTGCCCCTTTCTCAGTCTCACTTTCCTCATTCTCTCTCGCTCCAGCAGACAAAGCCAATCTTGGGGCCGGCTTCTGCCACAAAACGTTTTGTAATAGTCTAATTGTGGCTAATGGTTTGTGCAGCTAATTAAAGTGTATGAATTACAATAATCAGTCAGCTGCATGGAGGCCATGCCGCTTCACACTGTTCGTCCAAGCGTGGATGGCCGAGACCGGAGACAGAGGGGTAGCGTGGGAAGGGGTAGAAGGTGAAATGAAAGTGATGAAGAGGAAGGGACACAAATGCTTGAAACAAAACCTGAAGGCCGTTTGACCACATGGATATGATAATATGTACAGGAGAAAGAACAAAGGAGGATGCAGAGGGGGGTTGTAGGCAGAAAAGAAAACAGGATATTAAAATGGATTTAATGGTAGACTGAGTGCAGTTGGAACAGAGCGACGCTTGAAAGCCATTCAATTACTTTCTGCGTGTCGAGCCTGATTTGTGTTTTTCCTCAGCACATACGTATTAGTAATCCTCTTTTATCGTTGTAAGAACTGAAGCACATGAGCTTCTCCCATCCAAAGATAATCACAAGCTATTAATTAAAACATAATGGTTGCACTACAAACTAATGTTTTACTGTTAACTTTTTTCAGTTAGCTGTTAATTTCACCATGTTTCTGTCATTGTTCTCTTTACATGACTATTAAACTGATTCTTGATGATTGTAATCTGTAATTTGTGCTTTACATGCTGACATATGTCTTGATTTAGAATCTAGTAAAATGTTCAGTATCTCTTTAGTTACATTTCATGGTTTATTAACTATCGATATCTCTCTTTTTAGGTCACTTTTTGAATGTATTCTGACTCAGTAATGAATAGAAAAGCCACTGCATTGATTGCTGTGGAGCTGAAATATACCTGACATGGCTCTACTTCACATCATTAAACCTACATTGTAAAGTTTCCAGACTTTTGCATCTAACAGAGTGCTAATGTAGCAAACGTTGAATTAAAATGGATTTGTAAAGAAGGCTTGAATGAATGTCCCTTTTATTCTAAGGAAAGAAAACCCACAAACACTCACTAATTTCTGGTTGTTTTCAAATGGAAAAGCGTGCAATCAGTATTCAGAACTGCATCAAGTGCAGGAGTCGAGGGTCTAAATTTTGTGTAAAGCCTTCGCAGAGCTGCAAGAGTGAGAACAAGACTGAAATGAACCATAAATAAATGCATGTTTACCGTCTCACACGGAGGCTCTGACCGGAGCACCACTCAGTGGATTTAAAGTGACTGAATTCATTTTCCAGTCTGAATAACTGCATCTTTCAAATGTTCAGAGATATTAAAAAAAAAAGAAAAAAAAAAATCCAGATTAGTTTTAATAATAATGGCTTACCTGGCATCGTCCGAATTCTTCCAGCATGTTAAACCTGATGACCAAGTGCAGCAGTGAATGCTAAACATTATTTCCAAATAGCGACTTTTCATTCGAAAGCCAATTAAGCACATACTCCGGCTGCATTTTCCGAACCGGATCAAACCGCCTTGGGTAAACTACATGCAGCAGCCTCCTTCTTTTGTTTAAGTGCACATAATGGCAGCAGTAAAGTTTTACAAGTCGGCTCAGAGATCATTACGTCGTGCACAAAGTGTCTCCCTGTCAGTTATATGTTAAACAAATGAGCATAGCAGCCATAAAGATTGCCCTTGTAAAATATACAGAAGCGTTCACAAATGCTTTTTACACACACCTACTTACTCAGTGATATAGATACCCTGCATACTGTATCGTTAAAGAATAACATGAGGATTTATTTCTTCCATTAGTTTCTGAGGAATGAAGTTGACAGTATCTGGCATTCTGTAAACGGAGGAAAAAAGATGGAGTTAAGTGAAGAAACTGAAAGCGACTGATGGCCGAAACGCACAAATGGGGGGGAAAAACCAGGACAGAAGGAAAAGAACATAAACCATGAGAGGTGGTGACAGAGCACGGGATGGAGGAGACTGTAAATCCTGATGGACACAGAGCACAGAAGTGGGAAGAAAGCAAAACTGCAATGACAGCGTTTATCCAAAGAATTTCAGGGAATGAATAATAGAAGCTCACACCCTGTTGTTTTGTCTTGTCAAATCAAATGGGCATTTTAGCAAGTTGTCCAAACAGCGACTGTTGAAAAAGAAAAGGAATCAATTATTCTGTGATACAGAGAGCTACTTAATACGTGATAGTCAGATACACACACACACACACACTATTTCCTAGATAGTGAAATGACTTAGTAACCAGGCGATTTATTCCCTTTTAATAGGGTCTCAATTGCGGCAGCCACACTCAGACAAATGAGCAAACAAGTCAGAGAGTGACAGTGATATCCATTATGTGTTTAATTATCTTCAAAGTTCCAGTGAAGGGCATTTCTTCGGCTAATGGGAAGACGGTGCTAAGTGTCACAGCAAAGTGCTCCTCAAATGCTCCAACAAAACTATCTGCTCCTTTTTGCAGACTCCAATCTGAGTTTTGACAGGCATTGTTACATTTGGCAAATTGGCACAATCAGTGTCCTCGTCAGAAATAACCAGCATTTGTTATTTGTTTCTTTTTCCCTTTCCAATTCCAGCCCTAATTCCGTTGGAGATAATTTGACTGAGTCCCATTAGTTGGCACAGAAACAAGGCGTGCTGATTGGTATATTCAGGGTGAGATGATTGAGGCAAAGATTGGGGCCTGGCCTCAAATGTCATTTTTGAGTGTGTTTGATTGCAGTGTGGTAAAGCAGAAATATGTGAATTTTTTTTTCTCTCTAATGCAATAAACAGAGAGATTACTGGGAAATCTCACGGATTTGCTGAATGTCAACATGGTGTTGTACGCCTTTGTAGGAAGGAGAGGGAGTTTAAAGAACTAAGTTTTCCATTTTAAACGAACTTTCTAAATACAAACTTTTAGATTTAAATAGAGGACTCCTCTGCTTTATGTGGGTAGCGTTCGTGCTGTTGACTTGAGGAAAATGATTCCAAACATGTAAACTGAGATTTTTGGAAACATGCCAGCTGATGCTAATGTTCATTAACCCTGAAAGACTCTCTTGACTCTGTCTTATCTCTTGCTGCATCCCTCTTTTTGTCTTTTCCTCTCTTCCTCTGACATTTTCTTTCTTTACTCTCCTGATTCGCTTGCGATACACGTTCAAAATGGCTGGTGTGTTCATATCCGCTTGCTAGGACATACAAGAAAGCTGGGCTGCAACATCACAGCATCCTGGAAGAAAAAAATTGTTTTGACTATTTCAAAGTTTACAAACATTGTGACTTTTTAGTGGGCGGAGCTTAACCTGGAGGCAAAAGCGGAGGCTTGAAGCTACGTTGACAAACGTCAGCTAACAATGTTCTGCAGCGTTTTTGTAAATGGTGAGTTTTCAAACAATTGTTTTAGTCTCAGAACTGTGGGATTAAGTGCAGACACTCACACTACAGGGCTGTCAGAGATGTTTTAGTAAATTAATGTTAGAAGATGCAGGCAGGCTAGCTGAGCCATACACCCACAGGAGAAGCATGAAGATCTTCCGGGATGCTGATGGTGGAGTAGTCAGACATCTAACCAGGAGGCCATGTGTGTGCAGCAAAGAGAAACTAAAAGCATATAATCTATTGCCCGCCTGCTGCTTGTTAAAAGTGCCGCTGCTGGATTTCTGGTGTGCGTGTCCAGGTGGGAACAGATAACTCCCATCCTATCTTCCCTTCACTGGCAGCCCGTCCTCTTCCGTGTCATTCTTAAATTACTCTTGTTTGTTTATAAAGTCCTGAACAGTCTGGCCCCCCTTACAGTATATGGCTGATCTGCTAGTTTGGCAGGACCCCAGCAGGCCCCTTCGTTCCGCTGGCCAACTTCTTTTGGAAGTGCCCTGTGCGGGCCTAATATCCGGGCCAGAGTCCAGCCCTGGCCCGAAGGGGTGCAGCCCCGGCCCGGCCCGACAGATTTTCAAAATTCTCAGGCCCGAACCCTAATGAAGCCCAAGCTGTTTTCCCTTAAACCTTTAGTCTGTTAAGATGCTGATATCTAAATAGGTTGATTGGGGATCTTAGCGTGATATTGCGCTATATTCATTATATTTTTTATTAAAATAATAAAGTTAAATGTGAATTGATTCATTGTATTGACTGCAATATCCTATTTAATGAGAAATGGTGCGTACAGTAGTTGCAGTTATTCCGATCTGAGCACTTCTATGGCTTAAGTGGGTATATTCCATTTACTTTCAATATCAAGATTAGTTTGTACAGTATATGATGAATTTTGGGGGGTGTTTGATTGATTTTTTTTTTTTTTTAATGACTGAGCCATGCAACTTGACCTGCATATCGCAGCAATTATGCCTATTAACAATTAAACGCTTCTATCCAAACGATACAAAGGCCAGCTATTTGGAAGTCCTTAGAACTAAGCTGAAACCGTGGGGTGACCGCTCATTCTCAGCTGCTGGCCCGAGATTGTGGAACTGATTGCCTCTCGACATTCGTCTTACAACTGAACAAGGCCCTTTTAAATCTAAGACCTACCATTTTCATTTGGCTTTTAATTCTAACTACCTTAATTCCTTTAAGGGGAGGCACTACAGGTAAACACCTCGTTTTTTCATCACCTGGTCAATTTTGAGATTTTGATTTTTTTTCCCTCCTTCAACATGTTTTCTTTGAGACTAGTAGGCTATAAAAAAACGTCAAACATAAGCATTTTAGGAGTTTATTTCATGATACTTTGTCTGATGCGCCCAAATCTCCTCAAAATGCAGCTAAAGTTGGTGTTTTTTAAAGAAGCGCAGCACCATGGTGCTCGTCTGAACCCTGTCATGTCTGATATTGTTGGAAACGTCTCTTTTTCTTGAACGATGTCATCTCAACCAACTTTTCCGGCTCATGAATCTGATTGGATCTTTTGTCTGTAAATAGTGTTATAGAACAAAAATGTGGAGAATTTTACATCCAGAACTTTAAAGGCTGTTTTCTCAAAATGAGGTTTTTCTCTTATTCCAGGTAAAAAACAAAAAAATCTCCACTTCAGAAGCACTAACAGAAACCAAACATTTAAGTTTTGCTCCTGACTGTATTCTTAAAGTTTTTACAGAATAATTTTTTAATATTTCATTCACAGCCTGATTTATAAAACATTTCATCCCAAAAATATGCCAAAAAATGAGTTTTTTTCAGGTTGTTGACAGTATATTCTAAATTGTGAAATGATCTTCAGATACATCCAAAGTCCCCTCTGTAAAAACTTTTGACTTTAATATGTGAACAAAATTCAAAAGAAACTTTGAACATGGCTTAATCCTGTGTTTAGATTTTTTTCCCCCTAGAAATGTATGCAAATTTGCACATTTTTGCCTATATAACACCTAATTTGCATATTTAAAGGAGCTGTATCATGCTTTTCAAACGTTCCAGAAGTCAAATGCAGGCATTTATAAGCTAAATATGTTGCCGTCGCAACTATAGAAACTAATTTGGTGTTACATATTAGTTTTTCGATGCGTTTAATTTCCAACACGGAAGTAAGATGGCTGACTGTACTGAACCACAGAGCTCTCGACCAATTGCAGCATTTTTTGCGCCCATTTCATGACGTCGCCCCGGAAGAGACACTGATTCTGAAGGGTTACAGGGTTGTTCCTAACACCAGTACCGGCAGCACACATGGATGTTACTTGTAAAAATTGATGGATAATTGGACTCCGATCGACTGGATCAAACGGAGCAGCCTGTTATGGAGCTGTATGCTCGACCCAGAGTCTGATATGGAGTTTGAAGTACACGCAGTACCACAGAAGTACCACAAAGACCCCTGACAAGTGAGTAAATTAGCAAACAAATAATAGGCTAACAGTTAGCATTGAGCTGAGAGATGTGTTTGACTCACCGGTGTTGTTGTCTGTCCATGCGCGTTTTTATAGTAGGAACTGCGTCAGGTTTCGGAAGTAATTCCAGAGAAAAAAACACTTTACTGCCCAAGATTCATGAAGCTGCCAGGAGTTAAGTTTACACACAAAGTTGAGTTTTTTTTCCTGCTCCTGAAGTTATACTGTATGTAGAGACATGAACATGTGTAAAATAACATTGAAAAAATTATTTTCTAAGTCACCTCTCGATTAGTTTTCATTTTGAGATCATGTGTACAAGATGCTTGGTGTCACACATTTAGACCTTCTATGGTCTTTACACAGTTTAAAAAATCTGTTCCTGTTAATCTGATTAATTTTATTATATTTTAGCAACCATCATTATGTATTTGTTGAGGTTTTCAGTGTGTTAAAGCGACAGTTGCTGATAAATCTCCATTCAGAGGAGACGCAGTCCACTCCAGCGGATGACCTGGGGTATGATTGTCCGCCGAACAGCGACTGCGTCTGTGTGTTTACTTCCACCGACAACCGACTCCGTTACACCTCAACAAACCGTTGACAACAGGACATTTTCCCTTTGACTCTGTCCACAGATGTCTCTGCTAACAGCAACACCGTCTCTTGGCTCATACAAAGCGATTTTACATATTTTTCGAGACCAAATGTGGAGAAAAGTCGAGCGAGCCGCTGAAAGTGACGGAGGAGCCAATATCAACCGTCGTGGAAGCCAAACGTGAGCTCAGTCTGGAGGGACGACAGTTCCTCCCTTTTCTAGTTACTCTGCGGTCAGAAATCCTCGCTTTTCTGGGAATTTGTGCTGAAAAGGCAGCGGAGAAAACACAGTGTCCCGCTCTGATGCTGCGGCAGTCCTGCGGGCGGACTGAGTCATCTTAACTCGGTTCGTGAGCCGGGCACCACCGCTCTCTCTATAGGAAAACAATGGGACGCAAAGCGTTTTTTTTTCCACCATGGATCAGGCGTTTATTAGTCCCGCCTCCAGCTTTGAGCTCTTGATCTTGAGAGGAGCAGCGAGAAACAAACACTGAAACCTGGTAGAAACTCAGCAGCATTGCTGGCTAAAGCTAAGCTAACATTTTCACGGCCGTCTGTGGCTGAGTCAGTCCAGAGAGAAGAGGACATCTCTGGAGGCGAGCAAGAAGGTGCTGGCCGGGAGAGTTCAGCCTCAGCTGTAGAGGTGAGGTTCAGCAAGAAGACGGATGTTCAGAAAGATGATGTCTACCTGCTAATCGGCTGTTGTCTCGCCGTCATTGTTTTGCATTGGTCAGCTGTGAAATTCACAGGACTTCACCCACTCTGATGTCAGAGGTCACATGATTCCAAAACTGTGCGGTGATTGTGAAGGAGAGTTTTATCCCCTGCCCGTCCCTTTTTAAGTAATACTTCTTGGTTCTTTTCAACTTAAGAGACCTAACAGTTACTGCCTCATCTTAGGGAATGATTTTCTGCCATTATAAAGAACATGAAACATACACTTTAAAATCGTTAGAAAACTTGTTTCGACAGTCTTCGCTGTGCACTTTCCTCTGTTTTTGCCTCCAGCTACAGCAGTGACGTCACTGATGATGTAGGCCATGAAAGAGTCTATTGTGTGGTTTCTAGGACTCCATAAATGCACATACAGTAACAGTACTCACTGTTACATTATGCATCTTAAAAACTTCAAGCCATTTTTTGTTTTTTTTGTTCTTCCTGTTTAAAACGTAAGTCTGCATTAAAAACTGCATTAAAAAAAGCTCACACACCCCTTTAATCCAAGTCAACATCCAGACATTTTTCCAGATTATGAGACTAAATTGATGTGAAATGAATGTATCGATAAACATAGCACCATAAAGGCCAACCATAACAGGAACACAAAATTCATTACTAACAATACTTTTTAGAAATAACACACAGGTCAACAGTAACCACCTTATCTTATCTGCATATCATTCTCTCAGGTCTTGGCTTTCAGGACAAAAACGATTGGCATTTAAACAAACATACAACAGAAACTACTTAGCTTGCATATTTGCACTTTTTCCTGCATGCAGATATTTATGCTATACTTTTTACCTGCTGTCCTTACAAAACCAACACCAACTCAGCTGTTTTTGGCGCCACTGTGTATGAAAAACATCTTCTCTTTAATGCAGCCATTGAAGACCATTATTTTTGTTCTTCTCAGACTAATGTAGAACAGGTCAATTTAAGGTCTCCTAGCAACATGGCAGTGTTAGCATTTTTTTCTTTTTTGTTTTTTTACAAAAGTGTGATAAATAATGGTGTTATCATTGATCGCTCATTTAGAATTACCATAGAGTCTCTGAATAAACACGTTGTGGCAGGATTGTAAAACTCCTGGATGGGATATAAATGCCTGGAAAACTTCCAGAGATCAGCTAAAGGGTAAACTATCCATCACAATTTACCCACAGAGTTACACACTACTGTTCCTGAGAAACTGTTGATGATATACAGTAAGTGCAGGTGTCAGGGGTGCAATTTAGTGAAGTTTTAAGGGTTAACTGAACAAGATTATAGATGACACCTAGCCCCTCCCTGTCTCTTGTTTTGGCTCCATAGTGTGGGTCGGCAGTAAGTTACCGTAGAGGCCCAGAGTGACTGAGACAAGAATAAATCTTTACATTTATCTGCAGACAGACATTAAGCTGTGAGTGAAGGATTGAATCAAAACATCTGCTGATGTGTTTCCATGGTGGCGACTGTCTTGCAGCATCTACCTTCTGACCCACTGAGACTATAATGATGTGGCCCTAGCACAGTCAGGCATGGAGGCCAGAGAGTCTGATCATTAAGGGTGAGAACTGGAACCAGGCTTACAACTGATTGGATCAAACCGTGGACAGGTTAGCTACTACTTGCAGACACTAAATTGAGAGAACCCCATAATACAACATTTCTGTACATTTCTTTTCTTATTTCACTTATAAGAGTACTGTATGGACGTTTTCACTCAAAGACACATTGTATAAAAAACTGTATATTTTACGGTAAACTGCTGGCAGCTGTGATTGCCAGAATTTTACCGTGAAAAAACTATGGCGACCATGTATAAGACATTAAAGTATGGCTTAATAGAACTGTGAGAGCTTATAGAAACTGTACATTTCATGGTCAAAAACTGTTTTATTCAGGGCAAATTATTATTTTTTTTTCTTTCTACTTGTCCTGTCCAGCATCGAAGCAAGCAGAATGGAAACCTGATTGCTTTATTCTGTTGAACAGTTTTGCTTTACCAAGCGGAGCTTTATGAACATAAGGCTCCACTTGATATCATGTTTATTCATTTTATTTCTTTATTTAAACATTTGTCTATTACACCATTCCATTTAATACTGCTGGGCCTGACAAGGGAGAAATGAAAGTTAACAGAGGTAATGATAGAAAGTGAAACAGAGAGAAAGGAGTAAGGAAGAGGAAGAGAGAGAGGAGAGAAAACAACTTCTCTCAGGGCAAATTATTATATAAAATAATAATTCAGTTTTCATAATAATGGATTAAATTTATATCCCACTTTCTTGCATTCATTCCTGATTCATACATGGTGATGGTAAGTTACGTGTACATGTATAGCCACAGCTGCCCTGGACCAGACTGACGGAAACGTGGCGGCCCAACGACCTCTCCGACCACCACCAAAGCAATCACACACATTCTTACACCAGTGATGCCCTCTCTGGAGGCAAGGATGGTTAAGTGTCTTGCCCAAGAGCACAACGACAGATAAGTGACTGGGGGAGCGGGATTTGAACCGCCAATCCTTCGATCATTGGATGAACTGCTCTCATCACCAGTGATGATGTCGCATATGTTGCTCAGGCCCTTCCTGGTGATGCCGTTGTTTGAATTATAGTTCACTTTATGACCACATTTATGACACAAATGTGTGTTTTCCACATATTATAACACTAGAAATTAAAGTTGTCTGCCATTTCTTAACTAATGGTGGCATACTATATATTTCTTTTACATTTGAAACGTGTTTTATTATATTTTAAACATCTTATTTCTGTATAAATTAAGGTGTGTTCTTGCTGAATTGTAAACAGTTTTATACCATAAATCTAAAAGTACTCATCAGCTAAATCTGTAATTTAAACAGCATAATACTGTCAATTTTAGTGTGATTACATATTTGTGACATTATAGTGTTTCCCTGTTAATCTTACCACACCTTGTATTTTCCACAGCAAAATTGTGTCTTTTTTAAATATTGTTATAGTGAAAGGTAAAGTTCAACACAATTTCTAAATTTACAGTAATTACACGTACCTTATACACTAGTGTACTGTTTTTAATTTTACAGTCTTTTACTGTTGGTATTTAACAGCTTTTTTCTCCAAATTTCAGAAACATTTCTTACAGTGCAGGCAGTGGTGGCTCTTTAGTGACAAACTGCAAAAGGTTTAGGTAGCTGCCAGCGTTACGTACATTGTCTATCAGTATGAAACACTGACAGAAAAGAAAATCATATCATTATATGGCACCAATTAATCATAACCACAAAGGTTGGAGGGGAGGAGAAAGGTCGACACCCAACTCCCAAACAAGATGTTTGAGTTTGGCTTTGGCTTTATAATCTGTCACTTCTATTTTTCTCCTCTTTGTTTGGACTCCTTTATTTCTGTTGGATAAAAAAAGGGTATTTTAACTCAAGTGTCATTGACATCATCCACAATGCCACAGTACCAACCAGATCTATGACATCGCATTAGCAGCACATCCACATTTAGAAGTACAACTTTTTTGGGTGATCTCTGCATTCAAACCTGACACAGTGGTTTAGTGATGAAGCTTCAGGTTGAGAGGGTCGGAGAAAAGGGGAAGAAACTTATCAAAGAAATGGTAAATTATAAAAAATCTCTTGAAAATCTGAAAAAAACTTGCTTTGATTTTATATGTAGTTGCCTATATCCATCAAAATCCCTCCATTTCAGTTCATTTACTTTCATGTGAGCTAGTTTATTCACTGCCAGCTAATGACGAGCCAAGCCAGTAGCCGGCCCAGTGATTTACTAACCAGCTTAAATAAATCAACTCTTTCCCGACACTGGCCTATTGCCTGCCTGATCTGCACCTGATTTTCTAGATGAATCAGCCTCTCCTGACTGTTCAGCTGCTACACAATTCACTCATAGATTACAAGAGTTTGTGGGGAGAGCATGCTTGGAAAACAGACTAGACCAGAGGTAATTCTAGGATCAGAGGTTTAGGGATGCTGAGCACCCAGAGAGCTTCCCAGCCAAGCAAGATAAATTTCACAGCTGTGTACAGTTTAACACAATTTCATTCCCACATTTGCGAAATATAGCAAAATAGTAGGCTACTATCTGGGAAATCTGGGACTAATTATAAAGACAGGAGCTGTGATAGAAGCTGATTTCCAGCATATTTCTGTCTTGTTCCAGTGGTGAACCAGATCCACCAAAACCCACTTTTTCCTCCTTATTTACAAATTTCCTGATCATTTTCAAGCCTTAGATTTAAGTTTTTATCATCCAGCGTCAGAAACAAAGTTATTACTGCAGCTATTTAAAAATCAAAATTCAGCTTTATCTTGATGAGAGAAGCTTACTTTGGGCATGCAGGTCTGTGTCTAAGCAGTGAACCAGATCCATCACAACCCCATTTATCCTCCTTATTAATGGAGATTCTGAAAGTTTTCTAAACTTACATTAAGAATATTTATGATAAAAATAAAGTTAGGCTATTACTGCTACTATCTGAATGTGCAAGATAGGTGGCATCAAACCATTTTTGAGGGGTGAGGGTTGCTGTATTTTTGTTGTGAAAAGTTTTAGTTTAGTTTAGTTTACTTATTTCGCACAGTCATATAAATAATAAACAATTTTTAGAATTAAAATGTGCAAGGGAGAGGTAAAAAAAAACAAGATTGGTTTAAAACATTGTTTAAACAAAGTACAGTGTGGTGTTTTTTCTTTTACACTTCAATTTGGTAAAAAAAAAAAAAAAAAAAGAGCATACATTTATATATACAGTCGTCCTCAAAATTATTCATGCCCTCCAATTAAAGAAAAACCAAATTCACAAAAGAAATTCAAATAAGATACTAAAAAACTAATAAGTAAAAATTGAATTCATTATAATTTAGTCAGATAAAATATTGTTTTTGAATTGTAGTTGAAAAGAATAACTTAAAAATGAAACAAAAGAAACTACTGCAGATAAATTAGAGCAACTTGCTCATGAACAGTGGGCATATACAGTCATCCTCAAAATGATTCATACCCTCCAATTAAAGATGGAAAAAATCAGCTGCCAGTGAAGTAAGTTGAAATTGACAAAAGCAATTCTAAAGTAAATGAAAATCACATTGATTTTGAATTGTGGCTTAACTGCAATATTTAAAAAGAAATAAACTAAAACTAAAACAAGTAAATAAGCATGTTGGGGTTCTAAAACTTTGTTGAGTGACACTTTGAGGCGATCACTGCAATCAGGTGTTTTCTGTAACGTTCAAAAAGACTTTTACACCTGTTGACAGGTACGGTACTCTATGTTGGTCCACTGTTAATGGGAAAGGTGCTCTAATGTGTTGGGAACAGTTTGTTTGTGGGGCTTTTAAAATTATTATTTCAACCACAATTCAAAAGCATTATTTTAGTTCACTAAATTATAATTTGGAAAATTTTAATTTATTATTAGTTTCTTAAGTTTCCTCTTATTTGAATTAATATTGGAGAGTATGAATAATTTTAAGGACAATTGTAGATAAAAATGTCTTACATTTTAGAGATGCTCCGATTCAATTTAGTTTTGCTTCAGCACCCTTAAAAGGGCTAAAATTGCCTATGGACTAGACAGGGATATAAGATTATTGGGGAGAATAAAAATGAAGGGTTTTTTATTTCTGCTGCCTCACACCCAGAACCATTGAAGCTTGTGCTCGTCTGAGGCTTTCCCGTGTTTTCTCTGTGGCAGACTGGTGACCTGTGCAGCACGTACACAGCCTCGTTGCAGAATGTGGGCTAGGATAGACTCCAGACCCAGTGACACGCTACAGCATGCAGCGGGTATCACATCTGGAACTTTTATGACAGAGCATACACTTACAAACAAATAACTGGTGAGACAGATGTCACTGATTTAATTATGCACAGAGAAGAGAGGCATTTTAATTGCGCTTGATTTCTCATGAATAAGTAAGTATGAAAAGCATCACCGCCTCCAAATGTTCTTATTTTCACTGTGATAGAAGTGTGATGACTGAAGTGCAGCTAACAAGAGCGAAGATGTGCTCCTGGTTCTGGCTGTGCAAACTTTTTGCCACCCCAATGATAGTATTAAACTTGTTATCTATCAGTACGTAATCATTTTATAACCACATCCACTGTTTCACGCTGGCTTCGTAACAATTCCCTTTTACATCTGTGTTCCATTGTTCAGATCTGGATGTTTGGAGCAGAACAGGAACAAGGGGGACATTGGAGAGGTGGGAGGGGACTATTCAAGTGGCTGCAGATGATGCGAAGCATCAATCTTTCATATGCTTTGAGGCCACTTCAAATCAATTTCACCCCAGCCGCTTCCAGGCTAATCATGTGGCAGAGGGCAGGCAATGTGCCAGGTCTGTCTGAATGGAGAAAAAGACAGACGGACACTGAGGCAAACAGACACTCAGTCGCACAGACAGATAAGCAGATAGACAGACAAACATCCCAAACCTGGACTGAGCCAGATATGGAAGAGGTTGATTGGAAATGACAGGCAGTCGTCCATTCCTGCCTTAAGATTATTTGCAATCTAGTTTACTGTGTACGGGGCAGTCTGAATGTTGGAAAACATCTGTTTCAAGTCCAAAGAACAAGCATCCATAAACATATCAGGTGAATAGTTATCTGCTACAGTACACTGATTTATTGTGTTTGCATAAAAAGCTGAACAAACTGAATAAAAATGAGGGAAAATCCCAGTTGCCTTTGTGAATATAAAGAATAGTTGAAAAGCATTTACACACAAAGGTGGAACGGTTCATTATGTGCGGCCCCACAGCTCTTAGCTCGAAGTGCTGCATGCATATGCAGAGGTGACTCACAAAGCTGGACACTACACATGCTGTGCTGTTGAGTTAGTGGTGCATATGTACACTGAGCACGGCGGCTTTGTTTATTCTATTGACTTATTTGTTCTGTCCATTGACTGTGTTCCCCATAGCAGAGCCTTGCTTTTCTCCCTTTAAATCACCACCTCCTAATTATCTGTCACATTTTCTCCTATCCCGTGCCAGAGACACACAATGGCCGATAATGACCCCGTAGACAGCATCTATCAGGCGCTCCACCATTGATTCCTCTTTCCCTCATTTTCTCGCTGTTTCCTCTCCTGCTTGTTTGGTCTCCGTCCTCCTTTCTTCTTCATCCACCCCCTTCCCCTCCTCCCACTTTGTTTCTCTTGTCACTCTGTGTCAACTCCACGACACCCTGGATTTAATCCTAAATGAGCGAAACAGAAGTGCATCACCCAAATTTATTGTTTTATAGAGAGGCATTTTCATTTTCATTGTTTTTGATGGATGAAATATGTATGAAGAGTGTTTTTCAGGAGAACACAGGAACATTTTTGGGCTGCATGTGGCAGGATAAGTTTGAGACAGAAGTTGCCACATTTAAGTCTGGAAAAGTGCCTCAAGTGGAAGCTGTTTAACTGCTGTCACTGGCTGGCTGAACAGACAGCAGGGAGTCAAAGTGGGTGACGGGCCACTGTTTGGCCAGAGTGGACTCTTATATGACAGTAATGTAGTTTGAGTGTTAGCTGCTCGAGGGCTGGAGAGAAACTCGTTCCCCTCCCACAGTTTCAGCTGGCATCTGTCCCCTTTATACGCCTCACCCACAGTCACCACCCTTCACTCCGCGCTCACTCTCGCCCACCCCCAAAAGCTTCACCCTGCCGAGAGCGCAGGAACTCAGGTCATTACAGCAAACCGTCAAGGCTAACTGTCACACGGCCCAGAATGCTGGCGTCACTGTCCTCATGTCCTGACGAGCCACGCTTGTTCCTGGTACAAACATAGCATCCATCTTCTCACCCACCAATCCGACACACTGAGCACCAGTGTGAGAGAAGTCAACTTATTTACCTAGTGAACGGGCACAGGGACAGGCAAAAACAGCGAACAGAAGGTTCGGCTTTCCCCCAAAGAAAACTAAACAGGTATACTACCTCCACTTGTCTTTTGTTTTTCACACACAATAGTTTAGATCCTGTTGTATAAAATCTATACAAATCTTTTTATTCTTAAATTCTATCATTAGCAGGACACATTTGCATGAACTTGCCAACAAGCTATTGAGACTGCAGGTTGCTCCTCCACAAACCAAGCCTGCTTATTTTATAATAACTTACCACTGTGGTTGTTTGGTTCATTTCAGAGAAAAGAGTTTGCTCAGGCTGCAGTATCAAATAAACTTACTTTCACACAGACGTGAAGGTTCAAATTCCTCAGTGAGTGTCTCATAATTCAGAACCATGGACAGCACCCGAGCGAGTAAATAGCAAAGACTGTATACTGTTTCTGAAAAGGTAAAAGTGAAGCCAATTGGGTGTTTCCACCGTCGCCATCTCAGGCATGTCACATATGTTGTCCTTACTGGAAAATAGAAAAAGAGGAAGAGAGGCCTCAGGGCAAATGATTGACAGCCAACATACTCTGAGCTAAGAGCTAATCGAGCTAACCCGGAGCTAACAAAATAGGCTAAAGGCTAAAGAAATAGTGCATTTGGACCCGCTGTTAGCTGGCTAAAAACCGCCGTTGTGCTACTCTGCTACAGGCTGAAGCCTTTCCAGGAGCAAGCAGGGAGCTGCCCACTAGCCACCACCCAATAGAGCAGCCGGTCTTTCCTTCAACAGACCACCCCTAATTATATATAAAACATCCCCCTCACAGTTACATAAGAAACTTACTATTAAACCTAAATTTTTTAACCAGGCTGAACATTTTTTCTCTGAGGTTAGCCTTTTTAACATGGGAGTCTACGGGGCTTGACTTCCTTTAGCAGCAAGCCCCTGGTGGATGAGGGGTGAACTGCAATTTTACAGACTTCCAGGTTGGCTTCACTTTTCTGGCTGGAGGTTGCCACTTGTTTAAAACCTAACTTATCATCATAAAAAGCATTAAAAAGCTTTTTTTCTGAAACCAACCATTTACTACTACTACATTTCTGGAAAAGATAACCATTACTAAAATAATAAAGGTATTTAAATGCAAAGGTAAACTTTGTGGTATGACAGAGTAGGAAATCTAAGACAAAGGATACATGACATTAAAAAAACTCCTCCAGCACAAATACCCAAATGTCAAACTCTGGTCCTTGCATGTTTTAGATGTTTTCCTGCTTCAATGCGTAAATGAATATTTTGAAAGTGTTTATTTAATTCAAAATATATTAAATTTTTTCTAGAATTAAATGGAATATATAAAAGAAACAAAAAGCAGTTTGTGTCATCCCTCCCTCCCACTCTGAATAAATCTGAGGCATCGTCAGCTGTTGATCGGACAAAGCAAAAAATAAATGAAATAAAACAAACTGCAGGGAAATAATGCCTGACAGCCTGAAACAGGAAGAAAAGTGTTGTTTTATTACTGGAGGGGTAATAACAGCGCAGATAGCATCTATCAGCGGGGTGCTGAGGAGAGGCAGAAGATAAACTGTGGAGCACCTGAGCACAGATGATGCTTGACACTTCAGAGGGAAAAGAGGCGAGGACCGCTGACAGAGTTGGTGACGTGCCCCCCCATCACAGTAGCAGCAGATGCACCAAGGGGAGACCAGAAAATATCAAATGCACACTAAATTGAAGCAAACCTGTTGGTGTGTGTACAGTGTGTGTGTGTGTGTTTGTACGGACCGATATGGAGCCTGCAGCGCAGAAACACTGCTGCTACAAATGTAAAATGCTTCTGACATTAATGGAGTGTTTTCTGAATTTTACAGAGAGAATGTGTTACTGGGCTTTGTAATGTACCGAATGCACACTGTTCTGTGTGTGGGTGTGTGTGGGCGTGTGCGGGTGTGTGCGTGTGTGCTCCCTTGGGCCCTCTCTCTGGGTGAGTCAGTCTAGTTGCTGTAATCACTCTGCTCACCACCCTCCACTCCAAACCTGATTTGGCCAGATTGTTTCGTTTTCTGTTTCCTCCTGCCCCCTTCACCCCCCCCCCCCCCCCCCCCCATCTCTCCTTCCATCTTTTATTTTTACCCTCCATCTTCTTTCCTCATCTTATTTTCCATCTTCTCCTCCCGTCAAACACTCTCTCTGGAACCCTCCTGCTTTCTTTTTTACCCCCTCCCACCATCTTTACCCCTCTTTTCTTCCTTCCTCTCCGTGGTAATAGCAGCTGATTGATGGAGTTTGCTTTGCTTTAATTACACTGCAGGTGAGTGGCCAGGCCTGTTCATGCCAGTGAAGCAGAAAACTCAACTTGGTTAGGTTAGAAATTGGATTTCCCAAAGTGAAAACTCTGTGTAGGGGAAAGGTCCTCAGACTACTGTATTTTATTACAGTTGGGTTGCTTCTTGGTGCTCCCTGACTCTTTTCTTGTTCATCTTACAAGCTCATTTGACAAATACTGCACACTAAAGTTTCTACACAACCGAAAATCTATGAATTCTGAGATTTCGAGTATTACTTTTTCCCCATTATCTTCGTATTATTTTTTGTATCAACTGGGATGTTAAATATTTGCCATTTATTTTTTACCGATATCCAATATGCCGATATTGTCCAACTCTTAATTTCCAATATCTACTATCAACTGATACCAATCTATGCAGACAACTGTAAGGTTGTATATTCTAATCCAAGGACAACATGAAAAAAAAAATAGCTTTGAAGGTTGACAATTGAAAACTTTTATTTAAAGCTATATATACAGTATATGAAAAAAAAAAAAAAACCTCCACGAGTCATTCGGAAGGATTCAGAATGAAAGTAAAACATTTCCTAAAAAAATTATATTTAGCCTGAAAATAAGTATAAAATAAATTTTAACGGGTTTGACAATGGCATTATGTTTACATCTACAAGCCAATACATGCCGCCATTGCGGGCTGCCAAATGCGATCTATGTGTGGCAACAGTATGTTGTTATCCGTCTCTGAAGAGGAGTGACCTGAGAAGAGCAAAAAATTGAGCAAATTTAGATAAGGATTACACTAGATGGACCCACATAAATGTTTTCCACGGCATCAAAATGCGGAAATGGCGACTTTCCTCCTGGATCGATAAGCTAGCTTGTTTGCTAATGTGGCTAACGTTTGCTGTCAGTTATAAACTCCTCTGCATTACTTGTTGGACATGTTGCAGGCTGCTGGTTACTGCCGTAGCAGCAGTGAGCCTGGCAACCAAACGGCTGGAGTTGTTTTCTGCCGTTGCAACTACCTAGACACACGTGATGTACGCTGTCCGTATTCCATATTCAACCTGTAACTTAGCCAGAGGAGTTCATTTTGGACTTCTTGCTGCCATATATCAGATACTAGCAGGTATTTGCTAACATGTGGCTTATTATCAAGTTTCTGACAACTTAGTTACTTACCTAACAACTTAAAACCAGATATAAGCAGCTTAAAAGCAAGTCTTTCTGTAGCAGCAGCAGCTGCACCGTACAGTAGTCACATGACTCAAAAGGAATGCTGGGAAATGAAGTTCTTCCACAATAACAGGGACTTTTCTACATGCTGGACTGGTGCTAATGGAAGAAATGGCCTACTCGTGACATTTCGTCATGGAACAAGATCTTGCGATATTTAATCAGTAAAAACATCGGTCCAAAAAACCTAATATCGATATTTTTGTATATCACAATTCAATGCTGAAATCGGCCAGTAATACCCGTAATACCCAATACCTTTGGTATCAATATTTTCACCATTTTATTTTTTTGTTTTTTAAGCTCACTGTGAGCAACAGTGAGGATGATGTGTTTGCACAGCTGTTATGTAAATGAAACAATACTCTTAAAAGTCTCTTTTTTTCTCTCTATTTATGCTCAGAAATTAGAAATACAAATAACGAAAGGAGTAGCTGTGCCTTTTATTGCCAGAGGTGCAAATAGAAAATCTTATTGAACTCATACAGTATAAGCTCACTTGTTTATTCGCCTGGTTCAAAATTTTCATGTAATTCTCATTTAAATGGTCATTAAATCAAAATTAAGGTGGAGTGCGTGGGACGTCAGTGGTCTGAAACTGAAGTTATGGATGAATTATTGATTAGCAGCTTTATGTGTTACAGCTGATTGTTTAATTACATGTCAGCCGATGTGCTTTTAGATAACTGCAAACATCTTCACACATGAGAGAATATATATATATATATACATATATATATATATATATATATATATATATATATATATATATATATATATATATATATATATATATATATATATATATATATATATATATATATATATATATATATATATATAACTGTATAAAGTATATATATATATATAATTTTATTTTTTCAAGAAAACATATACTGGTTTAAAGAAAAAGAAATCTGGTCAATGCTTGTGTGTGATTTTGTTTCATACAGTGAGTTGTACACTGCATGGTCAGTGTACCCTGAATGACTGAGTGCTCTCTGCCTTGTCAAGCTGAATATTTTGGCAAAAAAGCAAAATGTTTCTTTTTAAAAACATTTAAATAATGATATATTCCCTGGAAACTCATGCATATATATTTTTTTTTTATCTGCATGATATTTAATAGTTAGCCATTTACATCCCATGCTGTAAGATGTGACAATATCTGTATTCTTAAAAATAACTTAAAAGAGGACATATTCTGCTCTTTTCAAACACCAGATTATCACTCTCTGGGTGTCTGCTGGTAGTTTTACATGAATCACAGTTTAAAAATATTTTCCTCTCTGGCTCTTGTGGAGCCATGCAGCTCATCTGCTGCCTCGCTAAGCCTTTTCACTTACTGTTCCTTTATGAAAGCTCTGTGAGCCTTTGAGAAAATCTTCCTTATTTTCCCAGTCCTATGTACTGGATGAAATCAATAATATCAGCATAAGAATATTTAGCGTTTACATATGTCACAGTACTGTGTGTCTGATGGATTTACATTATGATAATTATACCTGCTTATTGTGTGGTTTACTGTACGACCCATGTAATTACTAAGTAAATTAGAGGGCTATAGAGTGACCTGCAGCAGATGATCATCTGATTTACCAATTCAGCATAAATGTGGCAGAAAACAAGGAGAGATGAGAAAGGAAAACTCCAACAATGGAGAGACGTTACTACTGTATAAAGGCTTGCTCTGAGCAGTGACCGAAAGAATAGAATCACAAATGGCTGAAATGAACCTCCTCCCAAGACTGGCTGACCTCCGCCTTCGGTGAGACGCTGTCACTGAGAGAAGAGTCACTGCAACTCTGAATAAGAAATAAATAAATGAAAAGCCAGCTGAGGAGCTTTGAGCATCTGGTCAGGATACCTTCTGGACTTCTCCCAGAGGAGTTGTTTCAGGCATGTTTCACCAGAGGGAAGCCTCGGAGCAGACCCAGGACTTGCTGAAAGATTACATCCCTCGCCCGTCTTGGGAACGCCTCGGGATCCCTCTGGAAAATCTGAGGAAGGTAGCTGGGGAGAAGGAGGTCTGGGGGTCTCTGCTCGGACCACAGCATGTTTTCAGAGTTGAATCCTGACTCCTTGGCTAAAACCTTTGCCTTTTGAAGTTTTTGATGTATTTAACATTAAAATTCAACACAGCAACATCATTTAAATGACAGAAAACACATTCAGCATAATGAATTACCTTTGAAAAAACATACTCCTGACATTTACAAGAGGCTTTTAATTTAAAACAGCTGGTTTGCATTAGCGAGTGTTTCTAGTACCCTTAATATAACATATGCAAGGTTGCAATATATTCCTTGACCCCAATGATCAATGACCTCTCATGATAGCGTTGACAGCTCCAGTCTAAGTGCTAACAATAACTAACAAGTGTGAACCCAAGATTTTGGAGCTATAAATTAGCATCCTGCGCTCAAATAATGCAAATGCCTAAGAGAGAGAGAGAGAGAGAGAGAGAGAGAGATTTAAAGGAGCCCTATCATGAAAAATGGACTTTTAAGAGCTTTTCAGCATGTCAGTGTGTTATTTCCTCATCAAGAAATGATTTAAATCGTTATTTTTCTTCATTCATGCATATTTGAGTAATCTACATGAATATTTAAACCAAGCGCTACCTCCCTGCAAACGGCTGACTACCCACCCCGTTACGTATGAACGTGGCACCAATCACGAAAGTCCAAATGCGCACGCTCAGTATCGTAGCAAGACGCCCTGTGTTGAACAGAAACTCAGAGAATCCTATACACACTCTCTGAGGAAGAAACTAACACCTGCAGGAAGATTTCCTCAGAGACAAGCAGCCATCAGCTAACAGACGTTTGCTCCAGAGTTCAGGATAATTTTCTTCCCTTTTTTTTTCTTTTTTTAAGCTCTAGAGGACAGCAAGTTGGGGGAAATGCAGTTACGTTCAGCGTGGTTCTGTTCAGCGTGGGAGTTTATTTGTTGTACTGATGAATCGACTTGCCAGAAGTGGTTGGATTATAACTTCAGGAGCAGGAAAAAAAAACTCAACTTCGTGTGTGAACTTCACTCCTGACAACTTCATGAATCTCGGGCAGTAAAGTGTTTTTTTTCTCTGGGATTATTTCTGAAACATGACGCAGTTCCTACTATAAAAACGCGCATGGACAGACAACAACACTGGTGAGTCAACACATCTCTCAGCTCAATGCTAACTGTTAGGCTATGATTTGTTCGCTAATTTACTTACTTGTCAGGGGTCTCTGTGGTACTTCTGTGGTACTGCATGTACTTCAAACTCCATATCAGACTCTGGGTCGAGCGCAAACAGCTCCATAACAGGCTGCTCCGTTTGATCCCGTCGATCGGAGTCCGATTATCCATCAATGTTTACAAGATCCATGCGAGTGCTGCTTAGCTCAGCGCTAACTGTTAGCCTATGATTTGTTCAGCAAATTACTTACTTGTCAGGAGTCTCTGTGGTACTTCTGTGGTACTGCGTATACTTCAAACTCCATATCAGACTCTGGGTCGAGCGCATGCAGCTCCATAACAGGCTGGTCTGTTTTATCCCGTCGATCGGAGTAATTATCCATCAATGTTTACTACTAACATTCACACGAGAGCTACGGTGCCGGTGCTACAGATAATTCTGTGACCCTTCAGAATAAGTGTCTCTTCCGGGGCGACGTCATGAAATGGGCGTAAAAACATGCTGCAATTGGTCGAGAGCTCCGCGGTTCAGTACAGTCAGCCATCTTGCTTCCGTGTTGGAAATTAGATGCATCGAAAAACTAATATTTAACACCAAATTAGTTTCTATAGTAACGATGGGAACATATCTAGCTTATAAATGCCTATATTTGATTTTTGGAACATTTGAAAAGCATGATACAGCTCCTTTGAATTAAAGTCTGACATTTTCTTTCATTTAGAGCTAAAGAGGAGAAATCTTGAAACAGTTTAAATGAATGAAAAACATCTTGAACTGTGGTGGCCTGCACTTTTATCTGTATGAAAACCTGTGCACTACTGATTGTTTCTTGCTCCTCTAGTCATCCTCCCTCCCACCCTACAAGACACATGGAGCACTTTGTAAACAATTTCCTGCCTTGTGTAGCTCAGAGCTGCAGCATGTCAGCGCCATGGACGGAGCCAGCGGCTGGGAGTCTTCCTCTTTTAAATGAACTGTGTGCAACTAACCCTTAAACCTGATCACGTCCCCGGGAGTGAAAGCATGCATGCACCAAGCTCATCCCACGAGGTGGAAATATATGGCTGGAAGTTGATATCAGAGTACTTCTGAAAGCACTAACATTCACTGACATGCTTCCACGCCACTGGTTATGCTTTGCCATAATGAACCAATATAGTTGACGTTCACACTGCATGAGCAGTGAACGGCTTGATTTACTTGAAGCCAATAATTGCAAAATAATCAGCTCATAGTATATGCATTGCTCATTTGCATTTGTGGCATTCAAATTAGTAATATAACAAACCGTTACTGGGCTCAGTCTCATTATTTTTTATTATTAATGGAATTATTTAAGCAAAAAGACTTAATTTACATTAGAAGCAACAGGAGAATAAGGAGAGGAGGCAACTCCAACAGGAGGTGAAGAGAGGGAGGCTTGTAGAGCTGTGAAAATGGAGACGTGATGGTTCACTTTGTAGAGATGATTTCTGAGCCCCAACAGAATCTGCTTGGGGCTCATCAAACTGATATAGTCATTTCATCAAACAGCATTCACATCTTGGTTGTTCCACTTCTTTATTTCAACCATTGTGACCTACAAATGATTCTCTTTTATAATAATCTCCTCTTTTCTTTCCCATATCCTTTCAGCTGGTATTTCATGTCAGTTGTCCTTGATCCTTATAAATGTGTACATTACACAAAAAGTAGTAAAAATAAACACTGCTAAGAATGAAGTAAGTAAGTACATTTTGTGAATATTTGAGGTGGATGTAATAAACTGTGTATATTTTTAATGCTTGCCTGCAGATCATGATGCAGTCGAGCAGTGTATGCAATCATAAAGGGATACTGTGTAACTTTTGACCAGAATATTAGCCAAATATTCTAACATATTTGAATATTATCATTAATGTAAGTAATGAGAAATTATTTTTGGGGTCAATATAAAGCATTTGACAGTGCTCTGAGGGAGCTGCCATCATTAAAATCTGGACATTGCAACTTTGCAGAAGTGGACCTGGAGGGATCTTCTGCTTTATTTTACAGTAAGCGTCAATGACTTCAAATCAGCTGATCAAAGTGATCTGTATACACGATTCAAAAACACGGATAGAGACTGTCAAATTTTGCGACAGCTTTTGGGAAGTTACAGGTTTAGTGCCCATAGTGGCCAAATGTTACACCCTAACCCTTTAAACACTTGATTTAAAGGAGCCGTATCATGAAAAATGGACTTTTAAGAGTTTTTCAGCATGTTACCGTGTTATTTCCTCATTAAAATCTTAATTTAAGTAGTTTTTTCTTCATTCGTGCATATTTGAGTAATATATATGAATATTCAGGCCAAGCTTTAGCTCCTTTAAAACGAATGACTGACCATCGCTGTACGTTGTCAGGTGGCACCAAACATCAAGCGACAAATACACAGGCATAGCATCATATCAAGACGCCCTCTTTGTTCAAGAGAAACTCGAGGAGAATCCTAACCTATCCACACTCTGAGGACGGCAAGTTGGAAAAAATATGCTTGTGTTCAGCGTGGGAGTTTATTCGTTGTACTGGACAATGAATCCACTTTCCAGAAGTGGTTAGATTTTATATTCAGGGGCAGAAAAAAAAAATTCAACTTTTGTGTGAACTTCACTTCTGACAACTTCATGAATCTCAGGCAGTAAAATGTTTTTCCTCGTGGATTACTTCTGAAACCTGATGCAGTTCCCACCACAAACACCTCACGGACAGAGAAACACGGTGAGTGAAAACATCTCCCAGCTCAATGCTAACCGTTAGCCTATGATTTGTTTCCTAATTTACTTGTCAGGGTTTCTGTGCTACTGCATGTACTTGAAACTCCATATCAGACTTTACTTGGATCGAGCGCATACAGCTCCATAACAGGCTGGTCCATTTATTTCGTTGATCGGAGATCATCCATCAATTTTTACAGCTATAAATGTGAGTTACGTCGGTGCTGTAACCAAATCTGTTACCCTT
The DNA here is from genome assembly GCA_023101725.1 of Atherinomorus stipes. NCBI lineage: Eukaryota > Metazoa > Chordata > Actinopteri > Atheriniformes > Atherinidae > Atherinomorus > Atherinomorus stipes. Next base: position 366,303 of record JALJCO010007983.1, on the reverse strand, counting down.
CAGAATCTGTGTCTGTTCTGGGGACACGTCATGAAATGGGCACAAGCAGTCTTGGAAATGAGACACTTAAAAAAAAACCTAATATTTAACACCAAATTAGTTTCTATAGTGGCGAGGGAACATTTTAGCCGATATATGCCTGTAGATGACTTTTGGAATGATACACCTCCTTTAAATCTAATATACATTAGATTAATATAAGCAAAATTATTAGTGGGAAATCTAAACCTCCTCTGAGCAAAAAGTCGCAATGTTCTTTTTTGTTTAAAAGAACCTTAAATTTGTCACAGTTTAAATAGAACAGAACATTAAATAAGAATAAAACTTAAATTCTTAAATTAAAAACATTCTTGGACTACTTATGTTTTAATTTTGAACTTTTTAAAAATTTTCAGTTATTTAGTTGTACTGTATATTATCTTGTTTTAGACTGTTCTTTTATATTTTAACTGTTCCTCTATCTTTTGACAGCATCTTTGAGTTTAAAGCGCTATACAAATAAAATGTATTATTATAATTATAATAAAAATAATAATTATTATTATTAAATTCATGGAAAAATTGTGATTTTTTCCTTTTCTTTTCTTTTCTTTTCTTTCCTTCTATTCTCTTTTTTTTTCTTGACTTTGCTTGTGATGCCAGAGTGAAATATAATCAGGATACTTGCTGATGTGTTCAAGTGTAAAGAGAAGCTCAAAAGAGAGGAAGGGAAAGATGAAAATAATAGGAGAATGAGGACTCTGTGTCTGCTTATGGGAGTAGCAGGATATTATGCATTCAACGAGATTTAACATCTCTCCAGCATCCGGCTTCTTTCCACTATACGAGCCACTAAATCTGCTCTCTGCCTTCTCTCTTTTTCTACACAATCCAGCCCCTGTGAGGTGGACTGCTGTCTTTTCATTCTTATTCTCTTCCAATCTGCTGCTCGCCAGTCTCTCTCTATACTTTTAAGTCAGCCTGGCTTCTGTATCTTCAGTAATCATTAGCATAATGAAGTATTACAGGAACTCAAGAAACCTAGACACCTCCATGGTCTAGCTGTTATGCGTCTGTATGAATTCCCTTCACAATAGTATCCAATACATAAGCGCTGGACACTGAAAAACTACAACACACAAGTTTAGAAATAAAGAAAGGTCAAAAGAATCTCACTAAAAGAATCAGATTAAGTAAAATGTATTTAATAATAAACATACAAACATTGGGGTAATTGTTTATACACTTAACTCACAGAAAAGATGTACTCAACTTGCATTTTCATCCTTCTTGCACAAAAACAGCTTATTTAAAACAATGAAGAATTTTTTAGATAGCTTTAATCTTTCCAATCAAAATGGTTTGAACATCAAACAAACTGCCGTCATGATTTTCTGATCACAATATTATCTGTTCATATAGTCCAGAAATGGCTTTTAAAGTTGCACTTAAGGCAGTTATCAACTGACTTTTCACACCTCCAGTCTCCCTTAAATAGTCTTTAAATAATTTTTTTTAAATTTATCGTGGAAAAGAAAAAGCTCCTTCTGGCTTTTCAATCCCACAACATTCTCTCACATGAGAACATGTGAGATTTTGACTGACAGGTTTCAAACCTTCTACCAGAAGGTTTGAAACCTGTTTATTTTTATAAAATTTGTATTTACTGCCGTAAATCTAGCTGACATTCTCAAATACAATAAAGTGAGCGGTCACTCACCAGCTGACACTCACAGTTGAAATTCAGTTGCACAAAAACTCCAGTTATTAAGGTAAGGCTTCCACAAAGGGGGGAAAAGGTGGTACAGCAGGGTGGTCACCATGTCAGATTAAACCATCGCAGTGGCATAAATTATTGCTGTGTTTTAGTTGGGAGACTGGCAACAATACTAATATCACCAGTATCACCAGTATCACCACGACCAGTAATTGATCAAGACCTTGCCTGAGTTCATGACCCACGGCTGCATCACAACAAACTGTCAATCATTGATACTGTAGGCGTGTGTGGATGGCGCTCCTTTCCTCAGACAGATAAAAAGAAAAAATAATTGTAGAGCCATTTACAAACATTCACGTCACAGAACAACGAACCGGGAGATTTAATACAAAATACAGGGTTTATACAGTTAGCGTCTTAGCTGTTAGCTGGTCTGCCTACTGTTATTTCAACATAAGGCTACACAAGCAGCGAGACTTACCAATTACACTGCAGGTGAGTCTGGGACAGCTGGAATTCCAAACGCTGGGTTGAGGCGGCAGAGAGAGAAGCAGGATTAATGTTGTCGAATGTAAATTTAATCCACTCGTCTCTGGTACATTAGCCTGCAGATGCAGGGACACTGAAAACACTGTGTTGACAGTGCAGTTGACATGGAAGTGACGTTAAACATCGTTCACAAAGGTCTTCAGTGACGGCGCGCCACAGCAGCTAGGCATGTGATTTCAAGTGGTGGAACAGGAGCGGAGGCAAATAGCATAGCATAGCATAGCATAGCATAGCATAGCCTCCTTTGGTTACGTAAAAAACGAACCAGAAACAAATCGCATGCTGTGGAGAGCGCACGCTTGTGGGCTATTCTGGTTTGAACAAAGAACCCAAATGAAAAAACTCAGCCACTTTCAAACTCCAGATTTTCATTTTTAAATGAGGTCAGTCAGTCAGTCATTTTCTGTACCGCTTATCCAGTTCAGGGTCGCAGGGGATGCTGGAGCCTATCCCAGCTATTAACAGGCGAGAGGCGGGGTACACCCCAGACAGGTCGCCAGTCTGTCGCTTTTAAATGAGGTCCAACACCAAATTACATGTTTTAATAACAAGGATAGATGCAATTTCTGGGTGATGACTCCTTTAAAAGCAGGGTGGATGATGTTTTCCAGGAGCATTTTTTACTATATTGCTTAAAGTCTTATTCACTCCCTGAATGCAGCCAATTAATTAAATGTTCTGACACAAAAATTTAAGAAAAATAATCAGCTGTGGAACGTGCAGCACTGGAAAAACCCCTTCCAATGAAATGCATTTCATTGGATGGAGTTTTGAACGGTCCGTGCTGATGGATTGAATGATTTTCATGTCCATCAAACTCGACTGCTCTCTGTCACGCACCAACTGTCCTCGCGTGTGTGCGCGCGCGCTCGCAGCTCGCCGCGAGCTTCTTGGTGCAGACGAACCAAAAGAACATGGCTGCTCGCTGCTCTTATCTATGCCGCTGTTTGCTCTTAAAAAGAAAAAAACGGATGTGGATTAAGTCATGGAGGTGTTGGTGTTTGCAGTGAGGATGTTTTACGCCGCAGAAGAAGTTGGAGGTGAGATAATTATCACTTTTAGAAACATGGTTCCTCTGCTGTTTACTTGGAAGCTAACAAGCTAGCCACTTGGCTGTTCTTGGTTATCTTCGCCGATAAGAGCGCACACGACGCGTTCCTGTGTCCTGGAGGCGTGTTTTCGGGGGGTGTATATTTTTTCAAATGTAGCTTGTTCGAACTGTTTTCCAAGCTCTCCTACCCTGCCTTTGAAGACCCACAACGTAACTTTTAGCGATTTTATCAATGACGTGCCCCCTACTGACGGCTAAACTAGCATCCATCTTGCATCCTACCTGTATTGTGAACTAACTACAGCCGGTAAAAGACAGTTTTATCTTGACTCTTGTTCTGTCCCTCCCTCTCTTTCTTTTCCTCTCTTCCTCCGGTAATGTTTCTTTGCAAAATCTGCAAAGATGCATGTTCAAAAAACCCGCTGTGTTTAAATCTGGTTCATTTCCATTTGCGAATACGTGATGCTGTACGCAACTAATAATCAGCTACAGCATCACGGTCACGTGCCGGATGGAAACGTTACATAGTGCTGTTTTTGGCCTTGGGACGCTGCTGGGCAGTGACGGCTCAGGTAATGAATGTTGGTGTGCCATTTTTTTAAGGTGGAAAAATTATGTTGTGGCTCTTTAAAAGAAAAGAAAAAACAAGGTAGCAAGATTAGTATAAAAATTTAAAGAGAATGAAACCTCATCATAGACTGTGGACACCTCCACTTAATGCCCTCAATCCTCAGCCAGAGGAGTAAAATACCAGCTTTAAAGTCTGGAATATGCAGCATATACAAAAAGAAACAAATGTCTACAAGTGATTTCATTTTCCAATACCTCGGCATTGTGGTCTGCCTGCAGATTCTAAAAGTATTGATGTGTTGTGCACAAATCTATATCAACTAAAAACCCTTATCTCTTTAAAACTTCTATCACCAAATAAGCTGAAACGCAACAGAACAAAGACATTTTCTAAACTAGACTATTATAGCTTCTTTGTTGAGGCATTGCCTGTTTTTTACATCATTCATATTCAATCTATAAAGACAGCAATCTCTTATGTGTTTGACTCATTCGGAGCTATTACAACAAAATTAGTGGTACACAACATACTGCAGTACTTTTAGGTTAACATTTGAAAGGTTTGAAACCTCCCTGTTTTAAACCCATTAATACAACATTTTAACAATAGAAATTATTTAATACATCTCTTCTCTATCAAATTTATTGATAAATAAGCTTGTTTTCTTTGTTCTGCTCCTTATCCTTCATGCCAGCTCGATCGTCATTAGTAATGTTCTGTTTTTTTAATAAGAAGGTGCTTACCAACATCTAACAGTTTACTAACAGAGCTTAATAAACCTCGGCTGTTGTTCAGAGGCAGCCTTGGATCATCACTGTGGACTTCGGGGATTGGGCAGAAATAACAGACCACGGTCAAACAGCGAGTATTTGGCTGGTTTCAAAGCTTCTTCTAAACAAACAGTACAGAACGTATGTGAGCTTGGGGGCCTTTTAAGACTTCATTTGGCAGATTTCCTGCACCAGAAGCTTTTCCAAATTTGTGAACTCTCAAGATCCAACACTACTTACTCAGCCCAGTCTCACCAAGAAATGTGTTATGCTAAAAATGAAGCTCTGGCAAAGATTCAGTGAAGAAATTCTGATCCATCTCGGCCTCTTTCTTTCTTCCCACTTGTGCATTTCCCTGGCTACCTTGCTATTCCCTTTTATCTCATACTGTCAAACCTTCCAAATTAATTATGATGTCATCGCTCTGGACTAGTGGTCTTCCATCTTCCTCTCTCACCCCACCAATCAGTTTGTTTTCCACTCTTTTTAAATCTCACTTCTGCTTTCTTTCTTCTTCCAAACTCATCATGCATATCACTTTCTTCACTATCTCCCTTTTCCAGTTGCACCGACTGTAGCATCAATGGAAGTCGACTTCCTCCAAATCCACCACTAGCATCTACGAAGGCTCCTTTCCTATCATCTTCCATTCAGCATTCTGCAGAACACCAAACTTCACCCTAATTATTGTACACCAATAAATTTGTGCCAACCTTATGTGATCCCGCCTATAATGACGTGCATTAATTTCAACAGTGTCAGAAACCTCGAGGTTGTTTTACAAAGGGCATCGTGAAAGTCACATGACAAAATACCAAAATACACATGTCGTCTGACCTAAAATATCTTATTTTAAGTCCTCATTATACCGTTCTGGGGGGGGGGGGGGGGGGGATAGAAGTGGGAGAAAAGCAGAAAAGTGAGACTGTGACAAATATTGTTCAGGATTTGTCTAAAACCATCAATGTCTTTCACGGGAAACTGCAGGATAACTCCATTTATGCAACTAAATTGACTGTGTGCAATGTGCGTATATTGCCATACAGCACGACATTGCAGTAAAATAAGTGCAGAATGTGGTTATATGTTTAACATACATGTCATTACATACAGTAAACTACGTCTCCCTTCAGAAAAAAGGAAATTCAAATCAAATCAAATCAAATCAAATTTTATTTATAAAGTGCTTTTCATGCCAAAGGCAACAAAGTGCTTAACATTATAAAAATAAAAAATGAATGCATATTAAAATAAAACAAGCCTTCAGCTTTCCACCCAAGTACTGTATAAAACACCGAGCATACACAGCAACACACACGCATATATGCCCCCCCCCCCCCCCCCCCCCCCATTCTAGTCATGAACCCTAACCCGTAAGTGACTGTAAACACTAATAGCAACAAACACCTGGCTAGATACTGCTGAGAGGAAAAAAATCTTAATCATCTTCATTACTGTGTGAAACATAGTCATGGTACAATTTTGGGGACTTTTGTCAGAAAAACAGCAACATTTTGTTATGTGGACCAAGCAGAACTTAAATGCTTCATAAGGAAAGATGATTCATGAGGAATGATGGGGACCTACTGTGGTGTGGGGGTGGAAATAAGAGTGCACGGGAGTGTTCTTAAATTCCGATGTTTCATGTGGTAAAGGTTTATGGTTTTTGTTGTTGTCTCTTTTGTAAAGACAGGAGTGCACGTATCCAGTCCTCAAGAGCTACAATCCTGCAACCTTTAGAGCACCCCTTGTCCAACACACCTGAATCAAATGGCTGAATTCTGTCATGTGCCTGTCATTCAGCTCTGCAGAGGCATGGTAACGAGCCATTCATCTGATTCAGGTGTGTTGGAGAAAGGGTGCTCTAAAAGTTGCAGGATTGTAGCTCTTTAGGACGAGATATGCATCCCTTTTTTAAAAATTATTTTATTCCACAAAAGATGCAGGTGTACATTACCAGATTATGGTATACTGTACATCTATTCAGACCTTCTCTCATATACAGTCGTCCCTAAAATTATTCATACCCCAATTCAATAAGTAAAAAAAAATCAGTTGTTGGTGAAATAAGTTGAAATTGACAAAAATGATTATAAATGATAAATTCTATAAAAAAATAATGATTTTAAAATGTGGTCCCAAAGAAATATTTAAAAACAAACACACAAAAAATAAAACAAGTAAACAAGCATGATGGGGCTCCGAAGCAAATATTTTGTTGAGCAACACTTTGAGGAAATGACTCCAATCAGGTGTTTTCTGTAATGTTCGGAAAGACTTCCACACCTGTTTTGGTCCACTGTTCATTGCAGGTGCTCTGTGTCTTGGATATTTTTGCTCATTTGTTTTTTCTTGTTGTTGTTTCCATTCACAATTCAAAACTAATATTTTGTTTCACTAAATCATAATTTTGTAAATTTTTATTTATTGTTAGTTTCTTTAATTTCTTGTTATTTGAATTACTATTAGTAATTCAGCATTTTCTTTAATTAAGGGGTATGAAAAAAATTGGAAGACGGCTGTATAAACACTCAAACATTTATAAAAAAAGAAAGAAATCATATATATACACATATATATCCATACACATACACATATCAACATTTATCAGCACATATACATACATACACACACACATACTGTATAAAGATCTAAAAACAAAAACCCCATCAACACAAGAGATATAAACTGAACCCAATTCTACTAATTTTACACCATTTAATCTTCTTATGAATAGTAACTAGGGCAGTAACTAAAGTGAAGGAAAAAAACAAAAGTAGGAAAATGAAAAAGAGAGAGGGGATTTTTTTTTTTAATTAAAAAGAAATAGCCATTCTGCAAAACATGGTGTATAGATGTGAGTGTGGGGTCCTGTCACTATGCCTCTGATTGATAATGCACTCTGGCTGCTTGGCCACAGGGATATCACTTTGGCTTAGTGGTTTTCGCACTGGGGGTTGGGACCCCCCATGTGGGTCCCATGATAATTTCATTGGGTTGAAAGATCATTGAAAAGAATAAACAATAGAAGCTACATTTATAAAATAAATTTAGGGTGTTTTGGGCTATGAAAATTAACATATTATTGCAATACGATCAATTTATGAAATCAACGCATTCATTTCTGAATTATTGCATAACTAACTATGTTATTACTAATACTGCCTTAAAAGTCTGAATTTGGCATTATCCCAGCGAGAGAAGCTGATCTTGATTTGATTTTGGTGATTAAAGTAACTTTCCACAAGCTGAGACAGAGGTAACACACCTCTCTCTCGGCTTTTGTGCTGTTTAAAATACTGTAGATGGTGAGTGGGGTTTTCTGGACTTTGGGAGAGGGGGGGGGTTATGAAGTCAGAACTTTGCTTTTGCTGCTCAGGGGCCAATAGTGGATTGATAGTTGTTAAACCTCGACAGTTCTTCTTCTCCCACTGGTACTTACGTGCTCCACCACCATTACCCAAATCTTGCAGCATGCAGGGAAGCTCTTCCCTCCTGATTGCTGTCATCAGCGCTGAATGATCATCGACTTCTCCCTTGCTGGATTCACACACCAGCCATATCTGGATCTAATCATAACTTTCTATTAAGTTGTGAAGGCTGACTGTGTCGTGTTCCAGTTCCATATTATCAGCCTTCGCCCACATTCATTATTTTCTGTGAGAATCTGATGATAGTGGACATGTTTGGGCATAGAATCTCATTGGCTCCACCCTTGCTGTTTACACCTTTCCAACTTGATTAGAAATTATGTGAAAAAGAGCAACTTGTGTAAGTGATTTCACACCATCTTGGCTTGTGACAGCGATAAATAAAGATGATGTGGTAAACAGCGCATGCTCCATACTGTACTTCGTATTAATATTCATTGGCGGCCTGCTGTATTGAAAAAAAGGTGCTGTTCTCATATCGTATCACTCATTTCTTCCCCATTTATAGGAGTAAATGGAAGATATGATCAATGCAGTTGAGGAGCCCATAGTTAGAATTAATAACGGCTGTTCATACAGTCTGTCTGCTGTGCTTGTTAAGTCTTCTTATTCCAATGTCTGATTTGTTATTGCTCCAAACATCTCTTTCCCTGGAGCCATTTGAAGCATCTCAATGTGAGCCATTGCCAGTTGGCCGATAAATCCCTCTAGGAATGTTTTTGGCTTTTTGAGCAAATTTAATGCAAAGTGTGATTTTTAACCTAAATTGTTCGACAGCAGTATGATTCTCAGCTCTTTGACTGATGGAGCGTTCATTATTAGTCTTATAACTTGGTCTGTAATGATGTAAAATGCAAGCATACATATCAAATATGGCCTGATGTGCTGAGAAGGCCTTGATCAGTATGCAAATTAACAAGTGATGTTCAAGAGCACATGGGGTTAGTTCAAGCTTTATTTTGTCTTCTCTTTAAATTTTTGAATATTCATTTAATTCGTTTTAGGCCATTTTCTTGGAATATTATGAAACTATAATCAGCTTAAAAGAAAATCAGAATGTCTAATTTATTAACTCTTTAATGCAGTGTTTCCCAACTCTGACCTCAGGACCCACAGCCTGCTTGTCTTGGAGGCAACCAGTGATGTGCAGTGAGGTTTACCTGCTTCCCCTGACTGCACGTCACTGGAGGCAACCCTAATTTTTCACACCCGAATCAAATGAATGGCTCATTAAAAGGCCCGCAAAGAACTTGATGAGGAAGTTAACGAATCGGAATCAGGTGGAGGAACGCATTGAAGTCATGCAGGGCAGTGGGTCCTGAGGACCGGAGTTGGGAAACGCTGCTTTAATTGTTACACAGAAAAGAACAGGAAAATTTGTTGCTTAACATTTTTTCTTTTACCTTAAAGAAGAATCAATGTTCTAAAAAATGGACAAGATAACTGAATTATCAAGTAATATTTGAAGGTGATAGCAAACTTTTCATTAAAAAATAAAATCTAACAAAAACATATCCACAGAAGGTCTAGAGTAGTGCAGAATGAAAGTATTCATTTTACTCCAAGTTTTTTTTTATAGGATATAAATAATTGTTCTATCAACTTTGATGCATCCCAAAAAATAAACATTTACATCTGACATTTACAACAACCTTACATTTGCATTTACCGGGCCGGGGTTTGGATTGTTCCCCATTAGCATTAGCTCTGGAGTTGCTAGCTCAATAGGGGATTATCACGCTTACCGGAAGTTGCCGGCTTTTGACACTTCCTCTTCCGGGCCATGTTAACGACAGCCGTTCCTGCTCTGTTATACTGTTAAAATCGGATAAACTCCAAACATATTTAAGTTTTCATTCTAGACTGAAGTGATACTGGATCTAAAGCTGGATCAAAGCGATCGATTTGCCGCGGTGAAGGGCCGAACTTTATGATAAAACACACGTTTGTTTGTCCCCGGTGGGGCACAACACCGGCACTTCACAGCATGCTAGCATTAGCCAGCTAGCGTTTACTGACGTGCTTAACATTGTGCGTCTTAAAACACACAAACATCTGAAAATCGGGTCTGTACCTCCCCGTTTCCAGTAGAACAACTGGGGACTGCCAAGAAAGGAGACGCTTTCAGATGCTTGTGTGTTTTCAGCCGCGTTATCGAGCTGGCTAATGCTAACCTGCTAACACGACTGCGCAGTCTGCCGGCCACAAACAAACGTGTGTAGTTTTATTATAAAGTTCGGTCCTTCACAGCGGCGAATCAGTCGTTTTAATCCACTTCTTCCTCAGCATCACTTCAGTCTGGAATGAAAACTTGGCATTGGCGTTTATCCGATTTACAAAGTTTAACAGAGTAGTAGCTGGCGGACTATTGTTAGCAGGTTAGCATTAGCCAGCTTGATGACGTGCCTGACTTTGTGCGGCTGAAAACACACAAGCATCTGAAAGCGTCTCCTTTCTTGGCAGTCCCCAGTTGTTCCACTGGAAACGGGGTGGTACAGACCCGATTTTCAGATGTCAGGTGTTTTAAGACGCACAATGTTAAGCACGTCAGTAAACGTTAGCTGGCTAATGCTAGCATGCTGTGAAGTGCCGGTGTTGTGCCCCACCGGCGACAAACAAACGTGTGTTTTATTATAAAGTTCGGCCCTTCACCGCGGCGAATCGATCGCTTTGATCCAGCATCACTTCAGTCTAGAATGAAAACTTAAATATGTTTGGAGTTTATCCGATTTAAACAGTATAACAGAGCAGGAACGGCTGTCGTTAACATGGCCCGGAAGAGGAAGTGCCAAATGTTTCAACTTCCGGAAACCGGAACGCGGAAGCGTGATAATCCCCTATTGCTTTGTGTAGAAATAGCATCTTGCCTTAATTCTCAAATTCATGCAAACAAAAACTAAAGCAGGATCAGGGTGAAGGTAGCAAAGGGGCACAAAAGCCCCGAGGAGGTTGCCACTTTCCTCCTGGACATGTAAGTTAAACATCTTTTAATGCTAATTCACTGTTTGCCAGTTCTGTAACATTGCTAATGCTAATTGAATAAGTATTAGCATGCCACCTACTGGTGGGGAGAAATTAAACTTGTAGCAATCACCTTTACAACGGTAAAGTGGTTGCATCAGTTTTGCTGAACCCCCATTGGCTCTGCATGGGTCTGCAGAGGCTCGACGGGTGCGTCTTTGGACCATACATTCATCCCGGTCATGCGAATGTAGCAACACAGGAGCACTCCCTTGTACAGGGTAATTGGTCAGTGTAATTGCGTATCTCCGGATCTTTGGGTCTTGTACTGTAGCTGAATTAATCAATTGTCCAGAACTGCGGAGGAAGTTTAATGGCATCATCACTAATTCTGGTAAAGCGACGAGCCGCTATTGTTGTAAAATCTGAAACATTTGCCAAAGCTGAGGCAAACCATAAAAAACCCTTCTGCCACTTGCAGATCTGGTAAAGAAACTGCAACATGACCCCGTAATGTGGGCCTGACCTGATGCACAAACCGCGCAAGTACTGTATATAGATATTGAGATCACAAAGACTTTCGCATAATATTGCATACCCAAACCAAGTGGTAAAGTGGGTTCTTTTACATTCAATACAGATGCTGAAAAAAATGTGTTTTACGAAATATTAAAACAGGTGGTTAAATGTTAAATATCACATTTTTAAGGGCTTTAAGGACTTGTATTTATATATTAAATGCTTGTGATGCTGTCATGGAGCTGGACATTATTACCAGTAGAAATATTGATAAATGTGTCATCATTATATCACCTCAGTCAACATGTCTGGTCATTTGATGATCCAACCGCAAAACAAATTTGGGCAACAAAACCTGGGGCAAAAATCTTTGTGAGGAAAATGAAAGAAAAAGATGAAAAGAAGGGGCTTCTTGTGTAAAACTGAAACACAGACTCCTCTGGTGAGCAGCTTTAAATGTTTATCACACATTGATAAGAGCCAAACAAATCCCGGCTGTTTGTAGTTGCCATTAAAGGACCGACAGGCATTTGGTTTGGAACGTATTAACGGCACGACTGTGAAACACGCAGGGAAGATTAAACAGGTCCATTTTCTTCCTTTAAGTGGACACAATCAACCCAGGATTTAAACTGGACCTCAAACTCACTGACTGTTCATAAAGTAAATCAACCTTCTTTTCAGTTAGAAATGGAGCATAAGCTATGAACATCAGGGCTTACTAATAAAGAGAAGAGCAGTAATTCATACAGACAGATGAAGAGGGGTGCACCCAGCGTGGAGCAGCAATCACAGAGGGGCTCCTCCATCGGAGAACTGGGCATACACACAAACAAAGCACTTTCTGAACTTCACAGAAGCAGAAATATTGATTGGGGCTCCATGTGGTCAGTTGTGTTATGCACTCAGAAATAAAGTGGAGCGTGGTGACCAGCTGATAAGGTAAGCATCTGAGTCAAAAAGAACCTAAGGTTACTCTGTGTTGAAGGAGCCATGGGCTGAGATGCCAACAGGTAGCCATCATGCTTCAGGGTTCGGACCCACCTGGTGGATGCAATGCGGCAAACATCACAAAAACAAATTAAATGTTTGATGTCCTCTAAGAGATAATAGGGAACACAAAGAGTCTCACAGCTAACAAACAAATACAGTCTTATAAGTAGTCTAAAACCAAGATTTTGGAATTATTCATCCCAGATGAAGACTGTCTAGAAAGTCGTTTGGTCTCACAGTTTAATCAAAGCAAAGCAAATGAATTCAACCTACGATACAATGTTCAAGTTTAAACCAAAATATTAGGGCTTGTTCGACAAAAAAGTGGTTATATATGTTTTTTGTCAATAATAACTGCAGTTCAGCACATTTGTTATTCTACTTTATTACCAACAGTGATAAATTATCAATAAATGTGCTAGAAACCTCCCAGCAGAGGAAAAGATACAGAAAGAAAATGTAGAAATTGAGAAACAGAAAAGAAAGCATGTTGGATTTTCTGTTGTAGTGAATAAGTCCGTGACTTTCTTATAAATTCAGCTTTATCTGAAAGATGAAACCTCAGTTCAGTGTTAAACTCAGAGCCAGTATTGGGGGAGGAAAAGGCTCATGGCCATCACATCATTTGATGTAAAAGCATTCATTTTTATGGAAAAAAAAAAAGAAAAACAAACTCTGTTTTTAGATTATTAAGCTTTCAATTCCATCACTTTCCATAAAATCAACACTAACCCATAAATGTGCAAGTGTGTCCAAACTTTCGTCCGGTAGTGTGTGCAAACTGATATCGGTAACCACACAAAAACCACAGAGAACATGTCTGTAAAACTGAATGTTTTAGCTCTGGAGCCATGATTCTAGCTGAAACATGGGACTCATTGCGAGTTGAAGAAACGATGGATGACAGGAGTTCGAAAAGTTCATGAGTTCGTTTCACCCTGCTCCCGTTTTCATGTTAAAATGTGTGTTGGGGGGGGGGGGCAGTTAAACATGCGGGGGAGAGGGGCTGGGGGGGGGGGTCTTTGTACTGTACACATGCTCTTTTCTGACTTTGATTTTTGAATCCTATACACATCCTTAAGTGCATAACGTAGTATATTAGTCAAATAATAGAAAGTAATATATGGCAAGTTACATATTTATTTTAAGCTAAAGTGTAAGTAAAGTACTTGTGTATTTACTTTACAGTATGTATGCATGTATTTATGTATGCATGAATGTATGTACGGTTGTGTGAAAAAGTGTTTGCCCCCTGGCAAAACGTGTCTGATGCAAGCAGTGGGGAGGCTGCTGCCTTCCTTATTCCAAAAGAGTCACTCTGAAAATCGTTCAGTTCGTCCAACACAGTAAAACCTCGTTGAACACGTCACAGAAAGCATGTTTTAGAGATGCTTTTAATCAATTATACAATTATTTATAAACGTAAAATTGTATGCATGCGTGAAAGTTGCTTTTTCACTGCGTTCTGGTTGTGTTACAGCTACGTACTGACAGCGTTCCGGCTATGTTCCGGCTGTGTTCCAGCTGTATTCCAGCTGCGTTCCGGCTACGTTCCGGCTACATTCCGGCTGCTTTCCGGCTGTGTTCCAGCTGCTTTGTGGTTGTGTTCCAGTTGTGTTCCACCACACGTTTGTAGCCAGAACGTAGCCGCATTCCCACTATGTTCCGGCTATGATCTGGCTGTGTTTCAGCTGCATTCTGGCTGCATTCCAGCTGTGTTCCGGCTACATTCCGGCTACATTCTGGCTACGTTCCGGCTGCATTCCAGAGTGTTCCAGCTGCGTTCTGGCTATATTCCAGCTACATTCTGGCTGCATTCCAGCTGTGTTCCGGCTGTGTTCTGGCTGTGTTCCAGCTGCATTTTGGCTCCGTTCCGGCTACATTCTGGCTGTGTTCCAGCTGCGTTCCGGCTTCGTTCCGGCTGCGTTCTGGCTGTCATCTGTCTGCATTACGGCTGTGTTTCAGCTGCATTCCAGCTGCATTCTAGCTGTGTTCCGGCTGTGTTTCGGCTGCATTCCAGAGTGTTCCAGCTATATTCCGGCTACATTTCAGCTGTGTTCCAGCTTCGTTTCAGTTGCATTCTGGCTGCATTCCAGTTGCATTCTGGCTGCATTTCCGGTTGCGTTCTGGCTGCGTTCTGGTAGAGGAGGTCTGAACATATCTTATCGGAACGCAGTTCCAGTGTGTTCCGACTTACTTTCACATTTGGCGCCCACTCCACAGTAAACGATTTTGGTCCTCCTCCTAAACTAACATCATACTAAGAAGCTACTTACAGAAACCCACCTCTCTTCCACCACCTGAAATCAGCTGATTAGCTGGTGCTGCGATTAATTATGAGCTTTGTCAGAGACGGGGAACACCCCCCACACCCCACCCCCAAGGCAGTGCTGCAACAATAAAGTGTTTGCAGTGGACCTACAACAGCGGACCAAACTACCAGGGACCAGATCATATTTATATTCAATGACAATGTCCCTGCTCTCCCTGCTCTTCATGTTTGTGCTGAACATTTTACACCTGGATGTTTCATGAATTTGGGACAATACCGGGCAAAGTTGGCCTCAATCCTGCGTTTGGAAAAAGGGGCGATTCCAATTATCAGGAAGTCACCTGCAGTGCAGTCAACAAGTGTTACTGCTTGTGTAACTTATTATCTTTTGTATAAGAGACCAGGAAAGGATGTTAGACGAACCGTGACAAGCTGCTAATGTAGCTAAACAAGCTACGCTGTTGTTGGAGTAAATTCACTTTGGATGTCCACTCGTTATTTTCATTAGTCCATCCATTTTACTCCACATATTCTCTCCATCATCCGTGCCGTTTTTACCATGTTTTCCTCTGTTGGGACATCATCTTCCTTTGCTCAGTTTATCCTGAGGAAACTTTGCTTTGGTTTGTGATGCCCACCTCCTTTCCCTTAATGTTTACAGCTAAACACATACAGACAAGTCTAATTCTCGTGCGTATCCTCACAAGAAAAAAAAAAAAAAAATCTGAAGATAATTTCAGAAGGATTGTGTATAAATACAAGGTTATTACACCTTTAATATAACATCACCTTAATTATGGGCTGTGTTGACGTCACTTGCCAGAGGGGGTTCAGATCTCCCTCAGGGCCTTTCTGTGTGGACTTTTACCTGTTCTTGTGTGGGTTAGTCCAAAAGCAGGAATACTGGGATCCTAAATTGACTCTACAGTAAAAACGAGTGTGACTGTGAGTGATGATTTGTCTCCTGTACCTGCCATCTCATCCAGTAACAGCTCAGATATGCTGCAGGCATAGAACATGGATGGACTTTGTTTTCAAATTATGTTGATCTGTGATTTTTTTTCTTCTGATTATGATGTGTTTGAAAAAGAATGAGCAAAAAATAAATCATGTCACAAAAAAATGGAATTGAGAGATTTTTTGGGCTATCTAATTCGAGTTGAAACCCTTGTGTTTGCACTGTGCAGTTTTTTTTCAGCTGAGACACACAATGATAGAAAACATCCATGAACAGTTAAGTGAAACTCTACCTGCAATTTACAAGTGCCAAGGCTCTGAAACTATAATTACTGTTTTTAATATTGTTTGCAAAGTCCTCCTATAATTCAATCTCATCTCCTTTGATGTCTCTTTTAACATGTTTATGATCAATTGGGGATAACAACATTTGTCATTATTATTATTCTGTGGCGCATAAAGGGGGCAAGAAGCAGCTTTAATTCCAATTGCAGTAAGTAATTTTCATTAAATGTCAATTTGTTATTAATTCAGAGCACCGCTGAAATCAAATAGTGTTCATTAATCACCAGCGTCCGGCGGGCTGCTAATTAAAATGTTGGGGGCGAGCTCGTTATTCACTGGCAGACCTGATTGTTAATGTCGACTCATTGTCCTCCTCCACCTCGCGATCATTTATTTTCTTTGGTTTTCTTGTAAACTCTTGTTAATTATTAAATTGCTTTTTAGACCCCTTGTGACACTTTTCAGATAGTCCCATGTGCTGCCATTGAGAGGAAGTTGCTCCCTGGTCTGCAACAGTGCCCTGCAAGCAACCGAAGCCAAAACGCTTCCATTATCTCATTTTGATTTGTAATCATACACTCAGAAAATGAAACATGACTGTCACAAGGCATTGTAAATTTTAAGCAGAACATGCATAAAAAGGTTTCTTTTCTTTTTCTTTTAAAGCTTGTCATTTGACATGATTAAATAATTAGCACTACATGTTCAAACAGGGCCATGTTTCCACAGTTGTGGGCACAGGAGACCAAGGTCAGTGTATTTGACTCACACACACAACCCAGCGAGGGATATAACCTGTTTTCCTTCCCCTCAATTATGCATGTTATCCAACAGCAGCCATATGTCTCTGTCAATACCTTTTCCTAGCATTCAGTGGCAGTCTGTGTGGGATTTGTGTGCGTTAAATAATGCAGTACTGAAAGGTCAGGAGGGAGACGAGGAGAGGGTCAATGCTTTGGTGAGTTGTGAATGTTTGGTGGGGGGGGGGGGTAGAGCCGGAGCTGCCGTTAATTTCCAGGTCAGTTCCAATAATGAAATGCATACGGTAAATGTCAGCACCCGTTGACGAGTAATCCACCTCAGCTGGGAAATAATGAATGGCTTTCCTTCAGACTTCAACTAACTCCTTCGAACAGAGAAATTAGCATGTAGAGTTACGTTTATGCACAACCAGTCTTCTCTTTGTTACATTTCATTTGTGGTTGCAAATTTATCACAGTCAAATAAAAATATGAAGTTTTAGTAGGAAATATTAGACTGGACAGAAAGGAGTAAGATGATTCTGATAAAGTTGAAAAATGTCATCACTTTGCTTTATATTCCAGTTCCAGTTCCACTTATAACATATTCTAAATAAGGTAAAGCTCAGAAGACAGTTTGGATATAACATTTACAGAATAATGATCTGATTAAGGGATATGTGTGCGTTCATTTCAGATACATATATAGTCGTACATCAAATAAACATGACAAAATGAGAGATCACCATAAAAAACTAAGGGAGTACTAGCTCAAAGTGTAAAATTATTATGGCAAATTTCTATTTCATTCAAGTAATATTTAGTAAAAATAAGGCAGGAGGGCTCTTTTCAAAACTTGGTTCATTCACAGTCTCAGATCCTGGAGTTCATTGGGAATTTCTTACTGCGAAAACTCAAAGCAGTTGAATAGTTCAAACAAGCCATTTAAAGGTGCCATGACATCAAATTTCACTTTTCTGGGGTTTTGGGGGTATAATATGATCTGTTGTGCACTGATGAGGCCATGTGAATGTCCAGAGTGAGAATCAAAGTTCCTGTTCATAGTCAGTCAGTCAGTCTCTGTTCAGAAACGGTTGAATCAGACTGCAGCTTATCATTCTATGTAGTTCTATCATTCTATGTAATTCATTTGCTCCAATAAGAGCACAATATTAAGCAAACAGCCTCCCCCTCTCATCTCTCCTTCCACCCTCTTTTGCTCTCCCCCTCTCTTGGCTGATTCAACGGCATAAGTGGAGCTGAGTAACTGCTGAGCAGTCAGTTCTGGGTTTTCAGACAAATGGATTTAAAAGAAAACTTCTGCAGCAACACTGAGGGAGGCGACCACAACCTTGTCATTACCTGTAAGTTTATTCTCTAGATGTTGTCTTGTCTGATAGCTCACTGTCTGAAATGCCCATGTTGCTCCGGGTAAAGCTGCATATCATTACCGCACCCAACTCTTTTACTGAGGAAGGGAGGTCTGGTGTTTCAAAACAATTCCCCGCTGTAAAAAATGCTGTTGTTTTCTTTGGAGATGTGATTATGCAGCAATGCCAACAACATGAACTAGCTTTTACTGCTATGTCATCACTCCTTTAAGGCAACTCTAAAGGGCACTAATTATTATGAACTTGAATTTTGTTTAGTTAAAATGAACAAAAAAAAAAAAAATTAAAAAGTTTGCAGCTTGTGGTTTTACCAAAGGTCATCTTATGAAACCGTATCTTGGCAACCAGAAGCTGCAGATGCAGCATCTTCCTGGATTCTCTGATGACTGTTTGGCTCACGCTGAAGACAAAACTTCAAAAGTCACAGCACCTGGCTGTTATAATAAAGAGCAACTCCTTCTAAAAGCCATTGACTGTCTGGACTGATTAAAGGCTCCATCTGCTGTTGGATGTGAAGCCAATATTGAATTGCCTTAAAGTGCAAATACCACAGACAGCCACTAAGCACTGGCTCCAAAACATCTCCGGCTTTATCCAGTCCAATCCAAGAAAGTCAACAGGTAAAGCCGAATAGTTAAAAAAAAAATTATCTTCTGTTTTCTTTTTGAAGCTCTTTTCCCTGATCTTGTTGGAGATCAAGACAAGGTTAAATCTGGAGAAGTTGTCAGAACTTTGGAAAGACGGCCATGCTGCAAGGAGAATGTTACTACACAAACACTACGTTGTGAAGTGTCTGTAGTACTGAAAGTACACCTGCTTTATAGTCCAAAAAAAGTGCTTTAGATTCTTCATCAACCGGAATTAATCACATTTTTAAACAAAGGCGACATTGTATGAAAATTATTTTATCATAGAAAAACAAGGTTGGCAAAAAAGAAAAGAAAAGAAAAGAAAAAGATGAAATTGGAAAACATTATCACAACTCATCATCCTGTCCTCAAATTTGCTTACTTAAATCACACAACTGGATAAATATAATTAAAGGTGCATTAAAAGTTGTGGATAATTGCAAATGTAGGACATAATGATCTCTTTTCTTTTTTAAAGATGGTCCAGAGTGTACCGTTCTACTAACGAGATAATAAAGGAAGCAGTTCAGCTCTTTTCATTGGTATTTAAGAGAATATGAGATGTTGCCATGGCTGGATTTACCTTTAACTGATAACTTTCTTTTTTTACAACCTGGACCTTACTTCTAGGAGTTTGTATATGCATTTACTCACCGTTAAAATTTCTGTACCACTTTGATTCCTTCAGATGATATTCAAATTAAGTCGCCCTGCGGCGTGCATCCATGGGAGAGTCAGGGCAGCCTCTAAGGCATTATCTGCAGCAAAACTCCTTCATTTCACCAATACTTAAAGTAGAATGAATGAACAAACAAGTGCTATTGTGCTGTGAGTTAAGAGTTGACTGGGTAGCGAGCTGCTCTTCTCAGCTGTAGTGCAGCAGCATGCATCGGGGGCGGAAAAAGCCCCTGATAACGGAGAGCTGTATCTGGACTCACGGGACAGTAGTGCTCTTTCGTTCATTCATTCTACTTTAAGTATCGCTGAAATGAAAGAGTTTTGCTGCAGATAATGCCTTATAGAGGCTGCCCCGACTCTCCCATTATTTGGATGTAAAGGGTGACTTAATCTAAATATTGACCGAAGGAGTCAAAGTGATACAGAAATTTTACCGGTGAGTAAATGCACATATAAACTCATAGGTCCAGGTTAAAAAAAAGAAAGTTATCCTTTTAAGTCTTTACAATCACAAAGAAAAGAGATTGATCATACCTAATTCCTTTCACGAAATGCTAAGTAATCTTTTCCTAAGAAAGCATTTACGCTGGTGTTGTTTGGTCTGCTTAAACCAACCCTGGCAAAACGGTTCTCTTAGAGTAGCATGAACACACACTGTGTGGACCAAAAAAGCAAACTCTGGACCACTTGAAAACCAGAGGTTTGCTTTTTGCAAGTGAACCCTGGTTTGCCTTGCTTGCAGTGTGAAAGCAAACAGATGTTGCATCATCACATACAGTATCGACGGATAACAGGCGGATCACGGAAGTTGACGGAAGCAGATTCATTGAATTTCCCTTCTGGGATAAATAAAGTATTTTTCCTTTAATTTCATTCATCATGCCTCTTGTGCTGCTGCACCGGCGCAGCTTTACCTCACGAGCCGCGAGCGTCAGCCAGACATGTCCTCTTTTACCCCACGCATGTCCTCTTTCTGACAGCAAAAAATGCATCCAGCTTGAATTTCTCATTTGTCTGAGCTTTGCTCTTCTACTCTTAATTATGTTTACATCAGACTTGTATTGTGTTTCACTCCATACACTTGCTCACAGCTGGTGGGAAGCTGGAGGAAGTGAGTGTTTGTTCAAAATTGAGTGAGGACTCAATAAGGACTCTCTCCTCATGGTCTCAGATTGGTACTTTGCACCCATGAAGGATCCTCCACCCCAGTGTTTCCAATCCTGGTCCTCAAGGACCCTTGCCTTGCATGTTTTCCAGGTTTTAAACTTCACCGCACCTGATTCAGATCAATTGAACTGCTCATCAAGTTCTCTGCAAGCCCGCTAACAAGCCATTCATCTGAGTCAGGTGTGTTAAAGTAGGAACACCTTGAAAACATGCAGAGCAGGGGTCCCTGAGGACCAGAATTGTAAAAACACTGCTCTACCCCGCTACTATGACCTTTTCACCAACTCAAATCTGGACCCCTATAAAAAGGCAACAGCTGGATTATGAACTGCATGTCGGCAGGTGTGCTGTAGAGTCACTTGAGACTTTTTTTTTAAACTTACTGGAGAACAGAAGTTCTCTCTTTCTTGTCACAACAGAAAATAAATATATTTCACACCGTCAGACTCTTCCATAAAAATGTTATAATTGCTGCGCTTCATGCCAATCTAAATTTAACCAACTCCATCTGGCAGCACTTCCTTATTTTTCAGTAACCATGCACAGCCTATTAAAGCTGCGGTTGAGGCACCAAACCCTGCTTTTGAAGCTCTTCTTTGTTTCCATGAAAATCAAAAGAGCCGTTTTGACCAACAAACCCAGCTACACTAAGCGTTTTCTCATTTGTTCGCCGGCATGCAGAGTCTTTGTTTCTTAAAGGTAAAAGAAAATCCACTTTAAAATACTGTCACGGCTCTTCTTTGTGGTGAATGAAGACACTTTGCCTCTTATCAACAACAATATGCAGAGCACACCTCTCTTAGTTTCATTGTCATAAATTATTGAAGCGATTGTTGAGAGGAGAACAACAACACAGCTACCTTTAGTGGAAGACGAAAGCTGTAATGAAAGGGAGAGAGGACTCAAGGTGAGCGTGACTCACAGACTACATTATCTTTTGGTTGCTCTGTTCCAATGTCAGCGGCAAAGACAGATTCTCCTTTCATCTGTGCCCTTGTTCAGTTTCCTCGTGTGTGCGGGAGTATAAAATATGCCGGAATTTTGTGGGTAGGCTGCATGTGTGCCAATGTGAGAGGAATCACTGGAGAAGCATCAGTTAGTTTGAGAGGCGTTGGGAGGGTGGGCTGGTGGGGGAGGGTGAAAATGACTAACGGCCTTTTGTGTAATTAATGAGGACAGCGTTGATTTCCGCCGATAATTTAGCATGGTTGCCAGCGCTTGACTTCTGATCCCCATTTACCCTAGCTCTGTCTCTATTTGGATCAGCCGAGTGTGGGAGGAGTGTGTTAACCTTGGAGAATAGACACAAATCTCAGGCAGATGCACAGAAACCTACAAAGCCTTATCCTCATCCACACACAGGACCCCCCTGAAGCAACCCCCCTGCACACACACAAACATTTATACCCCCATCATCTATTTTTCTGTTCTCCCTTTTCGCACACGTACATCAACGGTGCGCACATGCAAACAAGGAAACGCTATGTGAAAGCACACATATACACACACGCGCACACAAACACCCACAAGCACCTGAGGCAATGGAATAAATGCATCTTTAATGATAGCAGATAAGGACTCCCGACCAGGCCTGTAGTCATAGCTCAGTGATTTGGCTAGCAGGGAAAGGGATTGTGAGAATGAAAAACAAGCCAGTGGAAACTTCTGGGCCTCCAGGAGTCGGCAACTAAAAACCCACAGTCAGTCAGTCGGACAGAGAGAAAAAGCTCCGAGGTACTCTTTCAATATGCTGTCAGATGCTAAACAGAAAGTCTATGAAAACACCAGAGCTGTTGTGGTTTTAAACATGCAAGTGAGAATCAACAGTAACTTCACAGCTCAACTACATTCAAATTACTTTCTCTCCATTCCCCCCCCCCCCCCCCCCTTTTTTTTTGTAATGTTTTGTAAGTGGGCATGTTGATGATGCTATATTACTGTGGTTTCTTCTGCTCAGTTGCTCCTGTTAATGAAATTGCTAATCATTTTCTGCGGTGACATGTTGGTGTGACATATGTGTGAATATGTATTATGTGCGAGTGCTGATGATGCGATGAAGAGTGAGGCATTGATCAAAATACTTAACATCTGTCTGCATTATTGTCTTAATGGCAGGGAGGGGGGCACACTGGCCATCAGCAGCATATGTTGGCTTAAGGCTCATCATGTTCAGGGTCCTGTAAACTCCTGATTGACATGCAAGTGCCAGCACTCTTTATTCATTCACTTCTATCCAAACATCAATGGCACGAGGCTGCATCACAAGCCAGAGCTTAAACAAATGGCACGCTTCTCCCTCAGGCCTTACAGCTGACATTTCCTGGATTTATTATGCATGTGGAAGAGCTGCAGGGAATTCAGGTGCAACTAGATAATACTTGTGGTATAATAGTGGGTTTGTATGTCTTACAACAACACAAATGTCCATATGGCACCAGGGAACAAAATGGTGTTCAATATTCAAATTCTTCCAATAACAGAAATGCATGCCTGACATGGACTATATTGCCAAAAGTATTTGCTCACCCCTCCAAATGCTCATAATCAGGCGTTCCAATCACTTCCATGGCCACAAGTATATAAAATGAAGCAGCTAGGCACGTAGACTGTTTTTACAAACATTTGTGAAAGAATGTGTCGCTCTCAGGAGCTCAGGGAATTCCAGTGTGGAACTGTGATAGGATGCCATCCGTGCAACAAACCAGTATTTCCTCGCTCCTAAATATTCCACAGTCAACTGTCAGCTGTATTTCAGCCTCGAAGTGGTCGGCCATGTAAACTAATGGAGTGGGGTCAACGGATGCAGAAGCGCATAGTGTGAAGAGATCGCCAACTTTCTGCAGAGTCAAGCACTACAGACCTCCAAACTTCAGGTGGCCCTCAGATCAGCTCAAGAACAGTGCGCAAAGAGCTTCATGGAATGGGTTTCCATGGTGAAGCAGCTGCATCAAAACCATACATTACCAAGTGCAATGCAATGCGTGGGATGCAGTGGTGTAAAGCACACCGCCACTGGACTGTAGAGCAGTGGATGCATTCTCCGGAATGATGAATCACACTTCTCCATCTGGCAGTCTGATGGAGGAGTCTGGGTTTGGCGGTTGCCAGGAGAACGGCACTTGACTGACTGCATTGTGCCAAGTGTAAAGTTTGGTGGAGGGGGGATTATGGTGTGGGGTTGTTTTTCAGGAGCTGGGCTTGGCCCCTTAGTTCCAGTGAAAGGAACTCTGAATGCTTCAGCATACCAAGACACTTTGGGCAATTTCATGCCCCCAACTTTGTGGGAACAGTTTGGAGCTGGCCCCCTTATGGCCCCAACATGACTGTAGGGCTGCAACAATTATTTGAGTAATTCGAGTAATTCGATTCATAAAATTGCTCGAGCCAAATTAACTGCCTTGAGGATTCATTAAATTCACTCTTTGTATTTTGCGCATCCGCCCGAATGGTTTTTCTGTTACACAACCCGGGCTAAACATTAACGCAAGTGACGTTCCGCTTGGACGGGTATTTCTGTTGAACATAAGTTAACTTTATGCTAATAATGTAACTAACGTGGGGGGAGTGAAAACTGTTTGGGACCCTACAAACTGGACCGAAAGAGAGAGAAAACAACCCCCCCCTCTCCGCGGTTCAGTAAGCAAGTGATCCATGAAAGAGAAATAATAAAAGTCCTTTATTATCTGTATAATGCGTGGATTTGGCTGCGCCTGGTCAGTAAAGGCAGTTCAGAGCGGGTCCGTCTGCTCTGCGCTCCGTGTGCTGCGTGGCCTCCAGATCTTAACAAGACCGTTTTAATCAATGGTTTAGTTCACACCGGGGACACGCAGCACGAGCCAGAAGCACACCGTCACAGCTCTCCTCTAAATATGGGTGTCGAGTCTGTTTTTGACAGAGCAGCTTCCGGAATCATCTCTCATTAGTTAGATAGGGGAAATCAGATGTGGAAGTAGCAGAAAGCATCCGGTAACTTTCAAAATAAAACGCCCCTGCAAGTAGTCGCTGAACTACATCACATTACCAGTGATACCAGGTTAAGTCTATCAGAGGGTCTCAGCGGTTTTTTTTTAAATTTTCATAACAATAAAAAGAAAAAAAATTAACTGCTGGGAGTCAGTTCAGCAGGTGCTGATCATACTTTCTTGTTAATACATTTATACTGCAGGCGTTGTGGACTTGAATATGTATTTAGGTGCTCTAATGAACGGCCAATTGTTTCCATTTCAGTAAAGCTCAGAATTAAATGTGCAGATGTGGAAGCAACAATGAAGTTTTTGGAAGAGAAGCAGGGGTGGGCATCAGTGCTGCATTCAGGGCAAACTCTGCTCTCAGGAACTCTGAAAGCTAGAAATTCTAGCTCTTACAATTTAAATTGTGAAATTTAAATAACTTGCAAAATGTCCAAATTTATCTGATTACTGGATTAATTGTCAGAAGAATCGCTAGATTAATCAAGTACAAAAATAATCGATAGCTGCAGCCCTACATGACAAAGTACAAAGTAGGTCCATAAAGACATGGATGCAGAGTCTAGTGTGGAGGAACTTGACTGGCCTGCACAGAGTCCTGACCTCAACCCGATAGAACACCTTTGGGATGACTTAGAGCGGAGACTGAGAGCCAGGCCTTCTCATCCAACATCAGTGTGTGACCTCACAAATGCGATTCTGGAAAAATGGTCAAAAATTCCCATAAACCCACTCCTAAACCTTGTGGATAGCCTTTCAGAATATTTGAAGCTGTTCTCGCTGCAAAGGGTGGACCAACGTCATATTGAACCCTATGGATTACGAATGGGATGTCACTTAAGCTCATATGTGTGTCAAGGCAGGTGAGCAAATACTTTTGGCAATATAGTGTATTAAAACCTTGTTGTTTTCCCCGCTTTCCTATATTCAGACAACTTATTTTTGAAAAAAAAAAATAGTAACCTTAAATGGTTTTGAATACGAAGCAACAGTGAATTTGCAAACTACTCCACTATATTTATAAGAGCTTCCTTAATTTGCTGTCACTCTTGACTGATGTTTCTATAGGAAAATGATTGAAAGTACCAGAGTAAGTGTGTGTTTATGTCTTCGTTTTTAAGCCTGAGTCACTAAGCCCACCTGTCAGTACATTCATCACTGATCCTGGCAAGTTCTGCGTAATTAAACCCTACAAACACTAGTGTTGCGTGAGATTTCCCCAAACTTCCATAAATTATGCATGGTGTAGTTATGTTTTGGGGGGCTTTTAATAATGAGCACCAAACTTATTAAAAGTATTTTGCAGGACTGCACCAACCTTGACATCAACTTTAGAGAGGGAGGAAATTAGGAAAAAGAAATCACTCTTCTGGGCAGTGCCAAGCTGCCCATGCTTGCGCACCTGAGGATGACTGTTTCCAGGCTGCAGCGCCACACATGATAAGCTCCCTATTCATTTGTTAAACAGGGGCAGTCGGGTGGCCCGAGTTATCCTACTGTTGGACTTCTGAAGAGAGCAGCTCAAAATGTCACATGAAAGTCATTAATCAGGGACCAGCTGATGTTGCTGCTGTCAGAGAAAGCGGCTGGAAATTAGATTAAGGCTTTCAAGCCACCGTTTCCCTAAAATGAAGGGGGAAAATTGCCATTGGATGAAGGATGGCAGGTTAGACTTCTCTTTCAGGAAAAGAAAAGAACAATAATGTAAAATTATGACCCATTAAAAGTGTTAAGGAAATTATAAAATCTTAGTGAATGAGTCTCAAGCCAAACAAATAATCTTGTTGTACGTTTACATGACGAAATATTCGGGTTAGAAAAGGAGCAACCCAGGGATAATATTTAGGTTTTTTAAAAACCCAAATATGAGCATATTCAGGTTTTGCCAGTGTTTACATGGCCGTGCGCAACCGGGTTATTGCTAATATTCCAGTTATGACAGAGTTATTGGCTGCATGTAAACAGTGATTTGGAGCACACAGGAATATAATCTCCTGCGTAGTTCTCAGCATACACAAACAGTTATCAATAATTTCATCATCAGCTGTCTGAGTATCCCTGTACACGCCGACCTGCTTCTCATCAGCCTGACATAAGATTGACAGCTTAAAAAATCACTCTAAAGCATCGCTGCAATTCTTACTCCATACTGTAACCTACATTTGACACACAAACTATTTCAATCACTCTTAGCTGTGATATGACGCTTAAAGAGTAGGAAATGGTGGAAAGAGATGAATCCTCACCAAAAAAGTAACAGGAAAAAAGAGAATCCTGTCAAGGGTATTATGGAAGTGTCTGAGAAAGAAGGCCATAGATCAAAGCGTGGGACGGCCATTTGTTCCTGCGGAATAATAGCTGTGATGTGTGTCGGACCCGCTGACCTGCTGGAACAATAAAGCCGAGTTGCGGCTGCCTAAGAGCAATGACCTTGTGCGGTTGAAACCTGCCTGAAACAGGAGAAAAAAGAGAGATGGATGGGAAGAGAGACGCATGACCAGGGAGAAACAATTACAATCTATATAAAGGCTGATTTCTGCCCGACACTGCCACTCACAGAGCTGAGAGAAGATTGTTGTCGGCTTTCTAAGAACAGGGAGACTTTTAAAAGGATTGAAGGATGCAGAGGTGCTTTTTGAGCCACACCATCGCTTCCCCTCAATACAGCCTCCTCAAGCTAGTCGATTTTAGATCCGATGTGGCTCGTGGACTGGCTGTATTGACCTATTGACCAGTTCCTAAAACCAACTTTGTAACACAAATGGATGTCTTTACAACAAATGTGGTGCCATACCTGATACATTTACCAGGCGTGGCACCAAATAATTGTCATTTACTCTGTTCAAGGCAAAATTCTAGGGCTTGGAAAAGTATAAAAAGGAGTAAGGTGCCCAGCAGTCAAGACATAAGACTATTTTGTCACATCTGAAAAGTGTGACAGAGACATATCCAGTGTGAGGGGGAAAAATGGCAACGTACAAATCAAAGGAAGAAGTCATTCAGCCACCTAGATAGGTAACAAAAGGCTTTCCATGAGCTGTGGGCTTCTCAGCAGATAAAAGTCTGTCTGGCAGACAGGGCGACAGACTGGTATTCATTGTGCTTCCAGGGGAGGTTGCAGACAGTAGTGTGAAAGGAGCCATCAAGGTTGAATGGGTGAGAAAAGGGGATCTGTGGGAGCAAATGAAAAGGACCTGGATCAAGCATGCCATTGGTCTCAATAGAATGAAATGACAGCACTGTGCATGGAGGTAATCTCAACATGTGACCACCAGCAGCTGTGTAATCACAATGCCAAGGAGTGGAAGGCAGAAACTTGTATTTCTTCAATTTCAAAGGCTCACAACCTAATAATTGTGTTACAGAAAGTTACTTACCATCTACTCACCTCACTATGAATAAGAATGATGAGCCAAAGTCTTTAGTGTCTGCAGATAAATAAGTAAAATATTACCTTTAATATTCAAACAGTGAATTGGCATTAAAACTGTATTTTTTTTTTCCGTCTGCCTTTTATGATCTGTATGCAGTGAAGATTAAAGATAACGCCTCCACTAAGGAATCTTTGAAGCCATCTTTCCAGCTTAAAGGTCTGATCCCTCCAGAAATCCGCAGCCAAATTCATCTGATCTTCTTAACGTGAACAAGCGGTTCCAGAAGATAAACTGATAAGATGCCAACCAGCAAGAAAAATGCTTCCTTTGGTTAGTCACAATAGCTCTTTGAGTTTTTATTTGCAATTTGCTTTTACTTTTTCATCACAGGATTATGCATAATTCAATTTTAAAGATGTATAGAGGGGAAAAAAATCAGCTACCATTTATTCTGTCTTACAGGTTTCGGGCTTAGTGGTCACGGCATTCTGGATGTATTTTTGGTCATCGTCTGAAAAAACTTGCACATACAAAGTGCACATACAGTTTGTATGATGTCATTATTGGTCAGAAAGATTTGCATTTATCTCTACTGTACTCTCAGACTACACCTTTAAGTCTTATTAGCTGGATTGGTCAGTCTTTACTGATGGACGACTCAATGAGAGGGCAGCCATATTTTGCAACTGGTATCTCAGCACATAATTTCTAGTTTGATTTAAAGTGATACCGTGTAACTTTTGAACCCAATGTTAGCCAAATATTATGATACATTTTATTCTAAAATTATTATTAATATAAGTAAATACAGCTGATTTCTGTGGTCAATATAGATACTTGACGCATGTCGTTGCTCCGAAGGGACTGCCATTCTCAAAAACCAGGCATTGTAACTTCTCAGGAGCGGGCCGTCTCTCATTGGATCATGTAACCTGGAACGCTTTGATTAGTGGCTTGATGACTTAAAAATCAGCCTTTCAAAGTGGTCTGCAACACTTTTCCAAAACACAGACTGAGACTTTTTCAATTTTGAGATGGTTGTGGCCCCTGTCGGAAGTTACAGGTTTAGTGCCCATAGCGGCCAAAAGTTACACAGTATAACTTTAAGTTAATAATCCAACAAATCAAACAGTTAAGTACATTTTGGTTTCCAGATCACTGGTTGAGGGGCCGTCCACACGGTGCCGAATTACAGCAAAACCGTCAAAAAATTTAAGAAATCTGCCCTATCATCCTCACGAAACCAGGGATTAGCCTCCTGAAACCGGTCAGCTCTGAAACCGGGTTCCAAGGTGGAAAGGTTTGAAACCTCGATGGGTTTGTGTTTCATTTGGACGACGTAACCGCACAAGGAGGGGAGGGGAGGGGAGGGGGGGGGCAACGTGCGTTGGTCTCGTTCAAAAAAACAATAAAGTTCATTGAAAAAAACATTCACAACAGTAATGGCATTGGTGAGCAACTGTTTTCAACTGTGTAGAAAACTTTAGCGTTTGCCTTGTAAATCCTCAGCCATCTCTACCTTTCTGCCCTTCCTTTGTTGATTTCCAGCGACACGCGGTGAGTCTTTATTTGCGCATGCGCTGTGTCTTGTTCTAGGTTTGGAGTGTTACTTAATCATCATAACAACACCCACAGCCTTGTATGATGTGCTACAGCGGTTTCATGGGGATCCTGAAACCTTTCCCCGGATTTCTGCTATCGGTTTCACACCTAAACCGGCTTCAGCCCGTGTGGACTAGGCCTAAATGTTGCCCATTTATGACTACCTAACAGTTTGTACAACTGGAAGGTCATGTGTCTGAGATGGTGGTCAGCAGCACAGTAGCACCACAGGGGACTGTACTCTCACCATTTCTCTTTATGCTGTACACTTCAGACATCTAATACAACTCTGTCATCTGTAAAAACAGTCAGATGACTTTGAAGTTATGGGGTATATCAAGGAGCTGAGTACAGAGAACTGATCAGTCCAATTGTGGCATGGTGTGGAAACAATCTTCTCATCTTGAACATGAATAAATAGATATTACTGTGGATTTTAGAAGGAACAAGAGTAAGTAAAGTACCATGTCCATCTTGGAAGATTTTGGGGGCAGTAGAAGACTACAAAGACTGTACCTGTTAGTTTAACCAGAAAACAGAGTAGACTGGAAATGCATCACAAAGGAGGCCTTCAAGGAGGAACTTGTTACGGCCCAGGGCCTGTTGGCCTGCAGGGCCTGTATGCAAATACGGCTGTGCCATTGTTTGCAGGGGAGTGGTCAGCTCATCCTGCACCGCCCTCCTGATGGTGCTCCTCTGGGATTGGTCTCAGGGACTTTATTTCTTAAAAGAAGCCAATATCATTTAGTGTTTGCACAATGTTGCATATCTTCTATGAGTCTGTTGTTGAAAGTGCAATCAGCTATCAACCATTTGTTGGGGCTTCAGCATCAGAGCCAGAGACTTAAAGGCTAAATATGTAAAATTTTTATTAAAAGCTATATTTTTGAAAAAAATAATACCTCCACAGGTCGTTTGGGGTGTACAGAATGAAAGTACAACATTTCCCAGAAAAATTATATTTAGCCTAAAATAATTATAAAATAAATTTTTACAGGTTCGATAATGGCATTATATTTACGTTTGTAAGCCAATACACGCCGCCATTGCGGGTTGCCAAATACAATCTGTGTGTGGAAACAATATTTTGGGCACAGTCAGGCTGGTTCAGGGGAAAACCGTGGAGATGAAAAGGAAGCAGCTGCTTCAGAGCCCTGGAGATATTATCTGTTTCTGAGGAGGAGTGACCTGAGAAGAGCAAAACCTGGAATAAATTTAGGTGAAGACTACACTAAATGGACCCACATAAACGTTTTCCACGGAGTCAAAACACGGAAATGACGACTTTCCCTTGGATCGGAGGCTACTTATTTGCTAACATGGCTAACGTTAGCTGTCAGTTATAAACTCCTCTGCGTTACTTGTTGGACATGCTGCAGACTGTTGGTCACTTGCGTATTGGCAGTGAGCCTGGCATCCCAGCGGCTGGAGTTGTTTTTCTGCTGTTGCAGCTACAACCTAGACACACGTGATGTGTCTAGGATCTGTCCGTATTCCATATTCATCCTTTAAAAAACTAACCAATAAGCCGGACTGAGGATAACTGGAGCCACTACAGCTGATTGTACGGAGGCGATTGGAGGCGTTGTAACACAACAGAATTTTAAACACAATTTTCCTCACAAAACAGTGAGGAAACTTAACAGTCTGTGGCTTCTTTATATCTGCTGGAGGAGATTTTAAATGAATAGTCTTTGACCAGCAATAAAAATTTATAATGAAAACTGCAACATTATATTTTCTCTTTAATTTTAAATATTTTCATCACCCCTTCTTACAAAATTTGTTAGGGCATTAAATTTACCCCATAGGCCTTCCCATTAGTCCTGCCCCTCTGTTTTTCACGTTCTTGAGAGATGAGGAGGTGTGTCATATCTCTTATGACCCCCATAACTAAATGGCAAAGGGGTAGGAGAACGTTTCTGCTTTCATGTGAGAAACAAACAGCCCACAAATAACATTAAAAACATTTAAAGGTAGAATCCGCAGTGTTTCCCCATTTCTGTCTGTAAACGCTTTTCAAACTGAGAGCCCCTCCCTTCGGGCTAATGGCAACATCGCTCTTCAGCCCCAAGCATCTCCCCTAAACTTGGAAGCGGGTGAAAGCCAAACCAATATTAACCCTGCTTTTCAAGCGTCAACTATCTAAAGCTCTTTTTGCTGCAGAATACTACAAATCTCAGCCCAAAATGTCCCGAACACACCAAAAAAAAGAAAGAGGGCACTGCAAACACAACTCACCACCACACTAGAGAAGAGACCCAAAGGTGCGGATTGAGCTGGATTTCATTCACAAAAGTCTGCCGTTTATTTTCAGGGGGAGAACTCTGGATTCTACCTTTAAGTTTTGTTAAAAACTTCATGATAAGTTAGATGTTTACCCATGATGTCAAAATTAGGTGTTTGACCGCTCTAAGCTTGTTTGGAAATAAAAGTAACGATTTGTCATTGGATAAAAGTTTTTAAAGGTTTTTTAATTGATAGTTTTCAGTCACGTAACCTGCTGGGAGCCCTGGAGCAGACAGAGACAGACTAATTGGTTAAATCAGCTGTCAGCCACCGAGAAGGAAAGATACAGAAATAAGATGGAAGTTATGGACAGTTGTGACCTGTATAGAGAAGTGACTGCTGTTTACGAGCCGTTAACCATATAACACATCAACCACAACCGGCCACCCCCCCAACCTCTCATTATAATAATATTTCACCTACACATATATAAAAAAATTTATATCTAATACATAATTATATATTTTTTAATTTCAACTTTACCATTACCTCCCACTAATCATTCGCTCCCCGATAATACCCTCATTTTTTTCATTGACCGACGCACACCATTCATCTAAACAAACCAAAGACCACACCAAGATAAAAAGAAATAGTACAGTTTTCAGTTAATTCTTTATGGACCGAAAGAAGGAAAAAAACACACAGCGTTTTGAAAATAAAGGAAGGAGAGCCCGTTCAAAATTTAACTGGTATTTTCCTGCAGCGTAACTTT
Source organism: Atherinomorus stipes (assembly GCA_023101725.1). NCBI lineage: Eukaryota > Metazoa > Chordata > Actinopteri > Atheriniformes > Atherinidae > Atherinomorus > Atherinomorus stipes. The sequence continues at coordinate 333,692 of JALJCO010007983.1, read as the reverse complement.
GTGTTTCTCAGGCTTGTTCTAAGTCTGCAGGTGGCGAGCTAGAGTGTTTTTTGCCTGCCAGGAGGGTGTTCCCTACAGACCATGACATCACAAAATAACTATCAATTGATTATACTTGGGGAACATTACATATAATAAAACAATATACACAATTTTCATTTCTGTGGTTATAAAGCTGTAGGTTACAGCTCTTTTATCTGTTGTATTGTAAAGTCTGCGTAACAGGGATCCCAGAGCAGACTTGCCTTCTAATTCGTTTCAGGTCAGAAAACAAAGACTGGATTTTTAAATCTACGGGTGTCTCATACCATATACCTGAAAACATAGCCCTTTGCCTTTGGCTCTGTTTAAAGACGTATACTGTAGGGCTAAGGAAGGAGGGAGTTGAGATTGAGCCTTAAATTAATAAAAGTTAGAATTAATTTTTTCCCAGTTTGTTTCTTTGAAACGAATTAAAGACAAAGAAAAAGATCCTTTACAGTGTGCACATTGTGAGTGCTGTGAGCTTTGACTGAAGGACCAATGGGCTTAATGCTTCTTTTCCAAGCTGAGAAAGACAGATGCCCTCACCTGATGAAGAAAGTGAAGTGCTGTTTATTCAAGAAAAAGAAAAGTAAATCCACCATGAGTTTGTCTTTGCAGATGCTGTTTTCCAATTTATCTGTCATTCAGAAATATTTCATTTAATCCACTGAGCTCAAATGTATGAAAAGGACAAGATAAGCTTTGAGTGAACCCATCTGCATTCAGCCCTGACAGTTTTTTTTTTTTTTTTTTTTTTTTTTTTACCAGAAAGTCTAACAACAGGGTATACAACTAAAGTCTTAGCAGCTTTGTAAGATTCTATCACTCCATTGTTGTCTCAGGAGGAACTGTAATGAGCCTTTATAAAAAATAAAGAAAATAAAAAAAGGGAAAAACTCTATAAGAACATTTCTTGTTAAGCTGTTGAAGAAGAAATTAAATTACTTTAAAGTAAGTTAGCAAAGATTGTTTATAGTTTATGGGAGAGAAGAGGTGATAAAGCAGAGTCCTTCTGTGGCTTGGGTCCAGCACAAAGGTGTTTCCTCTGCATTGACTCCACGGCTATAATGTTGGCAACACACCTTCAAAATGCCGGGAAAGACATTGTTTCACGGACAATGTCAAAATTTCTTAACTGAAGCTGCGTTGCTGCCTCCAGAAGCACAGTAATGGTAAGATAGTCTGCTGTCCGACATCTGCTCTGGACATGAACACAGCATGCAGAGATGCATGGACTTCTGAAACGTTCTTGGTGTGAGTTTACTCTCTGCAGATGTTGAAACAAAACCACAGCGTAACCAGAATGCGGCCTGACATGAATCAGCCATAAGGCTTTGAAGATATCCTAAACTTCACCAATAGGGAGGATCAGTTGTTTTTTGGTCAATTCACTCCACCGTTAAATCAAACCACCTATGTACATACCCACAAGTTTCTCGATGAGATAATGCCAAATTGGAATTTAGAAATATAACAGGTGAAAATGGATCATTTGTAGGTTTCATTCAATTTTGCATTTTTTCTGTTCAGCTTTTTTTTTTTCTTTCATTTGGAGAATTGATCCAAAACACTGTCTTGATAGTTATTGTTTTTTATTTTTATTTTATTTGGTATTTTGTTTTTTTTTGTGACATGTGTCATGTTTTTAGACTGAGGATTATCCCTTTATTGTATAATTTTTACAACATTTTTTATAGTTGTTCTTATTCTTTTTATTGTGTATTTTTTTTATTGTGCTTGGCTGCTACCTCGGCCAGGTCTCTCTTGTGAAAGAGATTTCTAATCTCAATGGGACTTCCTGGTTAAAGTTATACCGTGTAACTTTTGGCCACTATGGGCACTAATCCTGTAACTTACCACAGGCGCCACAACTGTCTCAAAATTAAACTGTCTCAGTCTGTATTTTGGAAAAGTGTTGCAGACCACTTTGAAAAGCTGATTTTTAAGTCATCAAGCCATTAATCAAAGCGCTCCAGGTTATATGATCCAATGAGAGACGGCCCGCTCCTGAGAAGTTACAATGCCTGGTTTTTGAGAATGGCTGCCCCCTCGGAGCAACGGCATGCGTCAAGTATCTATATTGACTGCAGAAATCAGCTATGGTTACTTATATTAATAATAATGTTAGAATATAATGTATCATAATATTTGGCTAACATTTGGTTCAAAATTTACACGGTATCACTTTAAATAAAGGTAAAATGAAAAAAAAAAGTAAAAACTCTGACAGTTGATTGATTATTATTCTTTCATGCAGTTTGACTATTACACACATATATCTGGAATTTATCTACATCTGCTTATCTAAGGTTGTCGGAGAAAAAACTCCCTTCTGTATTACTGAATACAATAGAAAACTCAATATTCCATAAAAGATGCATTTGTAACTAATTCAGCTCAAGCAATGCTGAAATGCCCTTCCTAAGAAAACAAAAGTTTTAATGTTAAATCTATGACGCTAACAGGGGGCTGCAGAGCGGGTGTTGTGGAGAAGGTGTTCGGTTTTAACACAGGTGACTGCAGAAATCTAGGCCGATTGCTGGTGTTTCTTCACGGGAAACCAGTAAAAGCTTATGTACCATCTAGGAGAGTTCTCCCTTCGTCGATTAAAGCAGTCAAAAATGCAAAAAGTGTCTGGCATATTTGTAATTAACTAAAGACCGGTCTCTATTCTATTTCAATGGACTTGAGCAGTTGTGAGTGACGTATGCATAAATGACAAAAATCGCCCATTGACTGCAAAAAGAAACAGACCCCTGGTCTAATTGACTGCCAAAAGGTGCCAGTACACAGCCACACTATCGCAGAGTGATGGGAGACGGAGACCACTGGTGACTGGTGAGAAAGCTGTTTTATTATATCTGAACTATTTTGGCAGCGAGGATTCCGTAATCCCTAAGTTTTTATTGTTTCTCTTCAGGACTGCAGGAGGGTTAAAGAATCCTACTGAGTCTTATAGTTCTTACAGGAATAGTACACCCACAGAATGATGTGCTTTAATTTTCTACTCACCCTCATGCTGAGCAAGACTCTGGAACACTTTTTTAATATCTCAAATGCAGCCAGATATCCGAATGCAGGTTTTTGTTTTCCCCCAACTTTCATATAATGGAGTTCACCGTCGACTGAACCAAAAAGGTCCATAAAAGTCCCCAAAACTTGTCATTATTCCTCCATACTGCTCATCCAATGTAATCCAAGTGTCGAAACGACATCATTTAGTATATTTCTATAGCTTAAACAGTACTGCAAAGCGTGCCCTTGCGAGTTCACAACACTACGGAAGCCACGGCAGACGAGATCACGCATTCTCTTTTCTTTCTTTCTTTCTTTCTTTCTTTCTTTCTTTCTTTCTTTCTTTCTTTTAAATCAACCCTCTTATGTTTGTCCCGCTTTGTCTGCAGCTTGTTTGCTCTTAGCACAATGTACTGTAAACAGCTAATTTCTTCTTCTACGCTTGCATTATCGGCAAAGTAGGCGCTGAACAGTGCGGCCTCCATAGTGTCATAAACTCGCAAGGGCGTGCTTTGCGGCAGCTAGATGTTCTACTGTTTAGGCTATAAAAATATACTAAATGATGTCATTTCAAGTAAATTATGGACGCTACCCACTCAGGACACTTGGACTACATTGGACGGGCAGTATGGAGGAATATTGACAAGTTTTTGTGGACTTTTATAGACCTTTTTGGTTTGAGTCCCGGGCATCTCCATTATATGAAAGTTGGGGGAAAACGAAAACCTGTCCAATCTCCAGCTGCATTTGAGATATGAAAAAAAAGTGCTCCACAGTCTTGCTCATCATGAGGGTGAGTAGAAAATGAAGGCACATCATTCTGTGGGTGTACTATTCCTTTAAGCTCTCATCCAAATGTATTCATAAATTATGGATGCTTTTATCATAAGTTTTCACCCAGAACGATGTTTCTCCAACAGGTGGGTTTCAGTCGGTGAGGGCATTGGTGATTCACGCTTTTGGGGACTTGCTCTCTCCCCTGGCACGTCCCTTCCACTCCAGACACCAGGTGGTATCACGGCAGTCTGCTGGCATGCAAATGTGTCCTCAACAACGCCTCAGCTGTTCCGATTCCCCCATTTGTCACAAGGTATGTTCATTACCCACGGCTTTGGGCCCAAAATTAGTGTCGGTACAAGACATCTTGGCTGCGTGATGAATCCACCCGCTGCCTGCCCTGTCATCCCTTGTTTCAGATCGAAGGGTCTCCCTTCTTCCTTCCTCCTTTGCTCCACCATGTCCTTCACATCTTCATGCCTCTGTTCTTTATTTTTCATGAAGAAATATTAGTCAACAAGGCTGTGCACAGCAAGGGCCCACACCACAACTCAGAGGACGTCACATTACCCTTCCAGATGGTGCGCTAATATTGCAGTGGATATCAAGGTGTTCCAACTCATCATAATAAGAGGGATCCACCGGCGTCAACCGTCATTGAGTAATAACCTTGCAACAATACGTGGCATCTTAACAGAGGAGCATCAGTGTAATGCTATGGTAACCTTGTCATGTGGACAACAAAGTGGCACATGTTGATGGATTGAACGTACTAAATGGTTTCATGAATGTTGTGGGAAGTCAGTAACTGCTAGGAGAGGTCAGGCATAGTAATTACATGCCACCTCATCTGAAGAGCCATTATTATAGCTATTATTATTCCCATGGTGGAGTTATTTGCATGACAGGATTGGGGTCAACACGTGTCTCAGTAGAGTCAGTTGAAAAAAACGAGTGCAAATTTAGACTTGTATTTAAGCAGATCTTCAAAGTGAATGAAGGATTGCAGTGGAAGTGTGTAATCATAAACATGGCTGTGTTTTTAGCCTGTTTCATTGTCCTCACGTACTCTTACAGACGTGTCTCGTGACTGGTCCACTTCACCTTTGACAGTTCAGACCAAATATTAAAGGAAAGAAAGGACAAAGAGACAAACAAAATGAAATCTCTTCATAAAGTACCCTTCCCCTTTGCTTCAAGTACAGACAGAAACATTTTATGCCATGCCACCCCTGTCATGTATTTATGATGAGTGTCGCGCCAGTCTCCCACCGTAATGAATGCAAAGCCGGCTCACAGACATTCAGTCATGACGGAAGGACAGCAGCCCTGCCTTACATTTGAAGAAGACAACAGCGTACGTCCCACTTTCCCTTCCCCTTCCCCTCCTTCCTCACTATGGTAATGGTTTCTCTGACCTCTGTCTCCCCATTACTGTACGCTTCACCCAACATCAACCGTCAGACAGCATCACTCATCCGCACACTTCAGACATCATGAAAGCAGCAGCGTCGCCGCCCATCGCCTGATGCCCGCCGCATTAGCTGGTGACAGCCGTGTTTGTGGGATGATAGAGCTGAAGGGAACTCTCTACGAGAAGGCAGTGATGACCCTGATGATGACCTAATTAGTGGAGTGTTTGTCAAAATTGCACTGAAAAGGAGTAACAGATGAGTAAAAGTAAAGTTGTTTAAATGCCTTGTGCCCAAAGCTTCTCTTCTTGCACACATTGATCACACAGATTGTGCCTCTAAGCTTTGGACAAAAGTCAAACATTTCTTGCCTTTTTTTAAAAAATGTTTTTTGTTTTCTTGCTTGACTTTGATTTATTTTATGTTTGTCACAATATCTCTGACAGCCACATTAGCTGCAGAGCATACACCGGCAAACCTATTGTGTCTCTTGGTTGGTGAGAGGCAGCAAAGAGGTTGTCTGTAAGGCTGCCAGCTTCACAGCACATGTTTACTCCATGGGACATTTGATTCATAGCCCAGCCGCCTTTCACACTGTGTCTATAAAGTATGCTTACACAGATATGACAAATCTCTGCTAAACAAGAAAACAAACTGTACCATCCTACGGTGAAAGAGAAAGGAAGGGAAAAAAGGCTAAAAATGTCTGAAGAAAAGCAAAGCCAGAGCTTGAGATCCCACTTTAACCCTCAAGCTCTTTTTGACTTTTTCATTGGTTTTTGTAATTATTTAATACGTAATCAGGCAAACTTTCTCTTCTCATCAAACCTCCGCTCCAGTGAACTCTTGCATATTAAAACTAACATGCAGAATTATATATACACTTGATTTTTTAAACCTCATTTTAATCAAAGCTAACTAGAGCAGACATGATCCGTGAGTTGTTTTCTTTTTTTTTCCTCTAAATGGCTTATTTGTGACATTTTATCCTTAACTGTCTAATCTAAATTTGCTGTTTCATTTGGTCCTGCACCTGTGCACAGCATGTACTGGATCACAGTTTTCCCTTTACAGACATTCACCTTCACGCCAAACATTCATGACCATCCTGTGAGGAAAATTCATGAACTGAAGGAATTTCTGTGGCAGCCTTTAGCTTAAATGATGCCAGTCTAACTGTGACTGTGTGTGGGAGCTCACAGACTGAAACTAAGTGAAGAAAAAACTTTCCTTCTGTTCTTTTCTTCTTAATCAATATTACTTTCCCTCAGGGGAGGATTAAGAAAAAGGTTTTCCAGATAGTCGTACAAATTCAATTTCAAATTGAATTGTTCTTCTCGCGGGCAGGTGCGTTTTGTCACATGTTAACATTTTATCACTGATGCCATCTTGACAGTCTCCCTTGGCAATGCTCAGATGGTAGGTTATTAACACATGCTGAGAGGGAGGAAAATCCATATTCCACAACTTGTTGTTTGTCAGTTTGACAGTCGTCAGCATTACCAACAGAGTCAGCCTGAAGCAAATGCGGCAATTACCTCTAGACTCTCAATTAATGAGCTTTATGAAAATGTTATTATTATTACAAAACCTTATCAGACCTTGCCAGGCTCTTCTCTTCCCTCCCTCTTAAAAAGACTTAAGAGTCGAGTGCATGATATATTTGTTTAAGCTATAAGATTTTTCCCTCCGTTTTCTGCTCAAAATACATGTGTGCATTTCTCCACAATAGGCCACTTTCAAATTGGAGGCTCTCTCTTTAAGTACTGATAAAGCCTAAAAAAATACATCAAATGAAGTCAATTTCCTGGGGGAAATGCAACAATATAGTTACTAATAAAAAAAAATACAGTGCAGTGCAATGGTGGAAAAACAAAGATTATGCTTTACTGGAATCTTCTGAGGTTATTTAACCGAGGGTGTAGAAAAGCTGATAGAAAGTGGTTGAATTCAACATTAAACTATAAGTTAACATTGATTTAAGATGACATTCACTCTTTTGCTTATTATCAAAATATGTAATGCAATGGAAAATTCCATTACATCAAAAAATAATGGAAAAATCAAATTACAGCTCAACTAAAAAGCTTTTTTTTTTTTTGTTTACCTCCACATAACATTTACAGACAGGTGAAACCCATCAAAGCAAAGTAGTGTAGATAATAGTATAATTACAAATAGTTCCAATTACTTAAATACTAGGGGGACTCTAACACTACTCAGAAGGGAAAGCCAAAATGAGCAAATCTTCTATAAACTAAAAAAAAAATCTCAGTGCTGTTCATGTGAGAGAAACTTAATACTGTGGATTCTTACAGTTTAATACTCCAGCATCAGACAGTTGTTTACTATGTCACTACATTTTCTCAGCTACAGAAGTGCCCTCAGTTTGTTGCATGTAGTTGCAACACCTTGCTGCACCATGGACCGTGTTAGGTCCCCATTCTGATGTGGAAGCATGAAAATACAGACTATAGTTCCATCTGGTGCTGACATTGGACTCATTTTAGTTCGTAAAAAAATGTTTACCCTGAGGGCTGAGTTTTGTTAAGAACCTCACGATTCAATTTGATTTAGATTCTTTGGGTTGCAATTTGATCCAGTATCAGTATCAGTACCTATTAAATAATAATTTTAAATGCTTTGATGTCTATTCAGTAGGAAGTAAAAACAGATAAACAATAACAGTACACTGTAACGAATTTCTGTAAATTTACGGTGAATTTACAACAGTATCTTACCGTTTTTCAAAGTAATTGTAAAATACTGTTAAATATTCATCCCTGCATGTAAATTAACAGTTAATGTAAACAAACTGTATTTAAATATATAAATTAACAGTTAATGCTAACAAACTGTAATTTAACAGTATAATACAGTATTTTCTGTCACGCGGTGGAATTGGACCCACATTCCTTCACAAGTCTTGTCACTATCCATCAGCATCTCACTGATAATTGTAGGCTTATGTTTCTGTTTTGATGATTTTACTTCTTGTTGATCATACTTTTAACATTACTCAAGTCATTTTTGAGTGATGAGATGTGATGGGATATTCCTGGACCTGACTTTGAACATCACAGCTTCTTCATCATTCAGAGCAGTACATGTGGACTTCATCCAAAGAGGTAAAATGATTTTTATCTCCATAAACTTACAGTGTGAAGATTATTAAACTGACATTATTAAAAAAAAAGAGCATTAGGTCTGTTTCAGCTGGTCAGGCTGCTTAACTTGGCAAAGCAAGCTCTGAACTCAGTTAGCTAATGTTAGCAAACTGGCATGCTTCTGACCTTTGTAAGGTGTAACTTATCACTTTCTCATCTAACTTCATTTAAAAGTCCTTTCAAATACAGGCAAGTTTATCAACAGTACATCAGGTTTGGAGTAGTTCTGGAGATCAGGTAATGTTTGGGCATCCTTAGACTCAATAGAAGCTAGCTAAAAAATAGACAGTAAAGGTAACTATTTCAATCTGCATTTCATTTTCTGCAATGCCACCTTATGATAAACAGTAATTTCTGACCTCACTTGACCTATGACTTAAACAGTGTTGCCTCTTGATATAGTGCTTCAGGACAAAAAAACAAACAAAAAAAAAAACAGTAGCCAACGCTCACCTTCACACATAAAATTGAAGTCTGTTGCGTTGCTCTATCTCTTTTTTTCAGACCAAATGCTAGTGAGATAGAACTGTTCTACATTTATATTCTTGGGTAAAGTTAAAATGCACTACCTGTGCGCAGTCTCTAAAATATTCCCAGGAAAATTTCACTAAAACCATGTTATGAATAGGCTTCTTGGCCGAAATGCAAGGGCTTTCACTTATTTTTACTCCATTCAGCAAAAGAAATCACTTAAACGGCATTTATTTAAATGAACATGTGTTAGTTAATCACCAAAACAGTGTGAAGACTAACTTTGATTATTTTGCAATTATAGAGCTTCTTACAACCAAAAATGGGAAGGAAGGGCGATCACAAAAGGAAGAGGACCTAGACGTGCCATTATTTCATCAATGTAAAGGGAGATGTGCTCTTCTCAACGCAACATTAAATTTATGTTAAACACATTTTATTATACTCCATAGTAGTAATACCAGTCTTTCTCATTCAGTTTATAAATTAAAAACAAATAAGCTTTTAACTTCATGTTAATTAGATAATCACATACTGTAGGCAAATCTGTTAATTTAAACGTATTTTTCATAATAGCCCAGTATTTTTAACTTTCTAACAACATGCCACCAGCCTACTGACTTAGCCCTCGAAAGAGGTAGCCTCCCTCCTAAACTATAACAACTAACCGCTCTTTTTTCTGTCTCTTGCTGTTCTCTCTTCTTAACTATTTTTATTTTACCTCTCCCTGCAACAGTTTATTGCTCTGGCCCTTTTCTTTCCCCTTATGTCTTATTTTTTTGCATCCCTCCATTAGTCTATTTCACATTTTTATATATAGGTGACGTTGTGTTACTAAATTTTTGTATGTCTGTTTGTTTGGCAGGCACTAGTCATCAGTGATTGAGGATACCACCAATGCTGCAGTCAAGTACTCCCACTGTACACTGTCTTCCCCCTTTACTTCTCTTTCTCTAATTTCACTTTCACATTGTTCACATCTACATGTACAAAAGACTTGCTACAAGCTAACTTTCTGTTACACTGCTCTTATCTATTTTATTTAAACGTTATACTGTCCTTAAGCTATTTTAAAGGTGATAGCTACAACTTTTTCATCAAAACAATATTTTTTTAAAAAGTAATACACCCACAGAACGTCTAGTGGGGTGAAGAAAAAAGTGTTAAGTTTATCCCCATTTTTTTTATAGCATATGAATTATTGTTTTATAAATTTGATGGGTCCCAAAAATAAATATTTACATCTATTACCATGTCAATGTCATATTCTTCACTTTAGCATTAGCTCTGGAGTTGCCAGCTCAATTGCTATTGCAAGTAGCATCTTCGTTACCTTACTTTTTCTTCACTTTTTTATTCAAGGTCAGAGTTCAGGAATACTGCAAAACATTAAATCAACATTAAATCTTATGATTATTTTGGAAAATGGTGTTAGTGGGAGAGCCCATACACTTCATTCTTGATTCTTGATTCTTTTCTTCAGCTAGCATAAAGCAAAGCAAAACACAATAAGGTACACAATTTAAGAAAAATACAAGAAAAGTCATTACTTGCATATTAGGACTTAAGGATGTTACCTGCTGTCACATAAAAGGAGGAATAAATGGAAAATGGTCCAGACTGACTTGCCGTTCAGTCCAGAATTTCAAAAGCCCTTATGATGTTATAAGTTTATTTGTGGGGATTTATAGGAAATTAATGCAAATTAGCAGATGTATTAAGCATTGAGAATAAACTGCTGTGTACTGTAAAATATACCATAACACAATTATTCTACTGTCATGTACTGTACCCCAAATACAGCTTATACTGTTAAAATAACAGTAAATGTGCTGTAAAATTACCACACCACCCAATGTTATCCTACAGTAATATACTGTAATTCAAAATACAGTACTATACTGTTAAAAAAAAATTTACAGTAGGTGCACTTAAAATAACAGTAAATTACTGGCGTCCCTGCTGCCAGTAATTTACTGTTATTTTACAGTGAAATTCTTTACAGTGTATGTTTTTATGCTCATGCGAAGATATGTGGTGTGTCACTTTGCATTTTTTAGGAGTTAAACATCTTAAAATGAAAAGTAGTTGCCATTTTGTTGTTGTATGATCTAATGTAGCCTCTGTCCACACAACGTAAATGACAGGCACAGCGCCCCCACAGGTCAGGAGGTGAATCGATTCAGAGATTTGCCAAATTGATATTAAATTGTGGAAGTATTTCGATACATCGATTGATTTTTCTACCCACTCCTAATTCCCTAATACCAAGTCTTTAGCTTTTACATTCGCTAACAAGTCAGAAATCCATCTGTTTTCCAAAGAAACCACTGCTGACCGCTGCAAACCAGGCCTGTAAGAGAGTCATTTAAAAATGAATGATTCTGCTAAAAAGAAACGTCTTAAGTTCTTTTTAAAAACTGCCTGTGGAGAAAGTTCCAGGCAAGGTCTGCACAAGACAGACTCCACACCATTCATGTCATTATGTTACGTTTGTCAGAGCATGTGCCAAAGGTTAGCAGAAATGACTTAATCTGAAATATCTCAATGGCAAAAAATAGAGCAAGTTAATGCACATTACCAACTGAAGACAGTCACATAAAACAAACATAAATCAGTGAAAGATGTGTCATTGTTAAAGGATTTACTATTTCATAAGTGTGTGTGATGAAAACCATCTTAAAGTCCTGTTAAATGGCTGTTCAGACAAAGAAAAATAAAAGTCATATTGCCATAAAGATGAACTGTAAGGTCACATGGCCTGATTAAAGAGTAAGTTGATAAATTTAGCTTTATTTATCAAGTTCTTCTAACAATCCAAACATCACGAGTTCTGTTATTGCTTTAGGAAGCCATTTCCTATTGTGGACCAGCAGTGGAACCGTGTGGCTCCAGCAACTTTGTTGTTGAGGCAAACAAGCATTTGGTCAAAGTGGTTTAGTCCTGTAGGCAGCATGACTGCTGGATTGAGATAGGCCAGGTTCTGTAGGTTCCAAGTCACTACTGGATCTGTGGACTGCGCAGTGGGTTGCAGTAGGAGATGATGGGCTTCTTTGCTCCCTCGCTTTCAGCTCTGGGTCCCTGATGAATAAAAACAGCCATGGGTCTGCTTAAAGCTGCCTGTCAGTCTTTGCAACCTGATATAAAAGTAAACTGAATGTGTCATGTGAGACAGTACACTCATATTAAACAGAAACTTAAACCGCATGGAAGATAAAATCAATACATTAAAACTGAATTAATTAAATTGAATAAGCAGAAATATTTCAATGATCAGACCTTTTTGATGAAGTTGATGTGTGAATGGCACACATCGATCTTTTGTTTTCATATCAGAGGCAGAATCGGTGGAGAACATTAATCACGCATGCATCATTTATACACCAGCCAGTTGAAATCAAGCAGATTACTCATTGATAACTCACAATTGATTTAGATCAAGTGCACCAAGTGAGATTAGTGTCCCAACCTGGTTAGTATTGTTGGTAAGACTGATCAAAGGGATCTGACACAGTTATTAAATCAAGTTTCTTCAGGTCAAGAGAGGTTACACTGGGGAAAGGAAGAGGCTCCAATCAGGAGTCTGGACTGTCTGCAGAGGCCCAGTAAGTTCTTTACAACCCTCCAGGCAACAGCATGGTGCGAGACTGGGAAAAAAAAGTTAGTTCAGAACCTGAAAGTTGGTTCTCAACAGATTGAAAAAGCTGTGGTTCTGATACCCCCACCCCCATGTTTGTTTTTTTTCTTTTTGTTGCTGATGTTGTTGTGATTTATATATTTTTTCCTGCTTTTCTCTCTGTTATAGGTGCTCCTGCTGACTGGCAGCTGCAGCTGGTTTTCTGTTTACAAGTGTAGCAGTCTGGTTATTCCTGCTTGCATTGAGTCAACAGGTGATATCAGTTACAGGAAGTGAAGTTTGGAGCAGCTTACAGACTGAGCTACATTCAGAATATTTAAAACAAAAATCAAATGTTGGCTTTAGAGGAACTAGACATTTAACCACCATGACTATTTCCTCAGTTACATGTCATGCCTACAGTGTTGGACTGTGTAGATGATCTTTGTCTTTGATTCGCTGTCATTGTTGTACACTGCTTTTATGCTTTATTGATCTTCTGCTGAGACGCCTTTGGCTCAGGCCTCTGCAGAACTCAGACTCACGAGAGCTGCGACTGGCGCTGCAGGTAACTGCAGCCTCCAGCCAAACCGGCACGGAAGCGTGCACAAACGGATGCTATAACGTTGTTTACTACGCTGATAAAGTCCTTTTCTTCGTAGTTCCACTTTTTAGTGTCTTTCAGTTCATCTGGATCATTTGCTGATGGCAGAGGAATCCATAACTATCCCTTGCAGTGTTTGAATCCACCGCGACCGTCTCCCTCTTGTATTAAAACTGTCGGAGACGCGTATGCAGTGTCAACTGACGTCATAACCGCAGGACTACGCGGGAAATTCTGCCACCGAATTGCAGTGCCACATGCAGCACACAGCCTGTTAAAGGCAACGGAGAGAGACGTGGGTGGGCTCGTTCTTTTTGGTTTTTCACACTTCATCGCACATTAGTATTAAAAAACAGGACATACATGTTTAGACAATTCCTGCCTCTAGTCCCTTTAACATGCACTTTCTCTTTAGATGAATGAGATATAATAAAAGAAGAAAAAAATCTTTAAATGGGTGCAGGCGGGGGGGGTAAGTAAGTCAGACAAAGTACTTGTTACTGTAAGCTTAAGAAACTGAAGAAGGAATACAGAGACATTAAAACAAACCAAACCAACCAAAAAACAAGAGAAACATTAGCAAAAGTGGAGCTGGACACGTCCATTTATTTTATGTAAAAACTGAATGTTGCTGTATTGATATGTTGCCTAGCAACCAACTGAAATGTCAAGGGACTGGATGTATGTGCTCTTATTGACAACCTACAGTAATATTTTTCTGAAATTCCCTCGGTCATGTGATGGCTATTTCGGGGGGTTATAATGGAGCTGGACAACTAAACCATCAACTTTCATGGTCAGTATCCAACCTGTTCAAGTTTACTTCCACAGATCTGAGTCCAGCAACCTCGGTTCTGTCCATTCTGGTGTGAACGTGGACCGGCTCATCAGACAGCACAATGGTTGTGAGACTTCAGAAGAGAGCTTCAACGGCGTCTGACTATAAAGGGCTACCATGACTTGGACGTGTTATCCAACAATTAAACTCGATGCCGAGTTGTTTGATCACTTATATGACAGCTCTTTGTTACCCCTGTTTGGTTCTTCTCATCTGTCCTTTGCCTCTGGGTTCCCTGTGCTTTGACAATAAGGTGGAAGGAAAATGCTTGTTTTCTCTTTCTCTCTCTCTGGCAAACTACAATAGAGAGAGAGAGGTCTCTTGTGCACAATTAAAAACATGTTATATGTGGCCTTCCATTTGCAAAGTTCACTGTAACGATTCCAGTATCTGCAGAGGCCCAATCAGTTTGCACATGTGATTTCTATTTGTTTCTATTTATCTATAGCTTTTGGGTCAATTGTGTTGAAACTTCAAATGCACTATTCCCTAAACGGTCTAAAGCAAACATGCGAATAACACAACTCTCTGCCTGTTTGCCCCGAGTTTGTTTTTGTTCTGCATGGAGCATGAATGCCGACGCATAGTCAGCATTCAGTTACAGATATTTAGGCTGCATAAAGTCAGCTGGTGTAGACAAGGAAATTTATGTTGCACAGATCTTGCGCATGGACAGAAATGGAAACCATGAATTGGCTTTAATAATGAATGCATGAGTGCATGAATTATTTAGCTGCAAAAAAAGTCTGCATTTGTTCATGGGACATGCGGTGGTTTAATAAATCACCTGACCTTTGTTTAGGAGATCAATGGTTTTAAAAACATTAAATGGCAACACTTTACTCAGGCTGTGTTGGTTGCTCAGTGCTGTTTATCTGTGTTGGCTACTGTGCAGGAGCTAGAGTGAAAAGACAACTGGCAGACAGAGGGTGGAGAATCATACAATAGTCGTGCACAATTACTTCAGGAATATATTGATTGGCACTGTGATTAATTTAGGAATTGTATAAGAATCAACAAAGTAAAAGAGAACTGGACCACATTACTCCCTAACCTCCACACAGCCGACCATTTATGACATGATATTACTGCAAATAATCACACATGCACACACACAGAGAAGGAGTAAAGTACCTTACATTGTACAGTTTCAGATGGAACATAAATCCTGCTTAACACTAATAAAATTGCCTGTGGTTATGTAACATCTTCTTAAAGCTTTAACCTCAAATACGTGTATGTCTTAATCTGCCCTCCCAGCACAAAGTGTGCAAGCCTCTTTTTCCATCTTTTATCAGAGAGCATAATTCAGAACAGGCAAAAATACCAGGCCTATAAAATGGTTTAATCACATCTGCTGCTCCACATTCCTGGCTCAGATATGTAGGTCTGGAGCGAATGTCAATGTCAGCATCTGAAGACCGCAGGTCTCCCATCATCCTCCTCCATCCATAAGCTATCCTTCTCACTGAAACAGGTCCCCGATGGAAATGGTGTAAGACTGTGAAAGAACCTTGTTGACAGAATTCAGGACCCAGTTAAAAGTCTTACTTTGACAAGACGAATCCTCGCCTCAGGCTTTCTTCTGCCTTCACATCCAGTTCTCCTTCTCCCTCCCTCTCTTATTCTTTCTTTCCTCTACTCCCTCTGTCTCCCTTTCCCCTCTGTCTCTTTGACTGTGGGTACTGGCAAAATTTCAAGGCTTCTTATTTATTTATCAACTCATTATGATTCCCTCTCGCACCTCAGTCCCCACAGAGGATTTTCTGGTGGAAGAGATTCCTAAAACAGCCCTTATCTAAAGCCTCCTTTGTCCCCATGTTCTTAGGAATTGTTTAACAGGATTATTGAGGTTACACAATCCATTGTACATTCAGACTGATTTAGGGTGAGAATACATTTCTCTCCCATCAACTTAATTTATGACAAAACCAGCATGGAAATGACCTCCACTTAAAATATAATTGAGAAATAATCTTTGGTTTGTACATTGTAAAAATACATTTGACATTTGCGATTATATAGAAAAAAAAATCTAAAGCGCAAGGAAAATTGATGAAGTAGAGTACTGTGTGCATAACCCTATAAATGTTTGATAAAAAGTGTCACTGGAGCAAAACAACTGAGCACCTTTGACAACAGAATTGTTAGTTGCAGAAAATAATTACTCCTCTACATCAGTAAGTTTGAAGACATGGATAAAAATACTTTAGGAGCTGCACGTTTACAGTTTTTTTTTTTTTTTTTTTTTTTTTTTTACTTTTTCACAAATGCGGTAAAACAGTTCCTCTAATTTTTTTTCTCACATGTGCTCAGATCCTCTTCTAAATACAGTATATCACATCTGAGGAAAATGCTACACATATGCATTACTTTTAGTTAATATTCTTCTCACAATGGATGGCTGTTATAAGTGGGCTAGTACTGTAGGGCTTAGTCCTAGCTTTTTTAATAAAGATGAGGAAAATAAATGTGGCAGTTGACGGTCCTGTCACTATGCCACCGACTGATCATGTGCCCTGGTTACTTGACTTTCACCCGGGAGTCTGGGGATCAAATCCTGCCTGGGCCCTCAGTTGCGTACCTCGTCACATTCTGGCGTTGTTGGCAGGATCCATGCGCAATACTGGTAAAAACAGTCCATGGATTCGAAATTGGTGGCAGCTTGCCTGGAGCACGAGGGTGAGCTTGTGGAAAGAGGGGGAGAGATGAGGCCGTTGATGGTCCTGTCACTATGCCTCCCACTGATGATGTGCCCTGGTTACAGGCCACAGGGATGTCCCTTTGGCTGAATGGTCAGTGCGCATGACTTTCACCCGGGAGTCTGGGGATCAAATACCTGCCTGGGCCCCCAGTTGCATACCTTGCCACACAAAGAATAAATTAACTGATAAAAACTTTGAGCAGATTTATTTTGTAATTTTCGACCAGCAGACTACAGAGCGAAACCTGCACGAAAAATACAAAATCTGTAAACGTTGGGTAATTACCTCCGGCCCAAACCAGCAACAGTTTCACTTGAGTTTGCGTTGACACATGAGTGACAGGTTGTGGGGCACACCCCCTTCTTTTGCAGCCCATGTCACCTAAATCTCTGCAGCCCATCGTCAGCAGATTTGGGCCGATGACCGACAACTTGACGAGAACAAGTTGGACCAAAGTGTGTGTGTGTGCAACCAAACTTGTGTCAATGACGGACATCAGCATCAACAAGGTGGATTATTAGCTTTCAAATTAGTTTTCTCTGCAGTTTTTTAGAGCAGGGGTGCCCACATCCGGTCCTCAAGAGCTATCCTGCAATTTTTAAAGTGTACCCTATTTAAAGGATAACTTCCTTTTTTTTCAACCAGGACCTTATTCCTAGGAGTTTATACGTGCATTTACTCACTGGTAAAACTTCTGCATTACTTTGACTCCTTAGGAGGATATTAGGTTGAGTTGCCCTTCGGTGTACATCCAGTATTATGGCGAAGACGGGGCGGCCTCTATAAAAAGCATTATCTTCAGCAAAGCTCCTTGATTTTCACTAATACTTTTAGATCAGGGGTGTCCAGCTCCGATCCTCAGGGGCCGAAATCCTGCAGGTTTTCCATGTCTCCCTTCTCCAACACACCCCTGACTCAAATTCATAGGCTTTTAGATTAATTTAATTTGAGTCAGCTGTGCCGGTGCAAGGATGCATGGAAAACCGTCAGGACAGCGGCTCTTGAGGACCGACTTTGGACACCACTGTTTTAGATGAAGGAACGAACGAATGAGTACTATTGTCCCGAGAGTCCAGATTTAGTTCTCAGTTAGTTATCAGGGTGTTCTACACACTTTTCAGGGCCACGCGTTCCCGATGCGTGCTTCCATAGTACAGCTGAGAAGAGCAGCTCCCTACCCAGACAAAAAAAGAAAAAGAAACATAATTTGCGAAACTCTGAACTCACAGGACAATAGTACTCGTTCATTTGTTCATTCAATTTAAAGAATTGGTGAAATGAAGGAGTTTTGCTGCAGATAATGCCTTATAGAGAGGCTGCCCCGTCTCTCCCATTATATGAATGCACGCCATGGCATCCATATAATGGGGGCGACTCAACGTAATATCTTCTGAAGGAGTCAAAGCGATGCAGACACTTTACTGGTGAGTAAATCCATGTATAAACTCCTAGAAATAAGGTACAGGTTGAAAAAAAAAACTAGAAAGTTATCCTGTAACACACCTGAATCACATGGCTATTTCCACCATGCATCTCATTCAGTTCTGCAGAGGCCTGATAACGAGCTGTTCATTTGCTTCAGGTGTGTTGGAGAAGGGGCGCAACCAAAATGTGCTGGATCGTAGGTCTCGAAGACTGGACTTGAGCACCCCTGTTTGAGAGGGAAATGGGAAGTGTAGAAACTTGGGGCACATAATCCAAACGACACCTAAATTACACGGAAGGAAAAGCACCAAAACTGCAGCTTCTGTTTAACTTGCTCTCAGAGAGACTGGCTAACGGCTAGCCTAGCTAAAGGGTGGCGTTTCAACACACTGAAGAGAAGTAATAAAGGACAGGAAAGATTGACCGCTGCTTACTGTCGAGCTGGACGCAGTGTTGTTTTTGGCAGCTATCTGAGTTTTAGTCTTAGTCTTAGTCTTTCTGACGAAAATGCTTATTAGTTTTAGTCATATTTTAGTCAATTCTGTATCTGATAGTTTTAGTCTAGTTTTAGTCGACGAAAATCAAAAAAGTTTTAGTCTAGTTTTAGTCAACGAAATTGAAAACGTTTTAGTCTAGTTTTTGTCAGGTAGGCTATATTTAAAAAAAAAAAAAAAAAGAATAACTGGCCACTAAGGAGACCATGCTGCCGGTTACATTTGAGCATATAGGTTTGTATATGAAAACAGAAAGAAAGAGTTCCATTGCAAGTGAAGACAGCAGTTAATGGTGAGGGGAGTGAGTTGCATTGTCTTGTATTATAATCATGTGGCACCTGAAAGTTTAATTTTGTTGTTTTATTATATTGTGTATCTTTTCTTTACCTGCCAAGGGACTGCTGATGCTAATTAGCTTACTAAT
Organism: Atherinomorus stipes; assembly: GCA_023101725.1. NCBI lineage: Eukaryota > Metazoa > Chordata > Actinopteri > Atheriniformes > Atherinidae > Atherinomorus > Atherinomorus stipes. Next base: position 314,720 of record JALJCO010007983.1, on the reverse strand, counting down.
GACAATTCAACATGTTGCTATATGTTCATTAATATGTACTGTCCCTGTCAAATAAAAAAGTTTGAAGATAGAATAAATTTTAAAGCTTCTCATAAAAATACTGAATGCAAAAACGTTTTTGACACACAAACCATCAATTTATTGCAAAATTAAGGTAAAATATAGGGCTGCAAATATCTTAAATTACAAACCATTTGGGAGTCGAAACAGCCGGCTCTTTAGGAACCGACTCAAAAGAGCCGATTCTTTAGGAACCGACTCAAAAGAGCCGACTCTTTGGGAACCGAATCAAAAAGACCGGCTCTCTGAAAAGAGACGAACTTCCCACCGTTTGAACAGCGCAGCCAAGCAGCTGCGCGTCTGACCGCAGGTGTTCACCAGAGTCCCGCAGCAGTTCAGATACCCGACGGTAACACGCAAAAACGCTGTTTAGCAGATAGAAATGACAAAGATTAATATCATGGTTAAGGTGTGGGCGGATATTTATGTAGTTCGGGCGGGTGGCGGTGAGAATATGTTTCTTTTTCGTTGGACAAGACGCGTTTTAAACATCAAACGTTGGGATCGTTTCCAGATCAGGCAGAGACAGAGGAGCTGCTGGTAATGGGAACAGCGAACACTGTTACAACCAGGGATGATGATCTTTTATGCTGGAATGTCTGAATCAAATAGATGAAGCCCCTACGTGGCAAAATGACAGAGACTGCTGTGAATTTAAGATATTAATGTGCGACATGCGGGTCAGGTTTGACAGGAAGAGCCGCGTTTGGCGGGTCTCGGTTCGGGCGGATGCGAGTAAGGATGCAACTACTTTTTAACTTTTGACAGACAGATTAATGCAGAATAGGTAGACATTTCCTGCATTATGAACGTCTGACAGACCAGAGATTCACGTTTTCGTCCAGTCTCGTCTCGTCAATGAAAATTTACACACGTCCCGTCATGTTTTAGTCATCAGAGAGACATGTTTAGCTCGTCATCGTGTCGTCATCGTCATGAAAAAAAGGGGCGTCAACGAAATGATTTTGTCATCGTCACCGTTAACGAAAACAACACTGGCTGGACGTCGTTCAGAAATCACCTGACTTCAATAAGATGGTGATTAAACTGCTCGCAGTAAATCGTCATGCTGAGCTACTCTTTAAATAAGGTAGATCATCTCTATTCATGCCTCAAAACACACACATTTTGTTTCACTTTCTTAACATCCATTATTGTGGAGCTACTATTCTAATTTTGTTTGGCTCAATATGTTAAAAAGAAAGTTGGCAATGGTTGAAATGGTTTTGTAGCACAAGTCTGAGTTGACTCCTTTAAAAAAAAAAAATAGAAAAAACTTCTTACTACTTTGTAGGGTTGGTATGTGTGTCTGTGTGTTTTTCTATGTGTATAAAGGTGAACTGTATTTTCCACCCACCCTTCTGAATAAAAGTAGTTGTTTTTTTGTTTTTTTTTTAAAGGCCCTAATGCTATTGTGATATTGAATTTATATCTATATGATGCAACACTTTTTATGTTGAAATTTATTCTGTTGGTCCCTATAATGTATGTTAACCCACCCACTCAATGTCACCACAGGCCGACACTGCTTCTCACACAAACATTTCTCCCACCATGTGTAATACTGTAATAATAATGATAATAATACATTTTATTTGAAAGCGCCTTCTCAAAACACCCAAGGACACTTTACAGGCAGATAAAACAGTTAAAAACAGGAAGCTAAAACAGTAAAAACACAAGCATAAGAGGTACCACAGAGAAGCAAAACTGCAGGAAGTAAAACAGGGAGAAAACAACATTGGAGTGATGCATATGGACTTAGGAGGAATAAGACTGTCTGAACAGGAAGGTTTTGAGTTTGGATTTGAAAAGAGGGAAGGAGTCCAGAGTACGGAGATTAGGAGGGAGGGAGGGAATTCCAAAGACGGGGAGCAGAGCGACTAAATGCCCGGTTCCCCATTGAGACAAGACGGGCTGGGGGAACGGAGAGCTGGAAGGTGTGGGAGGATCGTAGGGAGCGGGTCGGGGTGCTAACGTGAAGGAGATCAGAGATGTAAGACGGAGCCATGTTGTGGAGGGCCTTGAAAGTAGTGGGTAGTTTGAAGATGATTCTTTGTTTGATGGGGAGCCAGTGGAGTTGTTGCAGGATGGGAGTGATATGATGAGAAGTGGAGCTGCACTTTCTGGAGGGACTTATTTGGGCTGAAAAGGCAAAGTAAGATTGACATCTTTCTTATCCATTAATTAAAACTCCTGTCTCCTACGGAAAAGGTCCAGTACAAGATAGATTAATTAAAGAATGTGGGACTTTTCAAGGTGAGAAAACAGTAGATGAATTTAATGATATGGAGGTCTTTGCATTTTGATTGAACCTAGACTAACGTTTGTCTTCAAAGTGGCCTAAGGCAAAAGATTCGACTATATCAGACGTACCTTAAATAATTGACACAGAGGTTTTGGTTTGCCCTGCTGAGCTTTACTATGAAACTATCGGTTTGCTTTCAACAAAAGTTTAAAACCAGTGAGTGATAGCTCTTATTTCTATTAAAAAAAAAAGAAAAGAAATCTGATTCAGTAATTTTCTAAGAAACCCCGAAAAAAAAAAGAAAAGAAAAACATTGTAAACTAGCAAGGAACCTGAGCTACGAATACGCATTAGTGCCTGTTGACTTGACTGATGGATTAATTTAGACATAAATAGAATGATGGCTGTCTAACATAAAATAACAAAAACAAAGTAAATAAATTTAAAAAAAATATAAGCAAACCCTATATCTTTCATTTAACAGACAATTTTTATAGTGTGTTCATTTGAAAACATAAATTTAATCTTTGAAAATACATTAACAAAGAGTTGAAATAGAAACCTGATCATCACAAACTGAAAGTGCTGAAGTGGATGAGGTAGCGGACTGAATTGTCTAAATTGATTGTCCAAGGTGTCTGAGCCAATTTGCTATTTTGACAAGAGTGGCATGATCGTTCATACGCAGTGCGGCCTGAGGATTTGAAGATCGCATAGATACATCAGTTGTTACCATCTTTGGTCTTAACGCTGATTTTTCTCAAAAAGTTTAAAGTTTTGTGATCTTCCATTCAGAATTTTTTTCTTAACAACAACTACCTGACAAATATTCAGACATAGCCCTGACATGACCCACCTCCCTTTACTCCCCTCGTCCCCCCCCCTCGTTCCCCGCCCCCTTACCCCCTCACTCACCCCTAAATCTGATAAATAACATTTGCAGGATCACGTGATAATGATCAGCAGGGCTGGATAAATGTCCAGTTGTGTGTGCCCGCAATAAATGTCCTACATACAGTCACTTTTCCCTTCATTGTCCAACTTAAACCAGCAGACGCGTTTCATTCATAAGATATCACAACATCTTTACATTTTAAACAATTAACTTACCATGCATAATCGATCCCAATAATTGATCATACCATCACTTCCTTGCTTTCTTCGCTGCAAACTCAGCAATAACTCTTTATAATCCAGTTTGAATGTAGGCTTATTACATTTCTAACGAATAATAGTGCAAACCTGCACAGTCCGTTAGGTGCGAAAATAATTTTTTTATTAGGTTAGTCTCAACTTTTAAAAGCTTCGCTTACCCGATGCAGCCGTTACAGGAAGAGTTAAAATCCTGAGTGCAATCACACAGTTCCATCAATCTGTTTGAGCTAACAAATTATTTTCAAATCACACATCAAAGTTGGAGATCTTGATCAGTCTTATTCCTATATGTAAATCCACTGTGATGGTATTTTTTATTTAGTTGTTTTATGTGACCTAGACAGAGAGACGAAAATCAAATGTGATTAATGTATTTATTAAAATAAAAAAAAACACAGCAGGAATGCAGGCGCGAGGTCCTGGATGCGCAGGTCACACAGTCCACGCTTGACTTCTAAGCTGGAGTCACTGGTGATGTTACTGTAGTTTATGCCATCACAACTCTCTGGGAGGCTTTAATTCTTAAATTTACCGAATGCTTTACTCTGTTCCGGTGTCTGGTTTCCCATCTGGTCCGGTCTGCACTGCAGAGCTTGACGTGCTCTGGGAGTGTGCTGCGCCAGAGATAGGAGCAGCACGGCGAGACGCACCTGGGACGGATCTGGAGTGCATGTGTCATGTGTCTGGTGTGAGCCACGCCTCTGACTATAACGGCTGCGACTTGCTCCGGAAGTCGTACCACAGCCGTAATGCACCGCACACGGACCCGGTGGAAATCCGCCTTGACCTGTCCCCTGTTAAGGATCAAGATGTCCACTCTGTCATCCATTCTTGACAGAGTGGATGGTTGGTTTGAGGGGGGAGTCAAAGAGGCCATCTATGTGAAAGTAGAGTGACCCGCTTTAGAAAGAGGTTTTTTCAGAAAATAATTTATTGCAAAGTATACTGAATACTATGTTTCCACTGACTGACAGAAGTACTCCCACAGTAGATTGGCTCAGAGGAGCCTTTTCCATTTTCATGTCATGTAAATTGCACAAAAAACTCCATCCAGTGTCAGTTCTCCTCCTGAGCCTTTCCCCTCTGTTTTGCACTTTCACCTGTAGGGGGATGGGTGTCACAATCCTTTTAGGACAGAGGGGGAGGGTTAAGTGTAGGGATGTCCCGATCTGATCACATAATTGGAAATCGCGCTGATCATGTGGTTTCAGTCTCCATTGGAATCGTCTGTTAGATCCCGATCAGGGATCGGACAAGTGTTTCCTTTACACAGACACGGCAGCAGCAGGCTGCCATGGCTTAGAGCAGGAATTTCACGGCTGCCACAACGGCCATGGCCGATGTTGCCCCTCTCTTTTGCCAGAACAGGCATATCTCTTTTTCCTCTGCATGATTTTCTCGTCATTTAAGGTTTTATGACCAGCAATTGGTTTGATTCTGCCTCATATGAGTTCTGGACGCAGCTCAGTGCTGTATGATACAGCATCATCGGGCAGTAAAGGAGTTAAATGTAACGCAGCAGCAGCCTTTTAATCCAGACGTTAACTGCAGTGAAGGTAGCTGTTGTGCTTTCACCTGTCGGGGGGAGGAGTGTCTCAATCCTGTTAGGACAGAGGGGTAGCTAACCCTAGCTTTAAGCCAGGGGTGTCCAGCTTCGGTCCTCGAGGGCCACAATCCTGCAGGTTTTCCATGTCTCCCTTCTCCAACACACACCTGACTCAAATCCATAGGCTTTTAGATTCATTAATTTGAGTCAGCTGTCCTGGTGCAAGGAGGCATGGAAAACCGTCAGGACAGCGGCCCTTGAGGACAGACTTTGGACACCACTGCTAGACTAGTGTGTTGATGACCCCCCTTCTTCAACCAATGGTATCCCCTACAGCATGCTTTAGGGCAGGGTTTCTCAATCCTGGTCCTCAGGGACCCCTGCCCTGCATGTATTCCAGGTTTCCAACTCCACCACACCTGATTCAGATCGACTCAACTGCTTATCAAGTTCTTTGCAAGCTGCTAACGAGCCTTTCATCTGAGTCAGGTGAATTGAAGTAGGGATATCTTGAAAAACAGCAGGGACCAGGATTGAGAAGCACTGCTTTAGGGGAAACACTGTATCTGTCTTCTTCTCTTCAATTTCTGTTTGATTATAGAAGTATCCGATCGAGACTCGGTATCAGCCAATCCTAAAAATCAAATAATTCTGAATCTGGGGGGGGGGGGCACTGATCCGTACATCTCTATTTAAAGGGGAAACTTAGTAACTTTTTTACCTCAATAAATGCTTTTTTGGAATCCCCGTGGGGCTAAACAAAGTGTTTACGGAGCGATCCAATGGTCTGGGATATCGCAGCCATCTGGCTTGCGAGCAGCTGCCTGCGCCAACCCGAGCAGAACTTGCGACAACATAAACCGCTGTACGGTACTCAAGTCCCCTATCTACCGAGCTGCTTCCAGTGCTGATTTTAACCAGACTACCGGTGCTAATTCGAAGAAAAGATTTCTTTAGCTTAGCTTTAGCTTTCTTTAGCACACCACCTAAACACGGCTCCTGGCTCTCATAACCAACTCTTTGCTGGGCGAGAGTGATTCACGTAGCTTGCGCTGCCTGGCCGCCGGGTGAAGCATCACTGCTTCAGGCTCAATAATCACCAGTCATGTCCGGAAAAAGTAAATAAACGTTCTTATTCTTACCTGCTACCTGCCAACACCAGAGAAAAATATAATCCACAGCATATTTACCCGCAAATCGCGGGTAAAACGTCCCGTGGCAACGTAGCAAAGTAGCATCAAGAAGCTAGTAAACGCTTAGAAATATATCCAGGGATCAAAATACAGGAAAGACAGGTAGAGAAGCCCTCTGTGTGCTGTGGGGATGTAGGGGGGTTGAACTTTACAACAGTGAAAGAACGCCACTAGGGGGAGCCCCGAGCTGAAGTTACTGAGTTCTGCTTTAAGTAGTAGGGGTATATTGTACCTCATTAAAATGAAGGCACTCTTAAACCCCCCAAAAATCTACAAAAGTAAAAAAAAATCCAAATGTAAATATTTGCTCCATAGATAAAGTTTTAATAAGTATGACAGCTGTTGTATTGTCCAGTTAAACACTGTTTAAATGTTTAACAGTCATTTTCTTTGTAAAATGCACATGAAAAAAAAATTGCTAGTACTATTGCTATTTTTGATTGCAGCATGTTTTACATTTATTCATATTTTCTAAATATTATGAAGTTGGTCAGTGGAGACAGACAGAAAGCAGATGAACAGGAAGTAGCCTGAGCTGAAACAAAGAAGCGGGCTACAAAATAAGATTTCAGAGAGCACTGGCACACAAAGCAACATTACTAACTAAAAACTACTAACTACCAAAACAGGCCCAATGCCCATGGATCAAGACGTATTTAGGATGTTTGTCTTCTATAAAAGTAAACGAGTAGCCAGGTACATGTAATACTGCACATCAGGTCTCAACCCTGGTCTCTGAGGGCCGGCAGGTTTTAGAAGTTTCCCTCCTGAAATTCACCTGGTTCAAATCAATGAGCAATTTGCAAACTTGTGCCTGATGCCTGAAGCCTGATGTCAAGCTCTGCACACGTCAGAGTCTGAATCATGTGTTGCAGCAGCAAAACTTCAAAAAGCTGCAGGAGACTGGCCCTCGAGGATCCCTGCTGTTCGTCATATTTAACTACTGCATGTTATAGACAATCTCTTACGGCAGTGGTTCTCAGCCTATTTTCCCTGAGGACCCCCTTCATGCAACTACCAAAAAGGTGTGGACCCCCTGCCTGCCCCGTTTTGAAACCATGCTCAATCTCATGCTTTCATAAGTTGCTTCTCACCATAAACGATGCATTCTGGACAACTCCTTTCCTTTGATTAAGCCAAAGTTAAAGTGCATCTTTAATGCTCCTGGGCCTCGTTTATGAAGCTTGCTTATGCACAAAACCGGGCTTGGAAGTGCATACACAACTTCTTACGCAGAGGGATTTATAAAAAAATTTTAAAAAGCGTAACTTTAAGCAAACTACAGACCTTGCTCACACAGATTTTGGAGACAACATGACAAGGTGAGAATGACTTGTTGATGGAAAGAGCACATATAAATAGCCATGCAGTGGCAGCCGTGCGGCACAATGGACGTACTTGCTCTTCTTAAAGACCATGCTAATTGACGGATCCAACTGGAGAGGGTGTTCCGAGATCGGGAAGATTTCGTGGCTCATGATGATCACTGGTTTTTTGTGAGGCACAGTCTAACCGTTTTAGACTGTGCCTAGAACTTTGCTCTTGGATCTGACTGCTGAATTGAGTCCAGTTTTAGAGCGACCAACCCACCGGAACCATGACATCACACATCAAATGGGCTTTATGCACAACTCCACTACTTTCTGAACTTCAGGTAGCTCCTTTGTTTCCTGTCTTTCATTACTGGACGAACTGATTAACCCAGGTGTGTCTGGCCAGTTACTGAGATCAGGCACACCTGGGTTAATTAGTTCATTAATTAATGAACTACTTAAGGTAGCAACAAAGGAGCTACTTTAAGTTCAGGAAGTAGTGGAGCTGTGCATAGAGCCCATTGCTGACAACATTGGGTTTCTTGGCAACGGGCATGTTCCAGAGGGAATTGTCCAGCAGGTATGCCTATTTATTTTGACAGCCATATCACAATAGAGGCCTAACTTGAATTTGTAAAATAAATTAATATTAATAATGATATACTATTCTATTAGGAAAAATAAATTAATAATACATTCTGTGCAAATAGGTCTGGGATATCGCAGCCATCCCTCAGTGCCGCACTGCCAGCTGCTTTGGATGGGATAATCCAAATGACCAGTCGCTACATCAGGTTTCCCTACACTGTTGATCAACAGGTCAACAGCAAAAGGCAATTTGCAGCAATGTCCAGTTTCCCTAATGTAATCGGTGCAATTGACAACACCCAGATTGCTGTAAGAGCCCCCAGCGAGAACAAATGTTTATTTGTGAATCAAAAAAATGTGCACACCATAAATGAACAAATAATTTGTGACTCCTCAATGGTATTGACAAATGTAGGGGCATGGTAGCCTGGTTCAACACATGATTCATTCATTTTGGTGCACAGTGGCGTAGGGAACAGACTGTAGGCAGGTGCTGCTTGTGATGCCTCGATGATGGCTTGATAATTCATACTTTCCCACACAAACAACTATTTATTCTGTGGGAAAAATTATTTTCTCTATTTGGCCAGTTCTGTTGCTGCCTCTGTTCACGTAGTGGCGCTCGTGCAATGTAATTCGATTCTGCTTCTTAAATACTCTGGTTGTACCTTGTAGGTGACAGCAGCTACCCACTGAGGCGATGGCTCCTCACGCCATTTCCAAACCTGCAGCATGCGGAGGAACGGCGCTTCAGCATAGCGGATGGCTGTGAGCGTGCCATCGGCTTGCTTAGAAAATAGGTGAAGGTGTTTAGATGCCTCAGGTGGCAGGCTACTCTACCACCCCCAAAAAGTGTGCAATTAGGCACTGAGGGATGCCATCCCCCTCCCCTCCCGCCTGACTAAAAAGCAAAAGTACAGGCAACAAACTCAGTAAATACCAAATGCCTTAATTGAAGGAGTTTCTTCAGTTTAGAGCAGCGGTGTCCAAAGTCGGTCCTCAAGCGCTCTCCTGACGGTTTTCCATGCCTCCGTGCACCAGCACAGCTGACTCAGATTAAATGAATCTAAAAGCCTATTAATTTGAGTCTGGTGTGTGTTGGAGAAGGGAGACGTGGAAAACCTGCAGGATTGTGGCTGTCGAGGACCGGAACTGGACACCCCTGGTTTAGAGAGTCTTTGGAGGCAGCCAGTAGGTTGTTCACAGGCAGACAGATTACACTGCACCGTCAGGTTTCACTCATCCCACTCCTTTTTTAATGTAACAACTTGCTTGTATTTCCAGGACGTAAATGAATTGTTTTCCATCACTTGATGCAGGTGGATTCGGCTGTGGTTGTGGGCGGCTGTAGCTCAGGTGGAAGAGCAGTCGTCTTTCAACCGGAGTTGTCTTTCAACTGGAGGGTTGTGGGATCGATTCCAGGCTTCCCCAGACTACATGCCGAAGTGTCCTTGGGCAAGACACTGAACCCCAAGTTGCCTCCCGATGTGCCTATCGGGGTATGATTGTGTGTGTGACTGGGTGAATGTGATGTGTAGTGTAAAGCGCTTTGAGCGGTTAGTATGACTGGAAAAGCGCTATATAAGTACAGTCCATTTACCATTTGTGATTCCAGCCTTTGAATCCATATCTGACCAGGCATGTGAATGCTGTTGTGATGCTAGCTACTAAGCAGCATGCTAGGGAGTGTTCAGGTGCCCCGTTATTTACTGAAAATTATGGGACAGCTTACGCAGTACTCAGCTTGTGCCACAAATAAATTGTTCATTTATTTGGGAAATGTGGAAAACACACAAGTATTTTAATGGTATTGCAAAAGTAACTGTATTCTAAATACTCAGATTTAAAATAGTAACTTTACATGCTTTACGGAATACAGTTACTCAAAAATAGTATTCTAAATACATGTATTCCGTTACCCCCCAACATTGGGCACAATGCACATTATTGTCACATCTCATTAGATTCATTAGATTCAATAAACAAGTAAAATTGTAACCTACCAGTTTCCTCACTTTGAGTAAAATTAGTGTCCCCCTCCCTCTCTGACACAATGCCAGACATCCTGGCTGTTCCAAGAATGGAGGCAATTTCGGTGTGAAATGGCATGGGTTCTCCCATGGTCCGGCTGCCACCTGTGTAAAAATAATACTTTTTCTGCTCAGTCAAAAGTTACAAAGGGGTGCCGGCAACATCACAGAACATGAACCTTGCAAGCGTGATAAAGAAGTGTTACTTTTCATTGAGTTAACTACATTGCAGCTATTTGGTGCCATTACATTTAACATTTCAATGCAGCTATATTTAGGATATTCACATTTAATTTGAAATGTAACCAATAGTTTTCACTTTGAATGTTTCGATTTAGCAGATTCAGATTTTTTTTTATGGTTTACATACACTACATGTATAAGAGAACAAAGTCCACATGCATTTATCTGACTTTGTTTAAGGATAAATGTGACTAAATCCTTTTTGTTTTTGCAATATTGATTTACGAACTTTCACCACATAAGCGGCAGTGGATAACAGAGCCATTTGTTAAAACATTACAGTAGTGTCACACGTGCACGTTTCATGTGTTTTCTGATCCCCACCTGTAGCCGCCACGCGCCAGTGGTGCAAAGCCACATTTTTCTTTGCCTCCACCTTCAAATCGGACAACTTCGCTCTGTGCCAGTGCCAGCTTACCGCCATGGCCACAGCGTGCCATTCAATGGCTTTTCGTTTGTTTGTAATTCCACTTGAATGTCAAATAAAATTTCCCGTGTCACCGCTACCTCATCAACAAGTTCCTCTTCCATCTGGTTGATGCCATGATTGAGCATGAAATGCCGTGGACCCATCATGCTTATTTATATGTAAAACATATTCATGAGGTAATTTGCATGACCATACATGGTGAATTGTGGGTGTGGAGAGGGAGGGACATGAATCAGATCCTGATGCGCAACTTTCCGGCTGGACTGTGATTTATAAAGGAAAAGTGCATGCAGGTGTGCGTCAGACGGTTTTATCAATCGGATTTTATTTTGGCGGAAGCACTTCTCAGCTGTTCGGTGTACATAAACTTTTAGTATGGATCCTACGCCAGGTTTTATAAATGAGGCCTCTGTTTATTACATTCACACGATTTTTTATAAATGAAACACTGAAATGATTAAAAAAAGGTTGGACATAGCTTACATTTAAATAAATCCCACTGGTTCTGAACACTCAAAGCCTTGGAGACCCCATGGGGGTCAAGGGATCCCAAGTTAGGAACCACTGATGGTATAGTTTACACTGTGTGCCCTCCAGTGTTCAGCAAGCCTCTTCACTCCCAGCTGTTGAAATATATTGCAGCAAGACATGTCTGCTTCGTGAAGTGAATTAATATTTCCATCATACAGTTTTGTTTGTATTGATGTAGCAAGATGAAAGATAATGTTCAATACAAAATGCAAATATATTTCATGCTTGAGTGCCAAAGCAGAGCAAGAACTGATTTCCATGTAAAACAACAAATCAAAAGATCCACTACTTCCATTGTGAAAAAGAGAGATAAGACAAACTCTTCAGGAACATTTGCTATTTAACAAGTCAGAGGAAGGTACATGAGAAAAGGCAACTGCAGACATGCTGAAAATGACTTTGTGCTACTTTGCATCATTTGTTTTTTTTTCCTCATTGATTTACATGTAATTGTAGCTAAATCTGACATAACTTAATGTGTTCTGGTGCAAAATTAAATTTTCATGTCTTACAGATATGAGCTTTCCAAATGAAGCCCAATTAGCAAAACTGATTGACTCTGCAGTGGCTTTGAGCTGAAATGATCACAAGAAAAATGTAAAAGCAGCAAAACCAATAGAAATTTTGAAACAGACACACCTTTCAACGGTTTCTTGCAGCAATGCGTGGAGAGCCATGCAATGAAACTTGAGACAGAGCGAGGGACCCTGCAATGGAATCGGCTTTCCCCACCATGTGGTAAATGGTTTGTGACTGGAACTGAGTAATGCACTCGCTGTAGGATACCCCACGCTAATGTTTTCTGTGTTTCATGCTGCATAGCGACAGAATATCATTCAAAACTGTCTTTGTGTGTGCAGGACCACCACTTTCAAGAAAAAAAAGTTTTAAATAGGTAATGTGAGTTGACATGATGCCATCTCTGCCGCACAAAATATGAAAACCAAAAGATCAAAATGAGGGTGAACTACAATGTGCAACTTTCAACTTACAATGAACATTAGCTCCCCGTGTGTTACAGGATTGATTTTAAGGTTCTTTTATTAAATTTTAAATATCTCAACAGTCTTAGCGGTCTGGCAGTGGCCTGTTAATCATCCAAAAGAGTTTGATCTTTTTTTTTTTTTTTTTTTTTTTTTTTTTTTTTTTTTTTTTTTTTTTTTTTGTTTTTTTTTTTTTTTTTTTTTTTTTTTTTTTTTTGTTTTTTTTTTTTTTTTGTTTTTTTTTTTTTTTTATATGTTTTTTTGTGTCTTTAATAATCTTGGAAACAAAAAAAATAAAATTAATTATTTCACACAATTTTTTTTTTAAAGTTGTTTTTATTTTTTTTTTTTTTTTTAGTTTTTTTTTAAAAATTTTTTAGTTATTTTTTTTTTTTTAATACTTTTTTTTTTTTTTTTTTATTTATTAATTTTTTTTTTTTTTTTTTTTTTTTTTTTTTTTTTTTTTTATTAATATAATAACCTTTTTTAAAACCCACACAGAGGCTGTATTCAGCCATTATGGTCCCCATCTATGGAAGAGCCTGCAGGAGGACATCTGGACCACAGAGACTGGTGATATTTTTAAAAGGAGTTAAGACTCACCTTTTAATTTGGCTTTTTACTGATTTCATTTACTCTTTGTTAGTGTAATAACTATGGCATATGGCATTCACACTATTGTGAGCCTGTTTCTATTTTTTTCACTAAATTTAGGCACCTGCTCTATCTACTCTTACACCATTCGTACCACACTAACCATTCAAACGGCAAAATATGCAGCACATTTGGGACGTTTCTGCTATATCTCATTGAAAATCAAACTTGGGCGTTGCTTCACTAGAGTGCACCAGTACACAGTTGCAACTTCCTCTAACCTGCAGCATTAAGGCAATCATGCTTGCTGTTATGCATTAACAGCACCTTTAGTTTTGTTTTTGTTTGTTTGTTTTACAGTTTTTAATCTTTAATGTTTTTAGGATTTTATCTATTGGCCAGGTACATTTTATATTTATGCTTCCTCATTGGGGCCTTCCACACTGAGGCGCGTCTGGTCTGCCCACGGGGCGTAGTCTTGCAGGCCCCCTGGCCTGGGGGACTGAGGGCCTCTGCAGCATGTGTGGAGCTGACCCTGGTCTGTCCAGGTCAGGGTGGTCTCTGTGGAAGTCCTCCCTGTAGCGGTTCTCATGCGTAAGGCCCCGTGAAAGGTTTTCCTCACTTGGATCCTCAGTGTGTTGCCATGTTACAAGACTTATTTATGACTAAGCCTTATGCTATTGTGTATGCATGTTTGTGCAGGTGTGTGTGTGCGTGGGTTGACATATGGGGTCGGGAGGGACAGGGTTCAAATTTGAAGCAATTTGAAGCAATTTATATATGCATGTATATATATATATATATATATATATATATATATATATATATATATATATATATATATATATATATATATATATATGTGTGAAAAAGTTTTTGCCCCCTTCCTAATTTCTTACTTTTTTTCCACATTTAAGTGTGACTAACATGCAAAAAAGTAAGAAATTAGGAAGGGGGCAAAAACTTTTTCACACAGCTTTTTCACTACATATATATATATATATATATATATATATATATATATATATATATATATATATATATATATATATATATAATGAACTGTAAATCAAAACTGCCAGAAAATCAATTCAAAATGCCTCCAAATGTTATCAAAAGCATTCATAACGCTTAATAAAAGCACCACTCTGATGTCAGTTTCCTGCATACAAATGGCTTGTTTTGAAGATGATACACTTTTTTTTATGTAGTTCACCTATCAAAGGCTCCACAGACTGTGTTCTCACTTCCTTGTGTCGTTGGCTTCTGTTTGACTCCCATGACCTCACTTGCATACAATAGAACAGCATTATGTAATCCGTTATATCTGGCAGGTCTCTGACAACTGTTTTCATCTTCATGCCCTCATATTGATGAGTTAATGTGCTCCTTTAGCTTTTCATTTGAGCCAGTTGCCTGGCAAGGTGAATCTCCCCCAGGCTTTAATGGCCTGCTGTACAGCAGAAAGTCAATCCTACAACTGACTGATAGATAAATCACACACATTCAGGGAGAGATGGAGTGAGGCTGAAGGTATAAAGCAACACAACTGTGGCAAGGCTGAACATACAGTGGCTTTTCCATATGTTTTTTTTTCCATTAAGCACTTGTGTATCTACCAAGTACAGAGAGAAACTCACTCCTGAACTTTCTTTTTTTCTTTGATTCATAAAGAGAGGTAAATGACCAATGCACTGTATGTGGAGAGAAACAAGATTGAAATGTGTGATGATGGCCACTCCATTTGGCAGAAAAATTGACTCTGACATCCTCATTTCCTCTTGCAATGGCTTCAAGACCCCCATCATATTTTTGACAAAGTTAATCTATGTCTTTGAAAGTGTCGCTCAGCTCACAAATGTTAGAGATGCTGTGTAATACGACTCCTCTCTTCTGCTGATTAATTTGATGGAAAGGCCATGAGAGAATGAAAAGAGGAACATTTGACAGACTATAACATGCATTTAATTGCAATTTTTATTTATTTATTTAAAGATACCATCCCTGTGGTCCTTTCTTTTCTCTTCACATAATGACTGACCAGAAAGAAGACCATCCCCTCACATAACTACTTCATAATTTTATCCTTGAAATAAATGTAGTCCTCTGTTTCAAATGACCCTCCTTGATAGTGACACTCTGCTGTGTCTCATCAAATTAATTAACTGTCTGATGGATCATAAATCAGCCAACACATTAATGGGGCCTGGTGTTTTGTGCTGATTCAAGTAATTTTCTATAACATTGTAGAGAGTATATGGTACAAACCTTCCTGTGATCATTACTAAATCTCAATGAACCATTTATTCTCTTGGCATGTTTGTCTAATATATAGTGTTTACAAATGTTATTTTTAAGTAATATACATCCCTTATTACAATAGATATTTTCCATTTAAAGTGAGTTAAAGTTACGAGTCAATTTCAAAGGTTTTCAGAAACACAAATAACATTTGTTAAACAATAATTATTCAATACATGTAAAATAAAGAGAACTCTGTTAAATGAAATGGATTGTTGGGGTGATTTGTGCTTTATTTTTTAAATCAATTTTCTGCTCAGGATCTTGTAGTTGGGTTTAAAACAAGGACTCTGTGATGTGGTGTGTAGGTTTTAAAGGATATCACCCCACAACCCTGCTCCTAACACTGTAAACAAATACAGTATGTATTTGTTTATTTCTTTACTCAAAAGTACATGGGGCCACAACAGTGTATCACCAGGTCATCTGATAACTAGCGAGTAAATTGTTCAACCTTCATAGAAAAAAAACACCTTCCCAGATAATCCAGAACTAAGAGAAATAAACACAAACTGAATTGATTTTTTGTAGAGAGCTGTAAAAATGAGGCACCATACAGGTTGGATGGGTTACAACCAGCCCAGTTAATCAGATTACTGCTTGATGGACCTGATGGACTGTTTATACTGTACCAAGGGGCAAACTATGCTGGAAAAGAGTGAAGCCCGGAAGTTAAGTTACATAGTTGTAGTTCTTTCTTCATCCACTAGGGGCTGGCTTCAAAACAGAGCAAATCCCCATAGACTCCTGTGTTAAAAAGGCCAACTTCACAGCAGAACTAAACATGTTTGCAGCCTGGTTCAAAAAATCATTTTAGGTTTAATAGGTCAAGTTTACCTTCATGTCAACTGTGAGGGGGGTGAATTTTTTTTTATAACTCATTCGTTTAGATGTTATTTAATCTTGAAATTACACATAATTAAGGGTGCATCCTTTTGATTGATAGGCGGCAGACCGGATGCTGATTTTAGCCGTGAAGGCTAATTGTTAGCTCCCTGCTTGTTCCCAGAAAGGCCTCAGCTTGTAGCAGAGTTGCACAACGGCCATTTTTAGCTGGTTAACAGCGAGTCTGAGCATGGCTTACCTTTAGATCGCCTATCTTTCTTTATTCCTGTTCACTTCGCATTAGCTCGGTTAGCATTAGCTTGGCTTTCAATAATTTGCCCCCTGGCTCGGAGTGGTCTTGTCTTTGCCCATTTTAGTATTTTCTGGGAGTGATGACACATACGACATAGCTAGATGGTGACAGTGGGAAACGCCTACTGAAAGTGTCCTCACTTTTAGTTCTTCAGACGTGACCGGATACTACGTCCATTTTTTTTTTCAGTCTTTAATTTATACACATACTGTATCTGCAAGAGTAACACTCAACTTGAAAATAAAAGATCGGATAAATTTTGTGGAAAAACTGATGTTGCAACAGAGCTGTGTAAGTACCCAGAAGTACTTAGAAGTTTCTGGAATATTTAAACAACATTAAGCAACATGTTAGATCTTGATGAATGAAAAGATGAAAATCTTTATTCATCGATTTGAGATAGTACAATGTTTTGAGAACAATATAACATAAAAGATGATGAATGGAAATCACAACCATTAACCCGTAGAGGTCTGAGGTTTGAGCAACATACTCAAAATATAAGCAGAACGATCAGATCAAAGTCTGAGCCATTTCTGTAGAAATTCCTCCAGACCATTCAGAACGCATGTTTGGTGATGTGTGTGGCCTCTTCGTGCCTGTATGCATTCCCTGCAACCTCTCTGCATGCTGATGAAACCACAGATTTTCTCCTGAGGGATCTCCTCCCAGACCTGGATCAGGCCAGGTCATCAGTCAACCCCTGGACAGTCTGTGGTGAAACATGGCGTTTCTGGATGGAACGACACATGATGTCCCAGAGGTGCTGGATGGGAGACTTGGAGGTTTGATTGCTTGTGTTTGTTTTTTATTCATTTTCATGCTGTTTTTGTTGTTTTTAATGTGTAAAGCACATTGTAAGACCACTTTGCATGATAAGTGTTAGGTAGATACATGTAAAGTTTGATTTGATTTGATTCAGGTCTGATGAACCGGTATGGTATGGCCAGTCCATACCATCAATGCCTTCGTCATGCACTAACTGCCGACACACTCCAGCCACATGACGGCTTCATGATGAAGCTGAGCATTATCATGCATCAGAGGGAACCCAGGTCCAACTGCACCACCATACAGTCTGCCAATTGGTCTGAAGTGGCAGTCAGGGTACCTCTGGCTCGCACATAGAGGTCCATGCAGCCCTTCAAGGATATGGCTCCCCAGACCATCCCTGACCCACTGCCATACTGGTCATGCTGGAGGATGTTTCAGGCAGCAGAACGTTCCAGACTCACGCGTCTATCACATGAGCTCAATGTAAACCTGCTCATCCGTAAAAAGTTCCTGGTGAATCTGCAATCCTGGTGTTCTCTGACAGCCAATCAGGCTGCATGATGCTAGGCTGAGAACACATGCTCCACTTGTGTACATCGAGCCTTCATACCACCCCCATGGAGTCTGTTTCTGACAGTTTGAGCAAAAACATGCATAATTGTGGTCTGTTGGAGGGCATTTGGTATCTGGCAGTGTTCTTCCTCTTCCGTCTTGCACAAAAGAACAGGTAGCAGTCCTGCAGCTGGGTTATTGTCCTCCTGCATCCCCTCCATGTCTCCTGCTATCTCCTCCATGCTCTCCACACTGTGCTGGGAGACACAGCAAACCTTCTTGCCACAGTGCACGTTAATGTGCCATGAGTTGTACGACCTGAGCAACTTCTAGTTGCAGACACCACCTCATGTTATCTCTAGTGCAAATGCAAATGTGACTAAAAATCAGCCAGGGAAATGGTCTGAGGCCACCACCTGCAGGACCATTCCTTTACCGGTGTTGTCTTACTAGCTGGCTCTCGTCTCCACTTGTTTCTGTTTCATTTGTACAGCAGCAGGAGAAATTGATTCACAGTCTGTTACTTCCTAACTGGACAGATTGATATCCCAGAAGTGGGACTGACTTTGACTTACATGGTAATAATTGTGTCTTCCTTTATTTTTCTGAGCAATGTATAAGCAGAAATTAATAAATGGTACTAATTTCTATATATATAATTCAACTTAAACACTTTTTTGTTCTACAAAGCATTTTACATTGATTTTTCATCCGCTGCATTTCATCATTATTTCTGGGATAAGTGGATGCAATACTACCTTATTTTATAGTTGATGGACTTACATTCCACCACTGCTATCAACTTGCCATGTCAGACAAGATCTTGAGTGCACCATAGTAGGAGATGTCTGCCAAAGGATTGCAAGTTGCACTTTTTAATCATGTTGATAACTTATACCACAGCTGGACTACAGCTGAATTATTTAGTATCTGCAGCGCGTTTGTGATTCTTCATCTGAGCAGTTTTTGGTTGGTTGAAACAAACTCTGCACTCTTTGCCCTGTTTGCACAGTCCATTTGATCTGGTCTTAGATCTGTCAATCAGCGACCTCAGAGGACACACCCTAGTGTGTAAGGGTAGAGAGCATTGCTTTCCAACACATCTTTTACTTTTCTGTAATGTGGAAAAAAAAAAAGCTAAATCTATTTCTGTTTACCTCAGAATCATGAGTTGTTCCAAAGCGTCATACCCTTCACTTTAACATTTTCTGAAGATATTTTTCTGTATAAGCAAACAATTTCCACAACACACAAAAATCTAAATCAAGAATTTGAATTAAGTGGTTTTCTTCAGTCATAATGAATGTAAAAGGCTTATTTTCTCCAATGATTATAATTAGAGTGATTTTGTGGTGAAGCTAAAGAAATTCTCCAATCTAACTCTTTTATTTTAAACTCCAGATGGTGTTCTGTTAAAGTGTGAGACTGCATAATGTGGTAGAGACACTGACCTCTTGACAGAGACTTTCTGAGCACAGCTGTGAATCAAATGCTTCATTGGCTCCCAAAATGTTTCCATAACCAGATCCTTGGATTCAGTAGCAGTTGAATGAAAATTGTGCTTGAAGGGGATTATGCTTCTCTCTGAGAGATTTGAATGCTTAGACCTGAAACCACCATCATAAGTCAACATATCATTTCAAGTCTATGACATTTATAGTAAACATAAAACACAATGGTTTACGCTCCATTCGAGCCCAAATGGAGACACACACCTAAACTCACTAATGAGACAATGCAATCTGGTACACAAACACCAAAGCATGCCCAAATAATAACATGTCATTTTAAAGTGTATGTTTCATGTTCTTTATAATGGCAGAAAATCATTCCCTAAGATGAGGCAGTAACTGTTAGGTCTCTTAAGTTGAAAAGAACCAGGAAGTATTACTTAAAAAGGGACAGGAGGGGATAAAACTCTCCCTCACAATCACCGCACAGTTTTGGGATCATGTGACCTCTGACGTCAGAGTAGGTGAAGTCCTGTGAACTCCACTTACTGACCAATGCAAAACAAAAACAGATAAACAGCGAGACAACAGCCGATTAGCAGCTAGACATCATCTTTCTGAACATCCGTCTTCTTTCTGAACCTCACCTTTACAGCTGAGGCTGAACTCTCTCGGCCAGCACCTTCTTGACCGCCTCCAGAGACATCCTCTTCTCCGGACTGACTCGGCAACAGCGGGACGTAAAAACCGAAACGTTAGCTTAGCTTTAGCTTAGCTTTAGCCGGCAACGCTGCTGAGTTTCTGCAGGTTTCAGTGTTTGTTTATTACTGTTCCTCTCAAGATCAAGAGCTCAAATCCGGAGGCGGGACTAATAAACGCCTGTATACCTGATCTGTGGTGGAAAAAAAAAACAAAAATAAAAACGCTTTGCCTTCTGTTGTTTCCCTACGGAGAGAGTGGTGTCGCCGACTCACGAACCGGGGCGAGATGACTCAGTCCGCCCGCAGCTCGCAGGACTGCCGCCGCATCAGAGCGGGACACTGTGTTTTCTCCGCTGCCTTTTCAGCACAAAGCGAGGGTTTCTGACCGCACAGAAACTAGAAGGAGGAAACTGTCGTCCCTCCAGACTGAGCTCACATTTGGCTTCCAAGACGGTTAATATCGGCTCCTCGGTCACCCTCAGTGGCTCGCTTGACTTTTCTCCACATTTGGTCTCCAAAAATATGTAAAAGCGCTTTGTATGAGCCGTGAGACGGTGTTGCTGTTAGCAGAGACATCTGTGGACAGTCAAAGGGAAAATGTCCTGCTGCCGTGTATTGTTGAGGTGTAACAGAGCCGGTTGTCGGTGGGAGTAAACACACGGCCCCAGGTCATCCGCTGGAGTGGACTGCGTCTCCTCTAAATGGAGATTTATCAGCAACTGTCGCTTAAACACACTGAAAACCTCAAC
Source organism: Atherinomorus stipes (assembly GCA_023101725.1). Lineage (NCBI taxonomy): Eukaryota > Metazoa > Chordata > Actinopteri > Atheriniformes > Atherinidae > Atherinomorus > Atherinomorus stipes. The sequence goes on along the minus strand of JALJCO010007983.1, from coordinate 294,140 downwards.
AAATACATAATTATGGTTGCTGAAATATAATGAAATTAATCAGATAAACAGAAACAGATTTTTTAAACGGTATAAAGACCATAGAAGGTCTAAATGTGTGACACCAAGCATCTTGTACACATGATCTCAAAATAAATACTAATCGAGAGGTGACTTAGAAAATAATTTTTTTCAATGTTATTTTCCACAATGTCTCTACATATAACTTTGGCCTTCAGCATTAAAGCTGTGATGAATGTCGTATTCAGAGTCGCCTCCTCCTGCTGTGATCCATGTTTTTATCAGTAGAGTCGGGAGTGTTCGCCTACCCCTACGTCACATCCGGTTTGTTGCTGGGGGCGCTGTTTCACACGGAGTAACAGAAATTTTCTGTCATTTCCTGTCAGGAAAGCCCCGTCGGACTAGTAGGAGTACATTTTTTTGCATTGGCAATGTTCAGTGTGGACCTGATACACTACAAAGGCTTCTACATATGTTTAAAATGAAAGTTTGCCTTTAAGCATTCACAGCATTTTTTAAGCATTCACAGTATTACAACTGCTTAATGAGTCATCTTCTGTTCATTGACAATGAGGTCATAAACAGGTAAATACAACGATTAGTCTGCATCCTGCAAATCTACACAGATCATCACATAAGATGTCTAAGACCCTCAATTTTTTTATCGGTGGTGGCGGGAAACACTAGTCTGGACAACTCACTGCCATCCTTAATGGGGCCTGCCCTGCTTCAGCTAGTGTAACCTCAGGGGAACAACCTGCCCTGGGTCATACATTCTAGACGCACCCACTCGTCGACAGCTGCCTCCCTAAACGTCTTAAGCACTTGTTCCAATCCAGATAATTTTAATACTCAGGAACAGTATTGAGTATAAGGGGATGTTTATTGGACTAGACTAACCCTTCAGGACTTCTGAGATGTTTTACTTATTATGACCACACCCTACCAACAAGTACAGTTGCCAGCTAAGAACCGTATGTGTGAGGGGATGACCAAATATTCTTCATGCAGGTTAAATTTCTTGAAGCTTTGGCAGGGGTGAGGGGGAAAAAAACAGCTCAGCTTAATCAAAAAACAGATTTGACAGTTCATTTGGCCATTAGTCAGGTAAAAAGATAAAACATGTGGATAGAGCGGCAACTACAGTATGTAAGTAAAACTCTCCAAAATAGAACTTGGACATTACTTCCAAACTTCTCTTGCTCTGTCCCTCAAAGACAGATTCTTGTTGTAAATCATCTTAGTCCCTTACTCTCTGGAGACCCTGCTGTAAATATTGCTCTTTAGATGAGGGAAGCCCGAAGCCAGAGGTCTGTTGTTTAGATTGGAGCGGTCTGGTCTGTAAACAGGCTCCGTAGTTGACCTTGAAGATTTGCTATAATAGCACTTTGGAGACATGCAGCAGATATCCATGTTAGAGTGGTGTCTTGGCTTCTTTAGGTCAAGAATTATAATCCAACTGAGGTATTCCACTGCGAAAAACCTTTCCTGCCATTAGATCCAAAAGCGATTAATCCACAGATTAGAGCAACCCAGAGCATAGAAATCCAAAACTGAGGTCTTGATGTAAATCCAAATATTTCCCTTTAGATGAAAGAAGCCCAAAAACAATTAATCCACAGGTTGGAGCACACTGGCGTTAATAAACCATATCTGAGATCTTGCTGTAATCCAAATATTCGCTTTTAGAGGAGAGAAGCCCAAAAACAATTAATCCACAGGTTGGAGCAAACTGCTGTTAAAAAAAATCCAAATCTGAGATTATTGACACTACTTCCAAAATTCCTCTTCCTTTTATCTCCTTGGCGACCTTGCTGTATTTTCCAAATATTTCCTTTTAAAAGAGAGGAGTGAGTATTCAGCCCAATGTGCATTTAGGTGTGACTACACACCTCTCCAACAGCCGTGAACAACGCATTTGTTTTCATTTTTGCATCAGCAGATATAACATGTTACTAATTGTTAGAAAAATGATGAATATCATATTTTTGGGAGGTCGCTCTCAGCTGAGGTCACTTATGGTCAAGAGGCAAGCGGGTTTTACTGTATCTTGAATTATTCATTCATTCATTTTCCATGACGCTTTGTCCAGTTCAGGGTCGTGGGGGGTGCTGCAGCCTATCCCAGCTATTATCAGGAAAGAGGCAGGGTACACCCTGGACAGGTTGCCAGTCTTTGCAGGACCAACACAGAGAGACCGACAACCATTCACACTCACATTCACTCGGCAATTTAGTCACATATTAACTTAACATGCATGTTTTTTGACAGAGGGAGGAAGCCAGAGTACCCAGAGAGAACAGACATGGGAGACAAGGTTATAATCGTTTTAGATTTTTAATTAGTTTCAGTTTTTATTTCGTTTTGACTTTTTGTTTTTCAATTCAGTTAGTTTTAGTTAGTTTTTTAAGCAGATTTGCTAGTTTTTATTAGTTTCTATTTTTGGAAAATGTTTAGTTTTCGTTTAGTTTTTATTAGTTTCAGTGTTAGTTTTAGTTTTGGGGGGTTTCTTTTCAGTGAATTATAGGTGTTTGTCTGGTGTGACATTCAAAATCATCAGAAAGTCACTTGGAGTAAAACCAGTAGAGCAAAGTAAAAAGGTTAAATAGAAAAAGATTTCAAATCAAACCAAAAGGTTGATGTATTATACTAATTTACAAAGACTAAAACTAAGGATGTTTCTGCTATAATTTTAGTTAGTTAGTTAGTTAGTTAGTTTTGTAAAGACATGATACAGTTTCAGTTAGTTATCGTTTTGTTAAAAACTGTCGTTTTTATTTTTATTTCAGTTAACTGAAATGTTTTTTCAATTTTAGCTTTCGTTTTTTCGTTAGTTTTAGTTAACTATAATAACCTTGATGGGAGAACATGCAAACTCCACACAGGAAGGCCACTGTTGGAATTTTTCAAACCCCCTCCCCAGCCAGGACTCAAACTAGCAACCTTCTTACTGTAAAGCTGTGGTGCTAACCACCACGCCACCCATCTTGAATCATTTCAGTTTTTAAACCCCAGGGTGGGTTGGAATAATGTTAGTTTCATTTGTTTTGTTTTTGTGAAAATATAGGTGCACGGCCGGTTCCAGAGTTTGGTCCGCATTTCCGGCAGTAAGTCAGAATAGTTTCTACTGAGGGTTGGAGATGAGAACCAGCACCTCCAAATCTGAGACCAAAGATGGGGTGTCCTCTTCGCATTGGGGGGGTCTTGCCCCAGGTGGAGGAGTTTAAATATCGCGGGGTCCCGTTCACGAGTGAGGGAGAATGGAGCGGGAGATGCACAGTCGGATCGGTACAATGTCTGCAGTGATGCGGACTCTGCATCGGTCTTTCGTGGTGAAGAAGGAGCTGAGCCAGAAGGCTGAGCTCTGTCATGCTGTATTTTTTTGTTTAGTTTTGGTTTGGTTTTTTGTAAGAGAAGACCTCTTAAAAGCCCATTATCACAATATTTCATCACCAAAGGAGAGAAAAGTCAGAATTTGTGCACAAAAGGATCAGAACGTCATTAGGACAACAGAGCAGGCAAAGAAAGGAACTGTAACGAATTAATGTCTCCTTTACATTATAATCCCCTGAGAAAAGAGGTAGAGGTCGAGTACTGTATGTAAACTGTCCAAAGTCTTGAAAAGTCAGTGTGTATATTGAGATGCTGGAGAAGGAAGCTGATTGCACATAGTTCAGACATTTTATCCCATGGGTATTGTTTAATTCATAAGTTGAGACTCCTAGTTTACCCATTCTCTTTTAAGATGCAAAGCCAGGAGAACCATTTATGCCAAATACTGTCATAAACAGATGAGCTGAAACCACAGAAAATCTATATTATGAGGTGAATATAGTTGTCTTTGTTATTAAATTTGGTTTTTCTACTGTCGCAAGACAACTTTGGCAAGAATAAGACAAGATATTAGTAACTTTTTAAAAAGTATGAAATCACATGGGACTAATGGGCCCATGCCAACCCCACCTCCAGTTAAATTATGTCCTAATCCTGGAGTGTTTTGGGGGATAAGCCCCAATGTTGGCTCACAGAGACAATTCTTTCAAGCTTGATTTCATCAACTTCTCAGTGAAGGGTCCCCATCCAATGTTCTTCCCTTTTGTTGTGCCGTGACTTGTGTCATCTCCCAATTTATCGCTCTGTGAGCGGGCAGTTTTTTATCATGAAAGGTTTCTCTCCGTCTCTTTCAGTCTCCCACTCCTGCTCCTTGGCCCCTACTGTCCTTTGTTCCCCTTTCTGTTCTGCTCTGTTTGCTGCTGCTGAAGTCTTATGGCAAGATCACAGCAGTGACACAATGTGGTCACAATCCACAAGACTGATTATCTTTCCTCCATTTATAATATACTGAAACCTATTTCTGTCAACTCCCACGACTTAACTTCGAGCTTGATAGATTCCTGTTGTTCTGAGAAAAGTTCATAAGCAAACAAAGTTAGAGGGAAATTTGGAGCCATATTTTATTATTGGTCCTGAAAACATCAAGACCTCAAATAAAATCTACCATAAACAACAAACTGCAACAAACTGTGTATTACCATGAAAACTGCTAAAGTCGCAGCCATGCATTAAATCCTCCTCAACATCAGTCACAGACAAATAACACCCCACCTTGCTACACCCCATTTCCACCAACCCAAAACATCTTGCAGACCACCCCTGACCTGTACATGTTTATAGCTCTGTGGCAATAGTGGTTTGGCTGGAGGAAGATGGGGTTGGAGATGGATTCGGGTTAATTATCAAGAGCAGTTTTAATAGCATTCTTTTTCTTTTTCTCTACAATGATGTTTGCAAATTAGCAAGACTTCCTCTCTTTCTGCGTATGTGTGTGCTCTGGTTACCTCGGCTGATTTGGGAACTGGAAATTGGAATGCTTCTCTCCTAACTGCAGTGGATAAGAAGATGAAGCCAAGCCTGAGCGGTCTAAGGGGCCTGAGTGAGGTCTGCAGAGATGCCTGCCGGAGAGAAGATAGTAGAAAACATGCTCCTAATTCTTTCTGGGGTCTCACCCTCTTAACCCCTCCATTGTTCTGAGGGCTTCAGCATTTCCTTGTGAGTTCTGGAGTCCCTGCACTGGGAAATGGAGTCCACTTGTAACTGTTGATGGGGGGGTTTTACACTATATCGGTTTCTGCAAACCATTTTGAGTTTTAAAGAACACAACTGGTCAGTGGCTTTAAAGATTAACTAGATTTGTTTGAGAAGGTTTAAAAGCTCATGTTAATGGCTGCATGCAAAAGCTTGGGCACTAAAGGTGCTAAAGATTAGACTTTGCTTTATATTCCTGGAAAAGGGTTGAGCAACCAAAGAAAAATATGTCTAATTCAATGGTTAAATTCCAGAATTTCACTTTTTATGAACTCAGAGCATCATATAACAAGTCCTGTGATGAAGGTTGAAGGTTTTTATCATGGCCCACAGTTCCCTTAACTCATCATCATGAAAAATCCAACCTATTCTCTTGAAACACAGAAAACACAGAAAAATATATAGAAAAATTAATGTAATTTAAAGTTAGAATCTGAAGGTTTCCCCCCGTTTCTGTTTGTAAACACTATGCAAACTGAGAGCACCTCCCTTCGGGCTAATGGCCGCATCATTCTCCAGCCCCAATCATCTCCTTCAAAGCTTGGAAGCGGGTGAAAGCCAAACCAATATTTACCATTGTTTTCAAGCGTGCACTCTCCTTTTCTTCACTGCATCCGCCATTTTTATCGAGAATTTGAGTGAATCTGGGGTCGGCTCCAGTCAACGTTTGAAAAAAAACATTGCTCCAATTGGCCAGTTTTTTCCCCACAGTGCGCTACACCCATAGCTCTGTCATTGGCTGGAGATAACATGCCAATCTCTGCCCAGAAACGTCCCGAACACACTAAAACAAAGGGAAAAAACTAAAATACAGTCAGGGGGAGTTGCAAACAAAAGTCTCCGCCACACAAGAGTAGAGGCCCAAAGGTTCAGATTGAGCCAGATTTCACTCCAACAAGACAAGCGTTTATTTTCAGGGGTATAACTCTGGATTTTACCTTTAACAAAGCCATGATGAGTTTTTGTTGTTGTTTTGCTTGCAAGATAGGAACTCATATAGCTTATCCTGACTTTGCAAATTACACAATTAGAACTTGATACCATTTAACTCATTTTTTGAAAAAATAGCAAGAATGTTGAGGCATCCATTAAACCTTAAACTTGCTTTTTTTTCATAACATTAATAATAACTTGCAGTAAGAGAACATGGATTTGCCAGAACACATGAAACTATGAACAGAAAAGGCTGTTTTACTTCAGTAGGCTCACAAAAGACGCCATATCTCCCCCAGCAGCTCTCTGGGGCTTAACTGAAGTGTCTCATCCAACATCATTGTAGGCTTCTGATGACAGAAATGTAAGGGTGTGATAAATAGGGCCATTTAAGTTGGGTGAGGAGAGGTATAAGCTCCTTCAAACAGGGATCAGGTGGTAAGGAGGATAAGGAGTGGCTAGGTTCAGGAAAAGTACCACAACCTCTGGATTCTCCAGACGCTCACATTTATGACAGGGGTGGTTTTCTCTCGTCTTTTTCCACTGATTTCTTGGCTCTTCCTCAAGGGGCATCAATCACCGAGCCCCTCATCGCCACAAACCATTCATGTTGCCTGCCCCGTGGCCTAAAAAAGAATGGCCTGTCATTTCTATGGTTAAATTCAATCCCGTCCACTTGAACATGCATCGACAGGGACCCGTTGGGACGAGAGCATCATTCATCACGCCTCAGCTGCTGTTGTTGCTGTGCATAGTGGTTTACGTGTGTGTGCATGGCAGCCGCCCAGATTTGTCTTGGAGACGCCAGGGAAAGATGATAGGAGCGCAACGTGATCGGCAAAGCAATAGAGCATTTAAGCTTGCATCAGACAGCGTGAGATTATGATTTTTTTTCCCTTTTCTTTTGTCTCTCAGAGGCAACAACAGAACACAGCTGTAGTTGTCTCATGGTTTAGCCCCTTTCTCTTGAATTTACTCACCCCACTGGGCACCAGTATTGGCAATTTTAGGGTCACAACGGTTCCCAGTGGTAGGTGAAAAGGAATGCAAGGTCAGTAAGCCTTAAAGTTCCTCTTTCTTTGTTTCATATCTGTGTAACTGTTAAGGACAGAGAGCGATGACTTTGATCTGAAGATGAGTTGACAGCGGATCTGTTTTCATAGAGCCACTCAATTTGATGGCATGTAAAGAGAGCTCGTCTCCTCTGTTATCCACCTGCACATCATGTCTTTGTTCAGGACACTGTGCAATAAGTAGAACTCATTTTTGCTTCTTTTTTAAAACATTAATCTTGTTTTATTAAGGCAATGTTAACGGACTTCGGTTCCAAATTTTTATAGGTCTGAGTCAAAACTTAAGATTGTCAAGTTTATTTATATTCATGAGGCTCATTTCAAAATGAAACTCATAACCAATTATAAAAACAAACTGTGTCGCCATGAAAGTTTAGCCTATTGTCACTTTTCTCTTGACTTGCAGAGTGGTTTAATCGTGCGTGTCAAATTCTTAGAAGAGTTAGAAAACAATTCAAAAAGTTTTAAATTCATCATCTTTGTTGTGCTTTCAAAACAAAGTGACTGACAGTGATAATGAGGCTTATCAGCCCCCTCAGTGTAGGTCCACTGTTTTGACTGCAGTTGTGCATCCAAGTCCAGCTGACCCCCCCACCCCCCACCAATCATCATCTTCCTAATGAGTAACTCGTCCGCTGCTGGCATTTTAATGCCAGTTAATAGGTGTCCATTCTGATTGGTGCTGCTTGTTTTAAGACCTGTTTCCATCGTCATGGGAAAATACGACCATGGAAAATATGACATAATTACCTTCTCCTGTGTTTTCCTTTGGTTTTTTTTTTGTTTTCCTTTGTTTTTTTTAACTTTATGTAGTTGTGTACTGTAAGTGATCGACCACAAAACATTTATCAATATAGTTATATAAAGTCATTTTCTTTTCTTTTTCGTTCACAAGCATGAGCCTGCATACTGTATATTCCATCTAGATGTTTTTTCTCTGTAATAAAAATGTGCCCTATCTCAGGAATTTTGTGAACTAAGTGTGACACTTGACAGTCGCGTCGCTTTGCCTCAGAGTCATCAAGCGCCCTGGCTACTTAGCCAAAGGGATATCCCTTTAGCTGACTGATACTTAAAACGTGCATGACTCGGCCGGGAGTCTGGGGATCAAATCCCACCCAGGCCCTGCTTTGTCCTGCCACAATCTGGTGCTTGCAAATAGGGATCCATGTAGCACTAGGGGCAGATCCATGGATTCCAGATGGGTGGTGGCCTATGCAGAGCACAAGGATGTGCTAGTGAAAAGAGGGGGAGAGATGTGACAGTTGACAGTCCTGTCATATGCCTCCAAGTAATCATGTGCCCCCCGCTACGTGGCCAAGGGGATATCCCCAGCCAGCACATCCATGTGGGGCCCATAAGGGTTAAATTTTGGCTGCACATGAGGGACCCAAGTGGGTTTTTCCACGGTTTCCATGGTGGCCGACCTTTGTTTGCCCATATAGCCTATAAGTGTTTGAATGGGGATGGGCTTGAACTGGGCAAATTTGAAGATCTCATGTGTTACCCACATGGGAAAACACAGGTGGGGTCACCATGGAAACCGTGGACAAACCCACTCGGGTCCCTTATATGCAGCCTTAATTTACCCTTATGGGCCTTGCATGGATGTGCCGGCTGGGTTCCTTTGGCTGGCTGGTGAGCATGCATGACTCTCACATGGGAGTCTGGGGATCAAATCCCACCCAGGTCCTCCATCCTCCTTCATCCTGCAACATAAAGATGTCTAAGGATATGCAGAAATGGTTGCCATCATGTCCATTGCTTCAGGCTGTTTTCTGAACATCAATGGGTTATATGCACAACTCCACTACTTCCTGAACTTAAAGACACACAACGTAATTTTTTTTGTTTACCTTAAATATATGTGTTTCTGACTTGTTTTGATGGCACATCAACATTTCTTATGCACATTTTCGAGCCGTCATTGCCCAGAGGCGTCCTGGGGCTCAGAAACTGCACTATGTGAGTTTTGCATCCAGGACGCGGCTGTGACGTTGCAGCCGACTAATGGTTGCACACCCCGTTGCTTACTAGCTAACGGATGTTAACCAGATATGAGCACAGCGGATGTTTTGAACGCACATCATGGAGGATTCAGCAAAGACACGCAAGAAACGCAACATTACCAGACAAAGAGAAGAAAAGAATGAAAGGAAGGGACAGAACAAGAGTCAAGATAAGACTGTCATTTACTGGCTGGAGTGAATCACAGTACAGGTATGATGCAAGATGAATGCTAGTTTAGCCATCGATAGGTGACACGTGACTGAGAAAACTGCAACTGTTCCGTCGGCAAACTAATTAATCCAGATGTATTTGACCATTGCCATGGTGGTTGCTGAGGTCAGGGACACCTGGATTAATCAATTTGTCCAATAATGAAAGACAGGAAACAAAGGAGCTGGCTTGAGTTCAGGAAGTAATGGAGTTGTGCCTGTAGCCCATTAACAGGTAACTGATCCGACAACTCAACTCATGGTTGTCCAGACATTTTTTGATTGCCTATTTGGGAACGGCTGAGAAAAGATTCTCTGGTTGGACTCTGCTCAAAAATGGCACTGAGGAAAGACTCATTCAGGATAAAGTTTCAGAAGGAAATATTCATAAGTTCATGTGAGAGTGAACATCCAAATATACTTGACGCTACCTTACAAAGAGACAGTCATGGTACCACAGGCTCCCTGTGCCCAGGTGGTGTGCACCATCAATCAGGGAAGTCTCAGTGTCCCCCTTTGTCAGCTAAGTGGGGAATATTCCCTCCTACTAAAGTGTTTGGCCCCTCAGAGGAAGCCAGGCACAAACAGTTATGAAGCTTTATTGGACTTATATATCTGTTTTATGTATTAGCAGGCACATAGCTGTGAAATATTTACATTATTCTAGACACAGGCGAGGAGAGTTCGCAAAGTGCCCACAATCTAAAAACAATAAAGAGCAGTCTATCTCTTTATCGCTGCCATTTTATGAAATGACTTGAGGCAGGAGATGATTTTATTGCTGGAAAGTGGAGAGTCCAGAGCTTTCTGCTTCTTTCTCAGAGTCCTTTAAGGTGGCTGCTTTTATGAAGTGCATTTTAATGCTGTACCACGATAGAAGCACTGACTTTTTAGGGAAAGGAAAGGCTGTCACATAGAGTTCCACTAATAAATCATTCATTTAGCTGTCACAGTTTCTTTCAGAGGAATCAAAAGTACATGGAGATGACACTTCTTCAATACTAATGCTAATAATACCTAAACTAATAGCTTATACAAAAGTCCCTCTTAAGAATTCCTCCTGACATCCTAGAAATATCTGACGGTGTATTCATCTGCAGAAAGAAACAGCTTTTTACCTATTTTCTTTTAGATTCCTATTATGTTAATGTGTTTCTCAGACAGGTGCCGATAACCACGGCTAATTTGCCATCTATTTTGCATCCTACCTGTACTCTGAGCTCTCAGCCAGGAAAAATCAGTCAGATGTTGACTCCTTTCCCTTTCTCTCTTTCTTTCCCTCCATTAATCTCTTGATTTTTGTTGTTGTTGTTGTTGAATCAGCCAGGGTGTGCATTGAAAATGGCCCCTGTGTTCATATCCAGTTGATGGCTGGTGATGAGCTGCAATAGGGGATTATCACGCTTACCGGAACTTCCCGGTATTTGGACACTTCCTCTTCCGGGCCATGTTAACGACAGCCGTTCCTGCTCTGTTATACTGTTTAAATCGTATAAACTCCGAACATACTTAAGTTTTCATTCCAGACCGAAGTGATACTGGATCAAAAGCTGGATCAAAGCGATCGATTCACCGCGGTGAAGGGCCGAACTTTATAATAAAACACGTTTGTTTGTAGCCGGTGGGGCACAACACCGCACGACACCGGCACTTCACAGCATGCTAGCATCAGCCAGCTAGCGTTTACTGACGTGCTTAACATTGTGCGTCTTAAAACACACAAACATCTGAAAATCGGGTCTGTATCTCCCCGTTTCCAGTGGAACAACTGGGGACTGCCAAGAAAGGAGACGCTTTCAGATGCTTGTGTGTTTTCAGCCGCACAAAGTTAGGCACTTCATCAAGCTGGCTAATGCTAGCCTGCTAACACGACTGCGCAGTCTGCCGGCCACAAACAAACGTGTGTCGTTTTATTATAAAGTTCAGTCCTTCACCGCGGCGAATCGGTCGTTTTGATCCACTTCTTCCTTAGCATCACTTCAGTCTGGAATGAAAACTTAGCATTGGCGTTTATCCGATTTACAAAGTTTAACAGAGTAGTAGCTGGCGGACTACTGTCAGCAGGTTAGCATTAGCCAGCTTGATGACGTGCCTAACTTTGTGCGGCTGAAAACACACAAGCATCTGAAAGCGTCTCCTTTCTTGGCAGTCCCCAGTTGTTCCACTGGAAACAGGGGGGTACAGACCCCATTTTCAGATGTTTGTGTGTTTTAAGACGCACAATGTTAAGCACGTCAGTAAACGCTAGCTGGCTAATGCTAGCATGCTGTGAAGTGCCAGTGTTATGCCCCACCGGCGACAAACAAACGTGTGTTTTATTATAAAGTTCGGCCCTTCACCGCGGCGAATCGATCGCTTTGATCCAGTATGACTTCAGTCTGGAATGAAAACTTAAGTATGTTTGGAGTTTATACGATTTAAACAGTATAACAGAGCAGGAACGGCTGATGTTAACATGGCCCGGAAGAGGAAGTGTCCAAATACCGGGAAGTTCCGGTAAGCGTGATAATCCCCTATAAAGTGAAACTGAAGCAAAAGTTGTGAGGTGGACTTTCTCAGCTTTGCCAGCTCATTAGGCAACAACAGCTACAGGAATGTGCATGATAAATGTCATTGTGCTATCAAAAAAGTCAAAAATGCAGATTTTAAAGATCAGAAAGTTACATTATACTACTTTAATCCTTAAAACTCCATTAATATGTTGGCACCCGAGAGTGTTAATGCGTATATTGTCAACTAATTTTTTAGGACCAGTTGTGTGTAACTCTATAGGGTAAATTGTGATAGATAGCTTATTCTTTAGGTGACCTACAGTTTCCAGACATTTATATCCTGTCCAGGAGGTTTACATTCCAGCCACAAAATCTAGTGTTTATAAATGAACTCCATATGATAAATTCTCAACCATGATATCCATGATAGCATGATTATTTATCACATTTTTGTAATAATTAGAAAAAAATATGATCACTTCTACATTTGTAAGTGACTTGAACCAGAAATTATGGTAAAGCCACTTCCAGACCTAACTTTTGACCAGTTGGGTAGCTTGTTGATATGTCCAATCAGGAGCAGCCAAACATCAACATCTCAGTAGAAAGTGCTATGTGTGTCTGAAAAGAACAAAAATGGTTGTCCTCCACTGCTAAACCAGCCGAGGTTTTACAGCAGGTAAATAGTAGCATAAATATCTGTAAATAGCAAATAGTTGATGTTTGTTTCAATGACAATTTATTGAATGATCTGGAGATAAAAAATAAAAGGCTTGGTCTGTGTTGATCTGTGTGGTATTTCTACAAACTACTGTTAAAGATAAATGATGTTTTCTTGTTTTGGCGGGCCTTTATGGTGCTATATGTATTGATACATTTATTTTAGATCATTTTAGCCTGATAGTCTGACATCTCAGGCTGACCTGTAAGAAATGTCTGTGTAATTGAAAAAAAAAAAAACACATTTTAAAGCATCAGTTCAATTATAAAATACATAACTGAGACAGAGATGAGGTGCAAACACAAAGTTTATTTTGACATTTTTATTCACTCATCAGTGGGTGGCAAAGTCTGCCCTGCCAGATGGGTAACAATCCTACTTATAGAAAGATTGTTGGTCTCTGATTGGTTCTTATCCTGTCATTATAACTGCTGTCCATAACTCGGTAAGGCTAAGACATAAGAAGTTCACATGGATGAGTATGGCTTTCACAGTTTTCTACTCATCACAATAAGGACTGATGTTAGAATGAATTTAGATTTTGAAGTGTGTGACGTATGTACGTACTGCTTGGACTAAGCAGGGATGGGTGCAAAAGGAGCCCGAGATCTTCCTCCCATGCTGCTCTGAGCCAGGTTACTGGAGGAGATTTTAGGTTTGACAACAGGCCATAGCGGACTCAGTGAGTCTTTTCTGGGACAACTTTTTTAGCAAAATACTTTTTCCAAAACTGTGTGGAAGTGTAATAAGGCCGAGCTTAAAGGAGTGGACAATGTCTTGCTTGCAGGGATAAAAATTTGTGAGACCAAATGTTCTTCTTAATCTGTTCAAATGAAGCCAAAGTGTCATTTATAATGCACTTCTTGTGCCATTCCAAAAAGCAACGTTTTAGAGGTCATAGTGCTGCTGAGCAAGCTTTACCCGTATTTCTCAACTACATCTGCATATTGACTATTCTTAATAGGGTTGAGGTTTCACATGCATTTTTTTTGTCATGCATCAGGCAGGGAGGACTCTATGCCTGAGCAGCTGAAAATACAGAAAATAATTTATTATTATATATGTCCAGGTCAGACTAGCTACACAGTAATCTGGTGCTGTGCAGGAGGAAACCCCATCCTTACAGGTGTGATGACATAGCAGTATAAACTATATCACATAGTTGATATTGCTGCATTATTCTGCATATGCATTTGTTTTGGCCCCCCAGATTTCCCTCCTAAGTAAAAGGGTTTGGTGCAGTAATGATGTGATCTGCCCGAAGACCAAGTTGACTCAATTTTTGATTGGCTATAACCTTATTTAGAGGGTCGAGGTTGTTTGCTCGATGGTGTGTTCTTATTGAAAATCATAAGCTGCTGTCAGATTCAACCGAAGAAAGACACAAAGCTGACCACCCATGAACAGAGACTTTGATACTTGCTGTTGACATTCTCATGGCCTCATCAGTGCACAACATATCATATTATACCCCCAACACCACAGAAAAGTGAAATTTGCTGACAAGGCAGCTTTAAAGGTAGAGTCCGGAGTCCCCCCCATCATTTCTGTTTGTAAACACTATTCAAACTGAGCGCTCCTCCCCTCGGGCTCATGGCCGCCTCGCTCTTCAGGCTATTCAGCTTCAAGCCTCTCCTTCAGAGCTCAGAAGCGGTTAAAAGCCAAAACAATATTAACCCTGGTTTTTGCTCGATCTAAAGCTCTTTTCACCACAGAGTACTTCCTTTTCTACGCCGCATCCACCGTTTTTCTTTCTTTTTTTTCCTTCGAGAGTTCGAGTGACCGGCATCTGCTCCAATCATGAGCTCAATCCCACACAGCGTCATGCCTTTAGCTCTGTCATTGGCAGGCGATATAAACAGAAATCTCCCAGAAATGTCCCGAATGCACCAAAACAAAGGGAAAAGGCGAATTACAGACAGGAGGAAAGGGAGTTGCAAACAAACTGACCACCGCACAAGAGTAGAGGCCCAAAGACACAGATTGAGACGGATTTCACTTGCACAGGTCTAACGTTTATTTGCAGGGGGAACCTCCAGACCCTACCTTTAAGGGTTAAAGTACTATGCATACAGTATAGTGACCAGTTTGCATCACTGCATCTCCTCTCTCTACAAGTGAAATGCAGGTCTGTATGATTATGTGACAGAGCAGAACTTAACTATCATCTCTTACACACACACACACACACACAGATGTTGAAGAGGCTACAGGCAGGCAAGTTTATTTGTTCAGCACATTTCATGTACAAGACAATTCAAAGTGCTTTACATAAAACATTAAAAGCATTACAGTACAGCGGGTAGCAGGGAAAAGAAAGGCCACAGCTACTAAATCACACAGAATCCAGCAAGGAGGTATCTTTCCACCAGTGCCAATGTGCATTCATTTATTATTTATAAATCAATCAGCAAATAACGTTTTACATCTTTAACAATTTGCTTTGTTTTCACCAACATTTAATCATTAAAACTTTCACGATACTCTGTAGCATGCTCGAGCGCCAGTGTGCCTTCTGTCATGTTGGTTGAACTGGGGAGTGTGGGCCATGGTGGAATATTGAGTTTACAAATTGTAATCAACAATTGTGATTTATTACCTCTGTGCTCTTTTAGTACCTTAGCACCTTTAACTTGAATTCTTATTATTCTTCTTTTCTATTGCTGTGTAGCTGAGCAATTCCCCGAAGATGACAGTAATGCTTTTATACAGTTGCACAATAATTCAAGTTCTCTGCCAAGCTTTTCACTGCACACAACACCGCCACTGAACTTTGAGCTTTCATTGGAGTATTTAACATTGTGTAGTTAACTTGAAGAAAATAATGAGCGAAGGGAATAGAAGGCCAACAAAACAAACAAACAAAAAAAGAACAATTCATTTGTTTTTACCAATGTGACCTATAATAGCAGAACATACCAGAACATTTTTAATTATATCCAAACATGGTACACATCTTACGCCTTGGTGACTTCTACTCCTGTTTGCATCTGACCTTATCAAAGGTTCATTCTAGTGTGACCCCTGAACAGCTTGACCAGTCAGACCCACATATGCCTTCCTCCGAAGAAGCTGGCCAGACTGCCAAACAGCTGCTGCTCTCCTGACCAGACCAACTTCACACACCAATCATGCAACATGCTGCAGGGGCAGCTGAACTACAACGACTAAGGTCATATTGCACATTGTGTAGACCCTTTACACTTAACGTGCAAGCTTACACATGCACACACAAAGCCAAGACATTTAAGATCAGATGCGTGTACATTAAAGTATTACAAATGCCCTTTTTAATTCACTATCCTGTTTATAAAGGGATGACCAGATGGATGAGGTTTATGCATGGAAATACAAATCGTTGCGCGAACAGATAGTCACACATTTCCATAGTTAAGACAAGTGCAAACCATTTACACATTCCACATTTTTCTCTTTGTTGTGTGCAATCATGTCAGCTGAACCATGAGGAAACAGTTCAGTGTGTGAGCAAATCAAGAATCAATGTAATGATATGGCCCATTAAGTTATGAAATGAGGTTCTTCACAAATTGTTTTGCTTCTAGTAGATTTCTCCAAACAGGTTCTTCTGTAATGGGCTGGAAAGACAAACACCTCTATCAGCAAGTCAGCCTCAGACTCACTTCTGGTTCCTGCGTTTGTGCTTGTTACTTAAGTGATGATTTTTCTTGTAAGCAGACAAAGGATCAGTCTTTCATGCAGCTTAGGCAAATCCAAAATGTACTCACAAGACATTGCTGTTTCAGCATTTGCAATTATCTGTGATTTTAGATCAAGAAGTGAGTACTGTCAGCTATAAGAGAAAGAGAACCAAAGACACGCCTAGACTCAATAAAATGTAAAGCTTACGTCATGTTATCAAACTGCCCATACTCACTTTCTAAAATTAATTTCATCAACAGTGACTAAGTTAATGTGCCGTGACCGTTGTAATTATGAACATAATATGGAATGCAACCACCCCATTATGACTGGGGTCACATGGGAATCGGTAAACAATCATGTATGATGCTTGATATTTAAAACTGGAGTCCATTTCAGCAAGGTGTTAAGATTTTGTGGCCTCTCATCCAATTTAACTTGTGAACAACTTGATCTGCAGCTGCATTTCAAATAAAAGAGAGGAGAAAAACCTCCTTTGAAACACTGTATCTAAATAAAGTCAGAAAAGCCATAATGCGTTATGCATTTTGGAAGATTTACGAGTGAGTCACAAATTCATTATATTTTGGGTGAAAAGCATTTGGATTCATATTGCTGGATGCAAATGAAAATGTCATAACCCTGCGTGTGCTTTCTACCACTTAGCATCATCATTTCAAGCCACAGCTAAACAGAGCAGAGCAATGCTTTGATAAATACATTCATTTATATGCTTGGGTATTTAAGAAGAGAGAGTGCCTTCAGCATCAGATGTGCATAATAATATACAGTACACGAAAATCACCACATCTGCTCCATGATGAAAAGGTCTTTGCTAAAGCTGTAAAACCCAGCAACTCTATTTGAATTTATGAAATCCCAAACACCATTTGTGGAGGGCCAAATGCAAATGCATTATTAACATTTCACAAGAATGGGAAGCATTAGTCACAAATTATATAATTCATATTAAAGTGTTCTGTACTCGCTAATATTTGCAAGACAAACAAACAAACTACGAAAAAGGTGTAGCACAGCACTTTTAAAATAGTCATGGATTGAAAGTTTAACTTTAAAATCATCTGAAACTTAGAGGAGCAGTAAGTGAAAATTCATTATTTCCAGGTTGCGCATTGAACAGTTGACCTGGTAATTTTTTTAGTCATTGTCTGTGGCCTGGAGGCAGTGTACATCAGATGGTGTGCGCAATAAATCTGTGAAGTTGACACGTTTATTTTCTGAACAACAACATTGTAACTCATACCGTATTGAAAATCTGTATTTGGCATTTTCACATTAACTCATTGACTGCCAGACGTTTTCAGGGCAGAGCTCTCCATATTGCCAAGATTATTCAGCATTTTCAGTGTTTTTTGGAGAGCTACAGAACATTGTGTACTATCCCTATGGAAAAACAGAATCTACCAAAGGAAAGCTTAGACTGTTCTTTCATCAAAAAAAAAAAAAAAGACCATTTGTTTCTAGCCTTTTCTGTTCTGTAGTAATCTGCAGTAGAACATGGGGTATTTGCAGCAAAAAGTCCACTTTTCACCAAAAAGCTGAGAAAACAAGAATTTTTTCACAGCAATGCGCTTCAAGTGGAAAAGAGACTTTGATGCAAATATTTTTTTTACTTTAGTGACACTTTCAACATCTGAAATGCTGTTTATGTCTATGAAACAACAAAAACCACACTGACAAAAGAGTTTTGGTAGCAAAATAATTATTCATTGGCTATATAAGCCACATCAAGTTTGTTTCACAACACGTTTGACAGAAACACCTGTCTTTCTATCCCTCCCTCCCTCATCCCTCCCATCCATCCACCTCTACTAACAACAGAACAGAGACGGAACAAATTGAATGAGGTGGATACGATTGCACAGACACGCAGTTTGGAGGGGACATTTCCATTCTTTTAGTGCAGTACAATATGGAAATTTGCTGTCCAACGTGGCGGCGGCACACAGGCATGTCACGTGACTGCACATCCTCTATACCTGTCCTGGAGTCCTGAACGAGACGCACAACAAAAGTTTTTGCAATTTTGTCATTGACACGCCCCAATCATCGACTAAACTGGCATCCATCTTGCATTCTACCTTTACTGTGAGCTCACTCCAACCAGTAAAAGACTGTCTTATCTTGACTCTTGACACTCTTCAAAAAACCCAGTGTGTTTATATTTGTTTGCCAGAACGTGACATGGTGCACAACCATTCGGCTGCAAAGTCAGGCCACCCTCCCGGATGGAAAAATTCCAGAGTGCGGTTTTGCATAATGAATGTTGGTGGGCCAGCAAAACCAGGGATGTCCTGATACTACCTTTTTTGCCGACCAAGTACTGTACAAGTACGAGTACTAGGGATGTGAATCCCCACCAAGGAGGCCGATTCGATACGCATCTCGATATGCTACCAGCGATACGATACATTCATGATACAGTGAAGCCTCCTGCCAATGCAATGCGATTCACTAATGATTTGACAATGACTTGATTTTATACGATTCGATTCGATTCGATTCGGTTCGGTTCGATTCAAAACTACCGTATTTTCTGGACTATAAGTTGCTCCTGAGTAAAGGGCATCAGTCAAAAAATGCATCCTGAACAGGAAAAAAACATATATAAGTCTCACTGGACTATAAGTCGTATTTATTTATTTAAAATAGGGTGATTTTCAGATTTTTTCAAATCCTACTTGTTACTGCTAAAGATTACCCAATCAGTCCAATTCCAAAATTAATGCCTGTAAATGATCATAAATATAATTGAGAGGGTTACACATGTTTTTTTTTTTGTTCCACCCCATAGACAGATGTCCAAAATGAACTGCTCTCACTGAGATGAGGCTGTTTTGGGATTTTTGCCATATAAATTAGTTGCACTGGAGTAACAAGCCGCCAAACTATGAAACAAAAAAAGTGTGACTTATAGTCCGGGAAATACGGGTATTCGACACAAAACAAATCATTTCCAAATCTCCATCTGGTTTCTAAGAATCATCACAATTATTTTACCTTCTCCCTTTCCCTGTGAAGGATGTTTTTAATACTTAATTTTTTTAAATGTTTTCTATATATCAAACTAATAAATCATCTTAAACTGATGCAGTTCACTCTGGTACAGAGATGCTGTCAGGAAGTCTTACTTTTGTTAAAGAATAAAACAAGATCATTTTCTCACCAGTTCTCTCACCCTGCCGCCCACCGCATGTTCGCCATGCTGCTAACTTCTTTTATACAGTCGGTTATACAGTGGCAGTGCGACATTGTTCTCAAACCATGGATTTCTTGTCAAGTTTTCCAAGTGTCGACAAACTTTAGATTTGTGTCCTCAGAGATGCTAAACATGTCCTCTTCACCTGCTGCCTCCTCCTTCCGTGTTTGCTGTTTATTTGCTGCAGCTGCTCCCGTGTTTTAAAAACAAAACTTAAAGTTGTACTTCCATGGTCATTTCATTAATATTTCTGTGTTCTCCATTATTATTGAATGCATTCTGCATCGTTTCTGTTTAAAAAAAACCTTCTGGTTGCTTTGTATCCAGCTGTATTTGTATACTAGAAGAGAGGCTTGTGGTCCAACGACAGGCTTTTCCGGGTCCTTCTCATGAATTTCCGTCTGATTGGCTGCCTCCCATCAGTGTATGAAGGAAGCTCCGCCCTCCGCTCTTATTTCCTTACAGACAGGAAATAGAGCCGACAAACAAGTTTGTTCCGCCATGCTAACAAACAGTTAGCTAAATAGCTTCTCAACTCCGAAGCTACAGTCGTGCTGTCTTCACTTCTAGTGTGTAGTGGAGGGTTACCTGACTTCCAATGGACAGACAGAAACCCCACGTGGGATACGCTATTTGCAATGTGACGTAGAAGTGCAAGGCTGTTCCCGATTCGCTCTTTTCTTTGTATTGTTTCTCTGATGAGAAAGAACAGCGGACTGGGGGGAACGCAACGCTAGCAAGTCAGCATTTGTAAGTAAACAAGGGGAAACCCTCCGTATTTCAGAAGGAGCAAGTTAAACAGGTTTTTTAGTGGAAGGAGGCCTTTAAAAGATAGTGATGGTACATTCAAGGAGCCTCGGAAATATGTGTGACGGAGACAAACTATGTAATAATTGGTGTAACCATGGGTTTTTACTGATTCAGACACACCAAGAAAGATACGTTGCGAAATTAGCCGCCAGTTGTATCCGATGCGCACTGAAGCTGCCAGTGCAGTTGCATCTTACACATCTATGTCGGACCACCGATTCAGATCGGTGAATCTCTACATCCCTAACGAGTACTAGCATTTCAGTACTTGCCGATGCCAAGTAGCCTACCAATCCGAGTAATTAATAGATAGATGTGAGAGGTGTTTTTGTTTGTTTGTTTTTTAAATAAAGAGAAGCATCTCTGCTGCTCAGGTGTGATGCACGCATGTTGCTGCCCCATTAGCTTACCACGACATTTACAACTACTTCGTCAAATGACAGTCAGACTTCACAGGAGCAGAAATAAAAGCTGACAAGATGTTAGAAGCTTATAAACAGCCTATCTGATGCACTTATGGATTTAGCGACAGTTTGCTGTGTTTTAGCAATGCATTGTCATAATATTACATATTCAATCATATGATACCAGCTCAACAAAAATATACTTGGAAAGTGTAGGAAACAGAGTTAGCAGGAAACTTGCCACCAGCATGGTGAGTCCTGAATAAAATGTCTGAAACTGTATGCATGTAGCTATGTGGGGTTACCGCAGGTCTGGTGAGAGGGAGGGAGAGGAAAAAGTACGCTCCAACCGCCTCCAACATTTTGAACATTATCCTGGGGACATGATACAGGTCAGATATTTCATATTTCATCTTATCCTTGTTTAATGAAAAGCATCCTCCGATTTCAAATTAGATATAAAGCCAAAGCCAGCACCGCTCAGAGTATTTTCCTGCCAACATGGTGGCGTAAACACAGCAGTCACATGACGTCTGGTATCGGGTACTGACATGAGTGAAAGAGCTATTTGATGAGAAAGAGTACAGCAAAATAGGTATTTTCAATCAAAACGAGTCAGATTTTTATTTTGAAGGTCGAAAAGTTACATCGAGTGCCTTTAAGTAAAGAGGGAAATGTGCTTGTATTGGCTATTTTCCTGATTCAGTACAGTGTGTGATGTATAATACAGATGAACAAAGCAATACATGCTGGTCACAGCTACTTTTTCCTTTTACAATAACATCCTCTGGAAGTGCTACTAATGTCTCCTCATGTTACCTGGATCTTGAAGCAGTATTGTCTTTGAATTTGTTTCCTATCATGTCACTATAAGTGTGACTCAATGACCTTGATTTTCGGCTGCAGGGATGTTTGTTATGCAGTGGCCTGTAACAGCCCTCAGCACACATTGCATATACCTGCATTTCATGGCTCATTCAGAGAACAAGCAATAACATTTTTAGTCTTGGAGGCTTGTGGATCCTTCTATTAGGTCTAGTGATGGCATACCGTGCTACAAGATAAAATAAAACTAAAGGCTTCCCAGTGTTCCCAACACCTCCCCTTACACTGATTGCCAATTAAGGCCTACTCACTACAGCATAAGTCTATATTACCAGGGCAATGGAAAAAAAAAAAGAAACCCTACATGTCCATTAAGGGTTCTCCCCAGGGCTGTGGCATGGAGCTTAATAATAAAGTTAGCGGCTGTCATAATGTACCCCCTGTGGATCGCAGGTCATTAATGCAGCTGCGGCCTTACAAGAGTATAGAGGCACTGAGGTGCTGCTGTATCGATTACAACTCCACCAAGGCATATACACATCTAGACATGCACACACACACCAACACACCCTACACCTGACCCATGTCAGCCTTGTATATATTGGGGCTAGCGTTGATGATTCAGCACTTTCAGCCGAGCTGAGTTAAATGCAGGACATGAGGAAAGGAGGAGGAGGAGGAGGAAGGTGCATAGTGGCATCCAGCCAACCCATCAGAGAGGAGAAAGTGGGGTGGGTGGAAGGGTAAGAGTTGCAGGATGGGGGTCGGTGATGGTGTCATATGATGCTTGGAGTGATGGATAACCTTACCAGGAGTAAAGGGGTGAATGATAACGCACACAAACTCAGGCATTTCTACATAAACCTTTACAGTAGAGGCAAACATGTAGACCTCCATAAAGTGTGTAGACATCTGAATATTCAGCTTGCTATAACTCATACACTCACACTAATACTAAACAATGCAGACCCACATTTTAACAGCACGCAGAGATGCAGGCATCCGCCCACGTACAGGCACAGAGTTTTCTCTTGGTATTAAAGCACTTCTTTGGCTCTGATGTCTTGTCACTTATCTTAAGCGCTGGGAAGATGTGCACCGCTGGGGGAGGGTGGAGGTAGATGACATACAAGCCAGCTTCATTCTGCTGACTGCTCAACTTTAAGCGTTGGCGAGTGCAGATTAACAATGACGGAAGGTACTAACATCCATCCAAAGCAAGCAGTGTTTCCTTTACACTTTCTTTTTTTTTTTAATCTAAAGTCAAAGTCATCTCAAGTTAAGTCTCATCTGACAGAGAGCCATCGGCCCTTTGATGCTGATGTATTATATGATTAATCAAATCTTGGGCTGTCCTTAACTTACATTTCTGGTATAATTTACAAAAAAGACTTTTAAGTAGTTCTTGCAAGGCAGGTGCCAAGGATGATCACAGTGGAAATAATTAAAGTGCTTTCTCCTGTCATAAACTTTTAACATACTGTGAAGATACAGATTAAGAATGTTGATGAATTGAGTGATGTGATGCATGGCAAAATTTCAAGTGATGGCCCCAGGTAATGTTTGTAAACTGTTGAAAAGGTCAGTGCTGAGAGCAGAATGGGCAAACTGGTACAAAATGATAGAACGGCAACAGTAATGCAATTCATTATAGCATGTTATACCACACACCATGCCAAAGCTTGAAGCAGAGAAGCTACGACTACAAAAGACACCAGGTGCCACTCCTGATAGATAAAAGCTACACCAGCTTACCAAAACTGGACAACAGAAGATTGAAAAAATGTTACCTGAACTGATGAGTCTTCTTTTAGTTGTTAACCTGATCAAAACCCACTTTAGTCTCCTTATTTATGAAGTTTCTGAACATGTTCAAGCCTTGGATTTAAAGGGACATTGTGTAACAATTCTATATCGCGAGCAGCTCCCTCGAACTTTTCATGCTGCGTTCGCGTGAAACCGGGCAGACGGACGACAGCCACTGCATGTAAAGGCATCAACAAGCCTCTGTGTGAAGACGTGGTCTGTCAGTTACAGTGATTTCAGTCCACATCTGATATGTTGTCATGGCGATGTCGTATTGTTCTCCCTGACCTATGTTTTACCGTCTTTCTCTCGGCTTCTGTGATTAAAATGACATCTGGTTTGTTACCGACGGCCATCCGCCCGACTGTATGTGAACCCAGCATCAGTGTGACGCTGGTTCCTCCTGACAGCACCCTGGTGACTTTTTAAAAACATCACCTCGAACTTGGCTGACAGTTCCGGTGTCTCTGGTGAGTTTCTGTGGTTTCCTATTGTCATGCTTCTACTGAACGTAAAAACATGGCGATACGACATGGAAGCCACCACCAAGCCGACCCGTTCGATGTAGATATGAATGATACGAACGGCAAATTCAGAACTTAGAGGAGCACTTCAGCTTGTTGATGGGAGTGATTACTGATTAATGAAAAAACTTTTTCGAACAAAATAATCAGTTTTTGTAAATAGATACCAGGAGAACTTACACACTATCCCTTTAATTTTTCATCCTCCAGTGTCCAAAAAGGAAGTTTTTACTGGTGCTAGCAAAAAATTGAATTCAGAGTTATCACGGCGCAGTTGATTTTGAGAATGCGGCTGCGTTTCCATGGTATACCAAATGCAACAAAACCCACTTCATCCTCCTTATTCATGAAGTTTCTGTCGTGATCAAGGGCAGAGAAGGAACATGCAAAAGCAGACGTACAACTTATGACAAACAACAACAATCAATTTATCACACAACTCAGAGGAAATTTGCTTATGAGCTACTGGTGCTATTTTCCAGAGTCCTGGAAAATGCCACATGTTCTGTGATTTTGACTAAAACATCATAATCGCAATTTAGAGGTCACTGAGATCTTTAAGGCCGTTCTGCAGACAAAGATGGGCTCCAATCCAGTGCTAAAAGATATATGTACATGTTTTGCAGAGATTTAGTTACTTTTCAGACAAATGAACTGGTACAGTATCAAGGTTTGCAGCTCTGCATAGGCGCTGCATCTCTGCTTTGTACATGACCTCATTTACTTTCTTGGAAAATTGGCTCATTCCCCTCACCTGAAATATTCATTCCTCCATCTCCGTTTCAAGCTCACACAGATGTATATGTTTGTTTCCTTTGAGGACTAGTTTAGTGCAGAGGGAGGATTTTGTTTCTTCCTCCTTGATTCGCTTTCTTTCCCCTTCCTTTGTCTTTCTCTGTCTCTGTCACACTCTCTTGCTCCCTTATGAGCTTTCATTCTCTCTCATTCCTTTATCAACCTCCTCTTGCAAAGATAGCGAATGTCTATTTTAAGCAATGTGTCATGCACCAACCACCCCCACACAGACATAGCATGGCAGAGACGACTGGCACAACTCAAGCATGTTGAGTGTAAGTATCTGTGCGCGCCTGTGCAGCGTCGAGGGAAAAGCATGCAGCTTATAAACAAATGTAATATACAGCTGAAAATAAGTCAATGAGAAATTCAGTTATGTTGTTGCAATTTACAATAAATTAGCTGAACATTTTCTTAATTAAATGCACTACTGAATACTTACTGTAAATATGTCACCATGTTATTTTCCTTTTTCTTTTTATATTTTGTCATTAAGTTCAAATAAACTTTCTCAGTCTGTCAACTAGAAACTGCAGCGTGTGGATATGAACCCTGTTTCCACCAACAGGTCTGGTTTGGAACAGGATGACTTGTTTTGGTTTGCTAAACTGGGAAGGGTCCCAGAATATCCAACCTCAACTGTCCCACTTTTTTGAACCTCTTCCATTTATCTTACTGATTCAACTCTAAAGTTACATCAAAATCTGTTGATTGGTTGAAAGCATCAAAACTTCATCTGTGACCTGGCCCTAAGAACAAAAAGACAACAACACCATGTTTACAGATTTTCTTTATCGTTTAAAGCGACGTGCCAAGAAAAACAGAACAAAATGCTGGATATCCACCACTCCCCTCATTTGTTTCTGTCATGTTCTTCATCATTGTGCTGCTATAACGTGACACTGTATGCAGCTGATGTATTTATTGTAACCAGCCAATATGCCGGCCATCAGGTAAGGGTTAGCTGTGGAAACACAGCAGAGATGAAGGTTTGTCACATTTTGTCACATCATTAAGACTTTACAGCCACCAGAGTGGCTAATCAGGACCTCCATTCATGGTGGGCCAATGATCTGCTTGGATAAATAACAACGAGGCTTCTTCTTCTACAGTACAACCCATTGCTTGATGTGCTTATCATGTGCATATTGGTGTAATTTTTCTCGTAACTACATCAGTTTTGATCATTTTCTTTAATCAATAAGGCTTTGACAAAAGGGAAGAAGACTTGGGGCTGAAGGACCCAGCTTCAAGTCCCTGGTCTTGCAACAGAAGTGAAACACTGTGGACCCCTGAATAAGGCCCTTAACCTCCCAACTGCTTCCTGGGCCACAGAACATGGCAGCTGGCAGCACTTCTGTAAATCTATAGATGGAGTATATGTTTTATCAGCGGTGTCCAAATTCTTTACATTGGAGGGCCAAAAATGACTTGGGTGGATGTTTGTGGGCCAAAACTAAAATTAGGATTTTCAGTGTTGGAAATCCAATATGCTTAGCTTATAGCATAATTGTCAAAAATAAAACCTCATACAAAGTATTGTTGGAAATGGATAACCCTCTTATTTTACAGCCTTAAATTACTGAATATCCAAATAGTCCTTCAAAAACATTTGGTAAAATATAAATTCAAACCTCCATGAGACCGAAAATATATCACAAAGATTATACTACTTTGAGAACAGCGACTTTCTACTTGAATACAAGGCATACTACTTTAAAATCGATTTCTGTAAAAAAGTACTCATGTTCCTGAATACTTTTCAACCTTCTCTTTGTCAGTGTGCCATTGCTTTTCATGAACTATCTCTGACATTTGACAGTCTTCTCATTTATGATCATGGGCCTCCCAATCTGAGCTGAGCTGATAGAAACCCCCCCCGCCTTCCCACAACGTAATGCAATGGTCAGCAGGGGAAGTGCAACATTGAATAAATATCAAAAGAACTTTTCACATTGCTCAGAAAATCAAAATTTTGAAAAGAATGACAATTGGCAGTGGGCCAAAATTAATAGCTCGCAGGCCATCTTTGGTAACCTGACTCCCGCCACCTGGTATTTGCAATACCATCTGGGGAGGGAGTTAACCCGATGTCATTTCAAATTAGTCTTTTTTTTCTAAAACTCTTGCATGTGATTGGATAGAAGATCTGTCCGTCATCTTGACTGACACGCTACTCCAGCCACTCACGTTGAACCGAATGACGCAACCCGTGACGCAACTCAGAGCGACACCAGAGCCACCACGCATAGAGGATCGAGGTTATCAAAACATGTTATCAAGCTCAAAAAGCTTCAGTCAAACAACATGGCGGCGGCGGCGACAGCTAGTACGAAGCGGTGTACAGTCTGTGAACGACTTTTGTCGAATGTGCAAAGAAAACCTCCGGATAAAAGGCAACATATGCAACAGCCAGCGCATATTTGAAGGAGTTCCTTACGGAAAGAGGGTAGACCAACGTCTACTTCTACATCACATCCGGCCAAAACGCCGCCCATCCTTCAAAAGTCCCACCCGCGATTAGTGATTGGCTCCTATTATTCTCTAACCAGACGAAATCACCTATAACTGTCGCCTTACTCAGATGGAGTGCGTGAGGAAAGGGAACGCCCCCGCGTGTACTTGTTGAACGCACCCAGATGATGTAAATCAGGTTACATCTTTGGCCCCCGGGCCCCAAATTGAACAGCCCTGTGTTATATTATCATCATCACCAGTCTAGAGGTTAAATTGACTGTAGGCCAGCTGAATCAGTCTTAGCCTCCCAGACTGTCTGAACATAGACAGTATAAAGATGCCATCAGGGTCTGGAAAGTTCAGCTGTAAAGAAACACAACTGTTGGAAGATAACTTTATATTATTTGTGAAGCTAACATATATTTTTTACAGAGGACAAACAATCAAAGGACTGCTCAAGGTAAATAAGGAGAACAATGATGAGTCTGGTAATTACAATAAAACTCCACTTTGCCTGGGAGTTGCCAAGAATAATATCAAATCAACAGTGATAGAATGTTCTTCAAATGTCATTTGAACAGAGACAAAATTAAACAAGGTCTTTAAATATTAAAAGCATGAGCTGTGTGTGTGGAGTAAAATAATCTCTTTCAAATGCTTTTGTAGCCTTTGAGCAGCAAATAACCCAATCCCCTGCAGAGAATGATGATGAACCTGAGATTAGTTTTAAGGGGGCTGACTGCTGAGAGGACAAGTAGGAGACCAGTTTAAACAATAGATGTAAACATAAGTTATTGCGGTTAAGTAGAAAATAAACAAATAAGAGCACAGATGGATGTTACATGAGCTCTATATGTTCATAAGCTTTATAACTACATCACAGTTTCAAAGGACAACAGTGTTAATCAAGATTAGCCCAATCAGTTTTATTTTCCCATTTCATTTATATAGATTTGCTCTGCTTTAATACATTATTAAAGACTACCTAATTGCTTAAAGCTGTCTAATCAATAACTCTGGCCCAGTAGAACGTAGACATTCATGCTAATTTGTACTGAAAAGGAATGTCCGCTGACAATGAGACAGTAATAAAGTTGTAGAAACCAGCAGCCTGTTTCGTCTGCAGGGAGACAGAAAAGCTTATTTCAACTTAAAGACTACCAATAAAAACTGCAGAAATAAGTCAAAACTGAACTGTTGGTTAATTTATCCAATTTCCTCCACATCAATGAGAAGTGGGCTTGTGTCGGATAGTGTTGGACTGGGTTTCATTGTTGTTCCAAACTGCAAAATTCTGCTTCACTATGTTAGAGAACTCTTTACAGCAGATATCAACATATATTATAGATTTCGAATTTGTAGGCAAGTCGTTAGGTACAAAAAGTTCATTGTGAAAAAAGAACCTGCCTGAGTCAACTCTATATTACAGACAAAATCAGCTATTATTATAATGAAATAGAACAATGGTGTTTATATTCAATTGCTGGACAAAGTTTAGATTAAAGGATAACTTTCTTTTTTTCTACCTGGCCCTTATTTCTTGGAGTTTATACATGCATTTACTCACCGGTAAAATTTCTGTATCACTTTGACTCCTTCAGAAGATATTACACTGAGTCGTCCTTCGGTGTGCATCTATATAACGGGAGCTACCTGTCCTCCAAAGTCATACGTACTATAGGGTTGTTTTTGCATGCACCAAAATACGACCAATATTTACGTTCTTACTCAAAAAGCGTCCAAAAGCGACTCCTAGTGGTGGTTATGTGACCGCAGAGTTCCTCCCTGGTGTGACCAAAAGAAAAATGGCGGATGTCCCTTCAATCTTCAGTAGAAATTTATATTTCTTAAGATAGATTGCGATTTCAGCTTTATTCTGATAACTTTTTCTGGCGTCAAATATACACTTTGTTTTCATAATATCCATTTGTTTTAAGTAAACAATCCACAGTTCTTTTTCGTGTTGACGTACTTTTTTTTTTTTCAGGTTTTGTGATTGTTGCTACGATGGTTCCTAAGGACGCTATTAACAACAAGCCGGAAGAAAGGGATTAACAGGACATGTGTGGTTTTGCGGTGGCTGGCAGGAACTTTTGTCATGTCATCTACGTCCGCATTCGTCAGTGTACATAAACAGAATTCAAATAGGCGACATAATAACACTGACACTGTCGTATCGTAATCAGGTGTTTCTTCAGACCAGTCCCTCCAGAAAGTTGCAACGCTCCAATTTCAAATATTAACATAAATTCAACCAAAGACAAATTAGTCAAGCAGAAAACCTTGCTCTCCCGCTAAGATAAGAAATTTGAGATTGCTACATTTTGTATTGTATATATTTCACCCCTTTGGGTTTATTTTTATAGTTACAATTGCAGCATCGCAACTTTCTGGAGGGACTGCTTCAGGCTTTGATGCCCTTTATATCACAGGATGAAAGGAGAGGGAAAGCGGGGCAGGGAGTGGGGGCTGCAGCAGGTCCCAGGCTGAGAATCGTACCGAGACCGGCTGCATGGAAGAACTGCAGCCTGTGATTACTGGAGCAGCTTCCCAACTAGTTAAGCTAAACACTGCATCAATTGTTTTAAACAGTTGTTAAATATCTTTCTTCAGTCGACTTCCTTTTCTTTAGTCGGACTCGCTATCATTTCTCCTCCTGCCACCGCCAGGGGTGACAGGGAGCGTGTGAAATACGCTCAGGGAGAGCGTAATTTCAGGTGTGCAAAAACGACCCTATAATACGTATGACTTTGGAGGACAGGTTGAACGGGAGAGACAGGGCAGCCTCTCTATACAGATCTGGGCATGAAAAAGTT
This sequence comes from Atherinomorus stipes, assembly GCA_023101725.1. Classification (NCBI taxonomy): domain Eukaryota; kingdom Metazoa; phylum Chordata; class Actinopteri; order Atheriniformes; family Atherinidae; genus Atherinomorus; species Atherinomorus stipes. Next base: position 264,300 of record JALJCO010007983.1, on the reverse strand, counting down.
CACTCCTTTTTCTGCCAGAAGTGGTGCACTAATAGTGCACCATTAGTGCACTATCACTGGCTGAACGATTTGTCCCGCAAATACGCCATCATGTACGTTGTCCAAACTGGGTGTGTGGAAACGTCCTTGTTCTGGGCATTCATTTATGCTCTGAAATCATTTCCCCGGGGCACACAGGCGTTTCTCTGTGCGATTGAATTAGCAGACAAGTGGCTGATAAGTGGCTGATAAGTGGCTGGCAGTCGGTTGAAAGAGGAACTTTTTCATGCCCAGATCTGTGAGACATTGTCTGCAGCAAAACTCTTTTTTTTCATCAATACTTTAAGTAGAATGAACGAATGAACGAGTATTATTGTCCTGTGAGTTCAGAGTTTTAAAGTTTTGAGTTTAGAGGTGTCGGGGTCACGAGCTGCTCTGTCAGCTCTACTGTAGCGTGTGCGTGCGGCCTGTAAATTGTTGAAAAAACCTCCCAATAACTAATGGAGAGTTAATTTTGAACTCACAGGAAAATAGTACTTGTTTGTTCGTTCATTCTACTTAAAGCATTGATGAAATTAAGGAGTTTTGCTGCAGATAATGCCTTATATACTGTAGAGGCCAATCTCTTGAGTTATATGGATGTACACCAAAGGGCGACTCAATGGAATATCTTCCGAAGGAGTCAAAGTGATACAGAAATTTTACTGGTGAGTAAATGCACGTATAAACTCCTAAGTTCCAGGTAGAAAAAAAGAAAGTTATCTTTTAAGGATAGATCGATATATTGGCTGGCTGATAATTTAGGCTGATATCTGTGTTTTTTTGCTGGTATCGACATCAGCCAATTGGTGTTTTGGCCAATACCCCCATCTGGCATAATTTACAGACTTTTTTATATTTATTACAAGTTTAATGTTTCTATGTAATATTTGTTTGCAAGTGCACTGTTTCTTTTTTTTATTTTTATTTATTTGAGGTGCTTTGCTTTTTTTCATATTGAGAGTTGTAAAACTACTTTTCATTGTCCTTCATTAAATTAATTTGGGTATCAAATGCAGTATCGCCCCCAAATATCGTCAGGTTGTATCGGCTGTCGGCTGAGGCTGATAAGAAATTATCGGGCTCTGGATCAGCCCTAAAAAATCTGTATCGGTTGATCTCTAGTTTAAATGCTATTATTCACAAAAAAGAACAAAATTAAGAAACAAAGAAGTAAAGTAATAAGTAGTGAAGTTACTTTTCAAATGCATAAAGTAAACCATTACAATTTACAGAGGTAATGAGTAACTAAAGTAATTACTGTTTTTTGGAGTAACTACCCCAACACTACCCCCAAAGACTACCGCACACCCTTAGTTAAAGGAATGACATTTCTGTGGTCTATTCAGCACATAAGCCTGGACAAAGGATGTCCCAATTAGCCAGATAGACCAGCCTGACTAACGCCATGTATGAGATACACGGCAAGTCAGTCTGGATTCCCTCCATTGGAGACTGATTTCCAATGCGAGAGGAGAGGGGGCCTAACAGAACAAAGTGAACCAGAGAGAACCAATCAGAGAAACCCAGAAGTGACACAAACGTCTTTTTGTAAGAGGAAAGCCTTCAGAGCAGCAAGTTGTTCTGGTTTTATGACATGTGCAGCTGATTTACATGTAAGACATCAGAAAGAGGATCGTTAGACTGTTGCTCCTCTCCGGCCGCCATTCTGACTGTTTATGTTCAGAGAACTGAATCACCAAAAAAGACGTGTCATAAAGTCCTGCCTCCTGCGCTGTGATTGGTCTGGTCAATTTTTTACCGAAGTGGAAATCACTTTACAATGGAGGGAACCAGACTGACTTTCCGTGTATCTCACACATGGCGTTAGTCAGGCTTGTGTACCAGGCTATGTCCTGATACCGATGCTGGTATCAGTATTCGCTCTGATACTGGCCTATTTTGCTGTGCTCATACTCGTGAAATATTTGCTCATGACAGTCCCCGACACCGGATGTTGCGCAACTCCCTGTGTTTACGTCCCCATGCTGGCAGAAAAGCGGCGGCGGCGGCTTTGAGTTTTTGTTTTTTTTTAATTAGAAGACACTTTTCATTACATGAGGATAGAAAATATATCTGAAAATGTAAATTATGTTTCCTACGCTTTACAAGTAGATGTTTGTTAAGCTGGTATAAGTTTGAAATTATGTCGGTGCATTGCTAAAATACAGCAAACCACAACTACATCAAATTGGCTGTTTATAAGCTTGTAACAACTTATTATTGTGAGCTTTTTCTGCTCTGACGAGGTAGTTAAACATCGTAGTAAGCTGGCAGCAACATGCCATCACACCTGAGCTCGCAGAGATGCTTCTCTTTATTTAAAACAAATAAACAAACCAAAAAAAAAAAAAGAAAGAAAGAAAGAAACGCCCCATTAGTTACTTGGATCGCTCGATATTGGCAACTACTCAAATCTCAGTACTAGTACTTTTTCTTTGTAGGCAAAAAAGTGGTATTGGGACATCACTATTATACCCCTTTAAACAAATATTTTTTTCTAGAAAGCCAGGCAAAAGATTTTTCTTCCCGTCTCCAAATAACTGAAAAAGACAGTTACAATTCTGGTGCATTTAAATAACCATGATGGCACAATGATTAAGGCAACATAATATTTGTGATTTTTTATTAAGGATGTCCAATATTATCGGCCTATATTATCATCCGATATTGACATTAAAATGCGATATCGTAAAATATTGGTATTGGTTTTTTGGGACGATATTTTGAAAAATGAAATCTCGCGATTTCGTTACGGAGCAACAAAATCTCACGGGATCTTGTTCCAGTAGCACCGGTCCAGCATGTATAAAAATCACTGTTGTTGTGGAAGAACTTCATATCCCAGCATTCCTTTCAGAGTCATGTGACTACGGTGCAGCTGCTGCTGCTACAGACTGACTTGCTTTGACGCTGCTATAATATGTCTGGTTTTAAGTTGTTGGTTAAGTTACCAAGTTGTCAGAAACATTGTAATTAGCCACATGTTGGCTAATACCTGCTAATATCTGATATCTGGCAGCCAGATGTCCAAAATGAACTCGTCTGGCTGAATTAAGAGAGATTTTGGGATCTTTGTTCAGAATATAGGTGTATCTCTCAGAATATGAGAGATGCAACCTCACAGTTCTCTGCATATTCGGTATCAGTTGATATCGGAATTTAAGAGTTGGACAATATTGGTTAAAAAAAAGAAAAAAAGGCCTATATCGAACATCACTAATATTTATTAATTGATGTATATAAGGCAAACACAGTTTGTAAAATGCCCCCCAACATAAATATGTGTAAACCCCACTTGTCATATTTGAAGTGAGTAAAAATTTGTGCTTTCACTCTTCTGTCTCCAAACATCTCACCTCAATCTGCTCCCTTTTCTCCCGCTGCCTTTCCCTCCCTGATAGCTGAGAGTGAGATGACACACGGGACACGGCAAAGCGCTGGGCACACACACCTCTCAGGTAATGAGAAATGATGTTGGTGTCAACGGTGGAATCGTCCAAATCATCCCTGAGCTGAGTTACATAATTCAAATATCATTCTTTCTCTCCCCCCTCCTCTTTTATCCGTTATCACTGCCTTGTCCTCTGGCACCCTCTCAGTTCAAACAGATTTGATTTCTACTCCTCTATGTTCCAGTGACATCGCCGCTCCTCTGAGAGCCGTGTGCTGGGATTGGAACGAAGACCGGGTCACCCATCACAGCAAAGTACGCCAGGAGAGGCCAGGAGGTAAAGAACCTGCCCATGTGCACCTGTTTTACTTATTTGGTATCAGTGTTTTTCTTCTGTTGGTGTTACTCAGTTGTTTGTGTTTCCATATTTTTAGCCTATTCTGATATCACTGATATCAAATAGATAGATGGTTTTCAAAGTTTTTGAGCCATGACCCCCAAAAAACCCTTTTGTTCATTTGTTATTCATGCAATAATTAGGGATGTGTTAATCTCACAGATTAATCTCTTTGCACTAATGTGTTCATTTTGATAGCCCCCCAAATTTATTTAATGAATGTAAGCTCTTTTTTTTTTCTTTTTTTCTGGCGGCTCCCTGAAATTATCATGCAATCCTCATAGGGGTCCCGACCCCCAGTTAGAAAACCACTGATTTAGACTGTAAAAGAAATATTTGAACATTTTAGGAAATGCATGTGTTGAGCTTTCTTGTTAAGTCACATTAGGGGAGCATACTAGTATCTTACTGGGGCTTGACTATCCTCACAGAGCAATGTTTTCTCTATAGAGGGTGTTCCACTGACATTTCCGGAATTTTCTTTGCTGGAATCTGCTTGGTTTGCATTTCCACACTGTTCCAGAAAATTTATTCTAATCAGGCTGAGACTGTTTTGTGGTACAGCGGCTGGAACCATTTTGGTTGTCTTGTTTGAGTTTCTTTAACATTTTTCTAAACTTTCTGTCTGTGTGTGCTCTGCTTTCAGCTTTGCCAGGTTGTCAGCTATTCATAGTCTACACTTAGTTTGTTTCAAGTTGCCAACTCAAAGTTGTTTTGGATGTCGTCCTTAGGAAATAACTCTCTCCTGCACTGGTCTCGGCCCGCCGGGGCCGGTGCCTTGTTTCAGTGGGGGGGCTTTGGCGGGGGACTCCCTCTGCCACCTTCTGGGTGGATGCATGTCCGTCTCTTTGGGGTGGTGGCCGGGGTCCGGGCCCTGGGGTTGCTGCTGGTGGCCCAGGCCTCAGGCCCTGTGGGCTTCCTCCGGCCCGTGCAGAGACCAGGTTGCATCTGCACGACCTCACTCTTCATGGAAGCACTTTTATTCCTCGTATTCTGTGTACTAACACTGTTACTGTGCTTTCCCTTGGGTGTGTACGAATAACTACTTTTGCCAAGGTTTGTCATTTCTTTTTTTGTGCAGTTCTGTGTGTGTATATATATGATCTTATCATACTCTGATAGCTGTTATGATTCAATTTTTATTTTTTTTTTATTTATTTTTTCTACATGTCCTGTCCAGCAGCGGAATTGGGATCTGGCTGCTGTGCTGTGCCATTCAGATTTTCTTTGCCAAAAGGAGCTCTATGGGTATAAGGCTCCTCTTGATATACAAATATTATGCTTTATATATTTATTCATTTATTGTTTTTCTTTTCCTTTGTAATTGTTTTGTTATTAAATTGACATATTGCTGGACCTGACAAGATGGAAAGGTTAAGGGGACATAGGAAAGAGAGAAAAAAAGAGAGAGCTGCTGCATCTGTAAGAAAACAAAATGCCTCCTGCAACATCTTCAGCTGAAACAAAGCTGATTCAAGTTGTTCTCAGCTTGTAGGTGCTTCTGTATGGGATTACTAGCTTTGTTTTCCAGCAAAGACCCTAGGGTGTTCTGTGATGTGTCTCAGTGCAGATACAGCAGTTGGCTCTTTTAGTGTAATTGACCCTTTGCTAAGTCCCGCCCCCAGTGGTTATAGTTGCTAAGTCTGGCAAACTTTCCGTTTTTAGCTAATTTCTACGTACATCAACATGGATTGCTCAGTGATTTCAGTGAACATATTCTGAAAGAAGTTGCATTAAATTTCTGAAGTAATAGTTGGGAAATATCAGAGGGCTAGACAGAGAGGACTGCCAGATGCATCTGAGGAATTCATCATGATTTGTCGACAGAGTAATGTTGATAAAGAGGATGTTAAAATCATAGCGAAGGCTCAGCGTTCATATAGAGACTCAGAAACACGTCTTGATGATTTATGTCCAGAACAAACATATAAAGGAACAACAACAACATTCTTGCATTGCAGAGTAAGTTAACAGATTGTTTTATTTTAAGCTAACTGTCATGCCCAGTAAGTTTCAGGTATCTGATGTGTTTTAGCCTGTTGCTGGATGTGTCCCTCTTGACCAGGATGTTGTTCCCACCGTGGGTTTGATCAATACATTTAATTTGATCGGGATGGCAGATACTGGATCTGATTTGGGTAGCAGCTACTGGACTGAAAAACTGGCAGAGGACCGTGTTATATTTGTCTCTGATTGTCCCAAGCAGATTGGCAACCAATGTAACTTACTAGTGTTTATCTGGTGTATTTGTTTAGCCTCTAGTGACACACAGCAACCTTACTACATGTTAAAACAGTAGCTTTTATTTAATATTATGCCGCTGTCTTGTAGCTAACTACTGTGCAAGGTGGCATTAGCGTCTTACCTCGGAATAAATAGTTTGTCCAGCTCCGTGTTCAGCCTCATGGAGCTGCGAGTGAGGTCTTCCACGTTCTTTAATCAATCTTTCATGCTATTTAATCCATATTCCACACCATTTATCCATATTCTACACCGTTTCTCCATATTCTACGCTGTTTAGTCTATATTCCACACCGTTTAGTCCATATTCCACATCTCTCTGCTTGTGTTTTGGGGGTTTTGAGAAGGCAAAAAATACAACATCACCCCCAAACGTTCTGGATATCTGTCATCAGACTTGAGAATCCTGTCTATGCCCCGTCTATGGAAGTGAAGTGTGCCAGAAAGTCCTTTCCTTAGTTACTTGGTTGCTAATGTATGATTGGTCAGCAGCAGTTCTGGAGTGGGGCTGGCGAAGGGTGAATTCTGAGTTCTCCTTCTCATCTTCTCAGTCTTTCTATTTTTTTGGTTCACCCCTTATTGTTCCCTTTTCTTAGATTTCTCTTGTTGGGTCCTGCAATATTATGTAAAATGCAGCTACTTTATAAACAAGCTTTCAATTATATGACACAAAATAAAATTAAATAAATATCAAGAGGAGCCTGATATTCATAACGTTCTCCTTGGCAAAGCAAATTTCTCCAACACAACAAAGCAGCCAGATCGCCATTCTGTTTGCTACGATGCTGGATAGGAGAAGTGAGAAAAAAAAAAAAGAAATAGCTCAAAAGATCCCAGTGTAGGTACCAGATGTGCTCAGGTCACCAGCTCGGGTCCTGCGCCTGCCAATGCAGTAACGCTATTGTCAGGGATCTGGGTGTCTAGATTTGTTTCCTCCAGAGGGCCCCATTGGACCAGTTGAGGGTGGTTCTCCACAGGTGTGCAGGAAGAACACCTGCAGCTCATCTCCAATCACTGCAGAGTGTATCAGGAGGCGGCTGCCAGTATCTCATCGCTTGAGTGTTGAACCTCGTGGTAAAACCCAAGCATCCCTGTAATTTACTGAGCTCCCTGTTGTCTTTGACTCCTTGTGTTTTCTTTAGAAGCCTACCAGACCGGACCTCTAACCATCTTCATTCAACTCCTGAGACCTGCCATTCCTCGTCTATTCCCTTTCATGCTAGGCAACCATTTTGGCTCCTGTGACTCACCACCGCAAAACCTGCCCACCCTCCAACTGGTTACTCCTATTCCCTCCTGGACCTCAGAGCCCTCACCTGGAATCCCTCATCACCACCCAGGCCCATATCCTCTTCATCACAGTAAGGAAACCAACCCTCTGGATTCTCTCATCAATCTACCTTCCATTCACCCATCTTTCTCTCTGCAGAAGAGCAACCTCCTAGCCCAGAGGTTTTCCCGGATCATCAACCTAATATATCAAAACTTACATTCTTGGAGCTCGTTGCATGTGGGTCAACTACTTTAGGAAAACCACAACAGCTATATAATGGGTTGAAAATGGGCAGGAAGACACTCAGGGCTGTGGTTGGTCCAGACAAATAATGGAAGTGGTGTTCACGGGAGATTTTTGTTGGAATCACAGGCAAATTTAACAAGGAATACATTTTATTTACAGTATCATAAGGAACATACAACAGCTGTATCATCTCCTCTAAATGTCCTGAGAGCTGAGTCACAGTTGACATGAAGGTAAACTTGACCTATTAAACCTAAAAAAAAAAATTCTGAACCAGGCTGTAGACATGTTTTTTTTTTTTTTTCTGTTGTGAAGTTGGCGTTCTTAACATGGGAGTCTATGGGGATTTGTTCTGTTTTGCATCCAATGGATTCTATTCAATCCAATTTTTGCATCCAGATCAAGGGAGAATGACAAAAAATGACTTCTACCAGGTAGTCTCATAATTGGCCACTGGAGGTTGTTGCTTGGTTTTAGACAAAGTGAATGCAAGAGATTTGATGACTGGATAGCTACTGTATCTGTAAGAACTTCCTATTTTCTACATTATAAGGATGCATAATAGAATTTTGGCTGATATTCGATATGCTGATATTTTAAAAGCGTGGCCGATAACCGATGTGAGGGGATATTTGGTTATTTACAGAAATGACGGTGTATAAACTCTGTTCACACAGAACATCCTAAAAGTAACTGTCTTTAGAAGTTTTAAAGTGTAAAAAGTTTTTGAAGAAGACGTTTTTGCTTTCTTTAGAGATTAGAAACAGCAACCTGATCGGTTATGTACTGGTGGGGTGGCCAATATCCGATACTCAGTTTTAAGGCTGATATAGGCCGATACGGATAGGGGCCTATAATATCGTGCATCCCTACCACATATTTTTCTTGATTGATCCTCAATAGTTGACAGAACGTTTTTTTTTTTTTTAACACAGGTCACTCTGACCAGAGATGCTGTTGTGAGGTTGATTCCGCAAGACGGGTGTGCAGGGATTCACTGAGCCTCCACTTTTGTGACGTGTGAATTACAGAGGAAGAACAGCAGATAGTTAATGAGGACATCTTTTTTATCTGACAAGACACCACTGATATTTAAAAAGAGCCATAGTAGTGACAAAGTTTATTCCTTAAAAATGAAACCACCTCTTTCATGCAGGGTTTTGCATTGTTACTGCATTTGAGCCGCGAGAGAATATTTTACCACAATCATTATTTTTTCTCTGTGAGGATGTCATTTAACAACTACATTTAACCAACACAATATTCTTTTGAGATGTAATACCCATCCAAGCAGATAGTTCAGAAGGGAACAAGGGCATAAAGAAAGTCGGTCCTCCACAAAAAAGCCTTTCAGGGGCTCTTGTAACACATTGAACTCAGCTGCTCACGAGTGCTGCTCTTGGTCAGCTACCAAGGAACGGAAATGAAGTGCACCAGATTGGTTTTTCAGAATCTGAATGGGAAAACTTTTCAGGCCGGGGCAGAGTCTGCACTGGCCAGATTGAGGTGAGATAGAGTGGAGAATATGAGCAGGGAGATGAAGTTGACCCCGGCCGTCTTTCACCCCCCCTCCCTCTGCAATTCCGTGCTCTGACTAGCAGGCGCCTCCTTGGCAAGGTTGAGGAAAATATACTGTTAACTGTGAGCATAGAATCACTTCAGCTTCTGTCTCTCTTTATTTTCACCCACTTGTATTCAGTGTGATTCATTGTTCCCTTGCACTCACTGTCTGGAGTGCAGCGCTTGCACTTCACATCTCTTTGTGCGCATACAAGCACTTGCACACGCACGCATGCAGTCTCGCACATTTTTTACTTTCATCTATTCTGTCTCTTCTTCTGCTCCACCCCCACCCCCCACCCCTCTTCTATTCCCCAGCAGTGGCTGAAATCTGGGGATGTATTGGCATGTCTTCTCTCATCACCCCACCATTTGTGAGGAGGATCGAGGAGGATGTGTGGACCTGGGAGAGTGTGTGTTGAGGCGTAAAGGACCCTCTCAGCCCTAAGCCAAGTCCTGTCCATCCAGCAGAGAGCCCAGACGGTGTGATTCAGCCGTCCGGAAGCCCGGCCAACTCTTACTCATACACAATCACGCACACACAGATACACATTCAGATGCACTCAAAGCGAAAGTCACAGACATCCTCCCTCCTCTTAAGTCACCACATTGAGGCTACACTGAAGGAGTGACGGGGAGAAGAGGTGCGGAGGGGGCAGTTCTGCAGCTCTCAATCCTCTGGGCAAGGTCACCCTTGCCTAGATAGAAGCATACAGAAGTGATATGAGGACTGTGGAAGGTACAGGTGAAGTCAGACTTCTAACAAACTTCCCTCAAAACAGATTTAACTCCCTCCAGGGCAAACACATAAATTGATGTACGTGTTTGGGCAACTGGCATGTTTTTAGAGTCGCATGCATGATTTAGTAGGAGAGAGGACTGGATGATTGAGAGGGTCATAAGCATGAATCCATAAACCACAGAGACTTTGACTTGGATATTTGTGCATTTGTATGATTGCATGAACCTCCAACTTCATATAATTCTGGGTGTGTGGTGTAAGAAAGAAAAAACTCATTCAGAATCGTCAGACATGGGAATGAATGTTATTTTGAACAAGTTTTCTGTTTAACATGATTCTTAATTTAAGTATAAAACAACCTTTAAGCAGATAACATTTTAACCATACAATTCCAGATTAAATTTAAACCTTCAAAGCTTATCTCAAGCATCAGCTGGAATTGTTGGAATTGGGGTGAATAACAAAGAATCACAATTTCCTGCTACGCATTACTGAGGGTTCAAAAGGCAATCTTCTCATCAAGTGCACCCATCATCCCACTGAATTTATTAACCGGCAATGCACATGCAGGCTCGTATTTCTCATTACATTCAGAGCTAGCTACATTGAGTCCTGTTCTGTCCCGTACAGCTGGCCTCATTGTGTCCAGGTGATTAGCATCATGCCAATGCTGTGGCTGTGGGCAGCTTGGGAGACCAGGAGACCTTCTCTGCTTGGCATTATATCCACCATCCCCCCACGACTTCAAAACTCTGGCCCCGAGGTACCCAGTGGGAGGACACAATGAAAGGCTGACCCGCCACACAGTTCACACTGGTTCATCCACATGGAAGCCCGGAGGCACTAGGAGTGGCTCAGCGCACCCACACTCGTGACCCTTGACTTGTTAGGTTTATGGACATACTGCATCACAAGAATAAGTATCTGATTCTGTATTTCAGTGCTTATAGGGCATCAGAAAAGTGCGTGTTTCCATGCAAGTAGAGGATTGTGAATAATATCAGCAAAACTATCAAGTGTGCAGAAATCTAATGAACTGGATTCATGCATGGACCAAGTAAGAGCTGGAAAAGTGAGAGTGAAGAAAAGAAGGGAGGAAATGGAGGGAAAGGGAGGGTGAGTGTGACAAGCGCCATAACGTCCTCAGAGATGCATTTGGACAGAGTGAGCATCTGTCAAAACAAGGCAGCCTCAACGGCCGCCTCACTAATGGCTGTGGACGTGAACGACAGAGAGGGAGGAAAGATGGGGGTTTGGGGGGGCATAACATTGTGCAGCACACTCACATATACCAACAAAGCACACGTGCACGCACAATGAAAACAGCTGCAACTTTTATTGTGCTTGCAGCAGATCTCACTGATCATTTGATACCAAATTTCTACAAAGCAACACTGTAATAGCTCCTGAGCTCAGATTGTTGTGTGCGTTTATGTTGGTGTCTGTGTGCAAGCAGTGTGTGCATGTTTACCTTCCAACTGTGTTTTAGGTTGGAGATACTTTTCACCATCCCTCATTGTGATGAATAGGGTGGTGTGTCAATCACTCATCTGAATTGTTCTTTTTTCATCATCTTTTTTTTCAAGGCAATTTAGCCAGAGTTATGTTTTTTTTCTAACTCAGTCACTGCAAAAAATAACCATGAGCAATCATCCAGGGCTATATATCATAGTATTTGAAGAAAATGGGATAGTATGTGGCAGCAGTAGCAATGTGTACACAAACATTGTCTTGATACTGACAACATCCTAAATTGTCTTAATTCAAATATACATCCTCTTTTGCAATTGACATTTCCCTGTGTTCTTGATGAAAGATCCAGATTAAATACCAAGGAATTTAAAGTAATATTGGATTTGGAAATTCAATTTTCCCCTGAGGTCTATGGAGAAAATGTGCTGAAAAGAATAATACAACAGTGTTACCCCAGTCTTAACCGCCTAAGGCGACTACATCTGTGTGCATAGCAGGAACCCATGCAAAAGACAGAGTACTACAACACACACACACAACAAATGACTTCTTCAGTGGAATGCATAAATTAAATTTCTCAAACGTTGATCATAGAATTTCCAAAAAATATAATCTGTATCCATAATATATACACACACTGGCCACTTTATTAGGTACACCTGTCCAACTGTTCGTTAAGGCAAATTTCTAATCAGCCAATCACATGGCAGCAACTTAATGCATTTAGGCATGTAGATATGGTCAAGACGATCTGCTGCAGTTCAAACCGAACATCAGAATGGTGAAGAACGGTGATTTAAGTGACTTTGAACGTTGGCATGGTTGTTGGTGCCAGACGGGCTGGTCTGAGTATTTCAGAAACTGAAGATCTACTGGGATTTTCCTGCACAACCATCTCTAGGGTTTACAGAGTATGGAACGGAAAAAAGAAAATATCCAGTGAGCAGCAGTTCTGTGGGCTCAAATGCCTTGTTGATGCTAGAGGTCAGAGGAGAATGGCCAGACTAGTTTGAGCTGATAGAAAGGCAACAGTAATTAAAATACCAGATTTGTGCTGCCGACAAATCTGCAGCAACTGCGTGATGCTGTCATGTCAATATGGAGCAAAATCTCTGTGGGATGCTTCCAGTACCTTGTTAAATCTATGCCAAGAAGGATTAAGGCAGTTCCGCAGGCAAAAGGGTGTCCAACCCGGTACTAGCAAGGTGTACCTAATAAAGTGGCCGGTGAGTGTATATACAATCGTTTTCAAAATTATTCATACCCTCCAATTTAAAGAAAATGCTAAATTCACAACAGTGATTCAAATAACAAGAAAATAACGGAATTAATATTAAATAAAAATTTAAAAAGTTATAATTTAGTGAAATAAAATATTGCTTTTGAATTGTGGTTGGAATAACACACATATATATATATAAATATATATAAATAAAAATTTTTTTATAATATAAAGTGTCCCAGACACATTGAAACACCTTTTCCATGAACAGCAAAGAGTGTAGAAGTCTTTCTGAATGTTACAGAAAACACCTGATTGCAGTGATTGCCTTAAAAATGTTGCTCAACAAAATTTTAGCTTCGGAGACCCTTCATGCTTTGTGTTGTTTTATTTTTTGTGTATTTGTATGTGTGTGTGTGTATTTTTACACACACACTACATACTATATATACATATACATATATACACACACACTATGTTGCCAAAAGCATTTGCTCACCCAAATTAAGGGAATCAGGTGTTCCAATCACTTCAATGGCCAAAGGTGTTTAAAATTAAGCAAATAGGTGTGCTGACTGTTTTTTATAAACATTTGTGAAAAAATGTGTCGCTCTCCGGAGCTCAGTGACTTCCAGCGTGGAGCGGTGATAAGATGCCAGCTGTGCAACAAATTCAGTCATGAAATTTCTTGGCTCCTAAATATTCCACAGACAACTGTCAGCTGTACTATAAGAAAATAGAAGTGTTTGGTAACAACAGAAACTCAGCCACGAAGTTGTGGGCCATGTAAACTGACGGAGCGGGGTCAGTGAATGCTGAAGCACATACGTAGTGCAAAGAGGTCGCCAATCCCTGCAGAGTCAGAGTCAATCACTACAGACCTCCAAACTTCATGTGGCTTTCAGATCAGCTCAAGAACAGTGCGCAGAGAGCTTCATGGAATGGGTTTCCATGGCGACCAGCTGCATCCATCTATACATCACTAAGTGCAAAGCGACAGATACAATGGTGTGAAGCACGCCGCCACTTGACTCTAGAGCACTGGAGGCGTTCTCTGGAGTGACCAATCGCCCTTCTCCATCTGGCAATCTGATGGTTTGGCGGTTGCCAGGACAACGGTACTTGTCTGACTGCGTTGTGCCAAATTGAGGGGGGCTTATGGTGTGGGGTTGTTTTCAGGAGCTGGGCTTGGTCCCTTAGTTCCAGTGAAAGGAACTCTGAATGCTTCAGCATACCAAGACATTTTGGTCAATTCCATGCTCCCAACTTTGTGGGAACAGTTTGGAACTGGCCTCTTTCTCTTTCAACATGACTGTGCACCAGTGCACAAAGCAGGTCCATAAAGACATGGATGGCAGAGTCTGGTGTGGAGGAACTGGACTGGCCTGCACAGAGTCCTAACCTCACCCAATAGAACACCTTTGGGATGAATTACAGCAGAGACTGAGAGCCAGGCCTTCTCGTCCAACATCAGTGTGTGACCTCACAAATGTGCTTCTGTAACAATGATCAAAAACTCCCATAAACACACTCCTAAACCTTGTGGCCTTGTGGACAGCCTTCCCAGAGGAGTTGAAGCTGTTCTAGCTGCAAAGGGGTGGACCCTATGGATATATTTACACCCACACACACACCCACACACACACATATATATATATATATATAGGGGTTAGACAATGAAACTGAAACAGCTGTCATTTTAGTGTGGGAGGTTTCATGGCTAAATTAGACCAGCCTGGTGGCAAATATTCATCAACTGCACATTGCACCAGTAGAGCAGAGTGTGAAGGTTCAATTAGCAGGGTAAAAAGCACGGTTTTGCTCAAAACATTGCAATGCATACAACATTGTGTCAGAGTTCAAAAGAGGACAAATTGTTGGTGCATGTCTTGCTGGCGCAACTGTGACCAAGACAAGTCTTTGTGATGTATCAAGAGCCACAGTATCCAGGGTAATGTCAGCATACCACCAAGAAGGACGAACCACATCCAACAGGATTAACTGTGGACGCAAGAGGAAGCTGTCTGAACGGGATGTTCGGGTGCTAACCCGGATTGTATCCAAAAAACGTAAAACCACAGTTGCCCAAATCACAGCATTTGCTTGGCCCAGGACTTGTGCTAGATGGGCCAAGGACTACTGAACCATTCTGGAGGACCATGTGCATCCAAAGGTTCAAACATTGTATCCTGAAGGCGGTGCAGTGCATCAGGATGACAATGCACAAATACACACAGCAAGACTGATGAAAGATTGGTTTGATGAACATGAAAGTGAAGTTGAACATCTCCCATGGCCTGCAAAGTCACCAGATCTAAATATTATTGAGCCACTTTGGGGAGTTTTGGAGGAGCGAATCAAGAAACGTTTTCCTCCACCAGCATCACGTAGTGACCTGGCCACTATCCTGCAAGAAGTATGGCTTAAAATCCCTCTGACCACTGTTCAGGACTTGTACATGTTATTTCCAAGACGAATTGTCGTTGTATTGGCCGCAAAAGGAGGCCCCACACCATACTAATAAATTATTGTGGTCTAAAACCAAGTGTTTCAGTTTCATTGTCTAACCCCTGTACATAAACTCACAAAAAGTTAGGGATATTCAACTTTCGGTTTTTGGAGAACAGAATGAAGCAGAATAAATATATAACCATTGAACAATGTACATGTGCATTGAAAAGTTTAGAGAAAGTTTACCAGTTCACCTGGAAAGGTTGTAGTGGATTTTAGATTAATTCTGACATCATACACAAAGCCAAATATCCTTAACTTTTTGAGTAGTGTATATTTGTATTGCAAAAGACTGTCTGTAAATGCAAAAGCTGGTGTGTGAGTAATGATGTAACTCTTTGGTTAGAAATGTAGTCTTCTCATGTGATGTTACTCTTAGAGGTCATTTTAGCTTGGTGTTTTTCTTTGTCCGTGCCCAAGAGTCCAGGAAAAACCTCATTTGGCATGCACAGGCACTCACACTCATGCACACGCACAAACCTCTCCCCAGTTGTAACGATAGATAGAACTAAATTATTCCAGATGAATTCATCAATTCCCTCTGAAAAAGTCTCAACATCATTTGAAGTGGCATGCAGAGAATTAGTTTCAGACTACACAAACAGTGGAGGATTTTGTCTTTTAGATATTTTTCAAAAAACTTAATACAGTGCAGTAAAACTATTATCAAAGACAAAGTCTTGCATTGAGCTCTGTAATTAGATGTGAAAGCAAACTGAGGTATTATCAGTATTATTTAGTTACATTTACTTGGCAACTGTTCAAAGAGGAGCTTATATCATTCTTTTATGATTTTGGATTCTTTAATTAACAAGAGCACACCATTATCTTTTTTTTATATATATTTTGTGGATGAAATCTGTGACATCAAGAGTGCTCTGATATGAGCTTAAATATTAAAACTGAATTATAAATGCACCATTCAAAGATTTTCCTTTGGAGCATCTGAGTAAATTAAAAACAAAAAGCAATGTTAATTTTTTTCATCTTGATTTTATTCTAAATTGAGCACAAAGAACAGACTGTTACTAAGATGCTGGATTGATTCACAGAATTTGGTACTGTAAGGGGTGTTGTAGCATACCAGTTTTTTGTGTGAAACCAAAGAAAGCCAAAATAATACTATCCTGCCAATTTCAGATTACAATCCATTGTATCTGGAGAAGATCCAGTTGTGAACTCCAGGATCTTACATTCGAAACTCTGTCAGTGTAAGAATTGCCCACAGTTTTTCACAATGTTCAAAAGCCAAATAGAAAGCTTCCATTTGAAATAAAATAACAAAAATAAAACTGCCGCGTATTAATGATTAATGTTGTACGTTTAAATACTGACAGTAGAAAAATGTCTATTATTTTTACAGAACCTGAGTGTTGCATTTAATACAGTTGACCACATTATATTGCTAATATGACTGGAGAACTGGGGGAGTCTCTCTGGCATTGTACTAAACTGATTCAAAATGTATAGTTGTAGCTTACTTAGAAAACAGGAAGTACTTTGTGTCAATAGGTAACTTCACATGTGAGCAGACAAGAATTACATGTGGGGTTCCCCAAGGCTCCATCCTAGGACCTCTTGTGTTAAACATACATGCCCCACAGATACAGTATAGTATGTAGTATGTACAGATACATACTATATTGTCACTAAGGGAGCAAGGCCTTGTACATGCTGTTAGCAAATACACTGAGTTAATTGACCGGATGTGTGTCAACTTTCTTACGCTAAAAAAAAAAAAAAGAAAAAAATTGCAGTGATTGTCTTTGGAGCTCAAGAACCAGGCCATGCAGAGACCTTTGGAGGGGACAAGTGCTCAAAGTTAAAAAGGGGCACATGGAGCACTAAACAGAAACTGACCCTATCAACCCATATTCAAAGAGAATGTATCACGGACTGACGAAATACAGTAAGAAATTATTGCCCTCACCTCATACCTTTGTTATGGGGCAGTGCAAAGCAAAAGTAGTCAATGTTTTACTTTATGAATGATGAATATGAACACACCGAACACCTGTGGAGGTGGTTGATGAGGAGGCTGTGGTGGGTTCCATTGATCTGAGAAGACACTTCTCAGATCTGGAAACAAGGCACAATTGTCCATAGGACGTAATTCGGGTGCTGTAATGGCTAAAAGGATGGTGTAATCTAATAAATCTCTCATATGCCTAAAACCACCGTGCTGCATTTTCTGGACTATATGTTGCACTTTCATTCATAGTTTGGCTGCTCCCCCCCCCCCCCCCCCCCCCGTTGCTGGTATCTCTGCAGCGCAGGTAAAACAACTGCTTGTTATAAGTTTGATAGTTCTGCTGCTTCTATTTGTTTTCTTTATTAAGATAAAGAAGTTATTCTAATAAGCTTTTGCTACGTTTATCATAATAATAGACACTAATACGGTTTAAGTGCGTTGGCCTTTGTATATGGCTGCAATATGTAGGTCAAATTTCCGTGCGCTGTCGGAGTTGCATCACTGAGTCATTTAACAAAAACAAATTAAACACGAGCCGAAATGCTTCATACCCTTTACAAACTAATGTTGATATTGAAAGTAAACGAAATATACCCACTTTTGCCATAAAAGTTCTCAGATAAGATGGGAGGTGAACCTATAACTGCACCTATGCACAACAATTCTCTTTATATAAAATAATGCAGTCATTAAGTTAAATCAATTCAGGAACTTTATTTTGATCAAAAATATAATGAAAATAGCACAATGTCACACCAAGATCCCCAGTTAAAATGTTTTAATGACAACCTGGTTTGAGGAGGAAAAAAAGTCGGAGTTCATTTGGGTTCGGGCCCGAGAACTCTGAACATCTGTCGGGCCGGGCCGGGCCGGGGCTCCACCGCTTCGGGCCAGGGCCGGACTCGGGCTCAGATATTAGGCCCGTGCAGGGCACTAATACTGACTGACATGAACCAGGGAGGAAATATTACCGTCTACAGCCACAAGAGGGCACTCTAGGCTTGTGACAACTACATACTGTTTCGAGAACGAAAATCCCAAAATGGCCTTAGTTCAGCGAGAGGAATTCATTTTAGACATCTGGCTGTATTGTCTGTATGGTGGAGCGAATCCTCAAAACACGTTTATCCTTTTTTGTAATGTTTATGCACAGTCTTTTGACTCTTTAAATGTTGTGTCTGTTTTTAATTTAAAATTGTGCTTTTTATCTTTAACATTTTAATGCTTTATTTTCTTCTGTACCCTGCTGTCATGCTTTTAATCTTTTATATAAAACACTCTGAATTGTTGTGTACATGAAATGTGCTAAACAAATAAACTTGTCTTGCCTCATTTACAAGCATTAACTTTGGAATCAGAATGATCTGGGAAGTTTTACCAAAGTAAAACTTCAAAGAAAATATCATCCTAACAAATAGTATAATTATCAAAAGAGACTAATAGTATACTGTATGATCATGCTCAAAATAATACAAAACAAATATATAAAAAAGAAAAAAAGGAAATATAAGTGGGCATTCATTCAGGTAGCTATGCTGTCTCTAAGTAAAAACAACAAAACAAGACCAAGACTAACAAGTACTACTTATGGAGGCATCAAAGTTTACACTTTATTCTGGTATTTTTCACATATATAACCATACCATTTTTCTGTAGTTTTACACCCATTTAAGTCTGTAAGAGACATTAAATTGCTTTCATAGATATTAAAGGCAATCTTGACTATGAAACTTAGTAATAGTTACTGGCCCAGTGTAGTGGTAATGTGGCAGACCCGGGTTTGAGTCCACAATATGGCACTCACATGAACCACTGTGAACCCTTGAGCAAGGTCCTTAACCCCTTCACCAACTGCTCCCTGGGCACTTTAAATAGCAGCCCACTGCTCTCAGGTTCAACCTGAGATGGGTGAAAATGCAGAGAATCAATTTCCTAATTGGCTCATGAATTGGGAGTAATAAAGTATATCAAATATTCAGTCAAAAGAAAGCCTCTTTATTCAAATAGTTAATATTCTTTGGTGTATAACAGAAGCCTGTCTCATAGCACAGCCTTTCTGGAGCAAGCCCTGGAATCTCATTGACTTTCTAAGTAAATTCAGCCTGTCATGACAGGGTTTATGTGCTCCAGGTTTTCATGAATGCATAGAGTGAGTGCTGCAGTGATTTTGTTGACATCAGTCCTGTTATGAAAATTTCTAGCTTTGTCCTGAAGGCACAAAGCCTCTGAACCAAATCAGCGATAGATTTTTTTCCTGCCCCTGTCCTTCAAGATTTACTGCTTTCGAGTTTCCAGTCACACACAGAAAAGATACTTCTGCATGTTCAACCAACAAAAGATTTCTTGCCCTTGAGGACAAAGGTGAATTAAACACCATCTCACGAAAGAGTTAAAACAAACAGAAACTTTTCTGTGTCGAGTCATCAGATGTTGCCAGTGGTTTTCGCAAAAAGTGTCCCTAAGCTGACAGAAAATTTTGGAGGCTAAGTAAATGAAAGTCAATGAATGAATGCTTTCAATGTATTTCAGATTACAGATTGATCTTCCAACTGCCCAAACCAAGTATATAAGTATATTTATCCTCCCTTTCTTTTTCTCCCTCTTCTTCAAGAAAAATTTCAATAGAAAGCATTGACTAGCAACATTACAGAACCAGTAAACCGTTAATTATTACCAGCAAATATTTAACTTACATGTCCAGAAGGAAAACTGCAACCGACACTGGGCTTTTGAGCGCCTTTGCTACCTTCACATTCATCCTTCATTTTTTTCTGCTTGATTTTGAGAAATGTAAGGCAAGGAAGATGCTATTTGTACACATAGCAACAACTGCTGGGATATTGGTTCAGCAGGTGCTGATCATCCTTTGTTGTTAATACATTTATACTGCAGGTGTTGTGGACTTGAATATGTATTTAGGTGCTCTAATGAACAGCCAATTGTTTCCATTTCAGTAAAGCTCAGAATTAAATGTGCAGATGTGGAAGCAACAATGAAGTTTTTGGCAGAGAAGCATGGGTGGGCGTCAGTGCTGCGTTCAGGGCAAACTCTGCACTCAGGAACTCTGAAAGCTAGAAATTCTAGCTCTTACAATTTAAATTGTGAAATTTAAATAACTTGCAAAATGTCCAAATTTATCTGATTACTCGATTAATCGTCAAAAGAATTGCTAGATTACTCGATTACAAAAATAATCGATGGACTGATTATCATTCAGTCCATACAAACAATGGACTGAATGATGTTACTTTTTTTCTAGCTCTGATTGCACATCAACTTCGAAACTGATGCACACTTGCTTCACAAGTGTAGCATCCACATCTACCTCCGTAAATACAGCCTGCCGCATACATGACATTTTCCTCTTCACATGCTTGTCACTTTAAGCCGCGTACAGATCATACTGAAGTTTGATGGAGGTTGCATGTAAATGATAATATGAATGACCACACAAACTGGATTTCAGTGAAAAATTTGGATTAAGTATATATCAGGACCTGCAGTGTGAACATAGCCTAAATGAGTTCCTCCAACTAGTGACTTAAAGGCACGATACCTGATTTTGCACATTTTCGAACCATGAGTGAGGTGAACAGTTTAGTTTGAAATGTAAGCCCCGCTCCATCTGTCTTTACTCTCCCACCCACTCAACATGCATGAAATAACGTGCACGTTTCATACTCGTGCACAAAGAAACTCCAGAGGCAACTCGCATCTCCCAGTGAATTTACTGTTTTGGTTGCAGTAAATGGCTGCGAATCAGCTAAATGGCATTTTCTATCACTTAATTCATAAACTGTGAGTTTACCGTAACTACAGTTACGTACACAGATGCACAATTATGATGCGTTATGATGTTATAGGCAACATTACAACATGACAACCTAATAAAGTATGTAACCGGCCACTTCGAGTGAAGGTGATATAAAGCTCGGTAGTGCCAGCAGCCGAGGACATATGAAATGTTACAGAGAAGAAAGTTATTGAAAAATACCTGTCTAGTCGGATTACTGCACATTTTCAGTCCACATTCTGTCCGAGGCCTCTTCCTGGCTGAATATGCATTTCCCATGAGCCTTTGCAGTCACACACTTACTGCAGATCTGTGACTAGAGAAAAGTGTACAGTAAGTCATTCAGACACTAAAGCTACGTCTAATTTCACTGTTGAACCATCAGAGCATAAAATAATCTCAGATAACTCCAGAACACAGGACTCTAGATATGTTTAGTTTTAAAGAGATCTTGTTCCCATGATACACACATGAAAAGAAAAACACAACCTTCATATTTTTATGATACATCTGCCGGTATTTTCATGAACTTTTCTTGGGTGCAGTGCTTCTACGTGTTTTCTTTTGATCAAAGAATGGTGTATTACTTTTTGTGGATAGCAATAAAGGTCCTTTCTTTCAAGTGTTGTCAATTTTCACAATCAAGATTTCATCTTTGGGAAACACTTGACAGCATAAATTTCCTGTGTGTGAAGTGTCTGCCCAGTGTGCCCACTTAAAAACTCCACTACAACACAACCTTGTAAATTCATTTTGGGGCCCCACAAGTTTTAAAATATTCCTTTTAGTGAGACGTTTAGATATGCAGCCTTAAGTGACATCACAGATGGAAGCTGAGAGTACAATTATGCAGCCCCTCCATCTTTATCTCCATCCATAGCTTCACATCATGTTGCATTTGTAAGATGCAACATGATGCATGGTAGACTGGTTATATGCCCATGCATGGGAAGATGTGGCTGAGCTGACCCAGAAGGAAGTATGTAGAGTAATATATGTCTGCTGGGTCCCAAACAGGCTCACACCCAGCATTACACTGCTTAAGAACTTAAGTGAAATAATAATTAATTAATATTCCTGTGATGTGAATGTTTGCACACACGTCTCCCTAACAGGATCTAAAAAATAAATCACAAGTGGAAATAGATTGCTGTTGCTGTGCCTCAAATGGAATGTGAGAGCAACAGATTGTAGCGTACGGTATTGTGACCTCACATGCACGAAAACGCTTGTTAGATACACTGTTATCTAATTATGCCCAGCAGGAACAATGCCTAATCAGGTCACCTTTAAAATACCCTTAAGTAAAAGCTTTAGTCAGCAACTTACTCATATAAATCTGCAGGACTCTGTCATCGCACACACACATACACACCCACGCACACACACACACATTTACAAGTTTAAGACTTCAGCATTACGTAAGATAAAAATCAAGTGTTTAAAAGAGGAACCGGATGAACTGGACGCTGATTCCTCAATAGATGAACAACTCAAAATCTGGCTATATTTTTAATCACAGCCCACTAAAATATCTACAATCAGGCCTATAAATATTGGAACATCAACACTTATTTCATTTTTGGGCTCTATATACTGTACGACCACAATGGATTTGAAATCAAACCAACAAGATGTGCTTTCACTGCAGACTTTCCATATCAATTTGAGGGTTTTTACATCCAAATCGAGTGAACATAGTTGGAATTACAAAAGTTTCTATACGTGCATCCCACTTTTTAAAAGTAATGGGACATACTAAACAAACATATAGTTTTTAATACTGGTTGCAAATTCTTTGCAGACAATTACAGCCTGAAATCTGGAAGGCATAGCCATCACCAGACGCTGGGTTTCGTTCCTGGTGATGCTCTGCCAGGCCTCTCCTGCAATTTTCTTCAGTTCCTGCTTGTTCTCGGGGCATTTTCCCTTCTGTTTGGCCTTCATCAAGTACAATTCATGCTCAGCTGGCTTCAGGTCAGGCGACTGACTTGGCCAGTGCTCAACATTCCACTTATTTGCCTTAAAAACCTCTTTGGTTGCGTAAGCAGTATGCTCCAGGTTATTGTCCATCTGCACCGTGAAGCACCGTCTAATAAGTTCTGAAGCATTTGACTGAATATGAGCAGATAATTTTCCCCGAAACACTTCAGAATTAATCCCGCTGCTTTTGTCAACAGGCACATCATCAATAAATGCAAGGAAACCAGTTCCACTGGCAACCACACATGCCCACACCATGGTACACACCATGCTTTGCTGATGGCAAAGTTTTGGATTATGAGCAGTTCCTTTCCTTCTTCATCCTCTTCTCTTCCCATCACTGGTACAAGCTGATCTTTGTCTCATCTATCCATAGCAAGCTGTTTCAGAACTGTAAAGGCGTTTTTACATTTTGGCAAACTCATCTGATCTTCCTGTTTCTGAGGCTCACCAGTGGTTTACATCTTGAGGTGAACCCTCTGTATTCACTCGGGGTGTGATGAGATCTCATGCCACGAGAAAGTAAGTATTGTTTACTCTTTTCTAACACGCCCCTTTCTCCTTCAAAAACAAAGAGACTCAGTCCTCAAGCAGCAGCGTCTCTTAGATTACTGCACGGGCCTAATATCTGAGCCCGAGTCCGGCCCTGGCCCGAAGGGGTGGAGCCCCGGCCTGGCCCGACAGATTTTCAAAGTTCTCAGGCCGAAACCGAATAAAGCCTGACTTTTTTTTTTTTTCTCTTCTCCTTAAACCAGGCTGTCATTAAAACATGCTCAGTGGGGATCTTGGCGTGATATTGCGCTGTTTTCATTACATATATGTATATATATACAGTATTTATACGTATATATATATATATATATATATATATATATATACAGTATATATATATATATATATATTTTTTTTTTATCAAAATAAAGTTCATGAATTGATTTACCTTAATGACTGCATTATTTTATCAATGAGAATTGGTGCATAAAGGTGCAGTTATAGGTAGCCTTCACCTCCGATCTTATCTGAGAACTTTTATGGCGCAAGTGGGTATATTTAATTTCCTTTCGATATTAACATTAGTTTGTAAAGTGTATGAAGCATTTTGGCTGGTGTTTAATTTATGATTTAGTTTTTTCTTAAATGACTCAGTGATGCAACTGCAACAGCGCTCGGAAATTTGACCTACATATCACAGCCATAAGATACAACAGCCAACGCACTTAAACCGTATCTCAGTGTCTGTTGTTATGATAACGTAGCAAAAGCTGATCAGAAATATTTTCTTCTTTATCTTAATAAAGACAACAACAAGGAGCAGCAGAACTATCAATCTTATAACAAGCAGCTTGTCTCACCTGCGCAGCAGGGATGTGAGCGACGGGAGGGGGAGAAAGGAAAAGCGGCTGCTGCGTTCAAGTGTTGCCATTTAAATTGGTTAAACTCAAACACCGCGTGCATCTCTCTAATTAGCGGGTTTTAAAAACACGAGGGCCCGAGCCCGGCCCTGGCCCGAGGTAATGATCTGGTCACTGGTCACGGGCTTCCATCGGGGCCCGCGGGCTTGGTGCTCCAGTGCAGGGCTGTAGCGTCTCTGCTCCCAGCTGCAGCAGAACTTACACCTCTGCTCTATGAACCAGACTGAAAATTAAACGCTCAAAGATGGCTGATCTCATCCCAGCTTACTGTCACATATTATTGCCATAATGGGCAATATGTGGACAAAATTAATTCAAACGTTCTGTAGCATGTTGTAGACTGGTAATTGAAAACCAAACTCATGTCTCTGCAGTTTTCTGACTGTATATTGACAGCGTAGTACTTTGGTTGCAATTTTGCACTTTAAAAAACAAAGAAGAAATATTTAATCTTATTTGTGGAAAGGACTTCAGCTGAGAAAGCTCACGCTTCAGTAATGCATTGATGCAACTTATAAAGCATTTTTAAATGGAGCCGCATTTTTTTGTAGCTGTTACATAAAGACGTCAGATTTTTTCAAGCCATATTTTGTCATTTTAGTTTTCTCAAAAGTAATGTGAAAATATCGTCTCATGGACCCAATATGGTGTATTGTCTCATCTCATGGCTTGAGTTTATCATCACACCCCTAGTATTCAGTTCACTTTGGTGAAGTCTTTCCTGATTGTCGACTGACACACATACACCGACCTCCTGGAGAGGGTTCTTGACCTGATGTTGTAGTAATCTCTCTGATGGGTTTGTTTGGATTTTTTATCCTAATGGCAAATTGCTTTGGTTCTCAGAGTTGACAGCTACAGATTCCAAATGCAAATGTCACATCCGGAAAAAACTCACGACCTTTTACCTGCTCAATTGATGATAACTCACTGAGGGAATAACCCACACCTGTTCATGAAACAGCTTTTGAGTCGATTGTCCCATTGCTTTTGGTCCCTTAAAAAGTGGGAGGCACGTACAGTATAGAAACTGTTGTCATTCCTAAACTGTTAAACCAATTTGGAGGTAAATACCCTCAAATCAAAGTGGCAGGTCTGCAATTAAAGTACATCTTGTTGGTTTGATTTCAAATCCATTGTGGTCGTGTATAAAGCCTAAAAAGTGAGAATTGTGGCAATGTACCAATATGATTGGACCTGACTTTATTTTCAGAGTGCATTCACACTGTGGCTGTTTGGTCTGCTTCCATGGATAGCCTACTTCGTTTGGTGCAGTGTGAACACCAACTGCATCCTGGTGCGCACCAAATAAGCGGACTCTGGTCCGCTTCAAAGCTGGGGGTCTCCGTTCACTTGCAAACGAATTACTGGACTATCTAGCACAGACATCCAGCACACCTAATGGAAGTGACGTTTGTCGACCACAATAAACATCAAGAAGAAGAAGGAGGAGGAAGTGGGGTAGATTATCGTTTGGGTAAAAAGGAAAACAACGCAAACAGTGCGTGCTCGAAGAAGCCTAGGTCAAAACAACAACGACAAACAACTGGAAAATGTGTAGACAGAAATGGAGTGGCCGAATGAGAAGCAGATAGATTTCCACTTTAATCACAGAGTCCGGTTTTCTTCTTCTTCCTGCTTCTTCATCATTGATCAGTGGTTGTATTGGGGAGTGTCGCCCTCTAGCAAGCAGTTGTTTTTACTATGGTGGTTTAACCAGGCGGTTTGGTCCACTTCGGTTACTGCAGTTTGAACGCAAACCGAAGCAAAGAAAGGTGTGAAATTTTTCAGAAATCCCCACCCAGTCAGATCGAGTCCCCAGACTGTCCTAGTGTGAACGCACCTATAGACTAAAACATGACATGTCTGACTTAATCGTGTGTGCTAAAAGTGTAGCCACAGCAGGAAGTTACCAGTTTAGCTTCACACACAGACTTGAAGCAGAAACCAGAATTCCCAGTCTCTCTTCAAAGTTCAGGAGATCTCGTTTGTTGAATCCATTCTTTAAAATTTCTGGCAGGTTGTGTATCCAAGCAACTAGCAAAGACAATGATGCAAAGGGAAGCTATGTGTTAAATGTTTCCTCCTATTCTTTTCCAAAGCAAACTGAGTGCATTGTGGTTCCATCTCTATATTCCACCAATTACATCTCAACTTCTCATAAAAATAGACTTGCAAGTTAAAATTACACTGTCGATGTTGACCTGGAAATTCATTTTTCCTCATACACCTACATGCTATTAGCACACTTTTTTTTTTTTTTTTTTTTTTACCTCTACCATATTTGGTTATTTGAGCAATGACAGCTAATGGCCTGAAAATAGCTGCACATGCTGCTATTCTGCAGGATGGTCAATGAGGTGCAACAA
This sequence comes from Atherinomorus stipes, assembly GCA_023101725.1. Classification (NCBI taxonomy): domain Eukaryota; kingdom Metazoa; phylum Chordata; class Actinopteri; order Atheriniformes; family Atherinidae; genus Atherinomorus; species Atherinomorus stipes. Next base: position 237,694 of record JALJCO010007983.1, on the reverse strand, counting down.
AGAATTCCTCGATGAACCTTACTGACTGAATATTAATGAGAACATTAGTTTTTGTGTGCGGGTGAAAGAATTCATTTAATTGAATGTACATTTTAAAGAGTAAAGAGCATCTTTACCCAGTTTGAAAATTCTGTGCAACATACTGTATTTTACAATACTGACATCACCTCTGCAGATTTAAACAATCAGCAAAAAAATTATTCAGCCAGCGCCCACCAAACAAGCGAAGAAGCACACTTCTAGCATCTGGGTCAAGTTGGTAGAAAACGGATTTGATTTGACTGACAGCTTTTGTTTTAAGACCCAATAAGTTACAAACACACAGACTTTCCCTCTTTTTCTGTTTGTGTGTCCGTTTCACGCACCCCCCCACACACACACTGGCTCACACGCAAAGAGCATTGCATGGTGTGTTTTTGTTGGAATTTTGACAAACAACAACAGTGACCTTTAAGGGAGGCGAGGCAGCATGGCTGTGATCACAGGGAATGGAAACGGAGCCAGAGTGAAATGTCAACCGTCCCTGTGGTCTTAGCACTGACGCAAAACTGCGAGAAGAGGGAGAGCGAGTGAGTGTGTGTGTGAGTGAGTGAGTGATTGTGAGACTGTGTGTGTCTTGCAGGCTTGTGTTCTCTTTACGTGTGGACATTTGACTGTTAGTGTGTATAAATGCATAATTGTGTGTGAGTGTGTGTGTGGCAGAAGGGAGCAGAGTTGCATCTGAGAGACATAGTTGACACTTTTAGAGTTCAGTTCTGTAGTAGGTAAGATCGTGAAAGAAAAGTCACTGCATATAACTGACTCACTCAGAATGTCAGTGAAATTGTGTGTCAGTCAGAGTTCTTTCATGTGACTGATGTGGGTAGTGTAAAAGGTAGATGGATTGTTTTTAAATAAATAAATGTATTTAAATAATATGTACGTTTGCATGTATTTAAATAAAGCTTTTCCAGCTACGTTGATCACTCAAAATATTGATGTAATGCCATCACTGGGAGAACTAGAAGCAATAGCTCAGCTGTTAGGAAGCCGCTGATTCTCCAGACTGAGAGCTTTTAGTATCACACACAACCCTGTCATCAGAGGATAAAGACATCTGGGTCAACTAGTCTTGTTTTTAACCCTTAATACCCCAAGTAATTTTTTTATTTTGGTCTTTTTGTTCTACCGGTTTTATGAATTATTGTCTTTTATTATTCTTATTATTAGATACAAAAATGCATGTTGAACCAGAACCCTTTCAGCCAGTCAGCATTCAGTCACTATGTTCCAGGACAGCCTCTGTTGTCAGATAAAGAGGCTAAAATGATGTAAAATGAATTTATCAATAGCACCATAAATGGCAACCAAAGCAAGAAAACAGAATTTATTTTAAATCGACCAAGCCTTTTCTCATCTGCATGTCATTCTCGCAAGTTTTGGTTTTAGGGGACAAAATATTGGGATTGAAACAAAGAAAAAACAGAAACTATTAACATATTTACACATTTTCCTCCTTCCTTTTTTTTCTTTCTTTTTTTTTTTTTTTGTTTTTTGCTATTTACTGTTATTTATCTTCCTGTTCAACCACTATCGTTACAACTCAGCTTATTTTTGGCACCAGTTTGCATCAGAAACATCTTATTGGCTTTATTCCAGCCATAGAGGACTATAAAGACAAATATCTCTCTTGCCACTTTGGTTGGGTGTGATTGGACAACACAGGGAATTTCAACAATCTAATGGAAAATTTTCATAATTTATGCATACGTCATTCGCGCATGCTCATAACTGGTCACGAGGGTCACCATGGTTTGGCTGTTCACTGAAATAGAACTGGTGACTTTCTTTATCGATTGAATTTAAATGATGCCGGAAACATTTTGCATTTTGACTGCTTTAATTGCCGAGGGGAGAACTCTCCTAGATGGGGAAAAAGTTTTTACTGATTTCCCGTAAGAAAACACCAGCCATTGGCCTGGATTTGTGCAGTCACTGTGTAAACTGGACGTCTTCCAGACGTCCGCTCTTCAGTGGTCATTTAGCCTCGTGTTGGCCGTCTGGTGCAACAGTACCTAACTGCAGTTACAATGGCTGACAAGGGTGCCGCCATACATCCAATCAATACAGGAAGTCTCAAGCGGAAGTTAGTTAAACACCGCCAAGAGTATCTATCTGCAACTTGCAAACAGATGCGTATGGTGTATTCGGGTGGTTAGGGTTAGGATGTATTGGATATATGGCGACGTATCGTGACTGCAGTTGGGTCCCTATCGTCTGGTGACCGCAAAGACGTGGACATTAATTCTTTCTATGGAAATAAGTGGGGAAATGACAGGAAACAGTTGATGAGCTGATCGCCGGGAAATTGTGAAAGCAAGTACCGGTGTTGCTCTGTCAGTTTAGCATGCGTTGTAAGATCGGCATAAGTTGCCTGTGTTTAACTGCAGTAAGCTGAACGGTACCGTCCAGGTCGCTTTGGTTCAGTATTAGAAAAGAAAAGAAAGAATTAAACGTCCACCAAACTCTGCTAACAGGGAACTTTAAGCAGCCATTTCCCTCATTTTAAAGGTTGATTTTGTCTAAGAAATGGGTCAGTTATATTTTCTAACACCGTAAACGTGGTTGGCGCCGTGCCTACCTTAATTCACCGGGGATCGACTCGGTGCTGCCTCCTACTCGAGCCATCGTTTCTCATCTTCCACCTTATTTTAACAGAAAGAATATAGTCTACGTCTTTGCGGTCATCAAACCTTACATCTCTCAATTGGAGCGTATGGAGGGTGTGAAAGGATGGGGGGGGGGGGGGGGGATCAGAAACATGCTTCAGTTATTGATAATCATATGATTTACACATGCACAAAAGCTGTAACACAAAATGTGTGAAATATTTTTTCTCCCATTGCTTTGGTGCCTCTCTGGTGTAGCCCCCCCCTATGTGCCATATAGTGTGTATACACACTTTTTGCCCACTGTGTGTGAGTGACATGCATAAATTATGAAAAGGGTCCATTGGTTGAAAATTTGACAGGAAGTGTCTTTATTATAATTTCCAGGTCAAAGAGGTCTCTTAGCAACACAGCAATGATAGTGATTTTTTATCTATTAGGAAAATATGATTCTGATTGAGAATTTACTGTATAGTCTCTTAATAAACACTACATTTTATGGCTGAATTGTAAACTGAATTGTAGACCATATATTGTTAAGCAGTGCTCGCTTCGGGGTTCCAGTGATTTAAAGAAGTTGTAAAGGTTAAACAGAACTCAAATCATTTTCATTTACTGACAGCTTGAATTTCATAGCGTTGTTGACTTTGAGTCATGCTGGCCAGGATTAAAAGGTAGAATCCAGAGTTTTCCCCCTGAAAATAAATGCTAGACTTGTGGCTTTTGGGCATCTACTTTCATGTGGCGGTGAGTTTTGTTAGCAACTCCCCTGACTGTATTTTGTTTTTTGCCTTTGTTTTAGTGTGTTCAGGACGTTTCTGGGCAGATATTTGCGTGTTGTCTCCAGCCAATGACAGAGTTAAGGGCGTAGCATTCTATAGAGCAAACTTAAAAAAAAAAAAAAAAACTTTATTTAAACGTCGAATGGAGCCGACACCAGATTCACTTGAATGATTAATAAATGGAGCAAAGAAAGGGGAACCCCCCCAGGAAATATTTTGCAGCATAAAGGACTTTAGATAGTGCACGCTTGAAAACCATGGGTTAATATTGGGGCTGAACAGAGTTTCGGCCAGTAGCCCTCAGGGAGGTGCTCTCAGTTTGAATACCGTAGTGTTTACAAACACAAACAGGGGAACGCTCCGGATTCTACCTTTAACTCTTAACCAGAGAGATGTGTGAACTCAGAGGGCTACAAAAATCTCCCAAAATATCTAATTTGTCTTGTTTACAGGAGAAATAGACAAAGCTTCAAGTGCTGAAACTCATGAGATGGTTAGAACCGGTCCAGTATTAGGCCTGCTCATGCTGACAGTAAATGGCCTGTGATGAACGTTATATTTTACTTGGATAATGTTGCTTTGGGAAAGCAGCCATGGCAAAACTAGGTTTTGTGTGACATCTAAAAATCAAAAATTAGCCTCCCCATCGAACATTTATTCCCAAAAGTGGAAGTTTTACTAAGCATTTTCCCTTTCTAACCATAAGAACATGTACGATCTTTACCATGTGCTGTGGGTGAAAATAAATATTAAAACATATTTGTCAAGCTGCATCTCCCCACAATCCACAAAATACATGGAAAATTTAACAAATTTTCTTTCTTTTTGGTGTTTTTAAATGTTATATTAAAAAAAGAATCAATAAATATGTTTATCTAGTGGTGTTGTGAATTTGTTTTAGCATTTTATTATGTTATTCTATCAAGCCAGGGGTACAGGAGGACTTTCTGAGTAATGGTGTTTAGGAAGAAACTAATTAAAGATTTAAATATTTACTGTAAAATACAGCTATTTATGTTTTTCACTTATATAGTTTGATATGTAACATTGCATAATTAGTACTGCACATCAGGAACCTTTGGTATAATTAAGTTTTTGATCATGCAGTCATGTTTTTCAATTAGGGAATTATTTTGTTCAGTAATGGGAAACATATTTTCTCAATGATTCAAACTAATGGAAAATTGTCATTCACAGTTTATGTTTAGGTGATTCGGCCATACAGAAGAGCCACCTTTGCAGTTGTGTACAAGAAATTTTGAAATACCAAAGTCATGTCAGGTTTTTCCCTAAAGAATTGTCTCAAAAGCAGAAAGATACATTTGTAAATTCCTCCATTCAAGCTTCACTGAGTACTAAGAAAACAGCTTTACAATCAATATGATGACCTCCTGCGTCTTGCAAGCGAGGAGCTCTGGGGAGGGAGACAGAGACAGAAAGAGACAGATATCAACTTCTGGCTTTCACATGTAATGTTCATGGAAGAGAAAAATGCAATATGTAATATTTTAGCAGCTGGTATTCCACTCATGCTTTCTAAAGCTTTTTGGTTGCAGTTACAAGCAGGCTGTTGCTTTATTTTTTTTTCTTCAGCCGGAGTGTCACTGTGGTCTCAATGTTTGGCTTATGTGTTTTTTAAACACAGTGGCGTCTTGTTATTTGTTAGACAGGAAAAATGAGCTCAAAAAACCTTCAACACTGCAAATAAAATGCAGAAGGTGTATTGCAACGAAGGTCCAGGGTTGCTGCAAAGGTGGTCTTAATCAAAGTTCCACTCAATGCACGAGTGACACCAGGGTCTTTGCAGATTGGTAGCGCAGAGGGAGGCATGACATGTGGAGCTCTCACAGCTTGAAGTCAGGAACTCATCAGGTACAGTGTGGCAACATTGATATGCACACACACACAGAAATGCACGGAGGTAATTGTATGTGCTGTTTTCCACCGTGGAGACATACATTTAATCAAAGGAAATAAGATTACAGCCTTCACTCGGTTGTATGGATGCTATAGGTTGGTAATCTGATTTTATTACGCCGTACTGTATCATGTATGGCAGTCCTTCACATTGTATTATACCATGCCATATCATGTTACTGTGTTGCATTGTGTGCAATTTCATCATTTATGTTTTGGTACAGTTTGCAGAGATTTCTACCATGTTCCGCAGCATCGAAGTAAACTGATATGGTATGGTATGTACTCATGGATACAAACAGGAACATTTATGCATACATTTGAAATTGAGAACAGAATATAGTGTTTTCATTATGCAGATCTTTAAGGGTGAAAATATGCTTCTAGTACGTCAAGCAAAAATCATACACTCAGTCAATACTGGTTTGTGTAAACGGACGTTGATGCCAGTTATTCTTTATAAAAACTTAACCCACATGAGAAAGATGTGCACGTGCGTGCATGCATGCAAAAGTGAGGGAGCTCCGGAGCTGTAGTGGTATTTTGAAACGTGATTGACAGAGGGGAAGTCTATTAGGTGAGATTGTTAACAGAGTTGAGCCTGTTATCTGCTCCAGGCAGCCGTGAAAGGGGACGGCTGATTCACAAGGAAGCTATTGAGAATTTCAAAGGTGTTGTCTGACTGATTTGGGCCCGGGCTCTCGTCACATTGAGCCAGCGAGCCGACTTGTACTCAAATCCACATTGATCAATGTGCTTTCACATCCTCCTTCCTTCACTATTTCTTTGCTTTTCTTTTTCTAAAACAAAAAAAAAAAAGAAAAAAAGTTTCTCTGTTCTTACATTTCCTCGAGCATTTTAAGGCTCCTTTTGTTTCTGCTTTGCCAACTTTGCATTTTCTTTAGTCTCAGATACAAATTATGTCCTCTGTACTGTGCTACATTTTTTAACACACCAGAAACTTTGCTTACACTGAACACAACTTAATCTGCACAATTAAGCATGTATAGAGACAGCTAATCAAGCTAAACCTTTGCAGAGGCGAGGCTAAAAGCAAATAAAGTTTGATTTGCTTACACTGTACTTCCCATCCTTGTTTTAGGTGCATGAATATTTTATAATCCTTTTTGTTTATGGTGCTTGTGAGCATTAGTTGAATAGTCACCTCCACCCCATGAATTTCTTTGAATAGCAAGTACAGTTAACAGGGCAAAAACTCTATTCTCCGTGGCTGCAACGGGCTGCAGAGTACCAAGTACAAATATGGACAATAATAGGCAAGAAATTTTTGTGTCAGGGTAGTTTTGTCTGAATTTGTTGAGTGCATGTACGCACATTGAACTCTATGTGACCTTGGTTTTGAATCACCAAACATTGCCAAAGGGAAGCAATGAATTCATGTGCATGTGTCTGTGTGTGTAAACACTTGTGTGAATTTGTGTGTGGCAGCGTGCAAGGTTATCCATTGGCTAAGGCAAACGAAATATGACATCAAGCCACACGTACTGTTCAGAGCAGCTCAATACACACACACACACACGCACACCCACACAAAGGCCTGTGTGTACTGTATTCACTGAACTGTGGGCAAGACCCCAGAGGCTGTCTGCTGGGCTCATTGGGCTTGGATTTAAGAGATGTGATTAACCAGTTCAGTGTGAGGTGAGGGGAGAAACAGGAGGGAAGCACCAGGGAGCTGGTCCAATGGGAGTGTTACCCAAAAGAGTGTCTACTCTGCAGATTCGGAAGGGATTTCTTTTCAATAGCAACAGGTCTTGTGTAAGAGCAGAGAGCATAAGTTGCTTAAATGGCAGAATTTATGGAAAGATTTTGAAATAAAGGGCGTTTCTATTACCCTCTTTCAAATTTAGACATAATGTGAAGTAGACTTACTGTGCGTTCAGACCAAGAGCAACTAAAGCTGTAAAATCGCCGGAAGTCATTCACTTTCAATGGACAGGAGCGACAAGAGCGAATAAAGCGACAGAATCGACAAGCTACAAAAGTTGAGCGATTAGAGCAACTAAACAAAGTTAAAAATAGTTTAACTTTATGCAAATTGGCTACGACACGTTTCGGCTGGAAAACCCTGACAACCAATTGGAATGTAGACATTTGTTCACTTCCGAGAGTCCCCGGAAACGAACTCTGAACTCTGGTGCTGTATTTTGGTTCTGAGTCAAAATGACAACAGAAATGCTGATAACTGCAGTCGCTGGCCACCCAGTATTGTATGACCTGACACTTTACACCTTTGGGAATCTCCAAAAAAAGGCTCTGGCCTGGGAAGAGGTATCATGTGCTGTTGGTTTGTCCAGTAAGTTGATAAAATTATTTTTAAAATAGGCGCGAAACTTGCCTGCTAATCGAGCGCCTAGCATGCTATGTGAATGGGACGATATCATTTATAAATATAGAAAGTACTATGTTATTATAATAATAATTGACAGGGATAAAAATACGTGTTTCCCTTTTGTCCCTCGTGTTGACATTTAGTTTGAGAGTGAGAGATGAATGAGTGAAGATCTGCAGATGCAGATCAGTGAAGATGATGACGTAACTAAGCTACATTATTTTGTTATGGGGTGTAATTTAATCAGTTATGTCAAGACCGTTGTTTTTCAGTGGGAGACGGATTTCTGGTTAATCACAGGCTACAACGTGTCAAAGCACTAGGCAGCAATCACGAAAAGCATCACTGCAAAAGCTCTGCTAATGGTAAAAAGCATACGGTCCTTTTAAAAGGATATGCAAAATTAAACGTGATGTCATAAGCGACTTGAGCAACAAAAGCGAACAGATTTTTTGTTGCAGCTATTTTTATGAGCGACAAAAGCTATTTTACAGCTTCAGTCGCTCTTGGTCTGAATGCACGTTAGGATTTTCTTAGGTATCAGTACTGTTCTAAATACTGCTAATATCAATATCACATAACATATTGATACTCTCAGTGTTGCTCAATGTTTTAGAATTAAAGAGCAAGAAGAAAAAAATAGTGTTTCTTGTTTATTTACTTTTTTTCTCATTTAGATGCACCAATCTCACATCTCCATCAACTGTGTTTCTCACTATAATTTGCACTTTGTATGAACTTATAGCAACATTTGAAAACCACAATTGTCAGATAATCTCTTCCTGTAGCTTTAGGCCAATACAATCCTTAAAATACTTCCTAGTCTCAGCTGATATTACACAGTCAAACAAACTTGAGATCAGTGGTCTACTGTCAGATACAATCACATATAACGTCAACTGAGATTAGGGCCTTGAAAACATTAATGAGTGGAAGCGATGTCTGGATTGAGCTGCTGGTGTTACAGTTGCAAACTACACATTACATCACATTAAAGTAATTGAAACTCTTCTGAAACTAATTTTCAGAAGAGTATAGCCATTAATAGATTCGTATGGAGCAGGGTTATTATGGTTAACTAAAACTAAAACTAAAACTAGCAGTGAAAAAATAATTAAGTTAACTGAAATAAAAATAAAAACTAAAATTAAGACAAAAAACTAAAATGAAATAGAAACTACAAACAATGCAAAACTAACTAAAACTAAACTGGATTGTAGATAAATTCAGCTCAGTTTTTGTTTTCTACTTTGATTAGATGTGAGAAGCCTGTCCCGCGGAAGCTGCTGTTCTTCCACTTTTCCTCCAGAGGCTGGCATATAGGGACTGTAATCTGCAGCACCTGAACTAGAAGAAGGTGCGTAGCAGACAGAAATGGCTAAAGTTGCAGCAGGTCGAAAACGCCACAGCATGCCACAGCATTTTCGAGTATTTTACTATTTGAGTATTTATAAATATTTATAGTATAAACCATTGGAGTATTTCGAGTACTTCCCACTAATCTACATGAGTAAGTGTATTGTGATGAAGACTGATGGGAACATCTGTGGAATGCAATTAAAAGGGAAAAATTCAACAAATTTTAAAGTTCGTTTGTGAAGTTCCCACAGACGATCATGAAAAGTTCACGGTTACACTGAAGACATGTGGTGAGAGCTGTATGTGGGTTGCTTGTTTGGATAAGGGCCTGTTAAACGTTGAAACAAAAGTTGGATTTCCATTCAAATAATTTGAATAATTGTGGTTCAGGAATTAGAATAAAAGGATTTGATAATCCATATTTTGTGTCACACATTCTTCCATACTTTTCAACATTTAAATTTCAAGGCTTTCTCTTAATACCTGAAAAACTGAGACGAAGACTAAAACTAAATAAACACTAAACTGAAACTAGACAATTCCTCAAAATAAAAAATAAACTAAAACTACAGAAACATTTTTTGAACTAACTAAAACTAAACTGAAATAAAAAAAGGAAACTGAAAAACTAGATTAAAAAAAATAATGAAAATTTAAAAACTATAATAACTTTGGTATGGAGAAGCTCTGGTGGTAGCTCAGGAGAGCAGTTTCCTATCAACCAGACGCAGGGTAAATTGCACAAGCTACATACACACACACACACACACATATATATATATATATATATATATATATATATATATATATATATATATATATATATACATATACACACAGTATATATATATATATGAATATATATATATATATAAATATATATATATATATATATATATATATATATATATATATGCACACTGTGCTAAATTACACCATAATCATATGGTAATGGTGTAATTTAGCACAAATGTGTAAGGCTAAATGGTTAAAACTTCTACACACATCTTGTGAAGGACTGCAGGTTAAAAGATTTATTGAAATGTATCTGTCATCTCCTCCTCTGACTTCTCACTTCCTCTCATCTCTCCTGAGCTTCTTACCCTACCCTTTTCTTCATCCTGTTCAAGCTGTGCAACAATAAAATGACATTATTATCAATGAATATATTAAACCTAATCAGCTAGAGTGTAAATAATTTACAGTACGGCATGTGCTCATTACTCCTGCGCTCTCTTTACTGTAAAAAATAATAACATGCTAAACATGACTAATGAGTTATAGTTAATCAAGTGATTAAGTAATGGATCATTATTCTGTGGTTTCTTGATCACTTCTCAATGACTAAAGCTGCATTTTAGCTGCAGAAATGGGCTCTATGCATGACTCCACTATTTCCTGAACTTAAGGTTGCTCCTTTGTTTCCTGTCTTTCATTACTGGACAAACTGATTAACCCAGGTGTGTCTGATCTCAGTAACTGGCCAGACACACCTGGATTAATCAGTTTGTCCAGTGATGAAAGACAGGAAACAAAGGAGCTACCTTAAGTTCAGTAAGTAGTGGAGTCATGCATAGAGCCCATTTATATCTAGGAGCTGAAATGTTTAAGAGTGTGTTACTGAACTTCTTATAATAACTGAAACCAGGGATTTCAGTAAATTTGGTGGGAGAAATTCCCGTAACTGCACCTCAACAATCTCAATGAAACTTGATACATATGTTGTACATTCCAGGGAAGACAAAATATCTCCTGGAGTTATGACCCAAACCCAACAGGAAGTTGGCCATTTTGGTGATTTGCTGTTACATTTGAAAGAAATTCTCCAGGAGATTTTATCATTCTGCCAGTGAAATTGGTCACATGTTCTAAAGCCATGTGTTACATAAAGTTATCGAAAACTTTCTCAACATGGCCAGTAACTATAGACCAAACGGCAACTTCAGCTGGCCAGGAATGACGCCACCCGGAAAAGGCCATTTTTGTAGTTCCTCCTTCATCCACTCAGGGCTCGCTGCAAGACTGAGCAAATCCCCAGAGACTCCCATGTTAAAAACGCCACCTTCACAGCAGAAATAAACATGTTTACAGCCTGGTTCAAAAATCATTTTAGGTTTAATAGGTCAAGTTTACCTTCATAACTTCAGACCGGAAGCCCGGCCTGCCGACCGGAGGCTCCTAGTTAGCTCCTTCTTTTCTCTCAGTAAGGTCTAAGTTTGTAGCAGAGTCGCCTAAGAGCGGTTTTTAGTCAGCGAGTTGCAAGTCTAAGCATGTCTTACCTTAACCATGTCGCTTAGGGGGCTTATTTTTGTTAGCTCCTCTTAGTTTCATGTTAGCTCGGTTAGCGTTTAGCCCAGAGTACGTCAGCTGTCAATCATTTGCCCCCCGGCCGCACTGTGCCTATTTTAGTATTTTCCTGGAGTGACGACGTACGTGACACAGCAAGATGGCGGCGGTAAGACACGCCCAACTGGCTTCATTTTTCTCTATTCAGACGAGACCGGATGCTACATCCAGTTATTATACATTCTTTGCTATAGACTTGTTGGGAAAGGATCATTTCATTTCCATTCCCCCATATATGCACACCAATGTTGGATGAGAAGCCTTATGAGGACTTAACCCAAGTTTAGCCAACAAACCATACAAAATATAAATGCCTAAATGAATATGTGTATTTCTTCTGTGGCTCACAGCCAGACAAGTGGATGATTAATAGTTAGGGGATAAAATGAGAGTGACAAAATGCAAAGAGCATGCTTGTGTATTCAAGACCACCTTTGAATGGTAGACTGTTCATGGCAGTTTGTTTTCCACTATATTTATGTGTGATTATGATAATTACATGTAATTTACTGTATTTGCAACTTAAACACTGCCTGAGATGAAGAATGGAAGGTAATGAGATAAGAAGCAGATTTTTAAGTTCTATTCTTGTACACCCCTTGAATAGTCTGCACATAAAGCAGCCTGATAATTTTTTATAAGGAAAGACTTTTATCAATGATTAGACATTGTTTCTTAATGTTTTTACATTTACAGGGACCACTCCAATTTTCCATCCATTCTGGAAACTCAGACAATGGCGCAATCGCAACAGTGCCAATTTTCTGACTAACGAACATGTTGCCTAAAGAGTCGTCTTATATTTGATTAATCAGCGACTTCATTCAGAGACTGACTTGATTTGTTTGTTATTGTGATTGACCAAACAACATACATACTGTTGAAGCACTTTCCCAAAACTGGGAAGAAAATATTTTTTACTTTTCGATTCACTTTTCAGCAGCATGGGTCTTAGGTGTTGATTTCTTTTCCGTTATTCCTGAGGCCTGTACTACAGAGCACAATTTTCTCTTATCGTGGTAACTTCAGGGTTAATGGATAACTGTGTTTTGTTCAACCAGGACCTTATTTCTAGGAGTTTTTATGTGCATTTACTCACTGGTAAAATTTCTGCATCACTTTGACTCCTTTATGATGAGTCGCCCTTCAGTGTACATCTATATAATGGGAGTGATGGGGCAGCCTCTCTGTAAGGCATTATCTGCAGCAAAAACTCCTTCATTTCATCAATGCTTTAAAGTGCCAGTGGCATGAAATTCCTGCCAACTTTTGGTCCTGTTTTAGTCAGACTCTAAGTACCTCAATACTGTATGAAAGGATCGTTTGCCGTAACTCAGCCTTGTCATAGAATAGCGGGCGCTACTAGTTATCACGACTGTTAGCACCAGTGTACAATGACTGAGGTTCGGTGGGCGGGACCAGAAGGCACGCTTGTTACCATGTGCTTCTGTTGTCATGGTGCTCTGGCAGAGAGGAGGCGGAGTGAAGGCTCTTTCAGATAGAACGCGTTTTTCGCTGCGCTCACCACGGGGTAGGGCGCAGAATCGGCGGCAGAACACAACGGCAGCAAGCACGTCAGGCATGCGCTGCTAAGCGACAGACCAGGAAGTGTTTTCTCCCAGGCACGGTTTGTTGTGAGAGATGTACCTCTCATCGTCGTAGCAAAGAGCTTTTCTCCTAAGGAGGAGGAGGAGATCAGCAGCAAATAAAAGGGTGGGGGTCCACCTGATCCTGAAAACAAGGCAGAACTTGGGGGAGTTCAGGCTCGTCTGGGAGCTGCATTCTTTCACACAGACCGCTTCCACGTTTACTTCAGGCTGAACAAGGACCACTTTTTTCTCTGAATTGGCCCCTCCTATTGGACGCACTAGGATGTCGTCACAGCGCGCAGCAGCCGAATTGAAAATTTTTTGATTCGAGCGCAGTGGCACCGCGGCGACATGCGCCCACCTTGCCCGGTACCACATACACAATGAATGGGTTTGCCGCCACCCGCCTGCGCTTGCCGCGTTCTATCTGAAAGTGCCTTGATACTAAGATACCTGGAAACATTCGCCCATACACTCAGCAGTAACCTGTGGTGTCCAGGGCTGCAGACATGTGCCTCTCCACACACTCATGTTTGAGTAAAAAAAAGAGTTGCTGTGTTCTGTTGAACATGGCTGCACGTCATGCTTGAAGAAGTCCGTATTGAATCTCTATGGATCTATACAGGACGTACGGCAGTCACGGCTTCACCAACCTGACAAAAACGCTGATGCGTGAGTATGAATAGAGCTTAAGAAGAAAACAGCATCATATTCCAGCAACAAGTTTCCCTGAATTATCACACATGACCCGAATTCAGTTAACAGTTAATACTAAAGATATATTACACTAGTTCTGCTCATTAAATCTGCCTTCATCTGACCGGAGCGGTACAGAAACAGTGATGATGATGATGAAGGCCTGATTGCAAACAAATGTGCGCAGCCGAACACCTGTGCACAACTGGAAGAATTATAAACTGGAATCATCACAAACATCAGTTTCCCTCAGAGATAAAAGGCATGAACATGATGAGAAACGTTTATTAGAAACTTCGTGTTTGTTAGTAGTGGCTGGAAGCCGTTACAACCTCCTGAGGAGGAGACGGAGCTGCAGGGAGATTTTCTGTTGGTTTGGTCGGTACATTCCTGCAGAAATTAAATCATCCACAAGTTTTTCAGTGGGGAGGACAAAAAGATTGCTGTTGTCCTTCGTACACCAGGTACAGGGAAGTTCTGATGCGAACTGGATGCCATGATGTCGGTTTGTTGTCCTAGGTCTGGGAGGGAGGGACTTGGACAGTGTAGTTCGGGGGGGGGGGGGGGGGGGGGTGATTGGCTGGAAGTCAAGGCTACACAAGCTGCACGAGGAGTAAAATACACCAAACTGCCAATCAGCCCATTTGTGAATGCTAACTTCGCCATGTAGGCAGACACAACCAGGGAAAAAGGAAACGCAAATCTATCATTTAACCCCTTCGGGGACATAGGCCGGCTGTAGAAACTAAAATATATTGTCAAAAAACGCAAATTTCATGCCAGGAGCACTTTAAGTCGAATGAACAAATGAGTACTACTATTGTCCTGTGAATTCAGAATTTTGCAAATTGTGTTTTTTTTTTTTGTTGTTGTTGTTGTTGTCTGGGTAGCAAGCTGCTCTTCTCAGCTGTACTAGGAAGCGCACATTGGGAACGTGCGGCCCCAAAAAGAGTGTAGAACACCCTGATAACTCACAGAAAACTAAATCTGGACTCACGAGACAATAGCAGTCAGTCGTTCTTCATTCTCCTTGAAGTATTGATGAAAATCAAGGAGTTGTGCTGCAGCTAATGCCTTTTACAGTATAGAAGCTGCCCCGTCTCTGCCATTACATGGATGTACACCGAAAGGCAACTCAACGTAATTTCTTCCGAGGAATCAAAGTGATGCAAAAATTTTACCGGTGAGTAAATGCAGGTATAAACTCCTAGAAATAAAGTCCAGGTTGAAAAAAACAAGACTTTAATGGGAGTTGGGGCAACAGGATTCCAGGGTTCCACTGAACACAGAAGCATAATTGTGGGGCAGCTCCACTGAGCTTTCCAACAGCTCCACATTCCTCCAGGAGCATCAGAGTGGAGGGTCACAGTTCACCCGATCACACGAAGACTGCAACACCGTGCAAAAGTTGCATTAGTGGGCATTTGAAGTGAATAATTCACTAGCGAAAGGTTATTGTGCCAGTATAAGAACAGCTGAAAGAAACTGTTGGTTTATTCATTTTCGTTGTAGTGCCCCCTTGTAACATTCCCTTGATTTATTTAAAAATAACTCTAAACCAAGCTTCCAATCAGCTCAAGTAACTGAAGCAAAGTGGAATGACTGCTAGTATGAGCCATGTTTTTTTTGTTTTGTTTTATCTGTGAGGTACAGAATTTATTTATTTTTTTTATAAACATCAGTCATAACTTTCTCGTTTTACCTCTTCAGGCTAGAAGAACCCCTGGAACACTGAGCACCATTAGATTCTGCAACAAGGACAACTGACAGTGGAGAAAATATCACGGACAGCTGAATGAATAACTTAAAAGTCATGTGTTGGTTCTTGCTTTATGATGATTTCCTTGGAGGGAAGGGGTAGATGAACACATCAAGGTGTGAAATAAATAACACATGATGGGAAGTGTGTAACTACGGCATTCTCGCGACCTCCCCACACACGCTCTCCCACACACACGAGCATGGTGTGTCGCTGGGATGAAAGCAGTAACTGGCATCTGAGATAAGCAAATGCCTTTGAGCAGCGTCCCTCACATCCACGCTGATGCATTATTGATCGTCACTCTCATAGTGCGGGGATTTTACCCAAGCTAGCAGATGCCCCATGGTGAGCATCACCAGATGAGCTGTGAGTGTTGTTTTATTTGTGTAAGATAGTAACTGATTAAAGAATTACTGAGTGGAGGAAAGTAATGGTATAAATCTGCAGGGTTTTTAAATGTAAACTCAGCTGGTGATGATTCCCTGATTAATATTTTACAAACTGGACTTCAGATTTGTGGAGATTTGTAGCAATAGGCTACTGATTATACCAAGTTAAAGACAAAGACGTACTTGTAAAAAGGAAGACATTCCTGCTGCGTAATATTTGGGTTAAATTATAAAACAACTTTTATCAGATTTTTCTGTTTTCGCTGCTCTGTTAGTTGAAGTTTTTCTGATTGTGATGTGTCATTCACAACTGAGCCAGCTCTAAGAGCTGATTCTTTGTAGTGACAGAAGAGCCAATTCCTGTCTGAGACAGCCAAATCTTTAGAAGGGGCAGGATTTTATATTGATTGGCACACCTGCCAATGGCATGCAAGTAATGACTATCATACCACACTATAGACGGAGTGGGGACAGCCTTTCACAAGGCAGATTAGGATAGTGGTCGAGACCAGGCACACAGAGAGAAATGGGCCAGATTTAAGTTAGAAGTGTGTCATGAAAAAGTGGAGAAATTAGTTAATTTAAAGTGTCATAATGTTCAGAAAGGCAGCATCACTTCACTGGGCGCCTCTACATTTTAATATTCTTTTATTTGTTTTTAAATCCTTAAATGGTCTCGCCCTACAGTAGCTCTCGGAGCTTATTTCACTTTACTCACCAGCCCGGTGCCTCAGATCTGCAGATCAGCTGCTTCTGGAGGGTCCGAGGTCTCGGCGAAAGCTCAGAGGGGAGCGAGCATTCACATTAGCGCACATTAGCCATCACTGTTTATTTTCAAAGACACACAACGTAACTTGTAGACCTTAAAAATCTGTGTTTCTGACTCATTTTGATGGCACACCAACATTCATTATGCGCATTTTCGAGCCGTCACTGCTCAGAGGCGTCCCGATGCTCAGAAACTGCAATATGTACGTTTTGTTTCCGGGACGGGGCTGTGACGTTGCAGCCCACTATTGGTTGCGCATCACGTCACTTACTAGCAAACAGATATGAACCAGACATGAACACAGCGTGTGTTTTGAACACGCATCATGTCGGATGCTAGTTTAGCCGTCGATAGGTGATGAGATAAGAAGCAGATCTTAGCGTCCATTTAGCGTCACTGAAATAACTGCTAAAAGTTCCGTTGAGGGGTCACTAAAGCTGGGGTCATCGTCCATCATCCCCATTTAAAAATGTATTCTTATGCCCTGACCTTTGACCCAGCTTCAAGGCCCTCAATGGAACTGTTCAACAGAGTGTTCGAAACACCCGCTGTGTTCATATCTGGTTCGTTTGCTAGTAAGTAACACAGTCTGCAACCAATAGTCTGCTGTAACGTCACAGCTGTGTCCTGAATGCAAACTTACATACTGCTGTTTCTGAGCCTCGGGACGCCTCTGTGCAGTGGCGGCTCAAAAATGTGCATAATGAATGTTGGTGTGACATCAAAACAAGTCAAAAACGCACATTTTTGAGGTCTTAAAGTTACGTTGTGTGTCTTAAAGACACAACGTGTGTCTGAGTGCTCTTTTTCTTTTTTTTTCTTTTTCATTTTTTTTTTCATTGTATTTTGTGTTTCAGTTTTTTGTTTTTTAAGTGTTTTTATGTTTAGCACTTTGTTTCAATCACTGTTGTGTTAAAGGGCTCTAGAAATAAAGTTGAGTTGAGTTGAGATTTTTGCCTTTTTTGCTTCATTTGCTTGGTGTGATCCTACATTTAGCTGTTCTTTTAAAGTTTTTATTAAAATATTAAACAAGAAAAAGTGCAAAAATAAGGCTTTTATTAGAAAATTTAAATAAAGATTTGCTTACCAACATACAAACCACTCATAATTGCTAAATTACACTGAAATAGAAGCTCTGAGTGATACTAAATCAAGAGCCATTTGGGAGCTGAAGGAGTCGACTCTTCTAAGCGAGCATAGTCTAATTTCTGAACCATTTATTTCAATCCTGCCTGGTGTGAACACTTGAACACAACTTGTTGAAAATACATGGCTCAGTCTTAGAAAGGTTTAATCATTAGAAAAGTCCTCCTGCAGCCTGAGACACCTGATTCACATCTGTAAAAAGATGCTGCCGTGAACAATCCTGGCCTTCTCTAGATTTGCTCTGGCAGGGTCTCCATTGATCTTGATTTGTCCAAGTTGCATTTATATCTGTGACACTTATGCACTTTAATGCCAAGTGTGACCGGGTCAGTCTTGTCTTAGTCTTGGTAAAAGCGTCAATATGTTTTTCCTAAATGCACATGATTCAATGAGTTTATTGCTATTAATAAATAGGCCTACAGTAAGAGGATAAAGCCCAAAATTAGCTGCTCTTCATTACTGTTTATTGTTACCCAGATTGTCCTTTTGACTTTTAATTGCTAACTTGAATTGTAGTTAATTACACTAAATTCCATCTCTCACTCTTACAAACACACAAGTACACACACAACATCACAGACAGCAGAAAAACACACACTTAGTTTTAAATAGCAGGAGTGCTTTATTGTTAAATCTCCCAGTAATAGGAAGGCTAGCTTTGCCTGTTCTTGTTAGCTTGGTTAAATAGTCCTGGCTATACTTTAATTAGTGTGAAAAGATCAATGATGTATAAAGTAGCAAGAAGGTTTTAGGTTAATGCCTTGCTGCAAATGAAGCTTGGTATCTTTTGAATAAAGACAAAATGAGCACCCTCCGTACTTTTTGTCTTCAATCTTGTAAATTTCTTCAAGCAAACTGGAAAAATCATGGAGAAAAAGATAAATTCATTTAAAACTGAAACTTAATCTATTAAAAAAAAAACAACTGAGATTATAAATGCTTCAAGTTTTGGGTTGTGATGGCCCTCATTGGATGAATAGCACCAGTGTCTGAAATTAACTTTTTGACTCACCGGCCAAGTTTGCCAGTAAATGACAAAATCTACCGGCCAAGCATATTTTTTACTGGCCAAAATATTAAACCATTTTACACATATATCTTTAGGCTGTTAATACAGTATTATGCTGGATGAAAAACATATTTGTATTTAGTAAACTGGTCATTTCGGAATTTATTTATTTGAAACTTCCTAGTCAGACTCCTCGTTTCTACTTGGTGCTTTCACACAGTCCGTGAAATCTGGCCTCCTGGTCCTGACAGTCCTGCAGCATTACAGCCTGGTGGAAGCATCTTTACTCCCTGATCTCTGGAGAACACAGTTGGACAATAAGGAGATCTGAAAGTGTCTCCCTGTCTTTTTTTACTTGTTTCAATGTTTTGAAACACCCTTACAAACTTTTGCTGCTTAAATGGACGGGAAAGCATTTGCAGATAGAAAGATGATTTAACAAAACAAAACGATAGTTAAAAAGAAAAGATATTTATACTACATGATGAGTTTGGCACATCTGTTTCAGGCTGTAGTCTAAGTGCAACAGAGATCCATTGGAGGTCTCTTAACAAATAAGGACAATAACAGTAAAGCAGGTGGACTGTGACATGATGCTGCTTAAAGTTGTACTTCCGTGGTCATTTCATTAATATTTCAGTGTTCTCCATTATTATTGAATGCATTCTGCATCGTTTCTGTTTAAAAAAAAACCTTCTGGTTGCTTAGTATCCAGCTGTATTTGTATACTAGAAGAGAGGCTTGTGGTCCAACGGCAGGCTTTTCCAGGTCCTTCTCATGAATTTCCGTCTGATTGGCTGGCTCCCATCAGTGTATGAAGGAAGCTCCGCCCTCCGCTCTTATTTCGCTACAGACAGGAAATAGAGCCGACAAACAAGTTTATTCCATCATGCTAGCAAACAGTTAGCTAATTAGCTTATCAACTCCGAAGCTACAGTCGTGCCGTCTTTACTTCTAGTGTGTAGTGGAGGGTTACCTGCCTTCCAATGGACAGATAGAAACCCCACGTGGGATACGCTATTTGCAATGTGACGTAGAAGGGCAAGGCTGTTCCCGATTCGCTCTTCTCTTCGTATTGTTTCTATGATGAGGAAGCACAGCCGACTGGGGGGAACGCAACGCTAGCAAGTCAGCATGTGTAAGTAAACAAGGGGAAACCCTCCGTATTTCAGAAGGAGCAAGTTAAACGGGTTTTCAGTGGAAGGAGGCCTTTAAAGCAGCTGAACAGAATCAGGATCCGACCCAAGTTGTTCTAGGAACCATTTTGCGATGAGCCGCAGAACCATCGCACACTTTCAAAACTCAAGCGATGCTGTTATCCAGTTGCAATGCGTTTTTCACGCCTGTTGGCAGTTGCTTAATGTGTCAATTACAGTTTTTCTCAATTGCTAAAACACTGTTTTTGAAATGTCCCTTCACTTTTTCACAACTTAAACACTAATCCCATAACTCAAACTACTTTCCCAAAACCTCTGCTGGTCAAAGACCATGTCTGCAACGTGACGGCAAACAAAGTTATTTGATGCATTGAATACGTCATAAATACGGAGGATAAAGTGGGTTTTAGTGGATTTTGTTCACCACTGTGATAAGGTACCTACATGTCCAGAATAAACTCCTCTTGCCAAGATAATACCAAATTCAGATTTTGAATACCACATAAGAAATTATCTTGTTGTTGTATTAATGTGTATAAACAAACAGAAGAAATTGGGTTAATTCAATCTTCTTGCACTAACACATCAATGGTGACAAATCTAGTTAAAATTTAAAGACCTATCAGGAGTGTTCATGTGATTTTTCACTTTTATTGTTTTTGGTAATTAAGTTATAATTGTGGTAATCCTAAAATTGTGATTCTTTGACAATAACCATACAAAGAAAATCTGTAATCATGACATCCCCAATGTCACACTAACTACTCTTATATTACCATCAGCATGCAGCCCCTTTTCTTTAAAGCTGCTCACAACTAAATAACAATTTGGGCTCCATGTTGACAAATGTTATGTAACCATATGAACACGAGGATCAAACCAACAACCTTATAAATAAAAAAAGCTGAAGGACCGCTCTACTTCCTGAGCTGTTTACACCTGAAACTCCAGGCAACTCTGTTGACTTCTTTCAACTGGACTCCTCTTTTCCTCAGTCTTATCCCTTCATGTAGTCCTGTACCTACTGCTGTTATCTGGGATGGAGGCCCCACCTCCCCTCCCCATTTCCACCCCTTCCAGCTTGTTGCTATCTTTACTAGTCGGGGTAATCCACTCCTCCCTATGTGCCTGATGCCTGCTCCACTCTGTGGTGCCCAGGATTATCTCCACACAGCGCCCAAGGCCCGGTGCCACAGCTAAAGAGGAATCCTCTACTCTCACGGGTGAGGCTGGTTAGCATGAGACATTGTCTGTGCAGATGGGAGCAGGAGGACAGAGAATGAGTTGAGATGATGATGACTTTTGTGGCTGTGGTATAAACAACCAGGGGCGCCTGCAGAGATTCTTCTTAGGGGTGGCCGGAGAAAGTATCAGGGTGGCGAAGGGTTATTAAAGGATAACTTCTGTTTCTTTCAACCTGGACCTAATTTGGGGAATTTATACATGCATTTACCCATTAGTAAGATTTCTGCATCACTCTGACTCCTTTGGATTAGCCGTAGATCCGCGTATATCCATATATTGGCAGTGTAGGGGGCAGAATGAATGGGCCTCTTTTTAAGGAATTATCTGCAGCAAACTTCCTTAATTTCAACAATACACTGTAAAAACTCAAATCTTACTAAGTATATTTTTCTAGTTTCAAATCAAAATATTTCATCACACTCAACATAAGACAAAATCACCAAAAGAGAAACATTTCAGTGAGATAAAGGAACTTGTTAAGACAAATGCATCTTATTTCAAGAAGTCTTATAAGAAAATTTCATTTGTTCCATTGCTAGAATTTTTTGGTTATCACAAAGGAAAAAAAAAAAAATCTTTTTTTGCTTATTTTAAAGACCCACAACGTAACTTTTAGACCTTAAAAATATGCGTTTCTAACTCGTTTTGATGGCACACCAACATTTTTTATGCGCATTTTCGAGCCGTCACTGCCCAGAGGCGTCCCGAGGCTCAGAAACAACACTATGTAAGATTCCCATCTAGGACACGACTGTGCAGCCGACTATTGGCTGCAGCACCGCGTCACTTACTAGCAACTGGATGCGAACCAGATATGAACATTACAGGTGTTTTGAACCCGCATCATGTTGGACTCGGTAAAGAAACTCAAGGAAACATAATTGGAGGAAGAGAGGAAGGGACAGATTAAGAGTCAAGATAAGACTCTCTTTTACTGGTTGGAGTGAATCACAGTACAGGTACAATCCAAGATGGATGTTAGTTAAGCCGCTGATAGGGGGCCCATCACTGAGAAAACGGCTAAAAATTCCATTGTGTGTCTTTAAGAGGGACCAAGACTTTTTTGCTTGTAATACGCAGTTTAGTGTGTGTGTTGCAAATCATTTGTGTTGCAAACAAATGACTTCACAAAACTTCACTACGACGACGACGTCACTCACACTGAAAACCAGAGCTGAAGATGCTTCATCTGTAATGTGAACAAACTAAACTGGGGTAGTGTGGTGTCGGCCGGGCAACTATTTTGACAGTTGACATAAACGCAACTAACTGACTACATGAGCTGCCCTTACTCATCACTATCATTAGGGATCTCCCAATATCACTTTTTTTGCTGACCAAATACAAGTACGAGTACTGGCATTTGAGTACTTTGAAGCTCAACAAAACACAACAAAACTTTTAGCAGTTTTCTCAGTGACGTGCTCCCTATCGACGGCTAAATAGCATCCATCTTGCATCGTACCTGTACTGTGATTCACTCCAGCCAGTAAAAGACAGTCTACTTAATAAGTGCACAACCGATAGTTGGCTGCAACGTCACAGCCCATCCCAGATGGAAAACTTACATAGTGCTGTTTCTGAGCCTCGGGACGCCTCTGGGCAGTGATGGCTTGAAAATGCACATAATGAAGTGTGCCATCAAAAGGAGACAGAAACTCGAAAAAGAACGAGCCCACCCATGTCTCTCTCCGTTGCCTTGAACAGGCTGTGTGCTCCATAATGAGCTGCATTTCAGTGGCTGAATGTCCCGAGCAGTCCTGCGGATGTGACATCAACTGAAGCTGCACAGGCGTCCTCGACAGCTTTGATACAGGAAGTGGTGGATTCAAACACTGTAAGGGATAGTTATGGATTCTTCTGCCGTCAGCAAACGATCCAGATCAACTGAAAGACACTAAAACGTGTAACTATGAACAAAAAGAGTATCAGCGTCGTAAACTACATTATAGTATCAATTTGTGCACGCTCCCGTGCTGGCTTTGCTGGTGGCTGCAGATACCCACAGCGCCAGAGACTTGCAAGTCTCATTTCTTTATCCTGTCCCTAGGTCCTTAACCCTTTAAAAACGGAACGGCCGCGGGCGGCCGCTAGAAGTTCCCTGTTAGCATAATCCTGCTTAAACTGCTCTAAAATAAAGACTATAACAGCTAGAACGATAATTTTTTTTTTATTTGAAAGCTAAGACTGGTGCCTTTCAAGCTGAGCTGGCGTCGCGAGTCGATGACGTCATAATTTGTCGCTACGTGCGACGCAGATCGGCAATGTAAACACAAGGTGGCGCTAGGAAGTCATAGCAGAGTGGAGTGTTAAGTGGTCACTGCCAGAGAGACTGACGATGGAAAGAGAGACAAATAATGAGGAAAATAAAGCGAGAATAGGTTGTTCTGTCATTTATATTGTGTTTTACAGGGTTTTAGCTGGTTTTCAGTAGTTTTTTTTTTTTTAATAACAGTTGCTAATTTTAGCATATGAAGTGGCTTAGTTCTACTACAGATCTGCAGCAAGATTAGTGGTTTCTTGTTGTTTTTATGACATTAGTGGCTTAGGGTTTGTTTGTTTTTTTTTAAAGATTTTTTTTATTTTGCATTTAGGCAAGTCTTAGCATAGTTTATATTTACACATCTGGAGTCTGCAGGAAATATTTGGCAGAGCAGGTAAGGGAACTGTGAACCGGCTCTGATGATACCACAAGTTACAGCACACATACTGTGCAGTATTTTCACAAATTGAAAGTGCACCCTGTACATAAAATAACCTGATTCAAAAACGAAAGAATTAAATATATATTCAAAATAGGTTGAAGATACTCAACAATTATTCAATCATTTTCTGAATTTTTTATAGTTTTTGTATGTTCATTTCGTAGGTTCATTTCTTGGATTTATGAAAAAATTACAGAATTTTGAATAATTTTTCAGCTTCTCAATGGTCCAGAACCTTTTTTGTTTATTTTAGATATTCTAGGTAAAGCAGCTGGAAATACTCCCATCAAATGACGCCAAAGCAGAAATAAAATGCTTTTATTAGCTGCTTTATCTTGAAGCTGAAATCAAATCGCCTTTGTACTCTGCAACCAATAAGGACTGTATCTCAAAAACTAAAAGAGATAAATGGTTGCAATAACTTGTAAAGTGTTAAGAAGTATTTATTTTAATTTTGTACATTTAGAAATGTTTTGGATCACTATGTTTTGTTTTTTTAGTTAGTAAGATGTGATGAAAACAATTCCGATTTTTGTGTATTTTTAATATTCATGGCATTTTTTCAAGAGCATTGCAAGTTATTACTGTCCATTGATGTTCATAACCTTGTAGCTTAAGTTGTACAGATTCTAAAAATATAAAACACTTGAGGATACCCCAAGAAATGACCCCACTATGCCCAAAAATAACAGAGCAGGCATAGACGGGTCATTTCTATTGCAGTTAATAAAGGGTTAAACCGATCCGAATAATTAATAGGGAAAAGTGAGTGGCGTTTCTTTTTTTCTTTTTTTTTTTAAATAAATGGAAGCATCTTTGCGTGCTCAGGTGTGATGCCGGCATGTTGTGCCCTACCACGACATTTAACTACCTCATCAAATGGAGTCAGACTTCACAGGAGCAGAAATAAAAGCTTACACGTGGTTAGAAACTTATTACGTGCCTCTGATGCAGCTGCAGTTTGCTGTATGTTAGCAATGCATTTTCATAATTTTACATTTTCAAACTTATGCCAGCTCAACAAAAATATAGTTGGAAAGTGTAGGAAACAGAATTAGCAGGTAAGTTACCACCAACAAAGGCAATCCTGACTAAAATGTTCGAAACTGTATGTGGCCTATGTATGTGGAGGTACCGCAGGTCCGGTGGGAGGGAGGGAGAAAGAGGAAAAAAAGTCAGACCGCCGCCAACGTTTTGAAAAGTATACCAGGGACATGATACGGGCCAGATAAATCTATCCTTGTGTAATGAAAAGCATATTCTGATAAAGTAAGATGTAAACTCAAAGCCGTTGTTCATATTGGAGAGTATTTTCCTACCAGCATGGCGGCGTAATCACAGTGAGTCACGTGACATACGCTATCAGGCGTCAAGAGCGAGTATTTGACAAGAATGAGTACAGCAAAATAGGTATTGGAGTACTGGAGCGAGTACCGATACTGGCATTGGTATCTGGACATCCCTACTGATCATAATTCATCCCTGATGTTTTACACCCACATTCACTAACCTGCTGATCCGTTGTAGCCTCGTGAGACCATCCTGATCTCGCGAGCTTCAGGTTTTCACTCGCAGATCAGTCTGGTTACTTTATGTTGAAGAGAATTTGGAGCAGTTCACCAAACGAACGTCCAATCAGCGTTGGCTTTGAGGCGGCTTGAGGTGTGACGTAACGAGAAGCAACAGTTCAGTCTAAACAACATGGCGGCTTCAGCGGATCAAACTAGCGTCAGCTATCGTGGCTATCACTCAAGTTTTATCAGAGTTACAGAGTATTTCTTCACTAAAAGGAGAGCGAAACACTTCTCTGGAGGCTTTTCTCAAAGGAAAATATGTTTTTGCTCGTGTTTTCATCGTCGCTTTGTTAGTAGGTCGTATGCTTTGTTGATCTGATTGGTTCATTTGTCCCATCTATCACCAACATAGGTGATGTTAGACAAATGCCTTATCCAATCAGCTAACCAGTATTTTCGCCCCTTCCCAAAACTACTCTAACGGATGGTTCCGTTAGAGTAGTTTGGCGGCCTGGCGGAGTCAGGTTAGATCCATTGCTCTGTGAGTTTAATCACCAGTAACTCCGTTTTTGTTTTCTTTTGCTTTGTTTTGCTGATGTTATTGTGAATCAGTTTTTTTCCAGCTTGTTTTTCTTTTGCTTACTCACTCCATTCTGTTGTTCCCTATGTAAATTCACCAACTAAAAAATAAAGACTAATACTTAGAGAGGAGCCTCACATCAATAAAGCTCCACATGGAACAGAAAATTTGTTCAGCACAGACCCTCATTCTACTTGCTATGATGCTGGACAGGAGAAGAAAAAAAAAAAGTTTTACAGTGATGTGCACTGAGCATGCAACAGTGTGGATGGTGTGCCATGCAGCGTGATACACAGCCCAAGATGCATGAGATATTATACAGTATAAAATATTATCAGCACATGCTCATCGATATTTGTTTTGCACTCGAGTATCATGTCACCTGCTTCCATTTTATCAAGCAGGCATGCAGACATCCTGTGTTTTTCACCAAGTTATTGTGGCTCTCACATACAGTAGCAAAATGGCCCCGATTCCAAACAGTTGCACTTTTATACAATGTCCTTTTATGTATTCGTAAATAATGGCGCCATAAATTTAGGCTCAGTGGTTGAACTCATGAATTATAGTAGTAATTATTATGAGAGTGTATAATATTATGTGCATAACCATAGGCTCTGAGGTGAGGAAAGATGAAGAAGAAATATTCCTCTGCTGGTGTAGTTTTAGCCTTTAGGCTGCAGTAGATTCACAGTCCATTTGGGGCTATATCTCGATTTCTAATCCATATATTCAACTTGCTGCCTTCTTATTCAACCTCCTCTCCCCAAGACACTTTCCCATCCAATTTTCTCCCTTTCTCTCCCATCCGCTCCTGTCTTCCCTCCCCACCCACCCCTTGCTGTTCGGTTTAGATTCAGGGATGGAAAGCTTCATAAACAATTTTCTCCCTTTGCTGTTGAGCCACTTTTACCCAGGCTCTGTGTGAACGCCATGCCAATTTCCTGAATCCATACTTCACAGCCACCCCCCTACACACACTTTCTTCCTCTCCCACTCCTCACTCTCTCTGTCCGTCGAAACAATGTCCATGTCAAGACAATTATATCCACTCTCTGCCACACACACTAACTTGCTGTGTTTACCACCGAAGGGCTGGTGGCAGCAAAGCAATTTCCTCCTGATGCGAATGCTGTATCTCTCTCCCTCTCTCTCATTCACAGCCTCTCATGGCTCCTCCAGCCCTGCAGACATCTGATCTCATAAGCGATATATCTGCTGTTATAGCCACTGGCACCTCCTTGCATCCGGCCACCAGCTCTGCCAGTGCTGCTTATTTCTGCTGGGAGGTGGCAGAAATGTGACAGGCAAAGCAGCAGAAGCAGCACAAACCGAGCGCCACCAGCTTCATGCTCTGGGCTACCTGTGTGTTCACATTGTCCCAAAATTTGCAGAATCCACCTCCTTCTCTCCACCACCCCTCGCTGTGCCTGAACGTGTTGCCTTCTTGATTTTGCAGGCCACATGCATTCTTCTTGCCACTTCCGCTCTGTTCTACAGAAAAGAACAGCTCCAGTCAAAACTTTATGACACCGTCCATCATGTCTGTGTTGGGTATTCTCTCTGGGCTGGCTGCCTTGTAGCAGCTGCGTGCGCTTGAAATAGGTGGATATGGGACATGATTTAGCCCGGTAGAGATGAGCGAATATTAAAAAGTAAAGAGGTTAGAAGCTAAGGTCTCCCTGACGTGTACGAAGGCATAGAATATAGTCATGCAAACACATCCATAGAGGCCAACTGGAGCTGGGAGGCAGAAAAACACAAATATGGAGGCATATAAACTGTATTTAAATTCTTACAATCCAGTGAATTTCTCCTTCAAGTGCAATAAGTTTCTTTACAAACAAATCAAATTTTTGTGTATACGTTTGGTTCTCATGTTTGACTGGTTGCAGCTAATAGGGTTTAGGAGATAAGGCATAAATAAATGAGGTTTCCACCCTTCCAAAGGGAAAAAATATAATCACTTTCTTTATCATGTAATACTTTCAATGTTTTGATGAGGCAATAGGGCAAAAAAGTTTGATATTCTTATGAGAAACATGAAAATAGCATTAGCTTATCACCAAATATCATCAATAAATTTTGAATGCACGTTACCTTATCTTTTATTTTTATTATCTAACCTTTATTTTCCCAGGAAAGTCCCATTGAGATTAAAAACCTCTTTTTCAAGAGAGTCCTGGCCCAGAGGCAGCAGAAGCTACAAGACATTTATACAAGATATACAATAAAATAATTGAAAACAGTTACTATTTGAAGAGGCAGTTTCAAGTGCTCTTAATTTACACACTCGAAAATAGAGGTATGAGACAGGAACATTTCTGTACCTGTAGGTACATTTTTTACAAATGTTCTCTCAAAAGTACAATATTGGTCTTTATGAGGCCAGAAATGTACCTATTTACTATAAAAAAGGGTCCAAAGTTACATAAAGTACAAATTTGTACCATTTCAACCCTAAGGGTACCTGCAGCATTAAAAAAATGTGCGTAGCTTGTACAATAACTATAAATAGCAGTCCCTCTAATCAGTAGTGTGGTTAAAGTTATTATATTATGATTTTCATCATAATCATAGTAATAATTATCTGTATAATTATATATGTGTTTGGCCTAATATTTATTTAATAATTATTCATTTATTATTAGAATCTTTGATTGTTGTCATAATCTCTATTTAATTTACTTTTATATAATGACTATATATCATTTTTAATTGGTTTAATTGTACTTAATTAACTCATACAGCTTGATAAGGTACAAAAATGGACCAGGACCGAAGGGTACAGAAATATCTTTCAAAAAGGAACACCCCCAGCGACAAGCTTTGCACCCTTTTAAGTACAAATCTGTACCTCTATTTTTGAGTGTGTAGACACTCAAAAAAGAAAAGCATTCAAAGAAAAAAAGTTAAGATAATTTCCAGTCTTCTTGCAAACAGCATAAGCAAAAGCCCTTTTTTCAAGTTCTCTGCGGGCAAATGGAACAGAGCAGCAGGTGATCATTTGATCCCAAAGAGTAAGATTTAACACTCCTCTAAAATGTACGATGGCAACAGACCAAACATAGCCGTATAAATAAAAATGCCCCGACTTTCTGACAGACAAAGATGGCCATCCCACTCTGGAATATAGTTCACAATGATGGGTCAAAGATTTGCAGTTTGTAATGAATCTCAGAGAAGCTGATAAACAGTTAATCTTATGAAGACATTGAGCTGAAGCATTCATATACACCAAGTCTCCATCATCTAAGACAAATAAAAATGTCGCAGGGACTTATTTGGATTTTGTCCGTGTTCGGAGTAACGTTCATCTGCAGGTGAACATGTTCTGCAGTGTAAACTGCCAATTCAGTGAATGCAAAATGTAAAATGTCGTGTGACATTTTAGGCCACTGGCCCCTGGATCAGCAGTAGCTGTTGGCCAGCAAAATGTCACAATGAAAACCCATGAAACTTTTGGAAAAGACAGTGTTTCATTATTGAACAAACTGATTAATCCAGGCGTGTCTTGCCACTGTCATGGTGGTTACTGAGGTCAGGCACACCTGGATTGTCTAATAATGAAAGACAGGAAATAAAGGAGTTGGCTTAAGTTTGGGAATTGGTGGAGTTGTGCATAGAGCCCATAGGATGTTGAATTCTACTCTGAGACTGAGAGCTTATGGAGTGGGAGAGGGAGCAACGATTCAACAACCCAGTCTCAAGCACCGTGTTCATGTTTGTGGCATGTTTGCACGTTGAGGCTTGTGGTCGGAAAATGAGTTTGATCTCATCTGACAGCTCCTGAGAATCTCTCATGCTTGGGTCACATGCATTTTCCTCCGGGCTATCCCCAGCAGCAGCTGGAAGTATTTGTGATTCACGCTCTAATCTCCCCCCCGTCACAGATGTCATATTGAGAACTGGATTGAAGTCGAGCATTTATTGGTGCAGCTTTCAACGGTGCATTCATGGTGGTACCTCTCACACAGCTCAGGTTTCATCATGGCAATATAATGAAAAGTCAAAATATGCAATTACTAATTCTAATTTTCTTCCGTGTGTTCCCTGAAGTTTTACTTCAATTTTCTATTCTTCTTTGTCCAACATTTTAAATTAAACATCTACTGTATGTTTTATCCAGAGATATAAACAGAAATTTAAAAAAAGATCAAATTAAGATTATTATTGTCAGTATAAACCTGTGCTGAATAAGTACAGTCTGTCTCTTTATGTATTAGATAATCAACATAACTCCACTATTTGATTTAATTAAAATGTAATTGAAGACATTGAAAAAGGCTGGAAATGATGAACTGTGTTTCAGTGAAGGAAACTTCAGGCTGCTGATCTGATTAAAGAAGTGTGCATTGTTTTCTGCACAGTAAAACATTTTAAATCTGGCTGCAGTTCATGTGTTCATACCACAGGTCCTGGCTGTAGTAAACCCTCCTCCTATCACTGCTGTCCGGTGCAAACCTCCTGTCCAAAACGGTTATTTTTCAGGAAGTGACAAAAAATGTGGTTTTGTAAAACCTGGACACAGCATCATCAAACTTTGGATTGAGTTTTTTTTACATTAAAGTCATAAATTCATTATATTCATTTATTTATTTACTTTTTGAATATTTTCACCAAATCAAGCTCACATGAAGGAGAGAGTTTTTTTAATAATATAAAATAGAGATAGGAGGTTTGAACCCAACAACGATGCATGGATCTGTGCTTTCTGATCCAGAAGGAAACACCTCTCCTGCACATTAACCCTTAAAGGTGCCATGACATCAAATATCACTTTTCTGGGGTTTTGGGTGTATAATATGATCTGTTGTGCACTGATGAAGCCATGAGAATGTCCAGAGTGAGAATCAAGGTTCCTGTTTATGGTCTGTCAGCTTTGTCTCTCTGCTCAGAAACAGTTGAATCAGACAGCAGGCTATCATTCTACGTAATTCTAATTGCTCCGTAATTTAATTGCTCCAAAAAAGCACACTATCAAGTAAACAGCGCCCCCCCCTTCCTTTTCCCTCCCCCCCCTTTTCTTTTTTTTTTTCCCCCTTTTTTTTATAAAGATGTTCATTTCTGCTGTGAAGTTGGCCTTTTTAACATGGGAGTCTAGGGGGATTGACTCCCTTTTGGAGCCAGCCCCTAGTGGATGAGAAGGGAACTGCAAGTTTTTGTACTTCTGGGTCGGCACTTTTCTCAGCCAGACTTTGTAGCATGGGCAGCACCTGCTGGTCTTGAAGAGGAGTAAACGATACATTCTTACACGTCTGTACCCAAAAGTTTCCAATAACATCAGAAAATGTTGCTAGATTTGTCACTAGTCACTTTTTTGTACAGAAAAGAAAAAAAGAAACTCAGTGGTCTAAAAACTCCCTAAATTTAGCAACAATGTTGCCAAGTTTTGACATGTGCATCAGTGTAATCAGTGACGCCGGAAATTGTGCACTCACAAACGTTCCGAGTGTGGAACGCAAACTGCATCAAATTCGTATAGTAACTCAAACCAGCTGATCTGAAACAGAAAGCTGATAGTTTCTGATCACAGCTAATTTATTGAGCCTGCTTTCTTTAACAGACCTCAGATGATTTTTCTTTTGTGTAGTGTTTTGTTTGTTTTTATTCATTTGTTTGTTTTTTTTTTTTTTTTTTTGTTGCGCTTCTTTTACAGTAAGCAGTTTTAAGGCTTAGATAAAGGTCGTTTTGATGATGGTGA
This sequence comes from Atherinomorus stipes, assembly GCA_023101725.1. Taxonomy (NCBI): domain Eukaryota; kingdom Metazoa; phylum Chordata; class Actinopteri; order Atheriniformes; family Atherinidae; genus Atherinomorus; species Atherinomorus stipes. The sequence continues at coordinate 206,024 of JALJCO010007983.1, read as the reverse complement.
ATGATCATTTCCTTGCATTCTTTTGGTAAAAGTTTTTGAATTTCTAACCGGCACCATTTTTTACAACAAGAAGAAGAAGTCAACAATTAATTTCAAACTTAAGTTTTTCTGCTGTTTTTAGTGTTTTCATGTCATGTTTAGACTTTCAGAAGGAAGTAAAGAAAAAGAAAAAATTACATTAACCATAGTTTTATTATTTCATTTTCAGTTTTTTTCTTTTTTTAGGGATAGGAAAGGAGGAAAGAGAGGAAAGAGATGAGGATACAGTGTGAAGACTAAATGAAGAAGGAGAAAGACCCACTGAATGCTTTGGAAATTGATTTACAGTCTGAATGTCAGCAAAGGATTGTCACTGGGTAGTACCCTTAAAGGTACAACTGTTATACCCTGTGCGTCCAAAGGGATTATTTAATTTAATTAATTTATATTATTATTATTAATTATTTTTTCTTTTTATCCTAATTTTAATTTTATTTTTTTTTTTTTTTTTTTTTTTTTTTATTAATTTTTTTTTTTGTTTTTTTTTTTTTTTTTGTGTTATTTATTTTTTCTTCCTTCTTCCATTTTCCCCACCCCCCTCTCCCCCCTCTATTATTTTTTTTTTTTTTTTTTTGATTTGTCCTCTTCCTTATCTTTTATCATTTTTTTTTTCTCTTCTTCCCTCCTCCTCATCTCCCCCCACCACTCATCTTTTTTTTCTTTTTTTTTTTTTTTTCTTTTTTTTTTTATCTCCCCCCTCTCATTTTATTCTTCTCTATTATATTTTTAAAATTTTTTTTATTATTTTATCTTTTTTTTTTTTATATTCTTCTCTTCCTTCTTTTTTTTTACTTCCTCTTTTCTTTCATTCTTTTTTTTCCACTCTCCATTTTTTTTTTTCCCTCCTCCCCTCCTCTTCCATTACAACTATCTCTTATTCTTCCCCCTAATCAACAATCATCTCTTTATCTTCTTATTTAAATACTATTTTACTCCCCTTTTGTAGATATATCCATATAGCTACAATCATCTCTGTCATCATTGTCTGGTTAAAAGCGTCTGATGAACTATACAGCTATACTTTCAGAAAGTAAATACCTAATTTTGGCTTTAAGGGAAATTCTTGCCTCTGGGGTGGTACCCTTATAGGTACTGCTGTTGTACCCTTAAAGTGCTTGTTCAGTCTTGGAGACTTCCTTCTTTTAACGCTCTACTTTGATTCTCTAATCATCAAAGTTACACCTTTTTCTCCATAAATTTATTTTCTTTCATCACTGCCACTCATGTCCAGTTTAGAAACTAAGCGGCATTCCATTCTTATCAATCATATCATGCAAGCTTGAAGCGTACCACTACCCTCCCACACCAGAGCTGATCATGTATCATGGCACTTTATATTTTCCAAAATCAGCTACTTTGGTTGCAAAGGTCCACTGATGTTTCGTTAAGAAGAGATATTTCTCTGGATTAACTGATTCTTAGAAACATTACTACAGGTACTACCCAAAAAATTAGAATATCCAGAAAAAGTTCTTGTATTTCTGTAATTCAACTTAAAAGGTGCAATTAACATATTGTATAGATAAATAATATGCAAATCAATACATTTCAAGCTTTTGTTTTTTTTTTTAATGTTGCTGATAAGGACTTGCAGCTTTAAGGAGTGATGACATAGCAGTAAAAACTAGTTTATGTTGTTGGCATTACTGCATATGTAAATACTCCAAAGAAAAAAACAGCATTTTTACAGCGGTGTATTGTTTTGAAACGCCAGACCTCACTTCCTCAGTAATACAGTTGGGTCCGGTGATGATATGGAGCTTTACCCGGAGACCACGTTGCCTTCATTTTGATTGGCTACACCTTATTAGGCTATAACCTTATTTAGAGAAAAAATAGGTCAAGCTGTGGTCGGAGTTTGCTAAAGGCTAACTGCTAGCAACATGGGCACTTCAGACAGTGAGCTACGTTTATCAGACAAGACAGCATTTAGAAAATAAATAAACTTACAGGTAGTGACAAGGTTACCTGTAACCTTGCACATGCAGCTGAATCAGATAGGGAGGGGGGAGCGGGGGAGCGAAGCGAACGGTGCATAGACCGTTAGGAGAGTGAAGGGGGGAGGCTGTTTACTTGATAGCGTGCTCTTATTGGAGCAATTGAATTATGTAGAATGATAGAACTACATAGAATGATAAGCTGCTGTCTGATTCAACCGTTTCTGAGCAGAGAGACAAAGCTGACAGACCATAAACAGGAGCTCTGATTCTCACTCTGGACATTCACATGGCCTCATCAGTGCACAACAGATCATATTATACACCCAAAACCCCAGAAAAGTGAAATTTGATGTCATGGCACCTTTAAGAAAACCTCAAATTCAAAACCTCAAAAAATTAGAATACTGTGAAAAGCTCCAGTATTGTAGGCTCAGAGTGTCACCTTCTAATCAGGTAAGTAATCCAAAACATCTGCATTAGTGCCTTGAGCCTTTAAAAAAGTCCCTGTCTTGGTTAAGAAGAATTCACAATCAAGGGAAAGACTGCTGATCTGACAGTTGTGCAGAAAACCATCATCGACTCCCTGCACAAGGTGGGAAAGACACAAAAAGTGATAGCAAAAGAAGCTGGATGTTCTCAGAGTGCTGTCTCAAAGCACATTAATGGACAGTTAAGTGGAAGGAAAAGTGTGGAAGAAAACTGTGTACAAGCCGGAGGGCTGACAGCAGCCTGGAGAAGATGGTCAGGAAAGGGCCATTCAAAAGTGTGGAGGACTTCATAAGGAATGGGCCTGTGAGCTTTATTAAGTCCAGCATAAATGTCTACCAGGACATTTTGGAGCACTTCATGCTTGCTTCAGTAGACCAGCTGTATGGGGATGCAGACTTCATCTTCCAGCAGGACTTGGCACCTGCCCACAAAAGTACAAAATCCTGGTTCAACAACCATGGGATCACCATGCTTGATTGGCCCATAAACTCACCTGACCTGAACCCCATTGAAAACATGTGGGGCATCGTCAAGAGAAAGCTGAACAGGAAGAGACCAAACAATAAAGAAGAGCTCAGGGCTGTGATTGAAGCATGTTTGTCTTCCATAACACCTGAGATATGCCACAAGCTGGTAGCATCCATGCCACCACAGGTTAAGGCAGTCATTCATGCAAAAGGGCCCAAACCAAGTATTAAGTACAGATGCAAGATTTATTTTATTTGGCCTGACTTTTTTGTTATTAAAGTCCTTTTATAATTGATTCCATGCAATTTTCAAATTTTTGAGTTGAGGTTTTCTTAAGCTACAAGTCATAATCAGCAATATTCAAACAAACAAAAGCTTGAAATATATTGATTTGCATATTATTTATCTATACCATATGTAAATTGCACCTTTTAAGTTGAATTATAGAAATAAATTAACTTTTTCAGGTATTCTAATTTTTTGGGTAGTACCTGTATATACGGCTGATGACAGAATCCCCAGTCTTTACTTTGGCATCTTTCAGGAGTTCTACTTAGATTTTTCCTGATCAGCACACAGTCTTTCAGTATTTTAGTCCCTTCCCCACATTGACCTAATCAACTGTTTTCTATTAAATTGGAGAATTTTATAGATTTTTGCTTATTACGCAAATTTTAAAGACTTTTCATTTCCCAACTTTTTGAGAATGTATGACTGTTTTCAAAATCTAGATAAGTATATAATTTTCAAAAGACAAAAAAACATTTTAAGCTGCAAATCCCTCCAAGTGCATGCTAGAAGTCTCAGATCAACGATGCCAGCCAAGATGAAATCAACACCTCTTAATCTAAGGCCAATATCCTCAAGCACAAAAGTGTGGATTATGCAGGGATGGGAATGGGTTAACTGCCTGAAGCGAAAGAGTTTAAGTATCTTGGGGTCTTATTCATGACTCAGGGTAAAAGGAAGTGGAAGATTGACAGACACATTGGGGCCAAAATGAGCTTTCTCCGAAGAGTATCTGAGCGTCCCCCTGAGGTAAGGGTGAAGAGAAGAGCTGAAGGTGGTGGCAAGAGGGAGGGGGAGGGTTGGATCTCTTCTCAGAATGTTACAACTGCAACCCAGACCTGCATAATAAGAAGATGGATGGATGGATGTTGAATTCCCTGTACATTTTGTTTCTAACAGCTGATTTGCTCAACTTTGTTTCTATCATTCGTTAAAAAAGATGACTTTACTCATCCAAGAATCCCATGATCCTCCCATTTCTTTTTAAACCTTGTCAATAAATTCTTTGGAACATCATAATTAAGGGTGTCTCTGATTTTTAAAGGCTTATTAATGCTCTCTTTACGTACATTAATGAGTCCGGCCATTTCAAACATTGTAGTTGCCCATATGTTTCAGGTGTGGTCGGATATTTATGTAGTTCGGGCGAGTCACGGTGAGAATAATTTTTTTCCCCTATGTTTGTGTACTTGAAGTGTTTTTAAGCATCAGGTGCCGGGATCACCGGCTTATGCAGGGTAGGCAGACGCATTGCTGGTAATCCAAATTATGCCTGCCTTACATTAGGGGACTTTTTAAAGATTTGGAAAAGACTCTTGGAAGACCACTATCTCACACTAGTTTACATCTAAAGACAGTTTTTAGTCTCAGCCTAGTCACAGACTGAGACTTTACAAAGACTGGGAATCTTGCAGGGTCACCATTTACAAGACTACAACTAGACGCATTTTTCCCATCACGGAATTTTCATCATCATCATCATCATCATCATCATACATTTTATTTGAAAGCACCTTATCAAAGCAAACAAAGACACTGTATAAAAACAGGGCACATCAGAGCACATCGGCTGCACACCAAGTGGTGGTCGGCGTGCCCAAACAAAAAGAGGATGCAACTACTTTTTAAACTTTTGACAGACAGATTAATGCAAAACAGGCAGAAATTTCCTGCATTATGAACGTCTGATAGACCAGCCACTGACATTTTTGTCCAGTCTAATCTCGTCAACAAAAATTCACACGTCCCGTCATGTTTTAGTCATCCGAGAGACATGTTTAGCTTGTCATTGTCTTGTTATCTGCATGAAAAAAGGGGTGTTAACGAAATGATTTTGTCATCGTTAACAAAAAAAACACTGGTTTGGTGGGCAATATATCCACTAAGCGTCAGTGGAGAGTTTACAGCAAAACAATAACATGCACAGTGATGGAGATCATGATAATGCGAATTCTCAGAAGGAGACACAGTAATATGGCAATACCTGCAGTGTTGTATAAAGTACCCAAAAGCCATACTTGAGTAAAAGTAAAAGTACCTTACTGGAAAATGACTCAAGTAAAAGTGAAAGTTGCCTGCTAGAATATTACTTGACTAAAAGTAAAAAAGTAGCTAGTATTTACTGTACTTAAGTATCAAAAGTAAAAAGTACTGTTAATAAAATGCAATCAGAAATTTTCTTTATTTCTGTTTAATTTAGTTTTTAAGTTTTAATTTGAAAAGTGTAAAGGAGCTTCAAAGCCTCCTTGCATAAACCCAACCATATAGAAAAATACTGTACACACAAACATCCTCACAGACCTGCATGCATGCCTACCAACATTCATACCCACGTGCATTCAATATTAAATCATTCCTACTAAACTCTTGGTGCTTGGAGGTGATGCAAACAAAGAACTTGATTAGTTGAACTTTAACATGACTGCAGTGCGACAGCTCTTGTACTGTCCATCCAGTCATTACTGAAGCCAGTAAAACGTTTTGTTCAACCTCAAAAGAAGTTGTTTCTCAAAATGGTGAGAACTCAGTCTGGCTCTTCTTGGACTGAAGACCAGACCAGCAATGCTAAACAGCCGTTCACCTGCTGCTGAGGCAGGTAAAGGTGTGTTTAGCTTCAGAGACGGCTGCACAAGGCTGCTACTAGTGGCTACTAGTCCCACTACAACAAAACAATGATTGTCCATTGGCTGTTACGTTCCTTGTTATTTTGTAACTAGTAACTAAGATGCTAGGTAAATGTAATAAAGGTAGTAGAAGAGGACTAGTAGTAAAGTAGAAGTAGTAAAGTAAAGTACAAATATAAAAAAAATACTACTTAAGTAAAGTAACGAAGTATTTTTACTTGGTTACTATACAACACTGAATACATCTGACATTAAATGCATCATAGCTTCTTTGTTCTTTTGCTGGTTGCATGTCAGTTGTACTGTGCTACACTGCTGCCACGTTAGCAGTGGTACTACTTTGGTAGGCATCCTTTCTGAAAACAAACCAAAAATGCACAAAGAAAAGACGCAGAAGAAAAAAAGAAGTCTCCGTCTGCATGTGTATTTGCATTTAGCATAGACCATGAGCCTTAAGTCTGCAACTCTGCTTGATGTGTGTCTTTACAACAATATGATGAGCATTGTACATCTCACTTATACCATTAACCATAAAAACACATTACATACTGAGACAGCAGTAATTATGCTAAATTCAGTATCTTAAACCAAACTGAAGCCCTCGTCCTCGTCCATACTTACTTGCTAAGAGTCCTGCTCGCTTTATCACCTGTGGTAACTCACACTCATCATGCATGTTGTTTGCCTTGGCTTTAGCAGCTCATCATCAATCAGCAGACAACATAGTACAATCATCACACAGCTGGTGGCTCAGGCGTTGGCAGCACATGTATGTGTAATTTAAGCTGTGTGAGATGTGTGACGGCTTATGCGCAGCTCCCTCAACCTATATTCTTGTTTGCCAACAAAGGAAAACATATTAACTTAATGATCCTTGTTTCTGTAGATGAAGGCAGAAGAACACCATAAAATAAATCCTCAGTATAATCCCCTCCTCTTCAGGGAACCTTATCTTGGCTCCTCAACATTTTCAAATCACCAACTCTGATATATTGAAATATTTGATGCTCTCTGTTGCCCACACTGAGGACAATCAACAATTATAATTCTATAATCTTCTCCTTGATCTCTCTGCCTCCAGCTCCAACTTTCACTCACAGCCTCTCCCACATCCACCATGAAAACTCCCAACACTGTCCCCTAGAAATGATCCATACAGCTGAGGATTAAAGTTAGAAGGACATGTAAACGTGACCTGATTATGTTATGGACTTGCTTAAGTTTCTGAAAGACATTGTTAGTCCAAAGTAACTGATGGAGAATGCCATGTGTTTAAACAGGAGACGTTCGATATTATCGGCCTACCAATATTTTAGGCTGATATTGATGTGATATCTGAAAATATCTGTATCGGTTTCTTTGGGCCGGAATACTTTTGCTAACAAAATCACGTGACTTTGCGTAGTTCCGTTGGGAAATCTTGTGAGATCTTGTTCTATTAGCACCAGTACAGTATGTTGACAAATCACTGTTATTCTAGAAAATCATATCCCAGCATTCCTTTTAGAGTCATGTGACTACGGTGCAGCTGCTGCTGCTACAGACTGACCGGCTTTGAAGCTGCTTATAATATGTCTGGTTTTAAGTTGTTGGTTAAGTTACCAAGTTGTCAGAAACATTATAATGGGATCTATGCGCGAGTTCCTTCCTGAACTTAAGGTAGCTCCTTTGTTTCCTGACTTTCATTACTGGATGAACTGATTAATCCAGGTGTGTCTGACCAGTTACTGAGATCAGACACACCTGGATAAATCAGTTCATCCAGTGATGAAGGACAGGAAACAAAGGAGCTACCTTGAGTTCAGGAAGGAGTGGAGCTGTGCATAGAGCCCATTAGCCACATGTTGGCTAATACCTGCTCGTATCTGATATATGGCAGCCAGATTTCCAAAATGTACGCGTCTGGGTGAGTTAAAGCTATTTTGGAATCTTTGCACTCAGAGCTGAATAAAGTTGTACCTGTCAAAATATGAGAGGTACAACTTTACAGTTGTTTGCACAGATTAGTATCAGTTAATAGCGGATATCAGAAATCAAGAGTTGGAAAAATTATGTATATCAAATATCTGTACAAAAGCCAATATCGAACATCCCTAGTTTCAGCTTTGCAGTTGTATAAATTTAGTCCCAGGTATATAAGCTTTAAAGGTAGTCTGGAGTTTCTCCCCTGAAAATAAATGCAGGACTTATGCAAGTGAAACTTATGCAACACTGCGGATGCAGCAAGGAAAAAGAAGCTTTGTGGTGAAAAGAGCTTTAGATGGTGCACGTTGGAAAACCAGGGTTAATATTAGTTTGGCTTTTACCCGCTTCTGAGCTTTGAAGGAGATGCTTGGAGCTGAATAGGCTGAAGACTGAGGCGGCCATTAGCCTGAGGGGAGAGGCACTCGATCTGAATGGTGTTTACAAACAGAAACAGGGAGGAACTCCGGACTCTGCCTTTAAAGTGTTAACTTACAGTACCTTTCAGGGCTAAAACTGACCTGACTATGAATGGTACAATACTTTATACACGCACATTGTGCACTAGATTTTGATGGAAGTGCACCCAAAAATGTATTTTTTTAAAGCTGTAAACACAGAGTATTACTTACTGGCACAATACTTACTATGATGAAAATTGCCTCCACTGTTAATTTTTAAAAAATGTATTTATTTAATAATCTGGATATTTTCAAAAGGACTCAAAATGCCCCCTACAGGTAAAACCAGATTTGGTTTTCACCATCAAACTTGATGTAGAAGTGTAATTTGTGCTCTTCCACATCAAGGGAAAATTAAGAAAAGAAAAAAAAAATCACTGCTCCCTTCCACCAGATAGAAGAAGGCAGATCCTCAGCCTCGCCTTGCTGGGACAGAAGCCGTGGTGGTGTCGATGATGGCCCACTGCTTCGCCAGACTCTGGCGGCCTGTGGTGGCTCGTGGCGGATGCTGCGGCACGTTGGCGCTTACACAAACTGAGCTTCCAGTTTCTATAAAAGGTTAAGACTCTGTAAAATCTAAAAAAAAAAAAAAAAAGCACTTCTGAAACAACCTAATCTACGTCGTGGGCTGCCGGCCGAGACAGCTGCCAGAGGCTGCAGCAACTTCCCACAGGCTGCCATTCAATAATTTCTGCCCATGTATTCACGACCCTCGAAGCTCTCAGCCCCATGCTACGTTGGGCTGATACCTCAGGAAAAGGTGGCAGGTTCATTAGGAAGGCAACCAAGCTAGACAAACACACACACATAGATGCACTTACACTCACATATACATCAAACTCACACACGAAGCAGAGCACTCCAATTCATGCCAGTACAGGGAGGCCCCAATGAGGACACCCAGAGCCACATCCAAGGACACTTCCTGCTGAAAGCAACAAACACAACCTGCTCTCACACATACACAGTAACACACAAATATTAGTCTTTAGTCAATATATGTACACTCATGCAAGATTAAGAAGAAGTGATGCTGATACTGGGCAGGTTGGCAGAAGAGTCGACAGAAGGAGTGTCTTCTTTAGGGCGCTGTCTCCAACTATTGGATAAGAAAATAGCGAGAGGAGCCTGGTCGAAGATCAACCGCCAACAGGGGCTGGCTGGGTCAAACGCCACGGCCTCCCTCCAACACTCTAGCCAAGTATTTTGTACTCATCTCACGAGCATGAATATTAAAATCATTCTGCAACCTATAAAATGTAAATCGCACTATCAGGAACTTCCCACTTCTGGGAGGAGATCCTGCCAAACAGATATGGTCATTCTCCAATAAAATTGTGATTATTAGAAGAGGTCGAGCCAACCTGTTTTTTGCCGCACAACAGTTTGAAGGAAGTATTTGAAGAACCTTGAATAATTTTTGTCAGTTAGTGGCACATGGATACATAGATGACGAGATTGGGAGCGAAACAAAGCACACTGTGGGTGAAAAAATGAAATTTAATGTCATAACTGGAAGCTGCTCTAATATTCCGGTTTTCCCTGAGCTCTTAACCCCCATGGCATTTAAGAAATAAGCCAAAAGATACAAGGTGTACTTTGGAATTAGCAGTAGTAAGTATGATGTTATATTTATTTTCTTTTAATCTTGCCCTGCCTGGCATCCCAAAAAGCAGAATGATGATCTGGTTGCCGTATTGTGCCAAACCTATTTGCTTTGCCAAGGGGGAGCTTTATGGACATTAAGGACATGTAATTTTATGCTTATAATGTTCCTCTTGATACACAAGTATTATTTATTTATCAGCTGCTTATTGTGGAATTATAATTCAATGCTGGACCAGCAATGAGCAAAGAGAAAAGAAAGAGGAAAGTGGACCAACAGGAGAGAGAGAGGGAGAAGAAAGAGCACAAAAACAGACAAACTGGACAAACTGATTAACCCAGATGTGTCTGGCCAGTTAATGAAGTCAGGCACACCTGGATTAATCAGTTTGTCCAGTAATGAAAGACAGGAAACAGAGGAGCACTACTAAGTTCAGGAAGTAGTGGAGTTGTGCATATAGCCCACGGGGATCTAAACAAACTGTTGTACTGTACATACACACATCAGCTGTTAAAGTAAAATCCCCCCATTCCAGGCCCTGTTAGGTATGTTACTTACTCCAACAGTAGAGAATGGGGTGATGAAATGGTTACCAGCTAGCTTTTATTGCGACATGCTAAATCAAAGTCCTACACTCTTGTTCAGTCATCACATATAAGACTAAAGTGACAAGCTGCAAATCCTCTGCTCCCAAAGAAAGCTACCATGCTATGTTCTTAAAGCTTTACTTAGAGATGTTAATGCTGCTGTTCATGTTCCCTTTTCCTTCTCACAGGTATCCTAGACTTTCATTTTATTACCATAGGTCTTTCTTATGTATCACGCAAAGCACATTGCAAAATGAAATCATCAAATTACCTTGTTACCAGTGCGCATACAGTGTTTTATCTTTAATACATACTGCATGTGTTGCAGGACTACTTTCTTCAGCATCCCGGCTCCTTCCACTGCTGTCACCACTGAACAAGAAAATAAATATTCCCAAATAACGAATACGCCCAGTAAAATAATTGGTTCTTACTATCCAAACTCAGCACATCTGCAATAATCATGAAAGGCACTCTGATTATACTGAACCCAGGACGCTCCCTTCCTGCAGTCTTTTCAGTCTCTGTCATCAAGACTATGAAGTCTCACAAGCCAGAAAAAATCTCAACAAGAAATGTTCTTGTCATTTCGTGATCACAACTTCGAATATACTGAAATAGGCAATGTGCTTTGAATATTATAACACTGCTATAGCAGTGTTGTATTATTTATTGTTGAGTCCTGACAAGAGAGATTTCTGTTTAATGTGACGAACAAACTTATCTTATCTTATCTTATCTTATCTTATCTTATCTTATCTTATCTTATCTTATCTTATCTTATCTTATCTTATCTTATCTTATCTTATCTCATCTTATCTCATCTTACCTTATCCCTCGTCATTAAAAGACAAATAAAAAAAGTAATTTATTCTTCCTATATTCGTTTTTTGCAAATGCAACTGTCCCATATGACTCCCCATAACCCTTCTCTGAAAGGCAGTCTCTACTGCAAATGCAGGGTTGCAGAACAAAGTGGTCTTTTCTCTGCCACTCAGTCTGTGGCCTCACTCACAGAATGAGAACTTTCAGAAACTAATTACAGAAAAACCATCTTCATCACATTGCCATTATAGAGGGAGAGGGGACAGGCCTGCTGACTCCCAGGGCTCCCGTGGAGAGCAAGGCTCTGATACACTTAGCCGCAGCCCTGCTTTAATTGTGCAGAAAATGTGATTTGTGCCCCTGCTTCACTTTCTAGGGAAAGTGGTGTTCACAGTTGGGGGTGATCCAGTCGCATGAATAGCTCTGCTATTCAACCACCCAGGGACCTTTGCATGCATGCGTATATGTGTGCTGGCACGGCAGTTTCTGAGTGTGTTTACAGTATTTTTGTCCTTCATTGGTAATCACGAGCTCTGAAATACACTTACTTGACTAATGTTGTAAAAGGAATAGCAAAAATAAAACTTATATGACTGTGTATCAGTTTAAACTGAAAAAATTATCTGAATATATATTCTTTAATTTATTTTATCTTCTTTAATATAATAACAGCAAATTAAGCACTTGAATCAGAAAGTTGTCTTTGTTTATAAGCTGCTGACCTACCATGTGAAGAACAAGAATAAATGTGGACTTGGAAATATTAAGTAATACACACACACATACACACATGTGAGTTTGAAAGAATAAGATTGGAAAAGGGGAGATGGAAGGACTGAAGGGAGTGATATGGGCTTTGAAACATCTTGAGGGAGACAGAAAGAGAATTGTAAAGTGCAAGAAGGAGAGGGGGAGAACGAGGAAGAGACATTGGCAGCGGATGAGAGAAACGGAGAGGTGGGGGTGGGGTAGGGAAGAGGAGTGTAGGAGTAAAAGAGACTTATAGAGTAAAGGAAGAAATCCTTAACATACACCCCTCACCTGGATATGGTGCTTGTGAGCTTCGCTAAAAAACTGCTGATGTGACATGAAGAGCGAGAGCTAGCTTTTCAGCGCAGAGAAAAGTGCTTACTGGCTCTTCTTGTAAGGGAAAAAGGCTTGAGGTACACGCCTCACATATCCTCTTTGTTTGGAGACTTTGCAGTGGCCAGCACTTTCTATCTCCCCCTATCTGTTCTCCATTTTTTCATTTTCTTATTCATTCCGTTTGTTCTTCTTCTTCTCAACACTTTCCTAGGACACACTTGCAACGCCTGGCAGGCTACTTTTGGATCGATTTGTTCCAGAATAATCCCTGGCTGTGTAGCTTTGGCTGAAGTTTACTGTTGCTCTTCTTATTAACAGTGTTTCACTGCTGGAATGCAGTTATGGATTGAACCTGGTGAAAACTTGTTGTCTGGTCTAAGAGGAGGTTGTTTCATCTGCCACTTAAACACACCACCATGAGTTTGATTGATTAAAGTCCACCAAAAACACAATCACATAAGTCCTCTTTTAATCTGTGTAGGAACACTTAATCCTGAACACAGAGTCAGTCTGGAGATGATTATACTTCTACATTTAAATCCATGAACTTTCACAGAATAATTTTCTTTAAAAAACGTGAAAAATGTAATGAAACACACAGATGTCTGGTTTAAATTAGAAACGGGCAGTCTCCATTGAGACAATGCATTCCCTGGTTCTTTGTTAACTTTATGAACCCTAATCCTGACCTTGAAATAAATTTCTAAGCCTAAAAAAAAAGAAAAAAAAACTTTACCTGTGGGGAAGTACCCAAAAGTAGTTGTGCAGTCAAATTTTGGTGCCCATTAAAAGCACATAAAAAGACAGACATATACACATGAGTAACACTGGTTTAAAAAGTTGATTATTAATGTTGAAAATCTTTTTATTTAATTAGTCTCTTTTCTTTTTTACTGAGGGATCGTTTTGTAAGTTAGAATAATAAATAGCTGGTTAACATAAATACATGTACAACTACTGTATGTAATTCCATCATAGTTTCTTTTATCATAATGTTGTTAGGTATGCGTGAGGAAGTGTGCGACTGTGGCCCCTGGCCCTCGGGGGCCTGTGCCTCACGGCCACTCTTGTTGGGACCTTCCACCAACTTCTGGATGGTTGCCGGTTCAATGTTGCCAGATGATGTCATCGTCTAATTAACATAATCTGCCCAGTACATATAATTACAATAGATGCTGCAGCAGAGTGATAATGTTGCAGGAGAGGCAAAAAGTAAAAAAAAAAAAAAAAAAGACACCCTAAATATGTTTATAACCAGGGGTGCACATATCCGGTCCTAAAGAACTATCCTGCAACTTTTAGAGCAGACCTTCTCCAACACACCTGAATCAAATGGCAAATCCGTCATGCACGCGTCATTCAACTCTGCAGAGGCCTGGTAACGAGCCATTTATTTGATTCAGGTGTGTTGGAGGAGGTTTGCTCTAAAGGTTTCAGGATATTAACTACTGAGGACTGGATGTTAGCAGGCTGTTATTTATAACAGCAAAAGAGAAAAAAAAAAACTGTCAATATTTTCTTTGTGTTTTATTGTTAATTAGCCTAGTTTGGTTTTCAGTTAAAGTTTGAATATGGAATACGGACAGAACAGCGACATCACGTGTGTCTAGGTTGTAGTTGCAACGGCAGAAAAACAACTCCAGTCGCTGGGATGCCAGGTTCGCTGCCGATACGCAAGTGACCAACAGTCTGCAGCATGTCCAACAAGTAACGCAGAGGAATTTATAACTGACAGCTAGCGTTAGCCACGTTAGCAAACAAGTTAGCTGACCGATCCAGGAGGAAAGCTGCCATTTCCTTGTTTTGATGCCGTGAAAAACGTTTATGTGGGTCCATTTAGTGTAGTCTTCACCTAAATTTACTCCAGATTTTGCTCTTCTCAGGTCACTCCTCCTCAGAAACAGATAACAATATCTCCAGGGCTCCGAAGCAGCTGCTTCACTCGCCGTCTCCTCTGTTTGCTCCTGTACCAGCCTAAAGGCCTTTACACACCTACTCCGAATATTTTGTCCGAAAGATTCGCACGGCAAAAGCTTTAATCAAATTAATATCAAGTCAACGGGAGCGTTCACATCAGTGACAAAATTCCGTCTTGCGATTTTGCAACGTTCATTTTTTCGAACTGAGGTCAATTTTCTTAATATTCGCATCCGACAGATACACAATCCACCAATCAGAGAAGGTGCTCTGGCCGTCACAGAGCTGGTCGCAAGCAAATAGAGACAGGAAAAAGAGAGAAGTGTCGCTCGGTCTCTGTTACTGCATCAATATGACTCAGGTGTTATCACCTTCATGTTGCAGCACTCTTGTTTGGCAAACGGGGCCGTGGGGGGGTGTCACAGCTGAAGTAGCAGTGTTTTCCCTGCATTTTGAAGCCATTCGAGGTTATTAGCTACAGGTGTTATATTTAAAATCCCCATTTGGCATCTCCACGGTGAGACCAGCTGTTTTCAGCATCCAGGAGTTTTCCTCTCCCTCCGTCACTGCTGCATGTGCTCACGTTCCTCTGGAATAACATAAATGTTGGCCTTCGTTGGTTATTGCTACCAAAACAAACATGGGTGTAGAACTTCCTTAGAAATGGCTCGTGCTCCAGGTGGAGTGACGACAAAGTTAAAGTTTTAATTGACATAATCGGAAGAAAATATCCCAGTTCTTAGGAAGTACCCACAGAAATGATAAGTTTTTTAAGTAATTAGCTGTAAAATGGAGGCTCTGGGATATGCCCGCACAGTAGACTTGCACCACAATAAAAACACGTGACGTGCTTAGAGGAAGTGGCAGCTCAGGCAACAGGACTCTGGCTTGTTTGGCAGAGGTGCAGCATCTCCGTCCGGGAGATCACCCCCACACCTGAGCTGAGTCCACAATCGGACCGAGTCTAGTGGTGTGAAGGCACCCTAAAATATCAAGAAGAGCCTCGTATCCACGAAGCTCCTCTTGGTGAAGCAACTTTGTTGGGCACAACCCAGCAGCCACATCACCATGCTGCTGTCATGATGCTGGACAGTAAAACAGGAAAAGAAAATTAAAGTCATGTCTCTACAGCGTTTTCTACATCTTAATCATAACATATTGGGATATTTTTTGAGATATTTCACTGAACAAGGAAACGTTTCTGGTTCAGTTGAGATATTTCACTTTAAGCTAGGGATGGGCATATCGATACCTTAGTATCGATACTTTGATACCAGTCAGACAAAATCTTCTTTGAGTATCGTGAAACCAATGTGCAGATGCATTTTGTATGTACTTCTGAAAGTTTTAGGCAATGAAATGATGAAAGCAGACAGATCCTAGCTTCTGTAGTACATGATGGTGGTAGCCTATCAGATGTTATGATGATGTTGCTGCTGTTAGTGATGATGATTGATGTTTTGTAGTCTTCCAGTGGTTTAATGCAGGTTATTGTACATTGTGGTTCGGTAAATTTGTAATATTACTATTACATTTTCTATTTTAACATTTCCCACTTAATAAATTTGATTATCTTAGGTAGTATATATTATATTATTTGATAATTGAAAGACATTTTTAATCTATTTTTGTTTAATTTTCTCATCACTATAATTTATTATTGTTTTAAAAGCATTTCTTTCCAGTACTTATGTTCTCAGGTTTTACTTATATCTAATTTTGCCCTTGCATTCAAGGTATTAAAGCAAAATGTACAATCATGCGATTTGCTTGCAAAGGACAAAAAGTATCGGTATCAATATCGGTAAAGCTAAAAAAAAGTGCCATAAACTACTGGTATCGTATTGACATGAAAAATTTCAGTATCGCCCATCCTTACTTTAAGCCAAATTTATTCAGTCAATAATGGTGTTAGCAAGCCTTAGAATTATTACATATGCTAAGATAAGAGCAATAAGACTGCTTAGTTTCAGCTTTAGCCAAAATGTACATTATTAGCATTAAATGTTGAGAATAAAGCTTAGCTTAGTCACTTTGGGCTTCTGTCCACCATCTTACACAGATTTCAATTCAATTCAGTCATTTTTGCTGCATAGACTGCTGTTTTCTGCGAGAGGCCCAATTATTGCCACCGCCTGCTGAAAAAATACAAGGGATTTTTTGAATCTCAGGGTTTGTCTTTCCATTTCTAAATCCCTGTGGTTTTGTAATCACTCTTTCTAAACCATCTTAATCTCTTAATTCACTTGTATGGCTAGCTCATTCTTTCCACCAGCGGCACTTTGTAGCGTCTAATCCTCTAAACTGCAGGAGATTTCCTGACCGGCACCAACCCCAGCACACATTAAAAGACATAACCAAAATATATGTATGTGCATGAGAAGAGAACAACAGCTCTCACTGGAGAGGACATTAAACTGGCTTTAGGTCTTCCGGTCAGCAAATCTCCTGCAGTGAATTAGAGAGTAATCCCATTCTTATTGATATAACCCTCACTGTCTCAGTGGAAGTAATTGGAGATAATTTGTGATTATTGTCGTGCTTGCTGGTGTACTTTGGTTTTGGTCACTAAACAATCTCTTAGTGTTTGACTTTGGAAAAGTTAAAGAACCAACGTAAGAACACAGTAGGACAGAGTTGCTAAACAAGGTTGCAATATGACTTGGAAATCACTTAGTTTGTGTCAGTCTTTTACTATTTACAAATTATTGAAATTAATATTCCCCATTAGCATTAGCATTAGGTGTAGAAAACAGGGGTTGGACTTTCTTGTGTTAATTATAATAAATCAATTACAAAAAACTAATGCATTGAAAAAAAATGTACACATTTAGGTCCAATCTCATTCCTGTCTTTTACCTCTTACCCCTTGCCACTTAGAGGCGGTATAGAAGATGTTTTCGGCATTTCAGATTGCAGACTGTTAGCGAGTTTTTTATTTAAGCACATGCGCAAGACCAACCTGCGAGATTCACAGCTCCCTCCCCTGGCCACAGCACAACGTGCACGAGCCACCTTGGTGTTTAGCATACAGCAGGTACAGATTCTCCCATCATGTCACAAACTCAAGTAAAACAGATGGGATTGTCTGAACATCGCTAACTGCTAGCAGAATGATGTTAGCTATCTGCTATAAACACCAGACAAGAGTGCGCAGCTTCTGGCACGCAGTATTCCCCACACCAGTCAGTCGCTCTCACTGATCAGTCTCGCCTATTACCCATTGAATTGACCAACAATCACTCTTTCTACGGGAGTAAGAGTAATTGATGCACCAATAGACAAATGAAAAATGTAAGGAATCCAGAGATGATTGGTGGATGTTATTTCAGCCAGTGGGTTATTTCAGTGATGGGTTTCCAGCTAATTCTGTTTCCTACGCTTTCCAAGTATATTTTTATTGAGCTGGTATAAGTTTGAACATGAAAAATTATGACAACGCATTGCCAAAATACAGCAAACTGCAGCTGCATCAGACTGTTACAAGCTGTTTTCACTCCTAAGCTTTTATTTCCACTCCTGTGAAGTTTGACTGCCAATCTAAGTTGGGGGGGAATAGGACCCCTCCCCCCCCCCCCTCCTTTTCCTTATTCACTAAAACTCAATTCTTTTTTTTTTTCTTATTTCTTACCAGAAATTTTAAAAATAAAATAAGAAAAATTACCTAATATACTGTAAGATTCTGGTTCAGTTGAGAGTATTTGACTGAGGTTTGTAAATAGTGGTAAGCCTGTAATTGGGCAGCAAAAGCTTGTCCTCCTTTTTTTATTCTATCCATTCCCCAGAATCAGAGATGGCAGATACTGTAGCTGTTAATTATTTTTCTCTGTAATTCACTCTGCATCACCGGCTATGAGTCCTTCCTCATCGGCTCTGTATCGCGTCTTTCACATGCGATTCCCTTATAAACTTTGATTAGACCCCCTCCCATCACTATCCTGTTTGTCATCTATCGTTGGAAAGTAGTGTTTTTAAGCTCTTTCTGGATTTATAGCATGGTGCTCGTCAAACCTTTGTGACTAAGGCGGTTAATTTGATCCAATATTTGGATTTCCTTTCTCGTTGGTCGCTTGAACAACACACAGCCTGAAGCAATGTTGTAACACTGCCTTTGGTCTGAATCTTTTAACTTAGGCATTAGTTGATTGAAAATAGCTACATATTTGGCTTTATGAATACAATTGGAAAAATATTTAATGTTTATTGTTGTCATGTAAGAAATTATGTTTGTTTTCAAATCCATATAAATACATAGATTTCTTGTTTGTTTGTTTTTGTATGTTTTTTTGTGTGTTTTTCAATTTTCACCAGATGGACGGCTCCAAAGTTCATTTCAGGTTGTGAGTCATTGCTTTGTCTCCTCTGTTTTTCCCCCAAAGAGTAAATGACCACTGATGTCTCACCTCTGTGAGATCTGCACCCTCTCCTCCAAATCCTCTTTTTATCTAATGGAGAAGGAGAAAAAAAAGAGAAAATGTTTCAATGCCTCTCTCTGACGGACAAAATAAATTGCACTTACAAGATCCAAATTACATTGTTTAACCTCAAAATGATTGGCCCGGGCCCCTCTCCCAAGACCTGATCAGTTGGGTGATGTATGGCTTTGGTTTACTCCAGCTCTGCAAACCCAGCACTGCACAATGCTCTGCAAGCCTCCAGGGCAAAGCTGGGAGGGGTGGGATGTGCTTGATGCGATGCAGCCAGAGGACGTTTAATGTTTAATAAGCCCCTTTTTTTACACTCGACTTTAATTTGGAAATATGAAGCTGCATGTGTTGAAAGAGGGGATTATTAGCTGGTGCTAATCTCTCTTTCTCTTTCTGCCCTTGTTTACTGGAGCTCTCCTCCCCAACCCTCATCCTCAATCCCAAACAGAATGAAAGAAAATGACAGTGAGGGGGTAGAAGCAGGAGGGAGAGAAAGAGAGAGAGAGAAAAAACTGAAATTGGGCTTCTTGTTTGTTGTCCCTTGTTGTGTTGTGAGCGTGTAATAAGGCTCAAAATGTCACTGGTCCAAACAGTCACCCCCAGGCAGTGTGGGATTGTGGGGAATTGTGTAGTGGCATGTGTGTGCATTGATTGCACATAATTTTAGAGGATTAAGAAGCAGAATCTTCTTGGAGCTTGTATGATCTCATTGTTTCAATACTTAAATATCAGCAAAACTAATAAATAAAACGGTTTAATTATATATAAATATAAACTGTATATGAAAACAAATTTACGTGAAGGAAATTAATCTGAACAGTTGCAATTATGAGCCGGTCTAAGAGCGATAATTTAGTTTTCCATATTTCAGAAAATAAGAAATAATAAACAAAGACTTCTTTTCTACTCCAGTGTTTTCTCTTGGTTTTGTCCTTCCCACCAATAAAAAGCCCCTCCCTGTCTCCCTGGCCCACTGGTGGTATCTTTTTTGCATTGTAGGAGGCACCATCTGGAAGAGAGAAATATTAATGACAAACCCATATCCCAGCATGTCTTGCTGTTCCAATCAGCCAGCTTTCGGTTCCACACTGCTCTGTGTTCCTGGGGAGCGGGGAGGGGCATGGGAGGTGGGGCGGAGTGTGTGTGTGTGTGTTTGAGAGAGAAGAGGAAAGGGGGGTTGGTGGGCGGCATGTGTGCTAAAGCACGATTGATGCTTTGTGTAGCAACTGAATACAAATGAAGGATTTGTCAAACTGCAATATTTGGGTCCCAATAGATTACCATACGGCACCAGGGTAATTATGCACACAGTTGATTGAATGGAGTCAAAACAGGGGGAATGTGTAAACTTGTGGCTGCTGCCGCATTTGATTTCCATAGAAATGGAGTAGGTGACACACGCACACACACACATGCAAATACGCAGACAACTGCGTAATCACAGGCGAGCCTAAACGAACACTTCTGTACACACACAAACACAAGTTTACACGAGCAGAAAAACACAATGGCAAACAGAGGCACACATCCACACAAATGCAGTTTTCGACTTCTAAAAACACACACCACATGCTTGTCACACAAATAAAAGCACATTTCAAGACCAACAGGTGTGCGTCAGATAACATTGTGATTAGGAGCATGTTGACAGCTATTAATCAAAACAAATCATATCAGACTTTATTTATAAATCGCTTTCACAGAATTAAAAGTCAACACAAAGTTCTTGACATAATAAAAACAAATGCATATTAAAATGAAAACAAGCCTTCACACATCTAGTGTATAACATGAAACACACATACATGCACACCCACCCACACACACGTATACACACCCCCTCCTAATTCTACACGACTCCCAATTAAGTGGCAACCAGCAAGAAAAGTGATGCTACTTCCTGGATGATGAAAAATTGTAGTTCACTCCTCATCCACTAGAACAGTGGTTCGCTTGATGGTTTCAGGGGCGGACCCGATTATTGTATAAAACTAAAACAGAGCCTAAATTCATCAAATAAACTTGGGGGTTTGGGGGGTATCAGTATTAACACATTATTGAAACGAGATTAATCTGTGAAATCAACACATTCATTTTTTAATCATTGCATAAATGACAAAGTTATTACTAATAGCCATGCTAAAAATCCCAATTTGTCATTATCTCAGTGAGAGAAGATGGTTTTTGGCATGTAGGGATCTTGTCACAGCAGTGAACCGAATCCACCAGAAAACATTGATCCTCCTTATTTATGAAGTTTCTGATAGTTTTCAAGCCTTAGACAAAGAATTGTTTTATCACTGAGTGTCCAGAAACAAAGTTATTACAGCTTTAAATTCTAAATAATACCAATGTAGCCCTATGTCGGTGTTGTTAACTGTTAACAACACCAAAGCCATTAACATAATCCATCAAAATCCACTTTATCCTCCTTATTTATGACGATTCGTGTAGTTTTCAGGCCTCAAATTAAGAGGGTGGCCACAGAATGACCCATTAGATATATCACACTATTAGTCACTCAGTCGCTACGGTGGGTCGTGAATACAAATGTTTACTTTCTTAGGGGGTCATGGCTCAAAAAGTTTGGGAACCACTGCATTAAAGACGGGGCAAAAAAAGAGCCCCCCCCCACACCCCCCTGTTAAAAAGGCCAAGTTCACAGCAGAAATAAACATGTTTACAGCCTGGTTCAAAAAAATCATTTTAGGTTTAATAGGTCAAGTTTACCAGTTTGTCAACTGTGAGGGGGGGGTGTCTTTTTAACCCATTTATTTAGATGTTATTTAATCTTGAAATTACACATAACTAAGAGCGTCTCCTTTTGATTGACAGGTGGCAGGCCGGTGGCTACTAGCTTCTTGCTTGCTCTCAGGAAGGCCTCAGCCAGTTTCCCAAGCATGCCTTGTCTTTAGCCTGTAAATTTGGGGGCTAATCTTTGTTAGCTCCAGTTAGTTTCGAGTTAGCTTGGTTAGCCTTTACTCCAGAGTATGTTGGCTGTTAATCATTTGCCCCAAAAGTCGGGGGTGAAGACACACAGGACGCAGCAATGATAGCAGCAGCAAGAAAGCCCAACTGACTTTACTTCAGGCTTTTAAGAAACCCGGGGTAACGGGAGTGGAGGGTTCATCCCTCTTTATTTACGGTCTATGCTTCCAACCGCTAATTCCTCTGTCTTAAGTGAAACGGCATAAAAACACTAATATTTAAAATCATCTGGCTTGACGGGTCACAACCATGATCATAATATTATGTCCTACGACATCAAAAACCTTTCAAACTCTCTTGTTTATGTCTGAATATTTTGGCTTGCATGCATTTTAACAAAAAGACTAATTTTCTAAATAGCTATATAAATTTATCCATTTTTTTTTTATCTAAAAGACCCAAAAAGTAACTTTTGTTGCTATAAAACAAAGACGCTGACCACTGGAACTGGTAGGTGAGGAAGTCAGAGCGGAAAGAACTGCAAAAGAGCAACTTAAGTTATTAAGAACACAAACAATAAAAAGTCCACATCCATGTATATGCAAATCTGTGCACAAACACCCCCTCCATACACTCACAAAAGTGGACTAACTCTGAGAAGAAACTGGTGGGTGTACCAGAGGTCATAAGTTACTGTAGATAGGAGGGTGATTTATTCAGCCGACCCCCGGTTAGGGCTCAATCATTCCCTGTGGGAGAGCAATAGCACATTCTATCAAGCTCTTTATTGTGTTCACACACATTTTGATTGTTTCCTTTTATCATTATTCCTGCAGAATTAAACACAGCATGAAATAAATGCTACTGGCAATTGTGTTATGTATTATTGTCACATAGGAACACACGCTCACTAGCACTGCAATCATCATAAAGACTTGTGCTGTATTTTAGTTCTTTCATTATCCTTATCCCTTCCTGTGTCTTTTTTCTGAGATTGAATTCATCAACACAGTAATTTATAGTTTCATTTCAACTGAATGTGTATTCTGTGAAAATCAGGATACAGAAGTTATAAAAGAAAATGGCATGAAAATGCAATTTGAATCATGTAAATTCCACTGACATTTATTCTTTATCAAATGTTTGCTTTTCCAAAAAGCTTACCTTTACAGAGGGTGCAATCAACTCTGGTTTCAGTAACATACAATGTAAGCATTGACCGTTTGAAGGCATGAAATGTGTGGAAAGGTTGAGGTAATCTCTTTTTTTCTTTAGTCAAAATCTGAAAGAATTCAGGAGTTGTGCAAAGTGTTCAGTTCTTATTCAAATGTCATATCACAGGTGATATTTTCTTGCAGAATGGCATTCCTCTCTCTTCATTCATATTCATCCCAAGAAGATTCCCATTATGCACTTTGAATACACTCAGTTTTCAGCCACAGTTATTTAACCATGTGAGGTCTTAGAATTGGTCTCTGTCTTCAACATTACATTCACTGAAAAAATGAAACTGCAAGTTTCTCAACTCCAACATGTAGCTTCTATTTAATAAAATATGTTAGTAAGATGTACATAATTAACTTAAGTACCTTTAACTAAAAACTTTACAATTCAGTATTTACAGTCGTCCTCAAAATAATTCATACTCTCAAATTAAATAAGAAAAAATATCAGCTGTCCATGAAATTAGTTGAAATTGACAAAAGTAATAAATAAAAATTCTATATAAATCATGACACTGAATTTGAATTGGTTCAACAGAAATATTAAAAACAAACACACAAAATCAAAAAAAAGTAAACAAGTGTGATGGGGCTTGGAAGCCAAAGTTTTGTTAAGCAACACTTTGAAGCAATCATTGCAATCAGTTTTATCTAATGTTCAAAAAGACTTCTGCACCTGGTATTTTGGTCCACTGTTAATGGGAAAGGTGCTCTAATGGGTCCCTGACAGTTTTGTTTGCTTATTATTATTATTATTTTCAACCACAATTCAAATGCAATATTTTATTTCACTAAATTAGAATTTTGTAAATTTTTATTTTCGTTCTTTCTTTTTTTTTTTTTTTTTCTTTATTTTTTCTTTCTTTTTATTTTTGTTTCTTCATATCCCTGTTATTTGAATAACTATTGTGATTTTAGCCTTTTCTTTAATTGGATTATGAACAATTTTGAAGACGACTGTAGCCGATTAATTCACGTTGACCAAACATTAAGAATTAAGCTCAAATAGTTGTTGGAAATGTAGCATTAGTCATGTTTAGTGCTGATTAAATAGACTAATTGGATTTTGTTGATGTAGGAATGAGAGCTAAAGCAGCTAAAAAAATTCATTTGAATCAACTTAAAAATAGATAAAATCTGAACAATTTAATTGATTTGAAAGTGCACAAAAATGAAAAAGCATACCTAATTTATTTAAGTACATTTATAAAATGGGTTTATTGGACTTACTCAGGAAATTTGAGTAAAATCTACTCAAAATAGTTGAGGAAGAGATACATGTAATATAATTTGTTTGAATTTATTAAAAAAAATATATATTAGTTCAGTCAACACATTGAAAATATTTAGCTTCAGATAAAATTATTTTGTGCAAACACTTGACATGATAAAATTATATTTATTCAACAAAACATTTTATTTTCAGTGTACTTTATAGGCACTCTTGTTTAAGGGTAAGGAAACCAGAATGTTTTGGGGATTTATTTACAAGATTTATCTATTATTGAATCTTACAAGCCATCATACACAATGGGTTTTTCTTACTTCATGTCACGAACTACAAAAATAGCTAAAAACCAGAACAGTTTGTGGGAGAAAAAAATAAATTGGGGGTTTCAAAGACAAGAAAAACTTTCCTTTTTGGTGACTATCACTGAGCTCAGGTGCACTGAAAAGCCCCCTTGTTCACCTCAGCGTCTGGAGAGGTTGGTGTTGTCAGACAGTGTCTCTGTCTTTCCGTGTCCTTGCTTTACAAAGGTTAGCCCAGAGAATCAGACAGGATGGTAGCAGTAAAAGAATCACTTCTGTGGTTGCTGCATCACCCACGTATGGTCTGTGCCACCTGTCCCCTGTGGATAAAGTGTGTACAAGTGTGAGAGGGCAACTGCAACACGTGACTGTGTTGGTGTGTAGGTGTGTGTGCGCTCATGGATGCCTATCTGTATGTAGTGGTAAATATGTGTGTGCGTGCGCAAAGGGAGCAGGTGGCGGTACTTGTATAGGAAACGTCTACACCAATCAACACACACCCCCTCAACCTTGGGATTCGGGTTCCCACCCTAGCCTCAGTCACATCGTTTACAAAGTGAAAGAGACACACAGACAGACGCTGTTATTCAGCCTTATTTACTCCTCCACTGAGCAACTCACTCCTCACACCATTTTCCACAAGAAAAGGGTGATGGCCACAGAGAAAGTCCATTTAAATCCATCTAACAGATGACACAATGAGCAGTTTTAGCCTTGCACTTATTTTTCTATTTTAAAAAGGAAGTATGAACATGTTTAATTCTAATAAAATCACGGCAGTGGTAAATCAAAAATTGAAAACACTTTGTGGATAAATTACAAAACCCTGTCCTTTAAAGTCACTGCATGAAGATTATTGTTTTTTCATTTTTAATTTTATTTTCCAAGTCGCCTCCAGAGTTGCCAAACCCTGTTTGAGGTGAAAAGGAGCATATTAACCCTGTGATGCATGAATCATGATAACCTACACCAGGTTTCTTTTTTTTTAAACTGATTGTTTGTAATCATCTTTAGTCATGGAAAAAAAAAATCAACTCCATTGTTTTTTTTGTTTGTTTTTTGTTTTTTTACATGTACTGGTATTTGATAAATGAATGCGTTTTTGCATAGGTCTCCAAACATAATAACATACAGTATATATGGGAAACTAATGATGTTCGGTGATGTGCTACAACGCATCAGTATAACTAAGAAGCACAAATACGAGGCTGCCACACAAGCCTTCTTCCATTTAGACGGCTTCATTTTCACATTTGTGGAATGTTAATACTCTTAAAACAAATATGAAATTAACTCATAGTTAAGGATAGACCGATATATCGTCAGGACGATATTTTAGGCCAATATTTGCATCTTTTGCTGATATTGGCATCAGCTGATATGCTAGCTGTGCTGGTCAATACCCCCACTCAAGAGAATTTACAGACTTCTTTTTTTAATAAATTTTATTACAAGCTTAAAGTTTCTATTCAATATTTGTTCACAAAATGCAGTTTCTTTTTCATATATTTATTTGAGGTGCTTTGTGTTTTTTATATTAAAAGAGTTGTAAAATTACTTTTCATTGTATATGTACTTCATTTTTGGGAGTCAGCATTTGTACATTTTTTGTGCGCTTACAACACTTGGCCCCCTGGTAGCGGTATAGGGAATGACTCAGAGTTCTATGTAGTGACTTATATTCAAGTATGCCTTCAACAGTGCTGTTTAAAGGCATATGCCTGAGTGGACAGTGGGCTAAAGCAAATTTTTTAGCTGACCCAGTCATTCTGAGCATTCCGACCCACGCATGCGTGCTGCACAGGCAAAGCCCCGCAGCTGCGGTGCTTCGCCTGTACTTCAGCGGCATATAGCCTACTTTCCCTAGTGAATGCCGCCAAGTCAGTCCTTTGATGTAAGTAAGTAAGTAAGTAAGTTTTATTTCTATAGCGCCTTTCACAGACAAAGGGACGTCACAAGGTGCTGCACAGAGGGAACAATTAAAATACAAGAAAAAAAAAAATACAGCAAATATAAAATACAAAAAACAATACAAGCAACGAGAAAATTGAATAAAAATCAGCATGGAGGTCATAAAACAGCCTTTTCGCTACTGAAGTTAGAACGCTTGGAGAAACAGGTAGGTTTTCAGTTTGCTCTTAAAGACATCAATGGAGTCCAACAAGCGTAGAGACAACGGGAGATCGTTCCAGAGCTTCGGTGCAACGGCCTGGAAGGAACGATCCCCTCGTGTCTTGAAGCGAGTACGAGGGACCATGAGCAGATGCTGGTCCAGTGACCTTAGCCTCCGAGAGGGAGCATAGGGGCATAAAAGGTCCCTTATGTAAGATGGAGCCTGACCCTGCAGAGCTCTGAAAGTCAGTGCCAAAATTTTAAAGCGAAAGCGAAAAGAAACCGGAAGCCAGTGGAGTGACTTTAAAACTGGAGTAATATGAGCCCTCCTGTTGGTACGAGACAGCAGTCTCGCTGCAGAGTTTTGCACCTGCTGCAGACGAGATAGGTCCTTTTTGTTTAGACAAGAAAATAAACTGTTGCAATAGTCTAAACGAGACGAAACAAAAGCGTGAATAATCAACTCGAGGTCATCTTTTGAGACAACTGTTCTCAGTTTGGAGATGTTCCTTAACTGGAAGAAACAGTTCCTCGTAAGCTGCTTAGAGTGGTGTTCTAGTGACATATCTTTATCAAAGAAAACACCAAGATTTCTGAGGCTTGATTTGGATGAAGCACTCAGATCACCCAAATAGTGGTTGATACCAGGAATGGCATCATCAGGGCCAAACACCAGCACCTCTGTTTTATCTGAGTTTAACTGCAGGGAGTTGCACATCAGTGTGCGCTCCACACACTGATGTGAAATCAGCTTGTCATTTGTACTCGATCAGAATGTGTGGGTCACAAAACGTGACTGGAAAAAAAAATCTTGAGTTAATTAGTTCCCTTTCACCAAGTGGTGCTAGTTGAAAATGCCAGATAACAGCAACCACGCTAAGCTAAGCTAAGCTAAAGTCAGTGCTGCCTGATTCAGAGAAGGACTGAGTAGACTAAAAAACGCTTCTGCCTACTTCTCCAACTCAGGGGACTGCGAGGGAAGGCTCAATTTCTCCTAGGGGTGGCAAATGCCTTTAATAGGTGCAAAACCCTTTTGAATAGCTGTTTACGGTTGTAACCAGTCCATAGGGTCCATTTAGTCTGATTAAGTTCAAGCTCATGTCCAACAGGATGAGATCCATTTGCTTTTCATTTGCTTTGTGCAGAATTCAGTCAGAGCTTATCATTAAAGGTACAGTGTGTAAAAAAAATCAAAGGTCAATGGCAGAAAAATGTGATATATAATTCAAAACTGTGTTTCTATTGATTTATAACCACTGCACTATAGCTGTTACATGTTTATTTTCTTAGAATGAGTCATTTATATCTACTTACTGGGCAGTGCACATATGGAGGCTGCCATATTTGTTCCACTATTTTCAATATAGTGTCCCTGAATGGACAAAACAATGTGTGTGAAGTGAAAACCCTCTGAACTTTAAAACTGCTGTACCAGCTTTGTTTAGAGTAATGGGAGTTAGAGGCTGTTTGGGATCAGTAATAACTTAAAAGACAAAAAAATTAGTTACTCATCATAGCTTCACCCGACACCACATCAACTTACAGATGAAAACATCTTTATGTCAGGGAGAATTTTGGCCACTCATGGCCACCATACAGTCACAACAGTCCTGGAATTTGAAAGAAAACATTGTTTCTTTCAAATGCCCATCTTTACCACGAGATGTCAGTAATTCTTATACACTGTACCTTTAAAGGTATTTCTCAACAGAGAACTCAGCAGCCCGCATCATCACCAGAACCCCCTCCTTCCACCACATCACCCCCGTTCTGCAACAGCTTCACTGGCTTCCGCTAACATTCAGATCCACCTTCAAGATCCACTTTTAAAGCCATCCACAACCGTCCCCCCCCCTACCTGTCCGACCTCATCCATACTGCCACTCCCTCCCGCTCTCTCAGGTCCTCCTCCTCCCTTCACCCCACCCTCCCTCCCTCAGCACATGGGGAGCAGAGCTTTCAGTCACTCTGCTCCCAAACTCTGGAACTCTCTGCCCCCAGATCTCAGTAACATCAACAGCTTCTCCCTTTTCAAATCCAGACTGAAAACCCACCGGTTTAAAACTGCATATAATCTGTAACTCCATCTGGTCGCATTCTCAGTGCTTTTAATTTGCTCTTTTTTATCCTTGCCTTTTACTTTACTTTTGTGCTTTATTTTTGCATTGTAAAGCATCTTTGGGTGCCATGAAAGGCGCTGTGAAATAAAATGTATTATTATTATTTCTAATGCCCAGTTGGTTTATGTGAGGTGGTGGGATTGGACTCTCATGCAGTGTTGTTTGTTTACATCATTGTTTACATGGCGGGTGGAATGATACATCATGCGGATGATTAATGGAGGATTCTATTTGACTGCTGTGAGAAGAAGAGTGACAAAGCAGCTCAGTACATTTGATAAAATACATTATTGTTTACAGATTTATGCACTTTGTGTTTGCTTGTTTTTCAACTGGTGACTCAGATGTACTTTTATTGTTTCTCTCAACATCTTAGGAGATCAGCTAGCTCTATCAGCGCTTTGCAGGCAGGAATTAATGGACGTTTTCAGACTCTAGTAAATGTATTTTCTTCATATAGCAGCATCCATTGTTCACACTTATAAAAGATCTATAGATGTTCAAATTCACTTGCCAATGTAAATAAAGCAAAATAAATAGTGAAAATTGCACATTACAGTTGACCAAAAGTAAATCCAAGATGAAAAATAAAATGAACACTGGCTTAGTTTCTTTATTCAGAACTAACCCATAACAAAAGAAAAATATATTTACATTTTAAAAAACCATGAAGACAACGGAGAAGTCTGCAATTTACTGGACAAATTTCCTTGGGGAATGTGCAAGGCTTCAGGCAGTTGCTGAGTTTGCTTTCGCTCCATTATGCCTGCGTCAGTGTTGCCCCTTGCAGCAGTAGTTCCTGATGTTGACAAATACGATGCATTTGTTTGTCAAGGCTTCTCCTGAATTCTCTTATAAGGATTTAGAAATCTGTTTACTCTACCGGCTGATTTTCCCTTGCAGCTGCACATTTAATTTTGATCTCTTTGGCTCCACTCCCAATTGAGATGCTTATCAGATGCTTTCAGATGAGCATCTGTCATCTCCGCTATGTGTCTTGTCATTTTGCTCACTTCACTCAAAACAATCTGAGGGAAAAATGTACCCATGTAATGCGGAACTCTTTCCGTGCTCGCTGGTGGTGCACATCAAAAAGTTGAGGAATAAAGAAGTTCTGCCACAGAGAAAGGAGAAGCCCTCTGTGCGGAATTTCAATTATGATCTTTTTTTTCCCTCCACCTTTGTTTCTTTAATAGAGGTCCTCGATTAATTTCAGAAAGCTTCTCTCCCATTTCTCTCCCTACTTTCTCATTTTCATTAAATGTCCCTGTTGGAGCTCCACTCGCTGTGCATTGCATTAGCCAGATAGCCAAGAGAGAGCGGACACGTTTGGCCAAGGTTTTATTACAACCGGTGTCTTTGAGATGCAATGTAAATCAGCAGGTCAAAGGGTCAGCAGAACATATTAATTCAACACTGTGAATGAAACCATGGGAGAAGCTTTGCCTCCGAGGCTTTGTTTCATTGCCCCCTCCTCACCACATACAATAATATCTACCACTGAACAAGGACCTTTGAAATAGTGTACAGTCAAAATGAAATTAATCTCAACTGAGATATGTGACATCATATTCTTATGCATATACAATAGATGTATGTGTGTGTTAAACTTAGTAAGCAAACAGTTTTGACTTCAAATGAAAAACAAATATATTATTATTTATTATTTTTATTTTCAATTCACTTATTCAGTGTCCTACACCACAAAAGATGCCCAGCCCACATGGGCTTACAAGACACAAAAACAAATAATAGGCAGTCATCAACATACAATATATCAAACAAAGAGTGTCCTCTTACGTTGAAGCCAAGCAATTAACAAAAAGTGAGCCAAATAAAATGGTTTATACTTAAACAGATACTTAAGTCTGTCCTCATCGGACATTGTAAACAACAGTACATCTACATCAGACAATTTACAAAATAATTGCTTTCTCAATTCATGATATAGAGGGCAATGAAATACGAAATGCAGTTAATTTTTTAACATCATTTAACTGACACAAACAACATATGCGTTCTTCCTCTGGGACTGAGTAATACCGACCCGTCTCCAGGGCCAAAGGCAAAGTTGCAGACCTCAACTGAGCACACCTGATCTCTGAGCTCTAGTCAAGTTCAACGTGACGTAGGGCTCAGGACCGTAGTGATCTTTTATCAAAACATAGGTTCTTAATTTCGGCTTATACAAGACTTTCTCTGACCATTTACGCTTATACACACCCAAAAAAATTTCTTTAGTTTCTGCAACATTACATTCAATTTGTTCCAATATATGTACTGGAGATCAGCTTCGTAAAAGATTTTTTTCCATCTGCCTACTCCATATGTATTTATTAAACAGATCCCAATGGAATATGCGT
The DNA here is from genome assembly GCA_023101725.1 of Atherinomorus stipes. Taxonomy (NCBI): domain Eukaryota; kingdom Metazoa; phylum Chordata; class Actinopteri; order Atheriniformes; family Atherinidae; genus Atherinomorus; species Atherinomorus stipes. Next base: position 175,029 of record JALJCO010007983.1, on the reverse strand, counting down.
TTGGTCAGTCTTGTATCCGACATATTAATGAACCTATTCCACAACCATAACATATCAGAAATATGTCTGACTTCGTATGGTTCCCACCCCATGTCTCCACATAATGCCAACTGAGGAGAATTTTTATGCACACCTAAAAAGTACCTTAAGGCTCTTCGCTGAACTTTTTCAATGTAGGTTTGTTTATAATAACCCCATACTCCCGCCGCATAGTCCAACACAGGGCACACACCAGATCTATATAATATACTGTTAGCGTCACAGTATCATAGCTGTTTGCCTGCATACAGAGATTTGGAAATACACACATCACATTATCTACGGGGGATTCATTAGTATCCCCGGATTAAAAGAATAGTACACCCACAGAATGATGTAAGTTCATCTTCTACTCACCCTCATGCTGAGCAAAACTGTGGAGCGCTTTTTTTAATATCTTAAATCCAGCTGCAGATCAGACAGGTTTTCGTTTCCCCCAACTTTCATATAATGGAGTTCACTGGCGACTGAACCAAAAAGGTCCATGAAAGTCCACAAAAACATGGCAATATTCCTCTATGCTGCTCGTCCAATGTAATCCAAGTGTCCTGAGTGGGTAGCGTCCAAAATTTACTCGAAACAACATAATTTAGTATATTTTTATAGCCTAAACAGTAGTACTTTGCACTTTTCTATTTGCACGTCCATGAGTTCACTACACTATGGAGGCTGCCACGTTCAGCACCTACTATGCCAATAATGCAAGCGTAGAAGAAGAAATTCACTGTTTACATCGTGCTAAGAGCGAACGAGCTTTGGACAAACTGGGACAAACACAAGAGGGGTTAGCAAGGGCGGGGACACGTAAGGCTGTTCGTGCTCATGTCACGTATTTTTGTGAGATCAAGTTGAGTAACGTTTCTCACGGCAAATAACCTAAAACCGTTAACTGCTGATTCCTTTTTACTGCCGACTTGTGAGACTCTGACTGCATATGTGATTCTAGAGCATTGATGCCTATGGTGCAAAGTTTCAAGTTTTTTTGCACACACTGCAGGGGGCTTCCCTGGGTTTACCTTCGACTGCCTTTAACCACACTCTGAAGAGCTCGTCTTCCAACCACTTCTCTTGAAGTTTGCATTTCCCATTTGATTTTTGCACAAGACAGTCTTGCTGCAGACCTCCAGCGTTTGGCTGTTTCCGTTGCGACTCAAGAGTAACGGTGCATCGGCCGTAAGAAACAGTCAAAAGGTTCCACCCATCAACCAACACGCTATACTTCCAACCAAAATTAGATTTACATGTTTATATAATCAAAACAAATTGTGTAAAAAAGGTTTTTTTTCACCATCAAGTTTACATAATTTTTAATGCCTCGAACACTTAAGTTGAAGCTTTTTCATGCCATTTATGCCAGAATTTTCACAAAATCTATTTACTTTTCAATAACTCAAGGAAACCCTGATTATGTTATTACACACAAAGAATTTTTGGATTTTTTTTTTTAACCCAACAGCTGAGTTGAGACTGTTTGTTAGTTTAATTGGGTTGTTTTCATGAAGTTGGTAATCTAAGTACCAAACTTGCTGTGTTATTGTCGTTGGCAGTTATTGGCTGATGGGTTGTAATTTCCCTTATAATGTGGAGGGTCATTTCGGACAACCCAACATGTTGGGTTGATGTCCGTGCATGCACGACCAACAGTAACATTAACCCCCGGTTACCCCCACTCATTCAACCCCCACAGTTGCTAGCAGTGCCTGGACAGTAGATGGGCAAGTCTTGCTATGGCCCGGCTAAATCCCGCGAGCTTATTGTAATAACCATGTATGTTGCTCATACTAATGGTTCAACGTACTGTTATATGAGCGTGTGTAGTAGTGATTGTGAGCTCTCAGTCATTTGTAGTTAACGTTACCAATAGCTTGTTGTGGGTAACATATGTTAACAGTTATGTACACCCAACTGATTGAGTAGAAAGGGGGAGTGGGTAGCCTAGTGGCAGTGTCGCGGGCTTTGGCGTGGCAGACCCAGGTTAGAGTCCCCAACACGGCACCCAGGTGAACCACCGTGGACCCCTGAGCAAGGGCCTCAACCCCCCACCAACTCCTCCATGGGTGCTGTAATTGGCTGCCCACTGCTCTCAGGTTTAACCTGAGTTGGGTTAAATGCAGAGAATGAATTTCCTAATTGGCACTCGAATTGGGATTAATAAAGTATATATCATTATTATTAAAAAGAACCCAGCTGTATGGTCAAATTGAGCCTATGGTTGGGTTGTATAAACAGCCCAACTGTTGGGTCAAAATAACCTAGCATGTGTTTTGTCCAATATTTAACCAGTGTTGGGTTAAAACATAAATAAAGTGTGTATCAAGTAGAATAATAAGCTGATCACATCTCAGCCATGACTTATTGCTTTTTATTTCAAAGAGGGGAAAACTGTGTGATGAGTTGCTTTTCATGTACATCAAGTCAGCTCAGTCACTTTATTTTCTGTCTTGCAATTGTCCTATAGTGTCACATACGACAGTTAATTTTCAGTACAACTATACACAACATCTTTGCTTTTCAACAAATGAAATGATCTATATGCATAAATTACCCAGAAATTGATCATGTCAGTTACTTCTCTTGCTTTCTTGGCTGCAAACTCAGTTATACTGAAAGACTTTTATAAGCTAGTTTGGACACAATTTCATTTTCAACTGATAGCAGGGCAAGCCCACACAGACGGTCCAGTGACATGGAGCTGTCAAATAATTTTAAATTAGCTTCAGTTTTGAAAAGCTTCTCTAAGTGCATCCCCCAGTTTATTATGCCACTTTGTGAGCTACATGAAACTTGCGCTGATGACTCAAAACACACTCATAATGTGGGAAACACCATTTCAGCTCCATCTGTTTCTACAGTATGTCTGCAATTTGCATTATTATATGACATTAAAAGCTTAAAATCTGCCCTATGCTGTTCCCTACATTATAAGGAGTGTTTAAGTCATCGGTGTGTAACTCTTATTTACCAGTAGGATGTGGAGATACAAGTCTTACCAACCTTAAGCACTTCTTCTTTTACTATTTTTTTCTTGTATATCATTGCACACTCCTTTGTGCAATGATAGATTTCAGCCTGAGATTTCATTGGAAATTAAGTTCTGGATTCTGTGTTATCTAGTTTAAAAGTGTTTTGTGTTTAACTTCTGTTAAGACACCTTATATATATATATATATATATATATATATATATATATGTTGAGATCCCTGAGGGGAAATTAGGGCTCTGCATTTCACCCATCTCTGTACTGTGACACCAGAGAGCAGTGGGCTGCTACTTAAAGCACCCGGGGGAGCAGTTGGTGGGGGTTAAGGACCTTGCTCAGGGGTCCACAGTGGTTTGGTGTGATAGGGACTCAAACCAGGTCCTCCGTGCCAAAGCCCGCGACATTACCACTAGGCTACCCACTCCCCCAAAGTTAAGGAGAAGACTTAACTTAGTTAAGATGGAAGACTCATACTCCGCTCAGACACAGGCAGAAGCTGAACTTTGCTTATAGCTGATGGAAAAATGCAGACATCAGGGAATTCAAACAAAAACTTGTGCTGCACATTTTGCATAATCAAAAGTAAAGGAAACCCTTGAAAACTAAACAAGGACAAACTAAGGAGGTTAGAAGGCTCAGGGAAAAAGAAGAAGGGCTACACACGTGGACATTGGGATTAACAGGGAGCAAATGCAGATTATCTGACAAATGGTGAAGGGAGCACACAGACTGAATACACAACGGAGAGCAGGGGAGAGAAACACATCAGAGGGGTGCACTCACACAGTCAGGAAAAAGACAAAAACACCCTCAGAACAAAACATTAAACAGAGTTAGGCCTGAATGATTAGGAGAAGAAACACAATTAAAGTTTTTCTGATAAATATTGCAATTGCAGTTTGGCGTGTGTCATCTACAGCGATTTAGAAATAGCCTCGCCCCTCTGTTACAGGCTAAATGGTAAAGTCTGCTGGTGTTCATGGGAGGAGTCAAGGAGACTGGTGCTAGTCAGAAAAAGTATGACGTAGAGACAGTAGCTGCATTCCCATTGCACTTTTTCAAAAAATAAAAGCGATACTTCTTAAAGGTAGAGTCCGAAGTCCCCCCAGCGTTTCTGTTTGCAATCAACAGTATTCAAACTGAGCGCCCCTCCCTCTCAGGCTAATGGCCGCCTCATTCTTCAGCCTATTCAGCTTTAAGCCTCTCCTTCAGAGCTCAGAAGCAGGTAAAAGTCAAACCAATATTAACCCTGGTTTTCCAACGTGCATCTAAAGCTCTTCCGTTTTCTTCGGTGCATCCGCCGTTTTTCTTTCTTTTTTTTCCTTCAAGAGTTCCAGTGACTGGCGTCTGCTCCAATCATGAGCTTATTCCCACACAGCGTCATGTCCTTAGCTCTGTCATTGGCTAACGATATAAACAGAAATCTCCACCAAGAAACGTCCCAACCAGACCATAACAAAGCGAAACAGCGAATTACAAGAAGGGGGAGAGGGAGTTGAATTCAAACTCATCACGGCACGCTAGTAGAGGCCCAAAGCCATGGTTTGAGATGGATTTCACATACACAAGTCTAATGTTTTATTTTCAGGGGGGAAACTTCGGACTCTACCTTTAAATTAAAAAAAATTACAGCAAGTAATGCACACAGTCATTGATATGTTTTGTTTTTTGTTTTTTTTGTTTTTTGTGTGTTTATCTGCAGTTGTTTGTGAGAGGAGTCTGGGAGACTGGGGCAAGTTGGGAAAAGTACTTTGAGACACAGTTGCTTGCTTGTGTCAGACAAGGTGCAGCTTCAGACAAGCTTCCTGTACATCATTTAACAGTTTACCATTTAATCTTTTAAATTGCAGCCACTGCTTAGTCTTCATGAAGACATATCTAACCTGAGATGGGATTCACCACATCAGGTGACATCAAAATATGAACTGCTCAATATTCTAACGCAAGGATGCAAAGTTGAGATATGAACAGCTTCGCTTACCAATAGAAAGATGCAGCCTGTGCCCGAAACACTGAAGCCTGGAGGCTACACTTCCACTACAACAGCTTTATACTTTGTCTTTCTTTTTTCTAAAAATGAACAGTCTTCTAATCTTTTTTGTTTGTCTATCTACACCAGTACACCTTTGAATGCACATGGTGGAGCTCCACCCCAACGTGCACACACAGAGACACGTGCACACACCGCAGGCGAGCTGCAAGCAAACAGAACCAGCAGATAGATCTCAGAAAATGTGTTGCTTCACCCTCCTGGAAATCATACAAAAATATGTTTATTTTAAAAGTTAAACTTCAGAAGTTAGATTGTTATCTGACCTCCTGAGTTTTTGTCAAAGCATTTTAATCATTAATGGAAAATAAGTCCATGAGGTTATAAAATGCAATACGACTTCACAGGTACATGCACCTGTTTAAACCATTGAAGTGAGTGAATTTGTAAAACTGTAAATGCTGCAGGTTAGAAGCCTGGATTAGATGCTCTGTGTGACATGAAAATGAATCATGCTCTTTTGGGAATGAAATGAATGAATGAAAAATACTTTATTCATCCCCGAAGGGAAATTCAGTATTGTAAAAGCTCACTTTTTTATTCTTTTTTTTTTTTTTTTTTTTTTTAAATAAACAAAAAAGTCAGTTAGTCTTGTTCTTTAGGGTGATGGTTGCTGGCAGGAATGAATTCCTGTATCTCTCCGTCCTACAGCGAACTTGACGCAGCCTCCCACTGCAATGTTTTAAATTGTAAAATTGATTTAAAAACAATAAATTGTTCAGCTCTACAAAAGGCGGCAGAATTAGCTTTGAAACATGAAAAAGACCAACATTTTCCTTTAAAGCTGTTATTTTTTTGCAGTTGGGGGGGAAGATTGTGGGCCTGCATCCCGCTGCAGTACCAGGGGTTAATATGGCCTCAGGATGTTTTCACTGGGTCTCCTTTTTGTCTGGGTTTTATTTCATAGCCTATAAATCAACTCAAAAAGTGCATTTCTAAAAGGCTCTACTTTGTTTTCATCTTGTTACTCCAGAAACATATATACTTTTTTTTTTTTTTGAAAAAAAAAAGTTAAATCTTTTATGAAGATCCATGGATTATGCATCAGAGAAGCTCATTTACTCATCAGTTGCTCGGCAGTTTGATCGCCATTCTCCACAAGCATGCAAGTTGACCCTGATGGCATGAGAGCACCTTTCATGACTGCTGTGCTGAGTGTGAATGGGTGAATAAGAAATATACAGTATGTGTGATGCCATGTAGGACTTCGCCAAGGTTAAAAGGCAGTATAAGTGCAGACCCCCCCCCCCCCCCCCCCCCCCCCCCCCCCCCCCCTTCAACAGTGCTGTCATCCTTGGCCTGAACCCATGAAGTCCTGCTTGGTTCAGTGGGCAGCGTACAGTACAGCTGAAGCCAGTAGCAAACTGTGTGAACAAACAGTTCCTGAATTTGTGTCTGCACGACTCACTGTTTACATAAAGCATTTTTTCAAGTACTTTACAACTTGCAGTGAAAAAATATATTAAAACGTATTTGTAATTTAAATGTTAATAAATCACTGACTTACACCCACAAATTCCCTGTCGTGTGCAACCCCCGAACATAAAATTATAACTACATTTATATCAACTGTACTAACAGAGACAAGAACATTTAATATCATTCCAATACAAATATAAAGAAGACATGAACAATTAATAACTACTGCAAAAATGAAAGTCATTTAAAGGTGCACTAACTTGCACTATTACCATGTTTTTCATACCACTACAACATGATAAAATAGTGCAAATTTAAAATTAGCCTTCTTAATGTTTGGCTGTTAATTAAAACTGCTGAGCACTGATTCGTTACAGGTGGAGAATTCAAGACATCTTGAACCCATCAGGTTTGTCTGACTCCCTGACGAAGGCCAGTGGGCTGAAACGGTTTTTTAAATTATTATTTAAAGGTCTCCATGACTATGCCAAAGCAGTCAAAGCATTTTAGTTCCTTCTAAAGGAGAGTGTTTTGGAGTTTTTTGCGATATCTTGCCTTCTCTACCCCACATAAACAGCACCTGTTACATTCACAGCACAATTCTAGTGTCATTTTTACTGCGATATGTTACAGTGCAGTAAGTGGGTATTTCTGATGGCTGCTTTCTCCAACTTTACCACTAAATGCTAATTATTTAGCGTCTCTTTGTTTATATTACATTTTCACCTTTGTATCACAACATAATCTCCCCTTTAAGCTTGTTACATGCTACATCACTTGGTTGTTTCATACTCCAGTAGAAGGACGTGGGGTTAGTGTGGGAAGGGGGGCATGTGTCTGTATGTGCATTTGGCTTGGTTATTTAATGTTTGACGAGGTGGTAGGGGCGGCGTTGTGCGCCAGGTGGTGTGCATTTCTATGTATGACACATGTTGCATAGATTTTCATTGTCTGTCACCACCTCAATTAGCTGTTTATTGAAACCATCCCTCTAACCTTGTTGAACCTTTTCTATCAGCCAAAATATGGAAGTAAGGATGAGTATTTTGATACTCTGAAGTCAATCATTAGATATTTACCAGGCAAGGTACAGGGGTTAATGAAACTGAAACACTTGGTTTTAGACCACAATAATTTATTAGTATGGTGTGGGGTCTCCTTCTGCAGCCAATACAGCGACAATTCGTCTTCGAAATGACATATACAAGTCCTGAACATACTACTGCAGGATAGTGGCCAGGTCACTAAGTGATGCTGGTGGAGGAAAACGTTTCCTGACTCGCTCCTCCAAAACACCCCAAAGTGGCTCAATAATATTTAGATCTGGTGACTTTGCAGGTCATGGGAGATGTTCAACTTTACTTTCATGCTCATCAAACCAATCTTTCACCAGTCTTGCTGTGTGTATTGGTGCATTATCATCCTGATACACTGCACCGCCTTCAGGATACAATGTTTGAACCATTGAATGCACATAGTCCTCCAGAATGGTTCGGTAGTCCTTGGCAGTGACATGCCCATCTAGCACAAGTATTGGGCCAAGTGAGTGCCATGATATGGCAGCCCAAACCATCACTGAGCCACCCCCATGCTTCACTCTGGCCATGCAACAATCTGGGTGGTACGCTTCTTTGGGGCTTCTCTACACCGAAAACTCTCCCGGATGTGGGGAAAACAGTAAAGGTGGACTCATCAGAGAACAAGACATGTTTCACATTGTCCACAGCCCAAGATTTGTGCTCCTTGCACCAGTGAAACCGACATTTGGCATTGGCCCGAGTGACCAAAGGTTTGGCTTTAGCAGCCCAACAGTGTATATTCACCCTGTGGAGCTCCTGATGGACAGTTCTGGTGGAAACAGGAGAGCTGAGGTGCACATTTAATTCTGCTGAAGATAAATGAAGATTGGCCACCGGGCTGGTCCAATTCAGCCATGAAACCTCCCACACTAAAATGGCAGGTGTTTCAGTTTCATTGTCTAACCCCTGTATCAGATTCGATACTTTTTAAAGTTGCAATATCACTGTGCTAATATAAAACATGAAACTTGTTTTCACTTACAATTTCAGGCATTAAAATTACATGCGAAATCCAAGCGTGGTGTTTCTTACAGGTATTCAGAATCACATGGTCAGCCAGAAATCCGAACCGAAGGCTTACTGTGTAGCCTCAGGCAAGCGCTTCTGCAAAAAAATGTTTAATCAATTTTTATTTAATATAGTCATAATTTTATTTTACTGCAACTTTAGAAACATTTCTTACAAGTATTAAAGTTATGAGTTTTATTCCTTTTGCCCATTGCAATAAAATAATTAATATAATGTTACCTTTAAGGGTTTTCTTTTTAAGGAAGAAAAGTATCAGTATAAATGCTGAAGAAAAAGTACCATAAACTAATGGTATCAGATCGAAACAAAAATTTGGGTATCATCCAAACCTATATGGAAGGGACGGCTTTCCGCAACACATTTTTCTGCATTAGCCGGCTCACCTTAAATTTACGACCAATCACACAATTGTTCCCATGAGAAAAAAGTTCTGATCCCGTCTTCCAGTTATCCCGTCAATCTGAGTGCCCAGCATTAGGTGACATCATTACCAGGCAGATGGTGTTCCCGCTGCACATACTCAGAAAAAAGGTGATATGATTGATGAACAGCGAATATTAACATGACGTTTTAAAAACCCAACCTCAACAACATAATTATCTATAACAACTCGGTGCAGTTCACACTAGAAACTTAAAGGCAGGGTAGGGTCCTGGAAAAACGGTTTGAGCAAGCTACATTTTAAAAAATACACCCCCAAAACCATGCCTCCAGAGCACAGGAACATGTGCGCCGATGGTTGTCGGCGAACATAACCGAGAACAGCCGAGTGGCTAGCTTGTTAGCTTCCCAGTAAACAGCAGAAGAACCACGTTTCCTAAAAGTGATAATTATCTCACCTCCAACTTCTTCTGCAGTGTAAAACATCCTCACTGCAAACACCAACACCTCCATGACTTCATCCTCCGTGGTTTTTAAAAGCAAACAGCTCCATAGATAAGAGCAGGGAGCAGTCAAGTTCACGTGCACTGTGAGATGCTCACAGTGAGTTCCGAGCACACACGCGGGGTGAGGGGGTGGGAGGGCAACAGACGCCATTTGAGTTTGATCGACATATAATCATTCAATCAATAAGCACGGGTTGTTACATTTTCATTGGATGAGGTTTTTTCAGTCCTGTCTGTTCCACAGGTGATTCATGTTTTTCATTTTTGTGTCAGAAGCTTAATTAATTGGCTGCAATCGGGGTGTGATGAAGACTTTAAGCAATATAGTAAAAAATGCTCCCGGAAAACATCATCCACCCTGCCTTTAATGCACATAAAACATATTAGAAGTTAAATAAAAACAATGGACTATGGGTGGTACTGGATGCATCCATCTTTCAATCTGGACTCTCGGGATCAAATGCAACTTACAAGATCCCTGTTAAAATAATTGAGATCAATTTATAATTTCTAGCAAAAATGACCTCTTAAGACAACTGGAACGCACTGATGTGTCAAAAAACAAGCCGCAAAAACTCCCAAACCAAGGGGACAAAATGATCTCATTTTCATTCTTGCGCCCTTTAGGACAAGAACAATGTTCTTGCATTTGCAGAGTATGTCAGAAGCTTTATTCTTACAGATAAAAAAAAAAAAATCTAAACAACATGCATAGTGTAAGGTAAGAAAATAACTGTCTCACATGATGCAACAAAATGCTACATAAATAAAAGCAAAGTTGCACAATGAAGAAACGCTCAAATCGCAGGATCCAAAGCGTGCCCTCAAGTGCATGCATGCAAGGCCGCTGTGGTGCAAGTTGCTTCATATGTGTGAGGGTGTGTGTGCAGGCAGCATGGCTAGGTGTGTTGGTGATGCAGCCTAATCACCTACTGCTACAATGAGTCCAGAACTCTCTCAGCAGACGCCCCCTTTGGGCCACCTCCACCAGCACCAGCTTTCCTCTCGGAGCACTCTTTAATTAATAATCAAGCTAATTGGATTGAGGTCCCCCATTGTGCTGAGCGCGTGTGTGTGTGCGTGTGTGAGAAAGCAGTATGTTTAACACGAGACTGTTTGGCTGCAGCAGACAGCATGTGTAAGCGTGTTTTTGTGACTGTGTCTGTTTGAGAGGGAGAGGCAGCCACCCTTTACTCTCTGCTCTTGTGCCAACTAAAGATGATAGTAAAACTTGATGGTGCTCAAGAGGCAGCTCCCACTTTATAGGAATGTCTTCCTTATAGGTTGTAAAACATGCACCTTTCTCTAGCCTCCACACTCCAAAGGTACAATAAAGTGGTAAAGCAGCACATTTATTGCATAAACACCTCAAGAAAATCTATGCTCGATCTAGAATGTAGATTTGATTTAAAAGGTTCATATTATGTCTCTTAGACAAGGTTGTGATGCTGCAAATAAATTAAAGATATTAAACAGATGTAGTTCATAAACACACAAGTCAACCTGGCCCAGTGTGAAAATTCAAGTCTTCTATGTTTCATTCTTCTTGTCAGCAAAACGCCAACAGTGACAAAGGCAAAGTTGTGTCAAAGCTCCCTTGAGAGATTTTTTCTCACTTCTTCATCTGTGAGGAGAGTTTGTGTGTCTGGCTGGTTGCTTTTTAACTCTTTCTTTCACAGCGGGGCTTTGAACTCACTCATTCTCCGTATATCATTTCACCTCTACATCCTCCCCTTTTCACCTTCCACACAACCACCACATGCACACACAGCTTTGGTTTGCTTTTTGTGAGGACCAGGCAATGACAAAAAACTAACCCTAGGTAAAAGGAATCAGGTGCCTAACTTCACCTGATTCTAAGCATGATATGAGTTTTGACCCTCTAAAGCACTTAAAAATAAATTAAATCTGAAATCCTGCTTTTTAAAGATCTGTTTTACCCCCGAAGAATAGCGGGCTTTCAGTTTTTGGGCTCCACAACAATAGAACAACAAGAACACACACACAGGCAGACTTGCTCTGTGTTGCACCCCCTCCTCTCTTGCTTGGGAGGGTGGGAGCTGTAGGCCTGCTCTCTATATTAGATGTCAGGCCTCAGATAGAGACTCAGGCCTGTGGGTAAACACTTTGACAGCTTCTACAGAGGATATTTTGTCTGTGAAATGGAGTCTGCATTACTCCAGGTGAAGAGAGACAGGGAAATAGACAGAAAGGCAGAGGGGCAGTCTCACTCTTTCACTATAACTCAATTTCTCCAATATAAGGGACTGCATTTGTTTGGGATTGGAGGATGTAAAGATGCAAAAAAGTAATCTTTTATTTTCCGCTCATTATTTTTAGTATAATTAGGAACATTTTGTGTGTGTTCTATTTACTATATTCTACCACTAGCTTGGATGGATTAGGCTTCATTTGAATTTACATGCTGTTTAAAAACAACACTGATAATATTTGTAAATGTTACTTAATATTATAAATTCCAGAGAAATAAAGTAGCTTTAACTACTTTAGATCATCGTGTTCATAAGCTAGGGCAATGAATTGCAATAAATATCCCAACACCCAATAGTTGTGAAAATAATAGATAGGGGATTTATGCGACATCCTCCCTTTATGATGGCATTAAAAATCATGAGTATGTGGATGTATATCGGTGTGCATATGTGTGTGACACAAGAGGGAGGGCATATAGGAAAATTTCTTGGATGCATGAGCTTCAGTGTGGCAAATTAAATTTGAATGCAAATGCAGCGGTATTTCTTGACAGTCGGTGATAAAAACCCTATTATGTTTAATGATATGCTTTGTGAGTGTGCATGAGTGGAGAGTGCCCTGCAACTCAGGGGGCCATCTTCAAACGTCTGCCTACCCTCTTTACTCCAACTTTGATCAGCAGAGCTGCACAAACGCATGTACACACTTTCATATGTGCATGTTATCATGTTGATGAAGTTTGAAATGCAGCAACTTTTCTCAACAGTTTTAATGGTAGGTTGGAAAAATTCCACCGAATATTATGTTTACCTAAACTCATCCCAACCTCTGCAGCACTGCATGTAGCATGTAGATGTAGTCTGGTCTGCATGGCTCAGTTGAACTTCTGTCTTAATTATGATATCATATTTCCACAGTGCTATCTGAATTTTTAGGGATTTTTTTTTACCTCCCAGCAACAACAGTGGAACATTTTATTTAAGTATGCTTTGAGTAAGATGTCTTATTTCTCATATGTGGCACATGAAGGGAAGGAGTGGGGCACTGGTTGGAAGGGAGTTGGGATTTGTTGGTTTTTATCTTGAAGGATTAATAGAAGAGTTTATAGCTTCCCTCCCATTTTTGCATGTGTGAGTGTTGAGCATTTGTAGTATGCATGTAAAATATGACCTCGTTGTTTTAGCGAAGAAGTAAATATTTTATTCACCTTTCCATGTGCAGTCAGGTAGGACAGTGAACCAGCCCATAAGCTCTTTATAATTATGCAATTAATGGTGGCACAAAAAGATGATAACCAAACTGCAAGAAGAATTTTCATTTATTTATTTGGTACAGTATGGTATATTTGAAAAAAAATGTAATATTATACAACGTCAAAATTTTTTAGGTAGCTATTCTGTTTTTGTAGCGGTCACGCGAGACTCTGAATTCTTTGGCTGATGAATTACTCGATACAGTTTCCAGACATGTTAAACACTGACCTAATTCTCAGGACAACTGGCTGATACTAGAAACAGGAACATTTCTCCAAAAAAGTCAGAATTATTTTATAGAGAACCACTACTGCAATTAAAGCGATGATACTTTGTGTCCTGGCTTTTCTCTAAGCTCTCTCCAGCCAGTAAAAGTCAGTCTGAAGTTTGCTCATTTTTCACCTTGTCCTGTTTTTTTATGTCCTCCCTTCCTGTGTTAGTATCCTCTTAGCTGATTCAGCCAAAGTGAACATCCGATGCAGCCGGTGTGCTAGTTTCCAGTTGCTGGTGTGTGACGCAGTGCTGTAAAGCGAAACGCTGCGGTAAAGTGACAGTGTCCTGGAAAGACAAGTTGGGAAGTGCGCTTTCTCAGCTGCAGGATGCTGTTGGGCTGCTTAAAGGTGATAGCAACAAGTTTAATTCCTCCCTGCCAGTAGGTGGCACACTAATAATCGCCTACTCAATCAGCTTTAGCAACATTACAGAATTGGCTAACCCCCAATTAGCATTACATTCTTCCAGGGGGGGAATTCATATACCCCCCTGGTCTCCTTTCCCAAGACCTCCCCCCCCCCCCTGCTCTACCTCACACACACACACGTAGGGTTTTGGGGAGGGTGCGTGTCAAGCGGGCGTGGTGAGGGAGGGCACCAAAAGTGCCTTTGCTTGCCACGTCTAGAGACAGCCTGCTCCCCAGTTTTAACCACACTTAGACACCTAAACACATAAAATAACAACAGCTCACAACCACTTCTGAGGGGCGGGCCATATAGTGTGTGGAAGGAGGGAGGGGCCGGTTGGGGGGTCATGCCCCCTACGCGACCCCACTCCCGGCATGACTTGGCACTGCCCCTTAGTTTTAACTGCAAACAACACACATCTTACACACACAGTCATGAGCGGGGGGGGGGGGGGGGGGCAGGGTCCTTTCATACCCCGGTCTCCCGGGCGCTACTGGGGGGAGGGGGGACAGTGGCTGCTTCACGCGCCAGTGGTTAAGGCTGGCTGCATTGCGGGGGATCTGCTGGCCTGGGGGATGCCTGGCCTGCTCGTCCGGGGGGGGGGGAGGGGGGTGGTGGGGGGGGGGGACGTGTGGGGGCTTGGAGCTCACGGCTCCTTCCCCGGCCCGAGCACCACTCAGGAGGCACGAGGGCGGGCAGAGAGAGGGGGTATGTGAGAAAATGAATGAGAGTGAAAGAGGAAAGGGGAGGGAGGAACTTGGGCTGGAGAGGGAGGAGAGGGGTAAGTGGTTGGAGGAAAGGGGGAGGAGGAAGGAGGGCATGCTCGGAGTGTCTAGTAGGGAGGCATGAGGGGCTGAAGGAAGGAAGGGCGGGAGGTGATAGGCGAGGGAGGGGCGGGGCTGACATGTAAGGGGGGGACTGTATGGGGTATTGGGGATATAGGGAGGTGGGGGCGAGTTGGGGGGTAGGGGAGGGGTGGTGCAGCTATGTGGGGGCAGTGCGTGTGTGTGGGGTAGGGGGGGGGGAGGTGTGGACGGTAGGGGGGGAGTGGGGGGGGGGGGGAGGGAGGGGGAGAGGCGGCGGGGGGGGGGTGTGTGTGTGGGGGGGTACCGGGTGTGGGTAGGGCGGGCGGGGGGCGGAGGCGTATCCGGTCGTGCCGGGCTCTGTGCGGGTGGTGCGGGTGGCGGCGGGGGGGGGCCGGGCGCTGGGGGGTGCGGTGTTTTGGCTCCGGGGCTTTTTGTGCGGGGCGGGCGCGGGGGGCTTATCTTTATTGGTTGCTCTTCGGTATTATTCTTGGGTGCCCGTGTCTCGAGCGGGGGCGGGACGGTATACTTTCAGCCCAGTTGGGGTAGGGTGTGGGGGTGTGTGTGTGAGCGTGGGGCGGGGGGGGGGGTAGAGGTGGTGGCGCCCGGTGCGGTGTGGGGCGGGACGTGGGGGGGGGCTGGCCTGCCCCGGGGGCGCCGTCTGGGGGGTCCGGTCCTCCTGGGCGGTGGCCGCCCGGGCCGGGGGGGGCTGCTCCTGGCGCTGGGCCCTGGCCCGCGCTGTCTCCGCTCCGGGGACGCCCGGCGCCCGGGGGGCGGCAGCTGCTGTCTTGGTCCGCTGGGGCCTGGGCCCCCAACTGCAGGGGCCCGGCTGGGGCCGCCTTTTGCCGCCCTTCGGGGGATGCATGTCCGCTCTTTGGGGGGGTAGCTGGGATCTGGGCCTCTGGGTGGCTGCTGGGGGCCTGGGTCGTGAGCCTTGCGGGCTTTCTCCTCCTTCTAGAGACGAGGTTGCATCTGCATGACTGTATCACCACGGAGCACCCTTTATTATGCATGTTGACACTGTGACACTGCTTCCCATTGCGATGACTAGGCTGTACCTCTTCTCTACTTCCCATTGCGATGACTAGGTTGTACCTCTTCTCTACTTCCCATTGCGATGACTAGGTTGTACCTCTTCTCTGCGTAGTTCTGCGTGTGTTTGTGTGTGTTTGTATGATTTTGTTTTCCAACAGAGACCTTGGTTGTTTAGGGATCGCGGTACAGATGTACCAGTGAACTGTGTAAGTGGATTCATGTTTTCTCTCCTCTCTCTCTTCCTCTTCCTTACTCCTTTCTCTCTGTTTCACTTTCTATCATTACCTCTGTTAACTTTCATTTCTCCCTTGTCAGGCCCAGCAGTATAAATGGAATGGTGTAATAGACAAATGTTTAAATAAAAAAATAAAATGAATAAACATGATATCAAGTGGAGCCTTATGTTCATAAAGCTCCGCTTGGTAAAGCAAAACTGTTCAACAGAAAAAGCAACAGATTTCCATTCTGCTTCTTCATGCTGACAGGACAAGTAAAAAAAAAAAAAAAAAAAAAAAAAAAAAAATTAGCATTACAAATGTTTAACTTGCATGTCCAGGAGGGAAGCAGAAACCTCTGCTGTGCTTTTGAGCCCCTTTTGCCAACTTCATCCTCATCCTGCTTCATTGTTTGTTCGCTTGAATTTGGGAAATATGCAATGCTATTTCTACACATAGCTAGCAACTCTGAAGTTAATGCTATTGGCGAAGAATTCCGACATTGGCATGATAATCACATGTAAATATTCACTTTTTGATAAAAACAATTATCAATTATGCCATTAGAAAAGGGGGTAAAATTAATAATTTTATTCTGCACCCCTCTAGATGTTTTGTGGATGTTTTATTATTATTATTATTTTTTATATTGTTTTGATGAAAAAGTTGTAACTTTCACCTTTAAGGTCAGAAAATTGCATACAGTAGTGCTACTTTAAAACACAAGTAGCTGATGATAAAATATTTTTTCTGCTTTTTAAAGGCGGTGTTGGTAATCCTGCTCAGAAACACTTTGTTCTACTGGGTGAAATGGTCCTTCCATCCTGACAGTAGTTAATACATCATGTATTCAATAGGGAAAAAGTCAACCTCTGTGAGAGCTGCAGGTCTATAAAAACTCTGACCAATCCCAGCCATCTATGCCGAAAAGCAGGAATTGGTCATTCGCAACTTATAGAAAGAACCAATCGATGCCTTTATGCCTCATCTCAGTCCCTCCCCTCTCCCTGCCCCCATGTGCCCTGCTCTGTGTGCCTCTCACTGTAAACAATTATAACTAACAGACTGTAAAGTGCTGCTGCGCCACAAAACAAAACAAAACAACAGATAAGGATTAAGTCTTGGAGGCGTTGACGTTTGCAGTGTGGAATTTTTCACCACAGCAGAAGTTGGAGGTGAGTGAATTAATGCTTTTATAGAAACGTGGTTCGTTAGCTGTTTACTAGTATGCTAACGAGCTATCCACTCGGCTGTTGTCAGTGAACCTGCTCGTAAAACATCGGTGCACATGTCGCTGCGCTCTGAAGGCGTGGTTTCAGGTGGTGTGTTTTTTTTAAATGTAGCTTGCTTGAACCGTTTTTCCAACATTGCCAACCCTAGCTTTAAAGGTAGAGTCCTGAGTCCCTCCCTGTTTCTGTTTGTAAACAGCATTACTCAAACTGAGCGCTCCTCCCCTCGGGCTAATGGCCGCCTTATTCGTCATCATAATCAGCTTTAACGACTCCTTCAGAGCTCAGAAGCGGGTAAAAGCCAAACCAATATTAACCCTCGTTTTCCAACGTGCACTATCTAAAGCTCTTACCGCAGAGTACTTCCTGTTCTTCCCTACGTCCGCCTTTTTCCTTTTTTTTTTTCTTCGACAGTTCAAGTGACAGGCATCTGCTACAATCATGAGATTATTCCCACACAGCGTCATGCCCTTAACTCTGTCATTGGCTGGCGATATAAACAGAAATCTCCGCCCATAAACGTCCCGACCACACCAAAGCAAAGCTAAAGAGTGAATTACAAACAGGGGGAGGGGGAGTTGCATTCAAACTCACCACGGCACACGAGTAAAGGCCCAAAGGCGTGGATTGAGACGGATTTCACTTGCACAGGTCTAACATTTATTTTCAGGGGGGAAACTCCGGACTTTACCTTTTCTTTTTTTTTTTCTCCTTTACCTTTAAGTCATATTTCACTTGATTATAGGCAGTAGGGGTACTATTATATGTGAATCTTTCATAAAAACAAAAGTTTCCCTCAGTTGCTGAGAAAAGACCTTTTGAAAATGTAAGAATTTCTCTTAAAGTTATATATGGAAATATTTTGAAAACTATTTTAACTGTAAAAATAGAAAACATTCTGAGCAGGAGTTGCTAATTTGCTCGTTTTTGCAGATATAGTTACCAAACTGCAGCATTATATCTTAGCTTCTTTCAAGAGATCATTCTTCAAAAAGTGGTTCTTTGAAAATTAAGAATATATTGAGATTTTTTTTTTTTTTTTTTTTTTTACAAAAGAAGCTTCATCCAACAGTAAAGCAACTTCTAAAGAAATACTAAGCTTTCTGAGACATGATTCATTTGACAGACAAAGCCATATTTATTTTCTCACACCTAGTAACAGTGTCGACTGAATCACAAAGTGAGTCAAAATAAAGCTTCCGTCTGAAAATAAAACCAAATGGAAAAAATAACTCCCTTAGTTCTCCTGATATACCTGCTATAAAGATTTTGCTGTGCAGCTGCATGGATGGATTTAAAAGCAATGGAAGAAGTGTGGTATTTGCATTCAGATGTAATGGTTAAAAGGCTAAATTATTCAAAAGGCAGATAAAACAGGGAGGCTTTTAGCTAAAATATGATCAAGCATGCTCAATGAAACATATGATGGCTCGTTTCTCTTCATTTGAGGTAGATAAAACCGTGATCTTTGTTTGTTAGTTTTTTTTATGTACTGTAATTGTTTTCTTTTGAATATTGAAAGCAGTTCCTTGAATGAATACTTAAAGCACAACATGTTATTTGTATGTGTCATAGTTGAAAGTCTACATAATGCATTGGTTTGGATGATGAAGTACCTAAGAGATGTTTTTAAACGGAATGTTTGCTGCTGACATCGCACCAGCTCTGTCCTGTGGTGATGCTCGGAGGTTGGCTCCAGCCAGGTGGAATGAGAACAAACAAGCTGTCGGAAGTAATCACATCTCCCGCAATCTGGACATGTGAATGCACCAAGATATCCGTCCATCAGTACCCAGAAACTGGGGTCAATGTTTACCCCTCCCACCCCACCCATCTTCTGGGAAATATCAGACTGATAGAAAAGATGGCAATTTTCCCTCCTGTTGTCTTTATACTCTATGAGGGAAAATCCCTTTAACTTATCTCACCTAAATTTACTCACATTGTAGTACAACAATGCAAACGTGGAGTAAAAAGTTGGATATGCAAGTAGAAAAAGAAAAGCTCCCAGTTTAAGATGAGAAACACCACAGTCCTGTACTGTAAATGCTCGTTTTCCCTTAATTACTGTTTCTCTATTGTTTTCTTTTTTGTTTCATTGTTTTGTGTTTACATAATCTTATTTACATCCAAACAAGTACTTCCATGGACAAGCACTACGGGGACCCAAAGAAATAAACTGGAATGAAATAAATGTTTTTCTGCTAAACCCGTGGGAATGTCCCTCCTTCAAAACCTATTTACCAGCCAAAGAGAAGCATGCAGTTCTTTCTAGTTTTAATCCTCTCCTTTTGAATGACAGGATTATTTTTTGTGGCAAGAAAACATTTGAGATAAGTATTCCTATCTCTTCTTCCATCTCTCCAACTGCAGGTTATTGAATATCCCAGTGGAGGGGAAAAACTAATTACGAAACATGTCTGGCTAAGAGAGTTATCAGCAAGATAGCCCGCAGTGCAGCCATGTTTTAGCCCTTTTGTTTTTTGTTGTGCAAACTAATTAGTTTTTTTCTTCTCCCCTTTTTTTTAAATGGAGAAATGCTCAGCTGCTCCCCAAACTAGTAATGACCTTCTATTGGAATTATGACACCAGCAGATGTAAAGCTTTTGATTAAGCCCATTTACACGGCGCCTGCACTAGTTAAGATGTTCGGCTCTGATGCTCAGGATTATAATTCCCATTCTGTTTTGCCGTAGGTGGACTGCTTTTCCAAATTACTTTCATTATGAACACCAAGTCTCTCTCTAAACTTTGATAAAAACCTTGAGATGATAGATTTTCTTGAGCTCACATTTTTTTTTCAGAACAGCTTCTTACAAAACTTTGCCAAGAAGCTATCAGTTGCACATGTATAAGTTTGTTTGACAATTATTAGAATGAACTACTTCAAACTTAAGCTCTTTATTTAAAAACTGAAATTGACTTGGCTGGAGTAGTGTGGATGCACCGTATTAGTTCAGTATTTTGCTCCTTAAGGTTGGGATAAAACAACACAATTAGCCGCTCTAGCGGATGACTGCCCAAATCCATGAATTGTGTTAGAGTATTAGTCTGTATCAGTGCAAGTCAAAAAGTCATGTTGACCATTTTAACAGCAACAGATTACCCAATGCATTCTCTCTATGCCTCTGAACCATATGCATACAATATGTGGAGGTATTAAAAGAGAATAAATCAGCCGATCATAATAGGTAGCCAACAAATCTTAATGTATTTGTATAAATGCAACAAGTACATTCTTGCTTTTTTGTTGTTTTTTTATATTGAGTTTATTTAACATAGTTGAAACACAAAGGTACAGACAAAAAAGCAACAAAACATGGCACAGACTTGCAGATATAACAAAAAGGGGGTAAAAATGTTCATCATGAGGCAGTCAATAATAGGTCAGTCTATTATTCGTGCCATGGTAACTCCATACAGCCCCCACCACCCAACCCCTGATGAGAAGTACACAATTCTACTTCTCACATATGGTGTTGTCAATCATGTATGATACTTCTAATGTATGGTGTTATAGAGAGGGTTGAGTGAAGGTATATTTGGAGCCTATGAGGGAGAATCAGGGCAAATCGTGTTTCCACTTGAGGGTGCCATGACAACAGATTTCACTTTTCTATAACTTTGGGGGTATTTCCTGATCTGTTGTGCACTGATGAGGCCATGTGAATGTCTAGAGCGAGTATCAAAGTCCCTGTTCATGGGCTTTCAGCCTTGTTTCTTCGTTCAAAAACAATTGAATCAGACAGCAGCTTATCATTCTACGTAGGTTATTATTTTAAGTACCATCATTCATATTCTCCGATTAAAGTACACCATCAAGCAACCCCCCTCCCCTCAGCTCTTGTTCCCCCCTCCCCTCTCCTACCCCCCAGCTGATACACCTGCATGAGGTTACGTATACACTATGCCGTCTAAGTGCTTAAACGTGCATGATATGCCCTATTGTCCACATTTACCTGGCGTTTAAGAGTCCTTCATTCGCCTATTTTTTTAGCTGGGTAAGGGGGTCATGTAAATAGCAAGCCGGCAGATAAACGGCCTAGTATGGATAACTTTGCTGTTCAATAAATGGAAGTGACGACAATAATACCCGCCACAGACTGACGACAAAATGCGCCAGAATGTCCCCATACTTTGTTTGCGGCAACTCCCAGTCAACATTTTTCCCAGCCATTGAAGTTTTGTAGTCATTCGTTACTCTTAGCAACAATGCTACTTTATCATCAGTCCAAATAAGAAAATCCCTCTTTCTCTGCACAGCCATTCCTTCGCTAGTCTGAGTAGAAAGTGAGAACTGCTTTTTTTGGAAGTGAGCACTGTGAGATGCTCACGGCGAGTTGCGTGCATGTGCATGTGCATGCGCGTGCTGGGAGGGCGGGAAGGGGACAAACGGCAATCATTCAATCCATCAGCACGGGCCGTTGGCAGGTTTTTTTCAGTCCTGTCCGTTCCACAGGTGAATTATTATTTTAATTTTTGTGTCAGAACATTTAATTTATTGGCTGCAATCAGGGTGTGAAGAAGACTTTAAGCAAAATAGTGAAAAATGCTCTTGGAAAACATCATCCACCCTGCCTTTAAAGGTAGAGTCCGGTTTCCCCCTGAAAATAAACGTTAGACTTGTGCAAAGGAAATTCATCTCACACCACGCCTTTGGGCCTTTACTCGCGTGCTGTAGTGAGTTTGAATGCAACTTCCTCTCCCCCTGTCTGTAATTCGCCCTTTAGCTTTGTTTTGTTGTGGTTGGGATGTTTCTGGGTGTAGATTTCTGTATATACGTACAGTATTGCCAGCCAATGACAGAGCCAAGGGCATGACACTATCAGATTTAAGAACTTCTTTGTACATCATCAAGCTACAACTCCTCATTTTCACGGTGCAAGAACCATCCATCCATATGCAGACTTGGAAACTGTTCTTTTGTGGACAATAACCTCATTCACCAATGCAGTGTATTTGATTTAGCCACAGGCCATATGCAGTCTTCTATACGTCATCTTATTCATCTTATTTCATTATTATTTATTCTATATGTATATTTAGTTAAAAGTTTACTGTTGATTTTACTTTTACTGTTGCTGCGGGATATTTAATTTTCCCAGAGGAGTCATCAAAAGGGATCAATAAAGTTTAGTCCAAGTCTGTTAAGTGGTCTGCCAACAAACTGCCATACAACTGCTCCTAGCTGGACATGTCTGCCGTTTGCTTTTTTAAAAAAGAAATCAAGAAAACCTTCATAACACATTTTCAAAAACATTTGCATTTAAAAAGCCCAAAAAAAGATACAGGGGTTATTTTGAGACTTTTAAAAGTTAAAATGGATAAGATGTAGGATATCAGTAAAAGAGCAGGAGGAATAAAGAGGTTTTCCTCTGTAGTCTATACAGTACAGGATGCTGTACGGAGGACTTATCTCTTGCACCCATGTTGCCGATCTGTTAATGGCTGGAATCATAACTCTCTGTAGCGAGGTTGTTTGCTGTGCCTTCTGTCACAGGTTCATCATTACGCTGAAAGCTTAACACTCTGCAAGGAAACAAAGTAGCTTCCTGCTAGATTAATCCTCTGATGCCAGGAAAACCCCTGAAAGTGCATCCACTGCACTAAGCAACCCACTGGGAGAATCTAAAAGAATATAAAGGCAGTTTTAACCAGACTACCAGTGCTAGTAGAGCACTTTGAAAAAGTATTGATCCTTTTTTTCTTTTGACATGTGCAGCTTAAAATAATCACAATGACCAGATAATGTGATTTGACTGCATACAACTGGTTGTTTTCTTTTACTTAACTTTGTTGTTTCATTTTATTTATGGACTGGAACATTAGCATTTAAGTTACAACACATGACTTCCAGTAAAAAGTTGCAACATGCAATTTATATCCCCCTACCCCCCGAGAGTTCTTCCAATCTCTGAAGTCATTAGGCTATGTTCGAGATCAAATGGGCTAACCTTCACATGGGTGCCTTCTGAGACTGCTGTCAAACACCAGCTTCCTCAATTTTAAAATGACTTCCCCGGGGCTGGATGGGAGAATCACCAGAAGACATACCCTTGACTTTCAACTCAATTTTTAATATTCTATGGTAGAAAAACACATTTCACTCACACAAGCTTTGAGATCTGTGGCTCTGAACTATGGCTAAGACCCTCTGGATAAATCTGTTTAGCAAAGCTGGCTCCTATGATAGTTTTTGAGATCTGTAAAGTTAATATCTCCAAGGAAGTTAGTAAATGTCTCTTTTCTGTTACAGGAATTTCACAGATGACCTCAGTCCTCCACCTACCCTGTATTAGCAAGTTAAGTACTAGTTTCTGGGATATTTCCAATAGAAGGTTTAAGTGACTCTTTTAGAACATTTTTAAGAAATTTACAAAGGTTTTTGTACTTTTAATGATTAGATTATGTAGTATTTTCCTGCATAGAAAAGATGGGGACTTAAGGACTTAGCCCAGTACACCAGCCTGACTAACACCATTTCCGCGGGTCTCGTCGGTGTCGTTCTTCACCGCAGCCGCAGTCTAATGTGAACCTGCTGGTCTTCATGTCAAACTAAAGCACAACATGGCAGTAGCTGGGTTTACATGGACCCAAATATACCGATTGCTTTCGGTTTAAAAGCTCTTTCGGAATGAAAAGTGCTGAAACGAATGAATTTTCATTCGGTTTCAAGGGGGTAGAATATTCCTTTCCCCAAACCGAACAGGGTGTCATGTAAACGCTGAATCGGAAAGTTGTGAGGTTGCGCTCTTACAGCGCATGCTTTGACAAGACGTCAACGTGAAACAAGCGACGTTTCCTCACTTTGACAGATGGCTGTGAACAACGTAATTCCTTGGACAGCAACAGAAAGTTTGTTTTTAATTCAATTTCTGTCTTAATGCCTTTTTTCTCTTAGTGCAGCAGTGGCGCCTGAGGATCAGCTGCTGGATTAAGTCCTGCAGAAACTACAACAACCATGATGATCAGTTTGTAGACTTTCGTCTTTCATGAATAACTTGATTTACATTATTCTGCGCATGTGGACAGGATTATTCTGAATAAATGTTGGCGCATGTACACGCCAGATCCGAATGAATTAGTTCCCATGTAAACAGCTGCCCTGAAATCCTCAGTCAGAATGATTTCATTCCAAAAGGGAAAAAGTCTCCATGTAAACGTGCCCATTCACATGTCCAGGGTGTGGATCAAAGCCAGACAGAAATGAAGACTCGCCCTTTTTAAGTGTTTTATCACAGTGTTATTCTCTGAACTGCCATAAAGAGGGAAATAAACAAAATGCAGAACACACGTGGAAAAATTCTTTCACATACACTCGTGAAATGTTAGGCACACCAGTGCAACCAAGAAAAAAATTAGGCACACTGAGCAAATTTTTGGTCGTCGCAGTCTGGAGCCCTGAAAGGATGTATGATCTGACAGTGAATTGGACTGTATCTTTAAAGGTGGCTTGAGATGACTTTTGATTTGGTCTGATATGAAGTTAAATTGAATCAAACTGAGAAAGAACAGTTAAAAAAATCACTACACATATACATTGATGAAATATAAAGACAGCGTTTTTTCTGTAGGGTCCTCTTCTACACTCTGCTGTACACTTCAGAGGAGTTTGTTCTCTTTGTTCTTTAGGATGAGGCTTGTCAGTTGCTATCACATTTGGCTTAAGAGGCACTGCTATTAGTGCCCTGTTCTCAGCAGGGTCACTGCCTCTACAATGGTTTCCTTCTGCACTTACAGAGATTGCTGTGTTTGTCTGGTCTGTTCTCAGAGCAAAGGGAGACCTGGACCCTCTTAGAGGACAAGACCCTGTATGAAATGGATGTAAGAAAATGCAATTAAACATGTAAGTCTGAAACAGAGCACATGTTTGAGTAGACATGACCTTTATATAGCACTTTATGGTGTTGTTGACCACTGAAGTGCCTTGTAGTGAAATCTACTTTTTTATTCCATACATTTCGTAAATATTACCGTCTTTCCAGGATGACCACTTTCTCTCCTGAGCCCAGTGACCAATGTTGTGTAACAGAATGCAGTGGCAAGAAAAATAGCACAGTGCACATAAAGCACTGTAGCTGTGGACCTGTTTATTGTTAAGGTGTCCACATATAGAATTTCTTCTTTTTCTCCTAGAGTTCTCTGCAGCATGTAAAAGAAAAAGGTTTTTTTTCTTTTTTTCAAAGACCTCATTTATAAAAGGTAGAATTTATTCTTAAAGCTAGGGTCGGAGATCCTGGAAAAATAGATCAAGCAAGATACATTTAGAAAATACAGATTTTAAAAGTCCAATCTTCCTTTCTTCGGTGGTAATTTTTCAGTCTTGTGTATTTTACATGTGGCTAAAAATTTTTTATTTTGTGTCAGAACATTCAATTAATTGGTTGCCAGCAGGAGATTTTAAGTAATATTGTAAAAAAAAAAAAAAAAAAAAAACACTCATGGAAAACATCAGCCACCTCACCTTTAAAGTACATCCAAAGATAAAAAGATTTTTTTTTTAAAGCAGTGTCCACTTGAATATGTGCACATGTTAAGTAGCCTTTCCCTTATGCTCTCAACCTTTTAGTGAATGGGAGATACACAGAACCCCAGTAAAAATAAACAGAAACGTCCAACCAAAAAAGAAAAAGGGATGAAGAAGGGATGTAAAAGAGGCTGTCAAACTTAACAAATACTGTATTTTTGTTAAAGACCCAAAAAGTAACTTTTAGACCTTAAAAATATGCGTTTCTGACTCGTTTTGATGGCCTGCCAACATTCATTATGCGCATTTTGAGCCGCCACTGCCCAGAGGTGTCCCGAGGCTCAGAAACTGCAGTATGTAAGTTTTTCATCTGGGACGGGGCAGTGACGTTGCAGCGACGTTGCAGCCACCTATTGGTTGCGCACTGCGTCATGTACTAGCAAACCATATATGAACACAGCAGGTGTTTTGATCGCGCATCATGTCAGATTCAGTAATGAAATGCTAGGAAACATTACTGGAGGGAGAGAGAAAAAGAAAGAGGGAAGCGACAGACCACGAGTCAAGATAAAACTATCTTTTACTGGCTGGAGTCAGCTCACAGTACAAGTTCTGACACAAGATGGATGCTAGTTTAGCCAAACTTTAAAAGTCCAGAATCAGAATTACAGGACTGTCTCAGAAAATTTGAATATTGTGATAAAGTTCTTTATTTTCTGTAATGCAATTTAAAAAACATGAAAATTTCAGTCATTCTGGATTAATTACAAATCAACTGAAACATTGCAAGCCTTTTATTGTTTTTGCTGATTATGGCATACAGCTTAAGAAAACTCAAATATCCTATCTCAAAATATTAGAGTATTATGAATTCTAATTTTCTGGGACAGTCTTGTTGCATCCCTTGTTTTTTTTCTTTTTTTTGTTTGTTTTTTTAAACTGGAACAGCATTTGGAGAGTGCAAACCTCTGCCAAGCAGTTATATCTCACACAGGCTTTGCCCTCTACTGGACTCTATGGGTACAACTCTCCTCCAATCGCATACAAGCGATGGCACACGGAAATTTACATGTATAAAGCCGGCCAGTAGGGCATCTACCTATTAAGGCAGGAGCACCACCGGCTGCCCTCATTCCTTTTCTTTCACCCACTGACACACTATCTCCTAGGAAGGAGTCGCCGCTCCATGAACATAAAGAGCTCATTTCGGTCCAGAGTCATCCAGCTGGAGGCTTTTCACCCTCCCCCTCATGAGGATTCTAGGGAGGTGAAACTGCATCTCCTATGCCCTGTGCGTGCGTTGACATGCTATGTCAACCGAACGGCCACTGTCAGGAACACCAACCAGTTGTCTGTGTGGTGACGGGACAGCTGGCAGAGCCCTATCCAGGAAACGCTTGGCGAGGTGGTTGTGTGAATGTATTTTCACAGCCTACACGTAAGCGGGTCACGAACCGCCCACTGTGATCCGGGCGCACTCCAAAAGAAGTGTGGCGACATCTACGGCTCTTTTCAGTGGTGCGAGTGTTGAGGACATGTGTACGGCGGCATCGTGGTCTTCTCCCTGCCCCTTCATAAGGTTCTATCTTTTGGATGTGTCGGGATCCTCTCCTCTACATGTAAATTTTCCTGGGCCATCGCGTGTACGCGATTGGAGGAGAGTTGTACCTATAGAGTCCAGTAGAGGGCCTGTGTTAATATAACTAGGGTTACAATATCGTAACCTTCGTTCAGACCCCCTACCCCCACCCCACCCCTCGCCCTTTGATCCTATCTTAGTATTATTAAGAATCCTTTAAAAATTTCCTGCTTTTTTTTTTTTTTTTTTTTCTTACTTGTCCTGTCCAGCATCGAAGCAAGCAGAATGGAAATCTAATTGCTTTATTCTGTTGAACAGTTTTGCTTTACCAAGCGGAGCTTTATGAACATAAGGCTCCACTTGATATCATGTTTATTCATTTTATTTCTTTATTTAAACATTTGTCTATTACACCATTCCATTTCATACTGCTGGGCCTGACAAGGGAGAAATGAAAGTTAACAGAGGTAATGATAGAAAGTGAAACAGAGAAAAAGGAGTAAGGAAGAGGAAGAGAGAGAGGAGAGAAAACATGAATCCACTTACACAGTTCACTGGTACATCTGTACAGCGATCCCTAAACAACCAAGGTCTCTGTTGGAAAACAAAATAAGCAATCCCCTACAGGAGGACCTGCAGGTGGCTTAAATATCCTCAGATCATACAAACACACGCAGAACTACGCAGAGAAGAGGTACAACCTAGTCAGCGCAATGGGAAGGAGAGAAGAGGTAAAACCTAGTCCTCGCAATGGAAAAAAAAAAAAAAAAATTCCTGCTTGCAGACAGTGATCCGGATCAACAAAGAAATGTAATCAGTTCTTTCTTGTGCCATTATCAACATCCCTTGAAAATTTAATCCAAATCTGTTCATAACTTTTTGAATTATTTTGCCAAATAGCAGATAAACAGACAAACAAACCTCTGTAATTACTGTACACAACGTCCTTGGTTGAGGCAACTACTGTATGTAGTTATGTTTACAATGAAATGGTAAGGGCAAAGAAGTCTTTATGTCACCTGAACACCTCCTTGTCCCACATTCTTCCATTTTTATGGTCCTTTGCCATTCATCACACAAATACTACAATCTGCTAAATCCCCCTTCAGTATCATTTTATCAAACAAGGACTTTTTTTAATCAGTTTGGGCATCTTAATTAGTCATCATTGGCTTTGTTTCCTGACTATTTTGATTTTAACAAACCATATGTGCAAGTGGTGAAGATGAGCTGTGTGCGGTGACTGAAGGTAGAGTAGGAGCCAACAGGGTGTCTCCTGGGTTTGACTATGTTTCTTTATTCCAATTCATGTTAGTCTGGATTTCTACAGCTGATGATAATTTAATTAGCTCACCTATTTAATATGTTTTAGGTGAAAAGGGATCTGCCACCTGTCACATCTTGGCATTTCAACAGCAGCATTGCGTTCAACATCTGATCACGAGTGTCGATGTCATTCTGGGCTCTTGCCTGGACTCTGGGTGAGGACAATATGATGATGAGACAGCGCTGATAAAATATTGAGTGGAATTAGATTTGAGTTACCTTGTGTCCTTGTGTGACAGTGTGGGGTCCTGTCAATGCCTCCGATTGATCATGCACGCATGACTTTCACCCGGGAGTTGGGGATCAAATCCTGCCCGGGCCCTCCGTTGTGTTCTTGCCATATTCTGGCGTTGTCGGCAGGATCCATGTGCAACCCTGGTTAACAGTCCATGGATACATAATCGGTGGCACCCTGCACGGAGCACGAGGATGTGCTTGTGGAAAGAAGGGGGAGAGATGTGACAGTGTGGGGTCCTGTCACCATACCTCTGCTTGATCATTCGCCCTGGCTACTTGGTCTCAGGGATGTCCCTTTGGCTGAATGGTCAGGGCGCATGACTTTCATCTGGGAGTAAGGGGATCAAATCCTGCCCAGGCCCTCTGTTACGTACCCTGCCACACTTGCTAAGTGTTATATTCTGTAATAATGTCTGTCACATCTAAGTTCCTACAACCTGGCTTCAGCTGATAACCATATGCAATCACAATGTATAAATCCATGGGTCAGATGTACCGCACAAGTGTGCACATAGTATTCTCACATCAAACTTTTTGTCATAGAGGCCAGCTTTTGAATGGTAAGTTGTGGATGCTCGTCTGGCCCCTTACCACTTCCCTGTGAAAGCTATAAATGGTTTGTAAATCTTTATCCCAGAAACAGAAGACTATTCAAGATTTCCAGAAGAGGAGGGCAGCTAAGAAAGAGTTTCTGTCACAAATTCAGTCCTTTTGTGACACCTGTCATTATTTGGTTTTGTGCAGAAGAAGAGTAGTTTCATTTTGTGGAACCAGAAAAAAAAAAATTGAGTTGAATAACCTCTTTGGCCTAATAACTTTTAAGAAACTTCAGGCAGTGTGAAAAATTGTCTGGCCCTACAAATCAATAGTGCTGTCTTTCTCCCAAGCTCAACATGGGGTTTGTAAGATTTGAGATTAGAGAGAAGATCATCACATAGATTACAGTAGTTGTAATTTAGCTCTAAACAATATGAGGACTGCACTGCAGACTGTGTGTATTTGTGTTGACTTGCTTATTGTTTGCATTTTATCATTCTGATGCAGATTTAGCTCATATGTTCCAATTCTTATTGAACCGTGGTGCGTTTAATGTAACAGAAATATTCCATATATTAATTCAGATGGTTGCCGTTAATCTCTTTGCTTGTTTTTGCCATTTTTTCTTGGCTTTATATCAATAGCTGTTAATAATATTTCATGGCTTACAGTCATTTGAGTACTAAATATCAAGCAAAAAGCTAAAGCAGTAACAGAAATGGAGAAATGTGTATATCACATTATAACATGCAAAAACTGTTTTCATAAAAACTTGCAAAGTATGCTTCAGATTTCATTTATGTTGCTGTCTGCGGTAATATGCAGCTGATTTTTCTCTCATTCTTTTGCAGCCCAAACATCAGCAATTGTGACACTAAAGTCTTACACCACACAGTCATGTCTGCGCATCGGCATGCACAACACGCCCACCACATTTTTTTTCTCATGGGAAGAGTTGACAGTTATCAAACAAGTGTTCATACAGCTAGCCAAAGTGTCTCCGTAAATCTAGCCAACTGAAGACAAAAATTCACCAAAAAAAAAAAAACAAAAAAACAAAAAAAGAACTAATGTCAAAGATCAGACATAAAGGAAAACTGTAAGGCTTGTACATTTTTAAAGGCTTAAAATCATAACATTCCTACATCTTTGTTTGCAAAACAAATATTTTCCACTAGTGATGCTGAAGGAAGTGGGGGAAAGCATTGAAAGTGGTGCTCCTGTGGCCAAGTAAAATTATGATTCACAGGACATAACTTTATATTTTGGGGTCTTTAATCTCGACTGCTCAGAAAAAGGAGCAAAACAAAAATATGAGAGTTACAGAGCGGTCTGTTTCACAGCCTTTTCCAGTTTTCTCTATTCAGTGCGAAGCATTAAGTTCACAGGTGGGCATCTCCAGCCACAACAGAACCACAAACCTGCGGCACACTTAATGCAGACAGGTCAAACGGTACCACTGGCATAGGCACAGAGTAAGTACATGAACAACCGAAGTATAATACTGACCAATAGAAGGGTACATGAACAACTGAAGCGATCTCTCTTTAAATAAAAAAAAAACAACCATACATCAGTCTCAGTTCACATTTGACACTAAATAAATTAAGAAAATTAAGAAAATACAGTATTACATTCCAAATACTCACTGTCCAGAATGTCTGTCTTAACACACACTTTACTGAATGTAGCAATGAGCTTCCTCGTGCAACCTCGCGCAGCTCTGCACAGCAAAAAAAAACATAACCGTCACATAAAGCAGAAACATCACAAACATTTCACATTCCTACAGAAATAATGTTTACAACCCAAACTTACTGTGAACTCAAAGTGTACTGTTCTGACGGGAAAGTCTATTCTTCTCCAAGTATCAGCTTAAAACCCACAACGTGTGAAGCTCGTTTCTCTTCCTGTTTCTGCCCGACGTCATTTATTTTCCACCCAAACTATCTGGGCTTAGGGAACTCAAAATACATGAAGCCACCTGGTGGCGAAAGCGTGAAAGTGATTCTCCATCCGGCTACACTCCATTAGGGTCATATGCCAAAGAAACAAGTAAAAGCCATGAGCCACCTTACATTGTCCATGGACCTTTTAATTTTTGTAAACCTTTAATCCATGATTGATTGAAGTTTGGCAACACATAAATAATTTGTGTTCAAGACAGGGAAGGAAATCCTGGAAAAAACTGTTTGAGCAAGCTACATTAAAAACAAAAACAACAACAACCGCCAGAAGCCACGCCTTCAGTGTGCAGGTTCACAAGTGGGTCATTGAAGACAGCTGAAAACAGCCAAGTGGCTAACATGTTAGCTAGATGGTAAACGACTAATTTACCGCCTTTCTAAAAGTATTAATTCCCTCACCTCCAACTCCTTCTGCAGTGTAAAACATCCACACTGCAAACGTCAACACCTCCACGACTTGATCCACATCTTTTTTCTCTTGGATGGGTTGTTTTTAGTCCTGACCATTCCACAAGTGACACTTTTTTTCAATTTTTGTGTCAGAGGATTTAATTAATTGGCTGCAATTGGGGTGTGAAGGAGATTTTAAGCAATATAGTAAAAAATGCTCCTGGAAAACATCATCCGCTCAGCATTTAATATTATGAACAAATTCTTGGGTACAGGTTTGTGTGATGTTGTATGAATGATGGCATATATAATAAATACTGGGCAAAGATAGATTTTTAATCTTTTAGACTTTTCTGTTTTCATACAGTAAATAGCTCATGAACTCAGTTCAGGTTAACGCTGGAAAGAGCAAATTCTAAGCTGCACAATGTCCTGCATCATATAATTTACAAATATGAAACTTGTGAGAAATGTGTATAGCAACATTCCATAATACCATCCACAAAAGGCTGTGTTATGTTGCATCGCAACCCCATCGGGTCTTTGTCTCCATTATGTGCGGCTGTAGATTCTTATGTTATGCACACAGACTCAAACAATATGACATCCTGTCATTTGCTTTTACATAGGCTCCACTCTAACAGTCCAACTTCTGGCATGCTAATGGTTGGGAGTCTTAATTAAAATGTCAAGGTGGCGTGATGTCCCATTAAGACTTCCCTCCCCTACCCATTCCTTTTCTGCTTCTGATCCTCCCTAGGGACCTATTAAGCCCAGGCCAAAATGATTGAAGTTCAAAGAGGTGAGCCCGAAGGTTGGATGCTCATCGCTTCGTGCTTCGTCGTCGTCCCAGCATCCTCCAACCCTGACCTTTAGTAAGACAGCCGTCCCCACTAATGTGCTCGCATATCTAATGAGAAAGGGCTTTAGACTCAGCCCTCCCTGTCAGCCATCTAGGCGATAATGCCACCAACCGCTACCATAACCGGTCTCCCTCTACTTCCCCAGCTGTCTTTCTCTTTTCTTTACCTGTTTTGTCTCGCCCCGTCTTCTTTCTTCCAAGGAAAGGTTATTGGAAAGGACAGGCCACTGCCTGCTTTTCATAACAGGCTGTGTGGCTGTCATTGCGGTGGCAGGGCCATTCTAATAAGCCTCTATAATATATGAACACAAGGGTGATTCAACCACATAAATCAAATTGTGAGACAGTGCCAATATTGTTTATATTATTCAAATAATCAAACTAAGAATAGACATCACTGGATATTTCTGTCAGGAATGGGAAGACTTCAGGTGGAGGTGGGGTCATCCAAAGTGGCAGGTGTAAAGCTGTTTACCCTGAGAACATAATGTAACGTTGCTGAACTTGATCTTTGCCACAGATCTGTCTTTGTTCTTTCCGATAAAAGCAAGAACCCCCTCCCTGGGGGTTAAAGGCAGCACTAGAATGCATCTAATGACTGTGGTAAAAGGAGACAAGATCTGTTTTGTAAGTTATAGCTGCTTGTGTATGTGAGATTAAGTGTTGATTGCATCTCTACTTGTACTTCTAGCAGATCTCCACAACAATAACCTCCACCTCAACCTTCCCTCTTGACCTCCCCAGAGACAATTATCCCTTCCTGACAGCCCCACACACCCACCAACTTCTTAATGGCTGTGGGTAGGATGGGGTCAAGGTAATCACTGGGCCGTGCATATTTGTACCCACTCACTTCATCAGTGTGAGATTACCAACAGGGAAATCAATGAGCAGTGCCCTAATGAAGGATCTGCACTTATGCCCAATGGACCTGTTAGTTTTTATCTTTTCTCCTAATATGGTATCAATGAGGTCCCCAGATACCGCGGCTCATGTATCATAGACTCTGTGCTCCTGAAAGTTGAGTGCGTGTATTCATGTGGCGATGGAAGCAGCCATGGAATTTTCAAACTGGGCTGAGGAAACTTTTAACATATTCAAGGTTTTCAACCACACAAAGCAGCAGGGTTGCTTTCATTAGCAACCAAGCTGAACAAGTTCCTACAAGCTGGATGGGCTGTATTACATCCGTGCCAAAACTTTGTTCTGGCAGAAATGAATTATCAAGTAATCATTTAAATATTTTTGGCAGTGAGATATCCTTTGTATTTAAAAAAAAAAGCTCTACATTTTTCTGTTGCTTTTACATTTCCTGAAACGGACACTAACACCTGAAGATCTCACATCTTGCATTCTACTGTACACACACAACTAAGCGCTAATAAGCAAAAAAGAAATATACACACACATATACACACACACACATACAGTCAGAGATGTGTCTGCAAACACACAACTGCCTGGCCTTCGGTCTGCTGCGCTCCAGCGACCCTATCTTATTAAAGCCTGTCAGCATAGCTAGCAGTATCATAAGCTTTTTATTATTGACTCGGAAAATATGATAATTTGGAAATCACAGGCTGCCTCCTAAAGACTCCACCATCACTTTCAATTTTAGCTGCTCTCATTTCTTTTAATGGGAATGATGAGATAGCAGGAACTTCACAAGCTTCATGAGTTCCACACTTTCTCCATCCTCCCTCAGCGTATTAAGTTATTTATTTATTATTTATGTTTTTTTAATTAGTACATCATAATTGAGGTCTGTCACCTATTACACCTTCAAAGAAAGCTAAAACAAATTTAATTAAAAGTAGTATCTCCTCTTGGAGGGGAATTCAATTATGTTTGATGGAGGAGAGATTGCCAACTGACGATGTGTTTTCTTTAACAAACGTGTTTCTTCACCTTTTACTTTTCTTTTTACAGAGTGCCAGAAAATAATCCGAATGAAAATCCATTTCAGACCCAGCGCTGTGCTGTTATTTTTTTCATTTTTTTTTTAGTAATCTGAAGGATTGCATTTGTTAAAGAGGTGAATTCATTATTCATCTGCAGTGAGAAAGAAACTAAGACTAAGCACAGTTTATGTACTTCAATTTTTAAATTAAGAATGGGATTTCTAAAGAAGAGGTTGGGTCACAGATGATAAGATACCAGCTGAAAGCAAACCTACCAAGATGCCTCAATTTTTTTTTCACCTCTTCTTTTCTAGTCTCCCTCCTCCCTTACAGGTCTCTCAGCATTCTGGGATTACCTTCCTATCTATTCTTTGCATTCCCAGAGGCTCACCGTGTGATCCATAATTCAACAGTTTCCCCTATTTCTTGCCAAACTAGAATTTGAACTGTCCCATAATCTCCATCTGGCACTTGGAGGCTTAATCGGAGTAAACACTGTTGCTTCAATATTTTATTGACCCTCCATCTTGATAAGACTTAAATGGCATTTCTAATCTGAAGTGAAGAAATCTCAGAACAGAGAACAGTTCATCTGAGTGGCACAGCACATGGGTGGTCAGTCCAAAAGGTGGTGACAGAATGGGAATGAGGTGGGCTAGCACGCAGTGGAATCCTGAGGTCAGAAAACTTGTTTCTGTTAGCAGAGGTAGTGCCCCATTCCTTAAATGTACAATGCAACGTTGGTCCTGAGCTGAAGTCCAACAGCGTGTTCACACCAAACGCGATTTGGGCATCAGGTTTACATGCAAGTCAATGTGAACGCATGTCAAAGGGCATCTATCCTTTTAGCTGAGCATTTTGGATGTCTGGCACGGTGCATTTTGGGCATTTAAGCATTTGAAGCGCAGCAATGTGCATCCAAG
The DNA here is from genome assembly GCA_023101725.1 of Atherinomorus stipes. Taxonomy (NCBI): domain Eukaryota; kingdom Metazoa; phylum Chordata; class Actinopteri; order Atheriniformes; family Atherinidae; genus Atherinomorus; species Atherinomorus stipes. The sequence goes on along the minus strand of JALJCO010007983.1, from coordinate 139,928 downwards.
AAAGCGGACCCCAGAGTTGGAAAGTCTGAATTTTTGTGGCTTGACGCTGGCCGTGAACCAATCACTCAGTGTCAAAAAGCAGAGACACATTCTGGACTGGGAAGAACTATGGGAATGTCTTTACTTTACGATGACAGTGGAGAATAAACTGATCTGTGTCTGGTCCTGGGTTTCCGAATGGTGGTTTGATGAGCTGCTGTTCCGATTCAATTCAACTTTATTTCAATTCAACTTTATTTGTATAGCATCAATTCATGACAATGTCACCTCAGGGCGCTTAACAAACAGAAAAATTCAAGTCAAATTCATAATAGCCTAGCTAAGGAAACCAACAGATTGGATCGAATCTTGACTTGACCCGGTCCAATCCCCCAGTGTTCCGATGGGCCCAGGTCAGACGTAAGTAACACTGAAAGCGCCCATCGTCCTGGAGCAAATGGTGAAACTTCAAACTCAGAATGCCTCTGAACAATCTAATGAATTCAGACATGGCACAGAGACACTCTACGATGTCGTTCTCTGGCCTTGTGGAGCACTTAAAGCCAACTTCATCCACCATTGTACAAAGACACAGGCAAAGGAAAACAACTGGTCCAATACTCATTTTTGTCTCCAAATGTCAAGTGTTGGGACCAGCATCCAAATTTGGGTGTAGAGCGTTTTTTACACCCAAATTGCGTTTGGTGTGAACACACTGTAAGACAAATTCTGGTTCCTTAATTAAAGACCCACAATGTAACTTTTCCACCTTAAAACTGTGCGTTTCTGACCAACATTCATTATGTGCATTTTCGAGCCGTTACTGCCCAGCAGCATCCCGAGGCTTAGAAACCGCAAGTAACTTAGTAACTTTTCCATCCGGGATGCAACGTGACATTGCAGCTGACTATTGGTTGCGCACTGTATCATGTACTAGCAAATGGATATGAACCAGACATGACAGCGTGTGTTTTGAGTGTGCATCATGGCAGATTTGGTAAAGAAACACATGGAAACATGACCAGAGGAAAAGAGGAAAAGAAAGAGAGGAAGGGACAGAACAAGAGTCAAGATAAGACTGTCTTTTACTGGCTGTGATGAGCTCACAGTACAGGTACGATGCAAGATGGATGCCAGTTTTGCCGTTGATGGGGGCGCGTCACTGAGAAAACTGCTAAAAAGTTGTGTTATGGGTCTTTAAGGCAATAACATCATTATGGATTAAAGAGGATTGGCTGGTGAACCCTCTCTAACCTGACACCCAAAGTTGGACACTGGGTGGCTAAAAAGTCAAATGCTTGATTTCCAGCATCAAGATGCCCCGACATGCATTGGGAGGAGCCCCCTCCTTTTTTTTTTTTTCCTTTCAACAGTCTGTTCGCACAATGGCAGATACAGTAGAGAGAGGGGCGCAGCTTTATGAGATGAAGCTAGGGAACATCGTCCTCTGACATCTGTGCTCTGTGTCTGGGTTCACCAGATGATTCGAGGTGTTCTGAGTGTGATAAGTTTGACCATTTACGCCAGGAGCTGCGCGCTGACGAGGGGCTCTTTCAGCTGTCTGATCCAGCCCAGTTTAACAACCCGCTGTCCCAATGCAGGGCAGTATTATAAGCCCATTTAATCCCATCGGCATAGCAGGTCATCAAACCACCGTTCAGAAACTGGGACTGGACGCAGATCACAGTTTATCCTCCTCTGTCTGAGTGATGAGATTCCCCTGGTTCTTCTTGGTGTTTCCTATCCTGTCATAAAATGTGTGTCTGTGTCATGACATTGAGTCGCTGTGATTGGTTGACGCCCCACGTCAAGACGCCAAAGTTCAGATTTCCCAACTCCAGCATCTGTCACCTGTGACGTGCGTAACGCGTGTCAAACGCGCGTCAAATGCTCAAAATCTCCAAACTCAATGCGCATAACGCGTCTAGATGCGCCACACCCGTGGCACATAACGCGCCGCAGGGTTTTTGACGCCTCCTTGACGCGCGTCGGCTATTGACTTTGCATGTAAACCTGACACCCTTGACGCCCAAATCGCGTTTGGTGTCTGCGCACCGTAAGAATAACGCTGGAGGGCAGGAATGGCTCTGAAAAGGGTCTGATAGAAGGTAAAAGGAGCCTTGTTATTTATTCTGTACAACTCTGGTATCCCAAGAGCGGATATTGCAACGGTACAATCTGACTGTTGAAACATAGATCATTCTGGTAAGGCTTTATTATACTATGAAAATTTCACTTCTCACAATGTGCATTTTGTGGTTGTGATATTTACACAGTGTGATTCATGCATGTGCAGTTTTGTCTGGACTGAGCAGAGACATCTTAATCGAAACAGAACCATAAAAATTCATTTCTTAAAAAAACTATTTTGCAGAATTGCAACTGCATGCCTTTGCTTCTATTTTCCATTATGTGGGCTGAGCGACAAAGATATTACAAATAGCACCTTAAATGCTGCCATGCTCACTCAGCCGGTGATGCGATTTTGAAGGTGGCTCTCCACAATTTCACCCCCTTCTCCCCATTTTCCCTTTGATCTTGCCTGTTATTGTCACCTCACAATCCCAGTTTTGAGGAGGTGGTTTCGTACCCTTTTACGCATTTTCCAGGTTATTCACCGCTGGAGCTTTCCCTAAAACTTCTTAAATTATCCTAAAACTTTTAATTCCAGTTGACGAATAAGCGGACTGATACTCTGTTAACAATCCACACACCTGCATACAATTTCACACTGACTTAAACAACAGAATGGTTCGGTAGGGACGAAAAGCATCCGACAGTTATGTATCTGTGCACATTTTACATTGAAAATAGATTCCATTAGGGCCAAAGGTATTTATTTCTAGAGCAGATCTTGTGTAAGTGAGAAAGATGAAAAATTGGCCAAGGCAAGCGGCTCAGAGCTAATGGATCAAAATTACCCGTCACAAAGTTTGGACCAAAGCTGACAAAATAGCTTTTTTCCACTAACCCCCTTTCTCTCCCATCCCTCCCTTCCCCTTCTCTCGTACAGCTCGCATCTCAATATGAAACGCAGACAGAGAAATCCATCTGTAACGCAGGCATTGTCAGCGACTCGCAATTTACACCCATCCTTCTCTGCAGCTGTTCCTGTGCTTGATGGCGTGATAAATTAATCTTTTTCTGTGCCACTGCGTCAATTCTTTTAAAAGAATACATTAAGACACGTTAGAGATATTTTTTTCCTGGAGTAAACATTTTTTTTCTATCTCCTCTCTCAGTCACCATGACAAATCATATTCTAAGATGAAGAGAGAAAGCACAGAGAAAAGAGGGGAAGCAGAGAAATGAGAAGGGGGAGTGACAGGGATGAGGAGAAAAGAGAGATTTTAGGGAGCTGAAGTGTATAGCTGCAACCTCTGTCAAAGTGTGTGATTTCAGTATTCGTCAACATCTTCCGAGGATGAATTTTGTGGTCATAGGTGATCAAGCATAGTGTCTGACATTCATTCTCATCGCCAGAGATGACAGAATGAGCAGTGCTCAGTGATTCCTGATGTAATCTAACCCCCCAAAATGACCAGGCAGCCATCATTTGTCTATATGTCTTGGAAGCATCTCAAATTGTTCATAAACTACAACACACATCACAGCAAAATTTATACAACACCTTCAATCCTCATACATTTCATCAGTTACAGAGATCAGAACCTCTCTATCTGCCCCTAAAATGTAGCTCTGTTAGGCATCTAAGACTTACATTGTAGATTAGGTCCTTAAATGACTATCAGCCAATGTGTTTCATACAAAGATAACAGGCTTTATATACATTTATTATTATTATTATTATTATTATTATTATTATTGTTGTTTACTTATTCAAAAATGGGACTTTGCATATTGAAGGCCCACAATGTAACTTTTTTAACCTAAAAATACGTATTTCTTGCTAATTTTGATGGCACGACAACATTCGATTCATAAAGTATCTCTGATTTGATTTGATTTATTTGATTTGAATAGGCACATTTCTCAAGCCGTCACTGCCCATTGGCATCCCGACGCTAAGAAACCACACAATGCAACTTTCCGGGACGCAGTGTGACATAGCTGCTGAGTTTCGGTTTGGTACTACATCACATGCTAGAAAGTGGATATAAACACAGCGGGTGCTTTGAATGAGCACCATGGTGGATTCAACAACAACAACAACAAAAAAAAAAATGCAGGAAAAACATTATTTGGGGAAGATTGGAAAAGAAAGAGGGGAAGGGACTGATCAAGAGATAAGAAATGTTGATTTCCATCCTTAGTCCCTTGGCTTGGCAACACAATAACATGACAATAAGAATAATACTAGAAATGATCAGTTTCTGTAGCAATTCCAATGGCCAATCCTGAATGTAATCATAGATACTTAGAGCATTAACTTCATCAGAAAAGGAAACTTCTCCAGTAAAAGGAAGACAAAAAATAAGGGAATTTTTCAGGATCAGTAAACCGTTCACTCTTATCCAAATATTTCCCACCTAAAATTTCACAGATGGTTCTGGATTGGAAACCATTTAGGCCCTAATTTATTAATAGATTAATTATAGATTAATAGATTGCATGTGCTTTGTCTTTACTGTTTCCGGGTGATTTCCTAAGATTGCTCATGCAATCAGTAATGGGCGCAGTATTTAAACGAGGATGTAGCTTGCACTATTGCTTTGCCATGGAGAGTTCAGGAGAGCAAGAAAGTTGTATTACTAGTTTCAATAATTGTAACAATGTCAGCCAAATGACAGTTGGTGGACCCCTAATTTTACCATTCAGAAGCAATTTGTTTGGTAGAGCTGAAGGTATACAGGTACGGTTTGGATCAACCTATAAGTACAGTATTTTACTTTACTTACTCAAACAATGTAGGAATAAATCATTTTTAATGCCAAGCTACTCCTCAACTTTTTTGACCCATGCATAGGGCTGTGCGATATGATGATATTAGATTGTGAAGGTTAAGAACGTGCTGATGATTTGCCAAAACACAAAGATTGTAGAACCGTCTGAATATGGCTGTGCCTTTTACGTTTTTTTTCTCTCCCTCTCTGCCAAATCACAAGCAAACCTCTTGCTTGTTCACTTCATGTTGACATGACAGACACCGATGAACCAATCAGCTAAAGTGTGTCACTATGGAGTGTTAGGTTGTTTAGCTCCCTCCCCTCTTTCCCAAACATATGGGTGAGAGCAAGAATGCTGCTAACGAAAGTAGCTGGGTTTCCATTATACTTTTTCAAAAAATAAAAGCGATGTTTCTTAAATTTCGAAAAAGTACAATTGCGATATGCAGGTGTTTCCATTGAATAGTATAAGCTGTAATTCTCCTAAAATCCCGTCCCTCCACTTTGAGGAGGATGGAGATATAAACATGTATTTTAGAGCTGCTGCTGCTCCTCATCAGGAGTTGAAAGCAGCGGATGATGATTCAGAAGTAAAGTCCGGACGGAGCTTCTGATCATATAAGCAGTGAACAAACACTCGTGGCAACTTCCAGAACAGATGCCCGAAACGTAACACAAATTAAAAACCCCTCAGGATGAACTTCGGGGGTGTGAATGTCTTGATCTTGTATTTCACTTTTATGCGGCACCAGACTGGTGTGGTAAAACGGCCCCTGATACTAAGGCACAGTCATACGATGTTATCCGTGGTCACGAAAAAAATGTTTCCATTACACTTATGCGCAAAACTGCTTTATTGAAACGTCTGAATTTACGCCTCATGAAAGCGCAAAAAACTTTTTTGCGATATTTGAGAGTTTTTTCGAAATGTAGGTGTTTCCATTAGCAGTTTTTAAGTGCGATATTTAAGTTTTGTGCATTTCCAAGTGTAATGGAAAACCAGCTAGTGAGCAACTAGCTCACTAGCTGGTTTTTTGATCAGTTTCACATGATCAAAAAACTTTGATCATGTGGAACTGGTTTTGATTTGCAAAGATTACAAAGATGAACTTTGTACATCTGATGGAAATACAACCAGCCTTTTTTAAATCACCTTAGAAGACAGCAGCCACACCATCACCCACACAGGTAAAAACACAGTGCTGACAGGCATTTGACAAGGCAACTGAAGCGGTGGAGAGACATGTGCCTCCACTTCACATAAGAAATTTGTGCTTCACTTGCTGCCAGGTAGGACGTAGAGGCATCGAGTGGACATGGCAGAGCTCAAAGCGTCTGCTTGTAACGTACACAAACAGCTAAGCTAGCATTAACATTGTATTTAGCTTAATGGTTGCTAGTGAACTCTGCCCATTCACAAACCTGCGACTCCGACTTTAATATTGATTGGATTTTAAAAATGTGTGCTTCCTCAAAAAAAAAATCCATTTCAGTCAGTAGACTGGTGCTACCTTATAAAACATTGTTGTTCAGCTAAATTAAAAAGTGCTTGAACAGGTTTAAGGGATGTTTTGTCCTTTTCAGGGGTATGATTTAAGTAGTTAAATTGGTTTGTATTGTTAGTTATTAACTTGCAAAATAGTCTGAATGATCTACAAGGAAACAAATTGTGATAAAATCAAAATCGTGAATTTGCAAAAAAAAAAAAAACTATATTTATATATATATATATATATATATATATATATATATATACATATATACCACACACACACACATATATATATATATATATATATGTATATATGTATCATATGTACAATCATATGTACAATTTATATATGTATATATATATATATATATATATGGTGATATCATTTTTTCCCATATTGCCTACCCCGACCCATGCATTAGTTCGGCTGAGTGAAATTAGTCCGTTGAGCCGAAATATACTCGTCATAGCAAAGACACGCTCCAGGGCTGGAATAACCTGGATCCATTTAGCTTTCAATGCAGCCACAGATAAGCTTTGAATGAAAGAGCACCCAGGTGCACATGGAGATGGATGAGAGGGGATCAAGGTACCCCTGGGACACAAAGACCTCCAACTCCCCAAAGAGGAGCAACCCCTGCTGGGCAAATGGATCACTCAGCCTGTGGCTCTTTAAAAATGTCAAAGACCATCTTAAAAAGTAAGAATGGTGCAACAAATCTGCCTTTACTGAAGATAGAACCACGTTTTAAAGACATAACCTTTTATATTAGCATTGGAGAGAAAAGACTTCTGCATACTGTACACCTACACTGAGCTAAATATGCAAGAAAACTCACAAACATACTTAAACCATGTATTCTCATAGCTTTGCACTGATTTAATGTCCTAAGTCCCCTGAGCCTTCAGTTCTTATCTATATGTTGAGAAGAGCTGGTTATATTTAAAATCCCTTTTCCCAATAACAATACACTTTTAAGCCCATAATGAGCAAAATAAAGTGGTATGGTTGGGATTTCTGCTACATTGTGCATCACCGAAGGTCTCAGAAAGCTGACATCAGACAGGCTTTATGTTCTATACATACCAACACGCAAACCATGAGTCTAAAAAGCTGCAGTCTTGTGCTCATATGTGCTCATTAGCAGGTCTGACCTTTATTGGCTTTTTGGTCATCCTAAAATGTGCTTCCAAAAGTTTCTAAACAGAGAACAAGGTTTAGTATCATGTTTTGGGATTATCAATTACCTCTGCAAAGGAGATAGAAATGTCTGTCCGTCTGTCTGTCCAGGCAAGCTACTTGTCAGAGGTCTGCACTCTCCATTTAAGACTAAAAAAGCACTCTGAAGGCCTTTACACACCTACTCCGAATATTTTGTCCGAAAGATTCGCACTGCAACAGCTTTAATCAAATTAATATTAAGTCAACGGGAGCGTTCACATCAGTGACAAAATTCCGTCTCGCAATTTTGCAACGTTAATTTTTTCGAACTGTCGCATCCGACAGATACACAATCCACCAATCAGAGAAGACGCTCTGACCGTCACAGAGCTTGTCGCAAGCAAAAAGAGACAGGAAAAAGAGAGAAGTGTCGCTTGGTCGCTGCTACTGCATCATTATGGCTCAGGTGTTATCGCCTTTGTGTCGCAGCACTCTTGTTTGGCAAACAGGGGGTTGGGCGTGTCACAGCTGAAGTAGCAGTGTTTTCCCTACATTTTGTAGCCATTTGAAGTTATTAGCTACATGTGTTCTATTTAAAATCCCCATTTGGCATCTCCACGGTGAGACCAGCTGTTTTCAGCATCCAGGAGTTTCCCTGCAGCCGCCTCTCCCTCCGTCACTGCTGCATGTGCTCACGTTCCTCTGGAATAACAAATGCCAGTTTGTTCTTGCATCTTCATAATTTCGCGTCGGAGCAGATGTGTATAGACAAATGCGTCGATATTTCTCCCCCGAATTTTTCGCAATTTTGTGCCGTTTATTCGCATCAGTCCCGGTGTGAAAAGGCCTTGAGAGTGCAGGCTAGCAATGTCATAGACTGTTAATAGAGATGGACATAGCATCCGGTTACATCTGAATAGAGGAAAATGAAGCCAGTTGGGCATGTCCCACCATTGCCATCTTGCCATGTCACGTGTATTCACTCCAGGAAAATACTAAAATGGGCACAACGCGGCCGCAGGGCAAATGATTGACAGCCAATGTACTCTGGGCTAAATGCAAACCAAGCTAACTCAAAAATAACAAGAGCTAATAAAGATTAGCCCCCCAAGCGGCAGGATAAAGGTAAGGCATGTTTGGACTTGCTATTAGCTGACTAAAAACCACCATTTTGCTACTTTGCTGCAGACTGAGACCTTACCGAGAGCAAACGAGAGCAAACAAGGAGCTAACTGCCAGCCACCAGACGGCAGGCCAGCTTCCAGTCTGCCGCTTGTCAATCAAAAGGACAAGCCCCTAATTATGTGTAATTTCATGATTAAATAACATCTAAAAGGATGAGTTATAAAGAAAAAAATTCACCCCCCTCACATTTGACATAAAGGTAAACTTGACCTATTAACCTAAAATGATTTTTTGAACCAGGCTGTAAACATGTTTGTCTCTGCTGTCAAGTTGGCCTTTTTAACATGGGAGTCTGTGGGGATTTGCTGTGTTTTGGAGCCAGCCCCTAGCCGACCAAGAAAGAATTACAATTGAAAACTTCACCTCCTGGTTTCACACTTTTCCAGCGGAGTTTGCCCCTTGAGCAATGCGTGGGCTGACGTGTAACCAACAGGTAACCTGTGATTTGGGTCTAGAGGCCTTTATTTGACAGTGATGCAGAAAGCGGGGGGTTTGGGGGGCGGTTCAGAGAGAGTGGGGGATGACATGAAGCAAAGGGGTTAAGACCAGAAATCTGCGGACCAGTTCACACTGTACATGGGGCGGCTGCTCAACCAGTTGAGCTAAACACCACCCCCAGAAATTTCCACTTTAATTGCAGGATGGGTGGGGCGGGTCATCAAATGTGCAAATGTCTGTAACCTGCAATCTTGAGTACGCGAAGTGACTTCTTGAGTTATTTTGCTTACTTACAGACAGACAGACAAACAAACACCAAATTTCTTTGAAGGATTCTTCATGATTGGGGGGGGGGGGGGGGGGGGGGGGGGACCACACAGGAGGAGCTGAGCTGCTAAGTGGAGGTATGTGCCTCCGAATGCTTTTCCAGTTGTTTTGTCTGTTGTGGCTCTAATGGCCTTTATTAGGCAGAGCTTCAGACTGGGATTCAAACCAGAACTGACTGCTCAAGAAGCTGTAGCCTTTTTACATCAGCCAGCTGCTCAATCAGCTCAGCTAATCTCTTTACCTTAAATGTTTTTAAGTCTTTAATGTTTGCATAAAGAAAATAACTTCTTTTTTTTCCTCTTTTCCTTTGGGATAAGAATCAATGTTTCTTTTTAATAAATGGTTGAGACAACAGTTGATAATATAGTAGCAATAGTCAAATATCAAAAAACCTGAACCTGTGATGGGATATGGTAACAAACACTTTTGAAACATTCTCAAACCAAGTGGTAGAGAAGACGGGTTTATTCACAAAAGCTCAAGGAAGTTAAATTAGCATTATTTAACTTTCTAACCTTAAAAATGTGGGTTTCTTCTGGGCTGCAGCATCACTCTGTAGCTGCCTTCTGCTTTACACACTGCATCACATTCGAAGGGACAGAATGAATTACTACAATGCTTTTGTTTTTTAAGTTTCCTGCCTTCCTCTTGGATGTGTGTGTAATTAACATCCTCTTCTTTAAAACATCCTTGTTTAAATGTACAGCTAAAGGACCCCAACAACAGACACAACACTGCATTTATAGCAAAAACTCGGGAGGCAGTGCAGACAGAGCCAGATGAACTTTTTCATAGTTTTTTGTTCACTAAATGAGGAGAAAGGAATTGAGTCAAATCTATGCTTCTTTTATGGCCATCAGAGGCTTTTCTGAGGAAAAAAATGTCAAAATATATAATTCTCAGTACAGATGAGGTTTAAAGAGCTTAATAACTGCTGGAGTGGGACTTTGGAAAATTATTGTAATAAGAATTGAGTTTTTTGGTCAGTCAGCATTGCTGAATGAGCTAACAAAGATTAGCTGAAGAGGTAGAGTGTGTATTCCGGAGAGGTGCATTTGATTTAGTGTCATGCATTCATCTCCAGTGTGCACCAGCCTCATACAAGTCACATTTTCATTTAAGGTCCTCACATTCACTTTATTATGCTATTACATTGCCTGTCACATTGTTCTCCTTACTACTGATTTTTTCTTCAAAGTGTTACATGTCTCTGTTCACACATTCACGGCTGTGGCTGCATCTGTGTTAATGCAGAGTGAGGCAGAATAACCTGTACCAATCAGGACTATTTTCAGCACTTTCTTTTAAATCATTCTTAAACCCTTTTCACCCTATGTGCTCTGGTTATGAGAAACAATTTCCTCTGCGCCAGTTCCCATGGAGACTTGCTGAGACTAGAAGTTCAACACTGCAATACTCAGATGATTTGGTGAGCCTCCACCTCCAAAAACACACACCTCATCTTAAAAACATAGAACAAACACATCATGTTTTCTATTCTTTTGTCACGTAATGAGCATAGAAAAGATGTAGTTACATAGATTTCAGGGCATCTGTAGATCCTTAAAAGTCTTTAAAAGTCTTAGATTTGATTTTCAAACTCAGGGCCCTAAATATCTTTGAAAATGACAAGAAACCCTTAAATTCAGTCCCAAGGTCTTAGAATATTCAACGTTTTTCTGTGTTTTCTTGGGAAATTTCTGTAATGATTGTTGTTTGGTAGTTACACTTTTTAGTGTCTTTCAGTTGATCTGGATTGTTTGCTGACGGCAGAAGAATCTATAACTATTGCTTACAGTGTTTGAATTTACCGCGACCGTCTTCTTCCTGTATCAAAACTGCGGATGTAGCGTCATTTGACGTCACGTCCGCAGGGCAGCGCGGGAAATTCGGCCACCGAATTGCAGCGCATTATGCAGCACACAGCCTGTTCAAGGCAACGGAGAGAAACGTGGGTGGAAACGTTATTTTTGGTATTTAGCGCTTCATCACCCATTAGTATTAAAAAAAATGGACATGCATGTTTGTTTGTTTTTAAATTCCTGCCTCTAGTCCCTTTAAAAATCTGCATTTCTGACTTGTTTTGATGGCACAACAACTTTCATTATGGGCATTTTTGAGCCGTCTCTGCCCAGCAGCGTCCAGAGGCTCAAAAACAGCACTATGTAACTTTTCCATCCGGGACGGGGCCGTGATGTTGCAGCCGTCTATTGGTTGCGCACTGCATCACTTACTAGTAAACAAATATGAACCAGATACGAACACAGCGGGTGTTTAGAACGCGCATCATGCTGGATTCGGCACAGAAATGCAAGGAAACATCAGAGAAAGAGAAGAAAAGAAAGAAAGGAAGGAACAGAAAAAGATTCAAGATAAGAATGTCTTTTACTGGCTGGAGTGAACTCACAGTAAAGGTAGGATGCAAGATGGATGCTAGTTAAGCCATCGGGGGCGTGTCACTGAGAAGAAGCTAAGATGTGTTGTGGGTCTTTTAGTGGTAACAGGTTTTGGCTCTTTCTGGAGATGCTCTGCTTCATTCAATTATTTTTAAGGCCAGTATTCCTACTTTGGCATTTAGGGGGGTTAAACTCTTCAAGCTGATTTCAATAGAGGGAATCAATTATTTGAATGTTTGTGTTAAATTTTAGTACTGCCAGTTTCAATAAGTGTTTGAACAGAAGTGACTGTAAGATGGTTCCAGGCTTTTTGCCATTTAGTGAATGTAAGGTCTTAAATTTGAACAAAGCGGCCTCTCTTGTAAATGAGATCTTGCATCTCAGTGAGACAATCTGTATAAATAAAGGTGAAATAAGAGTTAAAATAAAAAAAAATCTTTAAAAGTCTTAAATTTGGCTTCCTCAGACCTGCAGATACCCTAGACTATGAAGGCATGTTGCCTACAACATATCCACAGTCACAGTCATATTGATGAACTTTGTGAGGTCAGATGACTCTTCTGGGACATTACGGGGAACACACTGACTCTTCTTGCCAGAATTTCTGCATGCCGAATATAGCGGAGCGCCCCTGTTGCGACCAAATTAAAGGATCTTCTTTTGTTTGACAAACTCCACAGGGGAGATCAAGCGTAGGCAGAATCCTTTTGGTGCTGTTTCTAAGATTTCTGTCTTTTTTTTTTTTCTGCGGAAGAAAGGATGTGAGGCACTGTCAAGACGAGCCCCCTGCAAAGAAGCAATTAAAAGCTCGGCCTTGTGAAGGTCTCTCTGCAGTACAGCCAGAAAAACAGCCTCGTGGCCGGGTGAAACGGAAAATGAAAAGCTCCCATCGCTTGTTTGATAACGGTTTGTTGCAAGTTTACCAAAACAGCGGGCATGTAAAAGAAAGAACGCTCACACCTGCTTGTGTGTGATAAAATGAAAAGAGCCAAGTTAAAATCCCATTCCTTGCTGATGAAACACGCACTCATCAGACATGAAAAGGAAGGTAAAACTGTGCTTTGATACTCTAAGAAAGAAGTCTGCTTTTGGGAAGATGGCAGAGGCAGCAGTGACAACCAACCAGGTCTTAAATCTTTCACACCTTCCGGCGATGATTTGGGTCAAGGCTTCTCAAAATGCAGCAACATCACATCTTGTTTCTGCGTTGCCAGATTTGGATCAAGAGGTCTGCTGCAGTTGATTCTGTGTTAATGATGCAACCCAGGGCAAGGTGTACTCTCATTACATTTTGGTTTGTCAGCTCCTTTCTTTGTGTAACTGCAGAGCTAGTCACGATGGGAACCGTTTGGGAACATGTCGAACATTTATAGTAACGATGCAAAATTGTTGTCGTGGTGAATTAGCATTATAGTTCAGTCTGTGCGTAGGGTGACATAAGAAAAACTTGTCTTCGCTTGCCGCTGCCAGTTGGCGTCAAGAAATGGGGTTTGAGACACAGAGGAGTGTGGGAGGGAAAGAGGATGAGAGAGATTTTCAGGGGAGAGGAAGCATGATTATCACAGCACTATGACTTCAGAAGGATGAAGATTTATAAAGGCAGAGACAGGAGGGAGATGTGTACAGGAAGATGCAGGGATGCTGTGTGAGCACAGTGGACATGATTTCAAATGCTGAGAGACAATTGACAGCATTTTTACTCACCATTACGATACATTACGAATATGAAATAAAGGATATATTATTGCTATTGCACAGATCGGTGCATAGATCAGTGTGTATTTATGTGTGTCTGAATCAAATGGTGGAGAATAATCTGTTCACAAAGAAGGTTTATTAATGTTTTCATTCCATCTTAGTTTGGAGTCACTGTTAGTGTCAGGATACTAAATGATAACATTTAATATTTTAGATTTGATGTTTATGGCTGTCACAAAGAAGTAGAAGATCATTGTAGGTTTAAATCAGGTTCACCAGGACTCTGAGCAACATTTCCTCCTCCACAACTTGTAGGCCTATTCTAATATTTTCCTCAGCTTAAAAGGTATGCAAAGCCATAATTTTACACTTCTACTTGTGAACACAACACTAACTTCCTCCTTGAATCTGTCAGCAGATGTGCTCAAGTGTGCAGCCATCAACGGAGCAGTACATCAGAGGAATAAGATCTTATTTTCCAGCTGATTAACAGCTGTTAGATATTAAAGCACAGAGCACATCTATACCTCAGCACAATGTCTTTTCTCTGTTTAGTGAAGGCAACATCATTCAATCAGGCTTGATGGACATTCTGCAGAGCGACAGGTGGATGAAAAGGTACTGTAGGAAAAAATGGTCTTACAGAGGAGTTAAAAATCCATCCTATTCATTTCATGAAAAGAATTCAATGATAAATAATATACTTTACTTATTCCCTGAGGAAAATCGTGATGTACTAAATTATTTTCTTCATTTCACAGAAAGTGAACACATATTAAACATAGCTACTTGTATTTGGGTGTCAAATAGCCACTGAGTTAAAGTTCAAATTAAACTGTAAACACAGCTAGCTTCACATATTTCAGTACTAAGGACATGGGGGATTTGAACACATTGCAATCATTTTAATGTCTTATTGCTATTTTCTCAACCGTTTCTCTTACCTCGTGAAGCAGCAAAATTCCTGTGAAATGTGCAAGATCACAGTCATGAGGGAAGCAATCTTGGCAGGCGCAACGCTATCTGCTTGTAGCTGAAACGTACAACTTTAGACCAATCAGCAGCATCATACTTACGGTGAACTCCAATTCCTATCTTAATAGCAGGGTGGATGATATTTTCCAGGAGCATTTTTTACTACATTGCTTAAAGTCCTGATTGCAGACAATTGATTAAATGTTCCGACACACACAAAAAAAAAAAGTCACCTGTGGAACGTACAGGACTGGAAAACGGCCCGTTCTTATTGACTGAATGATTATTACGTCCATCATACTCGACTGCTGTTAGTTGTGCCCCCACCCTCCTCGCATGCGCGCTCACAACTCACCATGAGCGTCTCACAGTGCAGACGAACCGAGACAAACACGGCTGCTCGCTGCTCTTATCTATGCCGCTGTTTGCTCTTAAAAAGAAAAATCAGATGTGGATGAAGTCATGGAGGTTTTGGTGTTTGCAGTGAGGATGTTTTACGCCGCAGAAGAAGTTGGAGGTGAGACAGAGAAATAAATACGGACACAGAATAAATCAGATAATGTATGTGTATACATGTTGGGTTTATTTGGGGAACTGATGTAAAGTTCATTTTAATCTTTCATGAATGATCTAGAGACTTTTTGCAGATTGGTCAAGTTGATTGAGCTACGTTCACACTGCAGCTCAATTCCGATTTTTTGCCCATATGGGACTCGTATCGGATTTTTTAATGTCAATAACACCACAAATCCAATTTTTTCCAGTCCAACCCAGACCACTTTCAAATGAGGTCCCAAACTGGATACGTATTTGATACCTGTGTGAAAGCAACCGCAGTTTGTACGACCATGTTGCATTTTATCTGACTGTATTGTCACAAAAGTGAGACGGACGCCTTATTTCTGTGCTTGAGGAGACAGGATACATAAAATTAAACGTCAACAATCAACGGAACAATGTTATATCATTTTTTTCAGCTCTGACTGCACATCAACTTCAAAACTGATGCAAACAAGTGTAGCGTCCAAATTTACCTCCCTAGACACAGCGTGCCATGTATGACATTACATGTTCTGACGGAGGCTGCTTGGAAATGATAATATGAACAACAATGCAAACAAATTGGATGAAGGTTAAAAAAATGGAATTAATTCCGAAGGTTTTTTTTTACCCACTTCCCCCCAAAAAAGAAAAAAAAAAGTTAAACGCAATAAACACCTGAATGCTTGCATTTATTTGCTTTGTCTCAAATTCACATGACAATTCAAGAAATGAATGTGTACTGCTCAAACATTGTCTATAAAGTTTTATTAATTATATTATTTTGTTCAACAAAACAGTTCATCACTTTACACGATAACTTTGCTTTTTATCTTTGTCTTTTAACGTATAACTTTCTTTTTGGGGAGTGCGAAGGCAGCACAGCCCAGGCAAAAATACAACAGGATGACGCCTGTGCTTTATATTTACGTTATATGCACTGGAAGATAAAGTTGATATATTTCTTTCATTTATAGGTGCCTCATAATTAAGCAAACTTTCAGCTGAAATAATTTTCTTCCTCATGAAGAGTTAAACCCACTTAGATGCCGTCACAGTTTATGAAATTGATTTATCTTCTACACCATTGTTTCTGTGACCCTGTTACGCTGTTTGGTTGTATTCATAGTGAAAAAAACACAACTGTAAAATTCTCACCATATTTGTAATTTTTAAAAAGGTTTCTGACTCATATTTTCACAGCAAAAATCACAGTAACTATTTTATGTGAGACTTTACTCATACTAGAATTGAAACCAGTCATTTAGGCACATCCTCAGATGAATTTGCATGTTTACTTCAGACAGCTACCTTACCTCATAGTTGCAGCCAGGGGGACAACTCCAGCCTTTGAGGACAACCTGGGCTTAGCCCGGAGTTGCATCAGGTGTAAATTTGTAAAAAAATTAGAAGAGCTTTTCTCTAGTCTTTCCCTTCAAAAATGTCTTTAAGAAGGCAATAATAGACTTAATGGAAAAGATAAATTGTCATTTTAATTTAAAAAAAAATAATGAATCACAAAATCAACAATAAAATGTTAACCATTATATTGCTAAAACCCATGCACTGAACTCACGCATAACAGTTCATATAGTATTCACCTTTTGTCTTCTCTTTGACTCATCACCCTCCTCATCATCACGTGTTCTCTTCTCACCTGCTCTTATCTCATTTTTTGCTCTTTTTTCTTCCTAATTTGTTCTCCTCTATCTTATTTATTCTCTTCTCCTCATCACTTGTTCTCCTTTTCTCTTACTCATTTGTTCCCTTCCTTTACAGAAAAACCACATGAATTTCACATGTGACCACACGTGGTTCACATGTGGTCACATGTTCGTGCACATGTGACCACATGTGGTTCATGTGACAACGTGAACCACATGTGGTTCACATGTGAATCACACTAGAATGTTCCAAAGCACACGTTTGCACATGTGGATAACATGTACATGAACATGTGATGAACATGTGGACCACATGTGAGTCACACATTTTTCACATGTGGATCACTCACAATAAAATCTTCCAAAAGCACACGTTTGCACATGTGTTTTTTCTGAAAGGGTTCTCCTCATTTGTTCTCTTTTTCTCCTCATTTATTCATTAATAGGTTTCATAAATCAGAAACTGTGCTTGAATTAATCTACAGTCCCAAAAAGACATCTGAGTCCAGGTTTGAAAAGTCTACGTGTTGTAGTTTTTACACAGGACCTCGTTAAATGTTGTCAGTAGAAAATAATTTTAGTGGAATTGCCCTTTAAGCCAAAATTGAAAAGGAAGCTGGGAACGGGTAACTGCCAACTTCAGCCTTGTTTTTTATTTTTAGATTTCATGTTGACTTTTTCATATTGTTTTAAAAGAGAAAAAAAGGAGTCAACACTGTGATATCTTACTTTTACTTTTCTGCTTTTCTCTTATATTTTCTGTCCATCTCCGCTCTCCTCTGCTGATAGATTCTTTCATTTGACTGCTGCTCTCCTCTGCACATGCACACGCACACACCACACCAACAGGAGCTAGGCTGGACCTTCGCGCATTCATGGCGCGTTTAAGTGCTGGTAGAAAGCTGGGTCATCTGGATTTCATCCGATTATTTTCAGAAAAAGTTGGTTAAAAGGTAAATGAACACCCGGGGAAAATCGGCTGGCGACGCCACTGGTTGCAGCTATTTTGCCAGTTTATGTTTTGCTGCTTTGTATGTGTAACATCTTGCAATCACATCTCACCTGTATTCCCTTTATTCTTCATGCAATCCACTTTACAGCAGCAGCAGATGACGTATTCATCTTTTAAAAACTGAATTAATGTAATTGGAAGAACCAAATCACTTGAATTGTTCATTTATCTCCCACAGTTATATGAAAATGAATGCAACCGCTAACCCAAGGCCCCAATCAGACGGCTATAACAGGACAGCTAATATTTATGGGCATGCGATGTTTGAAGACATTTGTCAGCTGAACAAAAGAGTTTGACTGGGGGAAAAATGAAGGCCATTTTGCTAGATTTTTCTTCTAAACTAGAAAAAAAAAATGTAATTGCTCTGTTAATGCAACAGTAACCACATCTTTAGTGGTTTTTGATAATTATAAATGAGATAATTGCAGCTTCCTTCACATCATGACAGTCAAGTTTGGATGATATTATCTTGTTTTTCTGTCATAGGCACGTACAGCACTCTAATTACCAAATTGTTCCTGAATGCAGCCTATATCTCCGCTTCAACCTGTATTTTTTTAATCCCATTCCTCTCTGTTCTACATCATGATTTCCTATCAAACTCTCAGCTCATAGTGAATGCCTCAAAGCAAATGCCACTGAAAGGAGAGCAAAATTCATATTACTTTTTGCGTTCCATGTGTCAAGTCGTTAATGGACGGTGAGTGGAAGTGAAAAGCAGGAGCATTTTCGTCTTTCCTTTCTCTGTCTCTATTACACTCAGCAAGGAAGCACATGTAAATTGGCTTCGAAAGAAGAGGTGGAAAACAATTATGGGAGCGATGCGCCTGAGAGAAATGAGTCTATTGCTTGACCTGTAATGAAGTGGAAAGTTGACAAGCCGGCTTTGTGCAACTCGCAGATTTGAATGCAAGGAAATGAGTCCTCTGTACTGTCAACCAACAGGAAGAGATTGCCAATTATAAGTGTTGGCCTTCCACTGGTGCCTCGCAGGCATACTGATGGGCAAGGAGAAGCATGAATATTCAGTGGACATGAATATTAATGCCAACATTTCATAGTAATGTCTCTAACAAGACCTTAACAAACTATTTGTTAATGATTAATTAAACATTAAAAACTGCCATTAATCATACTATGAAAAACTACAATGATAGTGATAAATATACCATTAATGAGACATGATTTAGAGATTCTGCCCATCCTGAAAAACAAAGAACACACACAGTTTATTAATTAGTGGATATAGAACTTTGATGACATGTCTGCAGTGGATGCGTCCACTGCATGTGTCCACTTGAGGAGACGGGCCTTTAAAGCTCTATTGTTCACATAAGTTTTCAGAGCAACTACCTCCTCATTTACTTTTATTTATTTATTTATTCATTGTGATGCCTGTCTGAAATAAGCGCTATATAAAGTTTACTTACCTGCTTACATTTCCCTTTCCTTCAGGCATCCTGGACACGGTTTATTTTTCATTTATACTGTTTTTCCTTTCCAGCATGTTATCAATCTGTATTTTCACAACTGTAAAGAATTTCAATATCACAATGTGAGATAAAGCATCAGATTATTATTCTGTGGTCTCACATTGGAACTGGTCTGATGAAGTGATCACAGCAGCCCTAACGTTCCCATTCAAGTGCGCTTTTCATGATATTCATCCTTGTTACCAGAACTGATGAATATCTCAGTCACATACAGCTGGTGCTACTGCATCACTTGGGATGCGGTGCATGCCAGATTCAACATGAGGTCCCTTTTATTTGCCAGACAGTCTCCCCTGTGGAGCTCTGATTGAATATCAATTAATAAAAGCCAGGTAGGGCTCCACAGATTTGGCTTAATTGTGTAAAAATATGTGCATCACTTGTATATTCTGGGGTGTGTAGAGCCTTAAGCTGTTTTCTCATCTGATTCTCTGTAAGGTTGAAATGTGCGTGTGTGCATTGTGGGGGGTGCGCCTTTGTGTGGTGCTGCTGTGTGTATCCAATTCCAGCGTATTTAACGAGATATCTCACTTCCTCTCTTTTTTTTTTATCTTGATTCCATTTCTTGCCTGCACTCAGGGGAGCAGAATTCATTCACACTCGTTTTTCCTTTCCCCCTTTTCTCTTTACTCTGCTGTGCACAAATTGTTATTCAGCCTTTTCTGTGCAGCAGGAATGTTCTTCAGCAAGTGATTGTCATTCAGTTTCAAATTAGTCTGGGCTGATCTACCATGCAATAAAATCTCAACATGCCGGACAGAATGACACGCTATTCAGCATGACTGTAATAACCTGAGTTGAGGGGGATGTGTTGTCATTGTCTTGCTATTTGTGCAGCGCATTGTGTGCCATCAAAAAAGTTACGGCATGCTGCTTCGCAAGCTGATGGTCTCGCGTCTTCTGCATGATGTTTTTACATATTTACAAATAGCTCCTATGCATTTTTCAAGTCTCTTTCTGCATGTAAACACTTGTCCTCGTGTACATACTATGCACAGAGCAGAGGCCTTGTGTGCCTGGGTGTATCTGTACAACTGTGCGTGTGCTGCTGTCTGTCGATCTCAGTGACTGACTGACAAAAGGCACCCAGAGGATAGAGGCATGACAATCGCTCACCCTTCCAGTGTCATTCAGCATAGTACAGGAGCCATTAACTTTTAAAGCCAAGCCTCTCTCGCAACAGGCCCCATGCCGTTTAACTTCCACTCTGCTGCTATTCAAATGGCTGTGATGGACAGGAGTCAGACCTCTGCTGCTCAGCGGGGCTGTTGGTTGGAGCACTATGCCCCTGTCCTGTTCTGTGGCACAGTTGGCACCTGGCTCCAACTGTGTTTGCATGCATCTGTGTGTCAGTGTGGTCTGTTGGACACTGTGGTGCAGAAAATGCATTTTGATTGACAAGGCTCATCAGGGATAACTTAATGGCACTACCACCTAACAATTAGAAGTCATCAAGGTCCCCAATTGAAAGTGGTTAATAAATAATGTATAGCCACAGTAATACCACATAATCTGGATATCAAAAAGTCAAAGGTGGATGCATTATTAATGGGGCCAAATTGGACTTTAATAACTGTTCCACTGAATCCCACACCACAGCAGAATTCACTTATGTTAATATGCCTTTATTATTAATGGGCAGCCATTTTCTAAAATGTTAACTGACTGGGCTGCTCCAGAGGCAGTTGCCAAGATTGACGAGCCTCGTGTCTTAGAGAGAGGTGGGTGTAGTGGGGGCTTGCTTATTTATTTATTCGCCAACCTGTAGCACGTCGGCCCACATCACTGTGTCAATAATTTGCTGGTAAAGCCATTAGGCGTGATCACAGAGGCCCAATTAACTCTGCAATGTGTGAGATGACAATCGTACATCATTAGCCGTATAATGGCATGCAGTGCCACAGCCTCTTTAAAAACAAACATCAAGGCCATTACAAGAAATATATGCCATTGTCAGTGTTGTTGATCCAGCCATTTTGAGTAGTGCTGAAATGCCCTGTTGGAGATATGCACGTCATGTGTCATGGGACATTACACCAAATGTGTTTCAATGAACGGCTAGGGGTTTTTCGGATTGAATGCATCTTCGCTGAGGCATACTGATGATGATCAGGTCTCTGGCATCTGCATGCAATTGCCGCAGGAGACACAAATTAAGACTTGTACTGTGCTGGTGCTGATATAGAATATCTTACAGTTATACATTTGGAACGTGGGAAGAGGAATACAAAATGTCAGAAAGGCTGCTCTGACACCCTGATTTAAATTCACCCATTCCTCGGCTCAGTGGGAGCTCAGTGCGACTTCTGAGACAATTTGGTGGAGGCATCTCTGAGGGGAACCGATAGACTAGCTAATATGTTCTCTTATGGTATTTGCATAATGTCCATGGTGCATTGCCAGGGAGCTGTTCTGCTCCAGTTCCCCCTTGTAATATATCTGGCAGCTCTTCCAAAATGCAGTTGTCGCTGGCACTGGCTTACAAATCAGACGTCGAAGCTCCATCCAGAATATCAAAGTAAACATGGTTTGAAAATATTTGTTTAGCATCTGCTTTTGGACTTTGTCCTGCACAAATCAACTTGATGGGGCTGAGTATGTTTTATTTTTTTCATACCTGTCAAAAGTGTTAAATGTGGAAAGAAATCATCGCTGTGGTTGACAGTGAGTGTACTGCTTTTTACTTTTGTTGGCATGGCAAATCAGCATCCTGTTAAACTCTGCGCTCACTTTCCTCGAAATGTCTCCTTAAATTGAGGGCAGAGGTGGGATCCATCTGTGTGTCATTTCTGCATGAATTATACTGTAAATGTTTGTCAGTGAGAAGCTTGTGGTACTAAGTATTTTGTAGAGCTCCTCTTTATGCCATTTTCATACCTGATCTAAAACCTTTATTTGTGTTTCGCACTATTGTTCGGTGTGTGATGTATAAACATGTGAATTAAGCATACCTTTTCACACTTGCTTGATGATAAAAATCCTGCCTTCTCTGAACTTTATGAGTTCAAATATCCCAAAAGCAGTTTTCTATGCAAAAGCACAATTCATCCATTTACAAAAGTATTTGAATTAATCAGTGGAAAGGCAGGGTGGCTTTTTTTTCCCCTAGTTTCTGATGCTTATTTCTTCTTCTCAAGTTAGCAGCAGTCATTAAGAAAACATGCATTTCAAAGAATATGACTGCTATCATCTACACACAGATATTTTTTCAAAATTTGATTGAGACTTTGAGATTTTAAGTCCCTGTTTACACCAACATTTCTGTGGTTATTCCAGCCTAGCATAGCATTAGCAAACAGCGTGACAGCCAGTAAGTAACTGCAGAAACAAACAACTTAAGTGTACAGCTCCATCAGCTGCCTAAGACACTTTATTGATTTTATTTAAATTTTTTATTAGTTAATCGGCTGATTGATCAGTTATCAGAATTTTTTTCTGCCAAATCTCATAATTGACATCAGCCTCAACATATCCGTACTACAGGCGCTAGTCTGAATTATTTGATGCCAAATGTATGGAATACTGCATGTTTTTAACGAAAGTTTGAAGGGTTTGCCTCAGATAAAGGAACCTCCTATGTTAAGCTAACCAAAATCAGCATTTTTCAAATAAGCTTCCCTCTATCATAATGAAATCCTAAAATCTTCTTTAGTATCAACTAATGTTTGTTGGTGTTGATGAACTGCCAGTATTGATAGAATAATTTATGTAATGCTCGATCTCCTTTTCTGTCAGCCCCTTCTCATTAGTCATCTTGCTTCTGTGCTCAGTTGACTTTGCTCTTCCTGTCAGTGTGAGAATCTAATCGACTAAGCGGGTGTTTTCTGCCTCGGTAACAGAAATTTGCAAGGGTATGAGGAGACAGGAGGAATAAAATATACTGTATAGGGATTGTGTGTGACAAGGCTGGGCCATGTAAGGAAATCTTGTTTTCAAACTTTTTGACATTCAGTCAATATATTGACAGCGTTTGTCACTACAGTGGAGCTTTGGCTGGAGCAATGAGATGCCTTCCAACCAAGGGGCAAACTCCGCCTCAGAACAGTGAAGCTCGCTAGCTTGTTGGAAATAGTGTAATATTCCCTTCATCCGCTAGGGGCTGGCTCCAAGAGCGAGCAAATCCCCATAGACTCCCATGTTAAAAACGCCAACTTCACAGCAGAAATAAACAGGTTTACAGCCTGGTTCAAAAAATCATTTTAGGTTTATTAGGTCAAGTTTACCTTCATGTCAACTGTGAGGGGGGTGAATTTTTTTATAACTCATTCGTTTAGATATTATTTATTCTTCAAATTACACATAATTAAGGGCGTGTCCTTATGACAGACCGGAAGCTCCGCCTGCCGACCGGAGGCTCCTAGTTAGCTCCTTCTTTGCTCTTAATAAGGTCTCAGTTTGTTACAGAGTCGCACAACGGCGGTGTTTAGTCAGCGAATTGCAAGTCTAAGCATGTCTTACCTTAACCATGCCGCTTAGGAGCCTTATCTTTGTTAGCTCCTCTTAGTTTCGTGTTAGCTCAGTTAGCGTTTAGCCCACAGTACGTCAGCTGTCAATCATTTGCCCCGCGGCCGCGCTGTGCCCATTTTAGGATTTTCCTGGAGTGACGACGTACGTGACACGGCAAGATGGCGACGGTAAGACACGCCCAACTGGCTTCACATTTCTCTATTCAGAAGAGACCGGAAGCTACGTCCAGTAATTATATACAGTCTATGCTTCCAACCCAGGCTGACCTGTCATGCTTCGATTCACTGTCATACTGCCTCTTTGCAGGTGAAAATCCCAAAGCACAGAAGACTGGTAGCTCTGACAGCGAGGACAGTTCTTGAGCAACATCCAATGCCACTCCTCAGGCGTCACAAACGGCACTGTAAAAAAGTTACTTTTAACATTTTCGTGGTTGGGTATGAGTAATAGGGTAAAGTGGTGCTGCTTTTGGAAATAGAGGACAGGTAGAGGAACCAGTATTAGCTCAATAAGAAGTTAGTTTCACTAAAAAGGAAAGAAAAACTGTGGTCACGCTGTATTCATTGACTAAAACACTATAGGGGCACTCGTGCTGACATTAGAAAAAAAAAAAAAAACCCTAGTCCCACAATGCAGACTGTTGTCATACAAGAAAACAAATCTGAGTTTGTAGCACACCCTTGCTCACAACTAACATGCTACTACCTCTTTGTTGGGACCGTTGCCATCAGACTGGCTTCCCTTAACATAATCCCAAATCTATCATGAGATTCTTACATCTATGAATCACTCACATAATAACTTTTCTTGTCATAAACAATTTGTCATGCCTTTCCAGTATGTTCATCGGGATGATGTTCTGGAGTTACAGCAGTGCTTAAGAAGTCATTTTGAAAATGACTGGCTCCAATGATATGTAAACTGTTATCCAGAAAAATAAAGAAAAAGCAAAAACTTTTCATGGGGTTAAACATTTTTCTTCAGCAAGCAGGACTAATGATGGGAAACTTGATTTTCAGTCTGTCTTTATCTTGTCTTGATCCTAACTAAGGCTATGTTCACACTGCAGGTCTGAAGCTAAAATCCTTGGGTTTTTTTTTTTTTTTTTTTGGGTTGTTTTTTTTAAACTGAAATCTGGGTTTTGTTTTGTTTTGGTTTTGGTTTTTTTGCATGGTTGTCATATTATCATTTACATGCAACCTCCATCAGACAATATGAACTGTTCACGGCTCTGAAGTAAATTGATGTTAAGATGTTTGAGGCAGCCGCTGCGTTATGGGTGTTCCTACCAGGACTGGTCCTACCCACTTGCACTCTTGGCCCACTCTGGCAATTTGTACTGAAAGCTGAAAAAAAACAGCAAACAATGTTAATGGTGAGAAATGGACCTAAAGATTTCTTACTTTTTTATATTTTCCTTTACAGAATAACCTCTTACAAATAGATGGTCAGGCATTGTTTCTGTACCGTCTCCATTTAGCCTGTTTATTTATAGAGCTCTAGAAATAATGTAAATAAAATTACACCATCACAGTAGTCACATTTGCAGACATTGCAGCGAAAGTGGGAGAAGCAGATTGAAAAAATAAATAAATACATTGATGGAGGAAAAACGTAAGAGACCTGTTACATACTGCAAAAAACTGAACAATCAGACAAGGAAATATTATCTAGATTAAATTAGGCAAAACTGACCCATATGACCGTGAGGAGTTGTCCAGAAACACAGTATAGGATGTGGTGCTCAGTAACTGCAGCTAAAGGCAGGAGATTATTAACCCGACACAGCTGCGTCTCATCTGTACACTGCTCTACTCTTACCTTCTGCAGCCGACCCAGGGCCAGCTTTACCCACTTTGGTGAGATTATAGTTTGGTGCCCTGTCCTGGTGTCTATAATTCTAGATCAGGGATGACAACCTCCAGTCCTTAAGGGCCATAATCCTGCAGGTTTTCTGTGTACCTGCTCCAACACACCTGACTCCAATTAATGAGTCATTGTGCAGAACTTCATAGACTGTTGGATCCATTTAATATCAGGCAGGTGTGTTGAAGCAGAAAAACAGTGAGGACCTGCAGGACAGCAGGCCTCAAGGACCAACTTGGACACCCCTGTTTTGGATGAACAGAGGAGGGTGAGCTGCATGTGTGATGTGAATGTTGGTACAGAGCAGTGACCATCTGATCAGCCTTCTTCAGAGCAGTTGGAACTTCCTGTTGTGACATATAAGGACAGCTGACCAGGAAGCAGTCTGAGCAGTCTGTTTTACTTGAATGTAGTAATGTAATGTAATGTAAGTTGTTGAATTTAGGCAAAAGTATTTGCCAACATGTTACTTGCAGCATCCATCAATGTATAAATACAAAATGCTTTTTCAGTCTGAACAACCGAACATAATATATAAATTGGGTGCTTCCCTGAAACGCGTCTTGACATCTCTTTTGAGTTCTGCTATTGTTGAATGCATATTTCTTTTTGTTATGACATGAAGTTTTTGCTTTACATCATGTACTTGGTGATAAGAACATAAGAAAACTTGCTGTATGAAAATACTGTCTACCAAAATACCCTGAAGGAAAATGTCCCAGCATCTGTTTGTGACCTCAGGCTAAAGCACATTTCAGCTCTACAGCAGGACAAAGATCCAAAACACACCACCAAGTCCACCTCTAAATGGTTAAAGAAAAATAAAATATAGGCTTTAAAATGGCCTGACTTGAATTAAAGGTTAAATATGGAACATTTTGATCAAAAGCTATATTTAAAAAAAAAAAAATAATACCTCCACAGGTCGTTTGGGGGGGTATGGAATGAAAGTACAACATTTCCTAGAAAAATTATATTTCGCCTAAAAATATTTATAAAATAATTTTTTACGGGTTCGATAATGGCATTATATTTACGTCTATAAGCTAATACACGCCGCCATTGCGGGTTGCCAAATACGATCTCTGTGTGGCAACAATATTTTGGGCACAGTTAGGCTGGTAAACGGGGAAACCGTGGAGACAACAAGTGAAGCAGCTGCTTCAGAGCCCTGGAGATGTTGTTATCTGTTTCTGAGGAGGAGTGACCTGAGAAGAGCAAAACCTGGAATAAATTTACGTGAAGGCTACACTAAATGGACCCACATAAACGTTTTCCACGGCGTCAAAACACAGAAATGGTGACTTTCCTCCTGGATCGGTAAGCTAGCTTGTTTGCTAACATGGCTAACTTTAGCTGACAGTTATAAACTCCTCTGCATTTCTTGTTGGACATGCTGCAGACTGTTGGTCACTTGCGTATCGGCAGTGAGCCTGGTATCCCAGCGGCTGGAGTTGTTTTTTTTGCTGTTGCAACTACAACCTAGACATACGTGATGTCGCTGTTCTGTCTGTGTTCCATATTCAACCTTTAAGATGTTGTGGTATGACCTTTAAAGGCAGTTCATACTCGAAAACCCTCCAGTGTGACTGAATTACAACAATTCTGCAAAGATGAGTGGGCAGAAATTCATTATCGGAACACATGATTGCAGTTGTTGCTCCTAACAGTGGCCCGATCAGTTATTAGAGTTAGCAAGTAATTGCCTTCATGCAGGGCAGGTTCGGATTTCCCCTTTTTCATTAATAAGCACATTCATTCAAAAACTACATTTTGTATTTACTTGTGTTATCTTTGTATAATATTTAGATCAGAATCATATAAGTACAACAAACAAACAATAAAATAATAAATCAGAAAGAGGGCAAACACTTTTTACCCATGAGGGCTGGCTCTGGAATTAAAAATGCTATTCATTGCATCATTAATGAAAACTTCTTTCAGAAATATGTCACAAAAGTGTTTCAAAGTGTAGCTGTCAGTGCAAAAAGTGATCATATTTAATCATTAAAAAGTCAGATGAACATTTAAGCCAACTACTCTGACATATTAACTTAATTTGCTGGCCAAATAAATGAAATAAATCCCCCAGACAGTTGTCATTTCAGATCGTAAAACCTGACAATCAGTAAGTAGAGAGGAGACGCATATTGATCTTTTGTTTACAAAGAGTTGTTAGTGATAAATCTGCCAACAATCTCACTGTAAATTCAACTGATACTGTTGTAAAAAAAAAAAAAGACAGACTGACAACTGTAACAGCTGGTATAGCAACAGTAACTAAGGAAAATAGTTTGCCATATCCATCTTAGGCTACATGCACTTTTTTCACTAACTGTATTTTGTGAGCTCAATACAACAGTTGTGGTAATGAGAACCTATTTCACTAATTGAGGTGCCACTCAGAGAAAATGCATATCTGACACTGAGGTTCTGACTTGCATGTAAAACTTAATGGTGGTGATGTTTTCCATTTAAGTTCAGGAGCATGAGCACACCTCAACTAATTTTTCTGTCGTGTGCCTACAGCCTACACCTCTTTGTTTCTTGTGACCCACCCATCATTCACTCTTGTTGACCTTTCTGTTCCGTATTACAGTTAGGGGTTTATCAGTCATGCAACACACTAATCCCCACAAAGGCCCGTCCCAAACTTCACTTTTCTTCTTATTATAACCTTATTTCCATTCAAAAACATTTAAATGCGTGCCATCTTTGTGGTCCCTGCTTACGAAACAAAGTTTATAACCGTTACTGTATTGGTTAAGTGGATTCAGATGAGTGAGCTATGTGCAGCTGCATTGACATCATGAAACTATTTGTTTATTTCATCTGAATGCAGCATCAAATAAGAGAGATTAAGCAGTAAAACATGGAAAGTTGAAGCACACAAACAAAAAAGAGATGAACCATGAAAAAAAAAACTTGAAAAAACTTCAAGCTTGTGTTCGGACAAAGAGAAAATTGCCTTTATGATGACTTTCACATCAGACTTGGTCCCACCGAAGAAAATTGCCTCTTTTGGTGTTTGCGCCTCTGCACCACACCCTTTCAAATCACAACC
The DNA here is from genome assembly GCA_023101725.1 of Atherinomorus stipes. Lineage (NCBI taxonomy): Eukaryota > Metazoa > Chordata > Actinopteri > Atheriniformes > Atherinidae > Atherinomorus > Atherinomorus stipes. The sequence continues at coordinate 111,320 of JALJCO010007983.1, read as the reverse complement.
AAAGCAGCTAAACATGAACGCTCCAGGAGGCTGGAAATGTCAAATGTTTCTCTTTTCTCTCCTTCCTTGGTATTCTGTCGCTGTCTCACAACTCCATTTTTCCTTGCCTCTTTTGTGCTGGTCTACACTTCCTTTCAGTGAAGATGGAGAGGGAAGGGAAGTGGTGCCAGCAATGTCACGGCTGGAGAAAGCTTATCCTGGGTAGCGGGGTCTGTGTATAGAGTCAATCAGAGCTGTACAAACCCTTGATTGCCATTGACATTTACCGGGGCCCCATTTCCAATTAATCTTCAAGGGCCTTCACCTCTTGAAGCCTGATTACGATTTCCCCCCCAACAAACTGGCTAATTTGTAATTGGCCATGTGTCTGGCAGAGGAGGCTCTCCTTTATCACTGCTAGATTGAGACACGAGGGAAAAGGAGATAGATGGAGAGAGGATTCCCACCCTCCTTTCGTGCATCCTCAAATTATTTTTTTCATACAAGATGGTTAAAACAATATTGATTAATCTCTGAAATATAAGGATTGTTTTCAAAAAATGTTTTAGTTGCACTTTTATAACTATTGTAATAAACTGCATGTCTTGAAGAGACATGAGCACAATTATTACTGGCAAAATATTGCTGCTGTAAGTTGTAGCCACACAGTCATAGCAAAAACTGGATGTTTTCTGCACAATTTTATTATATGATGAAGATATAGATCATTTTCTGACTATGGCAAGTTAAATACCCTCCAAAGTTGATATATGATGTCACAGCAGACTAAATGGCATTATAGTGATATAATCAGAGTGGGAATAGGCTGGTTTTTAATGCAGGATGATGGTTGTTCAGTTCCTGTGTTCAAATAGGTGGTAAATATCCAAATAATAACAACATAAAAATACCAATACTTGAGGTTTCTCAGCAAAATATCGCACTGTGGTGAGAAATAATACACACTTCACCTGCCTTTGCTTCTAATGTTGTGGCTCAACAGCGAACATGTTCTAATTTTGTAAGTCATTTTGCTTTACGGTACTGCAGCTCGGGAGGTTGGATGCTGCTTTTTATTTATACTCAATAAACCCTGTTCAGATATGAGATGTGTGACTGATGGCTTCATCAGCCTCTTAAAGTGAGGGCACACAATCATTCAACATTGGTCACTTTACTCTTATTGTTTCTCAAGGTTTCATCAAGACATGTCTGTTAAACTGACAAAGCGCATGGTGTGTGAGCAGTTCTTGACAGTATCATGTGAGGTATAATGCAGAAATCTTCTTGGAGTCACAGTTTGTTCACAACACATACTGCCATAACAATTCATTTTTGTGTGCTTAGTTCTTGTAGGATCAGTTTTTTATATCTGGCTTTAAAAGTTTATGTGAAGGTAAAGAATAAACAATGTAAGATAAAGGCAAGGGGATCCTGGAAAAACGGTGCAAGCAAGCTACATTTCAAAAATTACACCTGCCCAAAGCCACACCTCCAGCGGGCAAGAACACGCACCCCAATGGCTCATGAGCGGCCTGCAGAAAACTGAAAAGAGCCAAATGGCTAGCTAGCTGGTAAATAGCTGATTTAACGCGTTTCTAAAAGTATTGATTCTCTCACCTCCAACTCCTTCTGCAGTGTAAAACATCTTCACTGCAAACGTCAACACCTCCACAACTTCATCCACATCCATTTTTTTCTTTTTGGTGGATTTTAAGAGCAAACAGCTGCACAGATAACAGCAGCGAGCCCCCATGTTTGTGTACGCTGTGAGATGTTCATGGAGCGGTGCGAGAGCAGAGGGATGGGGTGAGGGAAAGACAAACAGCAGAGTTTGATAGACATATTCAATCAAAGAAAATTAGATGGGGTTTTTTCTGTCCTGTCCGTTCTACAGGTGACTATTTTCACCTATTTTCAGGTGAGCATTTCATCAATTGGCTTCAGTCGGGCTGTGAAGGAGATTTTCCTGGAAAACATCATCCACACTGCCTTTAAACAAAAAGATGGTGGATGGGAAGAGTTGGGAACAAAGAAATGTAATCAGACGAAAGTCAGAAACTTCAGCTGCAGCTCAGACGCTTTACAGGTGGCATAAAAGATGTTTGTGGCAATTCAGGAAGCAGAGACTATTAGCAAGTTTTTAAATAAAGTGCATGCGCAAAACCAACCTGCTAGATTCACAGTGTCCTCCCCCGGCCATGGCACAACGTGCACAAGCCATGTCCCGACACTGGCATCTAGCAGACAGCAGCTACAGATTCTCCCATCAAATCACAAACGCAACTAACACAAATGTTATTGTCTGAACTTTACTAACTGCTAGCAGAATGATTATTAACTACATTGTAAACATCAGATGAGAGTGTGCCTCTTCTGGCACGAAGTGAGAGTGACTGACAGGGAAAAAAATATAAAACACACAATGAGAGCAGAAATGATTGGTGGATGTTTTCCCATAACTTTCACAGCTGATGTATGATAATATTTATATGTTTAAAGCTTTTAATTAATCGTACTTTATGGGGCAGTGAACCCAATTCCATCAAACATTGCAAAAATTATTTAAAGAATCGCATATACTACCTTTAACACATTTTTTCTTGTCCATTTTTGTTTATTTGGCTCCGACTGTAAAAGTAAATTTGATGCTGCAGTCAACTATCAATAAGGTGAAACCACAGATGAGGAACGTTTGTTCCAGGCTTCTCTGAACAACTTACAGTACTGTATTGTGCATCAGTTAACCCACCATTAATGTGCGCGTCTATACATTAATGTAAGATCTATGCTCTCTTTAAAGTGATACATATGTGATACACTGATGCTGCATAAACTTACAGAAAAGCAGCAGGATATAAATTTGCACACAAGACCAACCAGTTCAGTAGCCGTCCGATTAATGGAAAGCAGCACATGTCTCAAAGGGGCTGCAGAGCGAATATGATCTCCTACTGTGAACACAGATATGTACATACACCCACATGCTGGGAGATACTTATTCAGACTGTGAAGACTCAACTGTTCAAATATGCATTCACACAGTACACGAGGAGCGACAAGAGAATGTATGTGAATGTAGGAAATTTCTATGTTTAGTTTCACCTGGATATCCTCCAGTAAACATCTCCACATATAGCGAACATTCGATATCAAAGAATGTTCATTCCTAGCCAGTTCTTCTCTAAGGATGCCAGATTTTCCTAAGGCAAGCTCAGTCCCTTCTCTCACTCTCTCAGTATATTTCTATGTTTTTCTTCCTCAAAAAATACTTAATAAAATGATAAAAGAACACTGTTCTGCACTGTACAGTATCATACAAAGACAATTATGCACCCATGAATTTACACATGAGCACTCTCTTGCAAATGTAAAAATCTTTCTTCTTCTTGTCTAGTCTTCTGTCTTTATCGTGTCTGTCTCACCACAACTACTGAATCATGGAGAGGGACAACAGTGGCGGAAGTGGGATTCCCAGACTGCCCATTTGCCCAACCCAGCAACTGCACTGGCTTGATAACGCCTTCCCCATTCCCCCTTTTCCACATCCCCCTACTCCTCCCTCTGCCCCAGGCTGCTGTGCTCTGCAGACCAGTGCCCATGGCAAAGCCACCCAGGAATCTTATCTTCTGCCCAGGCTCATTCCTGGCCCTGCCTGTCCGCCCGTGTGCGTGTGCGTGTGTGTGTGTGTGTGTCTTTCCACCTGCCCATTTGCAACACTGTCGTTTTTTCCTTTTTATCTCTCTCTCCCCTTTTGCCTGTTCATTTGCGGGTCCCTCTGTCCAGAAGTATGGAGTTTTTCCCAGATTTCCCAACTTGACCTGGTCATGCACTGCAGTCTCAGTGCCCGTTGGACAGCCAGTTTTTCAACAGATCCCACAGCTGTCTGTCTGCCTTTATGCACGTCTACCAACATGTGTCTTCTTGCATCAGTGTCTCTGTCTTTCTGCATCTTTTTCTACCTGTCATATTCCTCTACTACACAAATTTAGATCTATTTCTATCAATCTCTTCCTCTGTTTACCAGCTGTTTGTTTTTATTATGCTTATCTGTCTGTCAGCTTGTATTCTAGTCATTTCTTTGATAACCAACTTTATTTCTCCAACTATACATATAATATATATCATCTTATTTTAAAATAAACAAAATGTACAAATCAAAACATCCCTCAATCAATATTAGATTAACAGTATATTGATATTGTAATTTAAGAGTGGTCCAGATAATTTTGAGTTTTGGTTTTGCTGTAATAGAAAGGCTCAAACCTCTTGGATCCAAACCTCCTGTGGGTTGGACATGGCAAATACATATGTAAAATATAAATAAATATTTACTCAGTCTGCCCTCCAAGTACCTGTGCGGGTTATACACAATTAGAAAACTAAGATTATTGATATTTGAATGTTGTATACCATTCCAGGCTACACCTGTAACTGTACTTATCTCAGACCAGTTGCCTGCCAATGCATTTAATCTTTGAGGTTATACTGGACTGCAGTAGCAGATGATACTGCAACAAAAACAGTTCTGTTAAAGAAGCAAGGGGTCCATTTAAAGTAGTTCAGTAAAATACTTGGTGCACATTAAAAGCAGGGTGGATGATGTTTCCCAGGAGCATTTTTTATTATATTGCTCAAAGTCTTCTTCACACCCCGACTGCAGCCAATTAATGAAACATTCTGACACAAAAAATTTTAAGAAAATCAATCACCTGTGGAACGTACAGGACTGGAAAAACCCCATCCAATTAAATGAATTTCAATGGATGAGGTTGCGAACGGCCCATGCTGATTGATTGAATGACTCTTTTGTCCATCAAACTTGACTGCCGTTAGTCGCTGCCCCCTCTCTGCTCCTCCTTTTATGTTTTGGAGGGATATTTTTTGTTTCCCTTTTGATTCGGCTGTACTCGGTTATGCTCGCTGACAACCATTTGCACATGCGTTCATGTGTTCTGGAGGCGTGGTTTCAGGGGGTAGATATTTTTTTTTAAATGTAGATTGTTCAAATCGTTTATCCAAGATCCCCTACCCTGCCTTTAAGGTCCTGATTTACTAGCATCTCAAATAAAGAGCGCTAATTTGTTTACAGGACAGATAAATTGCGTGCACTATCTCTTCAACATTTGCGGGCCATCTACAAAGATTGCACACAAACTTGGTAAAAGGTGCAAACGGCAGTATTTAAATGAGCATTTAGCGTGCGCAATTGCTTTGCCATGGAAAGTTCAGAGCAGCATGTGGTAAAAGCAAAATGAAATTCGACCTGATAGAGATATTAGCTCCAGAGATAAGATGCAGATATAAAGCAAATAAAAATGGAATATAAAATAAATCTAATAAATAATAAGTATCAAATAAAAACAATGCAGCAGGTAACCCTGTAGATCCTAAAAAGAGGCCAGTTTAGGAGGACATTGATAAGGAAATGCACAGTTGGAGACGCTGTTGAAGATGGTCTGATATTGGGAGGCAACTTCACACAGGTCAGCAACCTCAAAGCAGCAGCAGCCGCCACAGTGTGGAGGGGGGAGCACGCAGGAGGAGCTGATCTACAGTAAACTTAAAAATATGGCATTGGCAAAAATAAAGGAAAATAAAAAGAAATAGTTAATGTCAGCTTTAATTATCATTATGCTGCAGCTGCAGATGTTCTGATTCATCTGTCCACAATAACCCGTGTTAAATAGTGACATTGATTGTTATTTAATTAGATAATGAAAATGACGAGTTGCTCTCATACCACATGAGAAATGATTTTGACCCAATGCTGCATGTCTGTAGTCCTGCAGGCAGCACTCTTTCTGCCATTTGTGCATAAAGCTGCCAGTTGATACCTGCTTTTCAGTCGTGCTAAAATACACACATTTTTTTTTGCAATGACCAATGCTTTCTGTTGCACGGTTGATAAATCACATAGTGTGTGCAAAGCTGAGTTGTTTGCATAGTGTTCTCTAAATATTTTGCACGTTCTGGCAGAAACACCCAGATTGTATTTTCATCTGCTGTAAGGGCTGTAAGGTTCCTGCTTTTAGGAACCTTACAGCCCTGCCCGCAGGATGCACAGAAAGTAGCACTTTTGCATAAAGATTTGGTCTCAGACATAGGTCAGATCACATCTATAGTATAATAAGTACCACAAGAAAGTGACAGCTTATTGAAGTCCAAAGACTTTACAAACACCTCTGTGGAGGCTTTTAGAAGAAATCACATGAGAGCCTCCTCATAAGTCCAGAGGCCATCAAATAGTAGTTTGAATCTCTGGATCTGCTTGATGCAGAAGGGAGAACAATGGTCTGGGTAAAAAAACCTGTATATGGAAGGCCTGATTGCATCTGCTGCTGACAGGGACCATTCTAAACATTTTCATGGTTCAGGGTACAGAACAAGGAATAAATATTTGAGCAGTGACTGTGGTGCCTTCCCCCTCCTCATGGAGCTTCACAGTGAATCCCAGGACTTTGTGCTCGAAGCAACTAGTCAGGGAAAATGAAAGAACAATTGGTTGGGCAGCTGCAGAAACTGAAAAGTCTGTGTCCACACACGTGGACAGTGTACAATTTAGGCTGTAAATAAGCAATGGACAGGGCTGCCATAACATAACATGTCAGTCTGTGAGCCACCGTTTTAAAATGTCAAGTGAGAAATTCACCACCTTTAGGAGCCAGAAGTGACCATATTTGGACAAAAAGGAGGAGCTGAGAAGTGGGTATTAGATGGGATAAAAATATTTTATGACTTATATCCATTAAATTGTAAAATTAGGGAAGCACTGTGGACTGGATATTAGCATTATCACTTTGCAGAAAGAGACAGTTCTTTGTTGAGTTTGCATGTTCTCCCAATCCTTGTGTGGTTCTCCACAGGCACTCAAGTCTCCTCCCCCAGTCAGGTTAACTTGGAGCTTGCAAACTGTAGATGTTGGCTAGTTTGGTTGCTCCTTGGTTTGTCCCTGGTGTTGGCCCTGTGACCCTGTGACTTATCAGATGACTGGGAGAGGCTCCAGCCCCAACCCACCCACCACTGTGACCATGAACAGGATGAGGAACTATCTGTTACATCTCTTTACACATGTATTAGCCAATAATGTAAATACAGCCAATAGCATAATGACTTTGGCATTTTAGAGTGTAATAAAGCCATTAACATGATAACTTGCAAATAATGTAATTATAACCTCTTTTCTTAGAAAAAAATCAAACTGCAAAAAAATCTGCAAATTAATGTATTTCCGATAAATGTCTTATTTATGTATAATTACAATAATGGCTGCAGTTTACTACATTTTCAAAGGATTATTTTCATTTTAGGCCCATAACAAACCAATAGATTAATCATTTATTACATTATTGGCAAAATGCTATTACATGTGTGGCTCAGAAACAGATGAAATTCTTATATTATTGCCAGGCATTATGTTACTGGGCATTATTATATTATTGGTGGCAACAAGATGATTTTCAGCATGTTTGCCTGTGGAAGAGTTTTGTGTAAATATCACTTATTTCTTTTAGAAATAAATGCATTGCAGATCGATTTAAATGTATACATTTTTATGGAAAAAGACATAAAGAAATAATTGCAAAAGCAGTTTAAGCTATCAAGGGAAGTTATACACATTCAAGCAACTACTATTGTGTGTATTTGCACAATTTCTCCAAAAACTAAAGTGAGGGAGCATTTTAGGAAATATTTATAGTGTAATTTGCATGTAAAAAAGGCACTGAAGCATTTTAAAATCTAAAAACACAAACAGAGAAAAGGAATTCCTAACAATTGCACATGTTTAGCATTTAGAACATGTTGCTGGTTAGTAGCATCAACATGTTGGTTTTAGAGGGAGAAGATGTATTGATAACATCACTAACATTTTATTATTAACAAACAGATTTAATGTGATTTTTTTTTTTTTTTGTCTCCATGGCAGGATAACATACAGCAGCGTGGGCATGAAAGTCTGATCTTCACACAGTACGATTTGTACATCACCCTCATTCAATTACATCAGACAACAGAGTACAAGGTATTCATTCCTTGCAACTCCTGAATATGACAATAAAAACAGCAAGAACAAAAACTGATGCCCCAGAGCGCTCACGGCCTCAACAACTGACACCAACAATAATCAGCAACTCCATGACATGCCATTCAAATCTCCCTCCATCAATATCTTTGATATTGCTTAAGACATTGTTCATTTGTTGTCACACACGTCTGTCACAAAGCACCCCCCACCCACAGCACATCCACCCTTCCACCCTGTAACACACTCACACAAACACACATGGACAAACACTTCTCATTCCTCTTGTCTTGGACCGGAATGAGTATTGACGTTTGGGTTTGAAATGGATTGGAATGGAGAAAAGTGTGTGTTAGTGTTTGGGCACGCATGTGTGTGTGGGGGAAAAAAAGGGTGGATGGTCAGGAAGAAAAGCAGCTCTGACATAGCTGGCTGTGAAAGGGGCCATTTCACAGGATGTAGCAGCATGTATGAAGTATTTCCAACAGTAGCATTGACAGCTAACAATTAATCAAACAGTTCGTTTTCCTTCATATTTTTCAGCCTCTAAAGTATCAACTTCAAATTCTCTGTAAAAACACAACATTTGCTCTATTTGGGCCCACTATGAGAAATCTTGAAGAACAGAAGTTTTGGTTTGCAGTAGATTTTCTTTTATAAAACAGTCTCAGTTCAGAGGACAATTCTTCAACCTTCCCACCTTCAGCTCCTTGAAAATTTCTTTTTTTCAACCTGGACCTTATTTCTAGAAGTTCATACATGCATTCACTCACTGGTAAAATTTCTGCATCACTTTGACTCCTTTGAAAGATATTACGTTGAGTTGCCCTTCGACATACATCTATATAATGGGAGAGACGGGGCAGCCTCTCTGTACGACATTATCTGCAGCAAAACTCCTTCATTTCATCAATGCTTTAAGTAGAATGAACGAACGAATGAGTACTATTGTCCTGTGAGTTCAGAGTTTTGCAAATTGTGCTTTTTTTGTTGTTGTCTGGGTAGCGAGCTGCTCTTCTCAGCTGTACTACGGAAACGCGCATCGGGAACGCGCGGCCCTGAAAAGTGTGTAGAACACCCTGATAACTAACGGAAAGCTTAATCTGGACTCACGGGCAATAGTGCTTGTTTGTTTGTTCAGTTCAGTTTATTTTACAAATCAGTTTAAAATGCAAAATACAGTAACATAAAATCAGGTACATTTATAAAAATGGGACTCCCCAGATGCTATATCTAGCTTATAAACAGGGGCCCAGTTACAAGACAATTCCTAGTTCACTCTCCTTAAAATATTGGTGAAAATCGAGTTTTGCTGCCGATAATCCCTTATATAGGCATTATACAGGTGACGTGAAATTGTGGCTGAAGCAGTTTTTTTTTATACGTTATATGAGACTAATTATGCGACTAGTTATGAGACATGCCTTGTCATGCCTATGTCATGCCTATGTCATGACGTAGGCACGTACCGCCTTGTCATCATGTAAATTCACAGCTTGACCCGGGTCTGGCGTTCCCACTGCATGCTGATCGGAGCTGAGCTGTTAGAAGACAATTTTATCCTGGATCGCTTGCTTTGTAGTTTTCAACACAGGTCAGTGAGTCTTTCTAAAACTTGATTGTTGGCAAGTTTAAATAGGTTTTTGTCCACTGGGAAAGGGGTGTTAGATTGATTTAACTCACCTGTCCTGCAGAAGCGCTGCAACCTCTGCATCAGTTTTGATGTCCTTCTCCCTCATCAATTGTTTCCATCTAGTAAACGCTACACAGATGTACACTCCCATTTTCCCTTTGGCTGACTGGTTAGCATGCATGACTTTCACCCAGTAGTCTGGGGATCAAATCCCCCCCGGGCCCTCCGTTGCATACCTTGCCACACTATGATTAATTAAAAGCTTTAAATATATGTGTTATTATACACTGGCTGGCCAAAAAAAAGTCGCCACCAAAAAAAAAAAGGTCATTCACTCTAGTACTTTTTTGGACTGCCTTTAGCTTTGATTACGGCACGCATTCGCTGTGGCATTGTTTTTCACCAAGATCTTGCATTGATGATGGTAGAGTCTGACCACAGCACATCCCAAAGATTCTCAATGGGGTTCAGGTCTGGACTCTGTGGGGGCCAATCCATGTGTGAAAATGATGTGTCATGCTCCCTGAACCAGTCTTTCACAATTTGAGCCCGATGAATCCTGGCATTGTCATCTTGGAATATGCCTGTGCCATCAGGGAAGAAAAAGTCAACTGATGGAATAACCTGGTCATTCAGTATATTCAGGTAGTCAGTTGACCTCATTCTTTGAGCACAAACTGTTGCTGAACCTGGACCTGACCAACTGCAGCAACCCCAGATCATAACACCGCCCCCACAGGCTTGTACAGTAGGCACTAGACATGATGGGTGCATCACTTCACCTGCCTCTCTTCTTCTGAAGATGATGGGTCCCCACTATCCTTCCAGTTTTTAAGAATGCGTTGGACAGTTCTTAACCCAATTTTAGTAGTTTCTGCATCTCTCTAGATGTTTTCTCTGCATGATGCATGCCAATGATTTGACCCTTCTCAAACAGACTAACATCTTTTCCACGACCACGGATGTGTCTTTCGACATGGTTGTTTAGGAAATGAGAAGCAAGTCATTACACCAGTTGGGGTTAAATAACTTGTTGCCAGCTGAAAGATAATCGCCCATGCAGTAATTTTCCAATAGGAGGCTCGTACCTGTTTGCTGAGTTAAATCCAGGTGGCGACTTTTTTTTTGGCCAGGCAGTGTACATCAGCTGTGAAAGTAATGGGGCTGTAGAAACATCTGCCAATCATCACTGCATTCCTTAACTTTTTCATTTATCTACTGGCTTGTCAATAACTATTACTACAGTAGTAACAACGGGTAATAGGCAAGACTGATCAATGAGAGTGATTAATTGGTGAAAGTAATGCTGCGTCCCAGAAGCTGTGCGCACTCGTCTGATGTTTACAGCAGGTAGCTAATATCATTCTGCTAGCAGTTAGCGACATTCAGACAACAACACTCCGTTTACTCGCGTTTGTAACATCATGGGTGAATCTGTACATGCTGTCTGGTGAACACCGGAGTGGCTCGTGGATGTTATTCTGTGGCCGGAGGAGGGAGCTGTGAATCTAGCAGGTTGGTTTTGCGCATGCGCATTATTCAAAAACTCGCTAACAGTCTCTGCTTTCTGAAATGCTGAAACATCTTCTATTGCGCCTTTTATATGTAAACAAAATAAAAACTAAATGTACAGGAACACTCAGAAACAAACCTTTTTATAAAGACCATAAAACATGCAGCATCCATTTATGTTGAAGCTACATACCACCTTAGTAAGCATGCACTACTACTAGAAGCAGCACAGTGAGCACATATTAGCTTGTATTGAAAATAATTGTGAATTAGTATTAATGAATAGAAAATTGTATATATATCAGTGTATACTCGGCAAAGTAACATATATTATGGTGTTCAGTTAAGTAAACTTGATTATATCACAAACTTGGAGCCACACCAAGCAAAATGCATAATAATACTCAACCTTCCCTCCTTTGCATTATCTCAGCTACAGTCATTGTGAACCATTTCTATGAAAAAGATAACTTTTGCCTTATTAAACTGTCACCTGGTACTTCCAGACCTTCTCATCAGAAATTTGGCGCTGTAGTGCCTGAAGAAGGTTTGAAAGTTTTATTTTGTTTTGAAAGATGAGCCAACAGATCACAGAGCTGAGTAAGAATGATACCAAGCTTCTTACTGAACAAACTCGGGTAGATCACAGACCACACAGCATATCCACATCCCATGTTGGTATTATGACGATTATTAGAACAAGTTGGTATTGTTTACTCGCCATTCTTATTCACACAAAGGCTGATTGTTGCTCCTGCCTGCAGTTTCACATGATTTATGGTGATCATTAAAGAAAAGAAAAAAAAAAAGAAAACAAGGATTATAGTATTTGTTGCATTAGTGTTCCCCAAAACAGTTGCAAAATATGAGAAAAGGTTGTTGTCTGAAGCTCTCCATTCGTTCATTTTTTTTCTTTTTAATGCTGTTACTGAAGATGATATCAATGTGTTTGTGTGTGTTGTGCATGTGTGTGTATTTACTTTGTCCTTGCATATTTGTCTTTACCTGTCTCTTTTGGTCTGTTTACCTCTCTCTGATAGAGGTGAATCTTATTATTTCTCAATCAAAATACTGATCTGTAACACCCTCGCCTGCTCAGTTTCAGTTCATTTAACAGAGATAATTGAGATTGATGTAAATATTCCATAAGATGCATCCTCATTCAGTTAATGATATTTTGTTGATAGCTCTTTTCATACCACCTTAGCAGGAAGATTTACGATAAACATGATGTTATTACTGAATGGCTAATTAAAATCTACACCTTTTTAGGGTAGGATATTTATTGAACCACTCCTGACTTCAACCATCAGAAAATTCTTCCTACCAGAAGTCAGTATGAGAATGCTAGTTAGCTATTATTAAGTATTGTGTACCAGTATTTGCACATTTGGTGAAAAAAGAAAAAGAAAAGATAGGAAAACTTTCCAAGGATAAGGCATATATGAAAAGATTTGCTCATTTTAAAAACTTGATTATCATCCAGCAATGGCCTTATTCATGTGATTAGGAATTATAGTTGCAGAAGGGGGGCCCAGGACTGTTGAACAATCTGGCTGAATGTCACTTATGGCTACCTGAAGAACACTTGGAAACACAACAATGAAGCAAAGTGAGTACATTTGCTTTTGCATGTCTGCGTTTTTCCTCTTTCTTTTATTCATGTTTTCCTTCACCACATTATTGTGACAGCTTGAATTACTTTCTAAATGAAGATGTTGAAACATTTGATGAGTTAATTTGTTCTATTTTACTGCTAAACATTCAGCTTAACACAAACACACACACAATGTGCCATATGTAATATTAAAAAACTAATTATGTAATATTCAATATAATGGCCCTTGTGAATTTTACCCATTAAGGACATTTGAGAGCAGATTATGCATTTACATAAAGCTTATGATACAAAAGAGGATTATTTAGAGGTATTTCTTCATTGTGTTATTGCATCTTTTTTTCTTATAGCACCCCAAGGGTTCCCTTCTAGAGCAGCAATCTGTCAAATTTACCCTGCTTTTTTTTCAGTGCATGTTGGGAATGTTTGTAAACCAACATGCATTACAACATTTCAGTGTTAAAAACAATATTGTTTGCAAACAAGTTTCTGATAAGTAACAGTACTGAGTTAAAGTATTGAGCTTAACCTCATTTCTCCACATGCTACAGAAAAGTCAACATGCTTTGTTGACTGTGTAGTGCTTCAACCCTTGAGTTAGCTACCTTTTTATGATTCACAGGTAAGTGTGTTTTGTGGCTGAACACACAAAATAACATGCTCCTCTGAAAATGGTCAGGTACAAGTAATGGTCTGAAAATGAGAGAAAAAACATCCAATGTTCAAAGAAAAACTTTGAAAGACCTTCAGAAAGCCCAAAGAACTATTGATCAAGAGCACTTTAAAGATTACAAGAAACTCTACGCCTCAGAAGGGGAATTTAAAGAAATGAGAGTTGCCCCAAGCAGAATACTCCACAATAGCATAGCACATGTATATTCATCTAACAGAGTGGGTGGAAGTACATACATACATGCATACATACATATATGTATATATATATATATACAGCTGTGTGAAAAAGTTTTTGCCCCCTTCCTGATCTCTTACTTTTTTGCATGTTTGTCACACTTAAATGTTTCAGATCATCAAACAAATGTGAGACAAAGATAGCACAAGTAAACACAAAATGCAGTTTTCAAATGAAGACTTTTATTTTTAATGGGGGGGGAAAATCCAAACTTAAATGGCCCTGCGCGAAAAAGTGATTGCACCCTAAACCTGATAACTGGTTTGGCCACCCTTAGCAGCAACAACTGCAATCAAGTGTTTACGATAACTAGCAATGAGTCTCCTACAGTGCTGTGGAGGAATTTTGTTCCACTCATCTTTGCAGAATAGTTGTGATTCAGCCACATTGGAGGGTTTTCCAGCATGAACTGACTTTTTAAGGTCATGCCACAGCATCTCAATGAGATTCAGGTCGGGACTTTGACAAGGCCACTCCAAAATCTTCATTTTGTTTTTCTTAAGCCATTCAGAGGTGGACTTGCTGGTATGTTGTGGATCATTGTCCTGCTGCAGAACCCAAGTGCGCTTCAGCTTGAGGTCATGAACAGATGGCCGGACATTCTCCTTCAGAATTTTTTGGTAGACAGCAGAATTTATGGTTCCATTTACCAGCAAGTCTTCCAGATCCTAAAGCAGCAAACAGCCCCAGACCATCACAGGTTAATTGGTCACTCTAAATTTCCCCTAGGAATGAATGTGAGCATGAATGGTTGTCTGTCTCTCCATGCTGGCCCTTCGACAGACTGGCGACCTGTCCAGGGTGTACCCCGCCTCTCGCCTGATAATAGCTGGGATAGGCTCCAGCAAACCCCGTGACCCTGAATATATATATATATATATATATATATATATATATATATATATATATATATATATATATATATATATGTACAGATGCGGGCATGAAAAAGTTCCACCTTTTTCTGTCAGAAGTGATGCTGTAATAGTGTACTATTACTGCACTATCACTGGCTATACAATTTGCCCCGGGAATGTGTTATCACGCACAGTGTCCAAACTTGGCGTGTGGAAATGTCCTTGTTCCGGGCGTTCATTTATGCTCTGAAATCGTTTCCCCTGGGCACACAGGCGTTTCTCTGTGCAACTGAATTAGCAGACAAGTCGCTGGTAAGTGGCTGGCAGTCGGCAGTTTTTCATGCCTGCATCTGTATATATATATATATATATATATATAGTTATATAGTTATATATTTATATATATATATGTATATATATATATATATATATATATATATATATATATATATATATATATATATATATATATACAGTACATGGGTGGAGGTACATCCTTCCACCCATGTACTTCTGTGATATCCCATTCCTAATCCATAGGGTTCAATATGACGCTGGTCCACTCTTTGCAACTAGAACAGCTTCAACTCTTCTGTCTCTAATTCATCCCAAAGGTGTTCTGTCGGGTTGAGGTCAGAACTCTGTGTAGGCCAGTCAAGTTCCTCCATACGAGACTCTGTCATCCATGTCTTTATGGACCTACTTTGTGCACTGGTGCACAGTCATGTTGGAAGAGGAAGGGGCCAGGTCCAAATTGTTCCCACAAAGTTGGGAGCATGAAATTGCCCAAAATGTCTTGGTATGCTGAAGCATTCAGAGTTCCTTTTACTGGAACTAAGGAGCCAGTCCCAGCTCCTGAAAAACAACCCCACACCCTAATCTATCCTCCACCAAACATTACACTTGGCATAATACAGTCAGACATGTACCGTTGTCCTGGCAACCACCAAACCCAGACTCGTCCATCAGATTGCCAGATGGAGAAGTGTGATTCATCACTCCAGAGAATGCCTCCACTGCTCTAGCGTCCAATGGTGTTGTGTTTTACACCACTGCAACACACGCTTTGCATTGCACTTGGTGATGTATGGATGGATGCAGCTTCTCGACCATGGAAAACCATTCCATGAAGCTCTCTGCGCACTGTTCTTGAGCTAATCTGAAGGCTACATGAAGTTTGGGGGTCTGTAGTGATTGACTCGGCAGAAAGTTGGCGACTTCTTTGCACAGCATCCACTGACCCCACTCCGTCAGTTGATGTGGTTGCTGTCATTCCCAAACACTTTCATTTTCTTATACAGTAAAACAGCTGACAGTTTACTGTGGAATATTTAGGAGTGAGGAAATTTCACAACTGGATTTGTTGTACAGGTGGCATCCTATCACAGTTCCACGCTGGAATTCACTGAACTCCTGAGAGCGACACACTCTTTCAAAAACGTTTGTAAAAACAGTCTGCATGCCTAGGTGCTTGATTTTATACACCTGTGGCCATGGAGCCACAGCCCCAGACCATCATACTAAAACCACCATACTTTACTTTAGGTATGATGTTCCTTTTCTGAAATGCCATTTTACTTTTACGCCAGATGTAATGGGACCTACACTTTCCAAAAAGTTCAACTTCTGTCTCATCAGTCCACTGAGTATTTTCCCAGAAGTCTTGGGGATCATCAAGATGCTTTCTGGCTAAACTGAGACGAGCCTTTATGTTCTTTTTGCTCGGCAGTGGTTTTGGTCTTGGAACTCTGCCAAGAACTCTGCCAGGTGTTCCAAGTGATTGGAACCCATCATTCCCATCATTTTTTTTAATATACTGGTAAGATCCCTGAGGGGAAATTAGCTCTGCATTTTACCCATCTCTGTACTGTATAGGTATCAGAGAGCAGTGGGCTGCTGCTTGGGGCGCCCCGGGGGGTGGTTGGTGGGGGGTTGGGGACCTTGCTCAGGGGTCCACAGTGGTTCACCCAGGGGTCGTGTCGGCGAATTGAACCTGGGTCCTCCGCGCCCAAGCCCACGACGCTGCCACTGGGCTATCCACTCCCCCACCATCCACTTGATGGGTGAGCAAATACTTTTGGCGATATAGTGTGTGTGTGTGTGTGTATATATATATATATATATATATATATATATATATATATATATATATATATATATATATATATATATATATATATATATATATATATATATATATATGTATATATAACTGTGTATATATGTACTGTACATATATAATAGGTGATTAAAAAATTTTGAATACTGTATGACTGTTTTTTTTTATCACATTCAAAATCAGCATGTAACTTTCTGTATTTTGGGGAAAAAATAAAACTTGTGAGTATTGTTTTAGATTTAGACTATTTTGTATTAAAATTATTTGTTTTTGTGGATATAAATGAATGAGAATGAAAGCATCAATTCCACAACATGCCTCAGAGACATCTGGTTCCCTGCAGGCTTTGTGTCAGAGCCACACTTCCAGGCAGGTGCATTTCCTTTGTGTTTGAGACAGGGGAGCAGAGTACTGCAGTGTAGAAAGGATCGATCCACCCCAGGAAGTGTTGTCTCTGCCTCTGCATGACACAAGGTTCTAACATAAAGCGGGAGGTCACGCAGCTCGAGTCAGGCAAACACACCTGTGTCCATTAGCTACGTATGTTCAGGGGTGCACATATGCACACAAGCGGGCATGTGATGCACACATGCACAGAGGAGGAGGGGGAGATGTGGTGGTGGGAGATGGCAGCTTTGATTTCTAATTCTAACATTAGTTTTAAAAATAAATTATGGTACATGTTTTTCTAAAATTACAATCCTTCCTTTCAGATTAGGATGTGTGTACACTCGTGAAGAATGACATGGCCTTGGGAACATTTCTTCCTAGCATCACCCTGGTTAACTTTTCTACCATCTAATGATTTAGCACCTCCGTAATGAGGTCTTGCTGGGTAATTAACAACAGCTCCATGTCAGATTTTCTGTCTCTGAGCAGTAGGGCATGTAATAAGAAGAAAATAACATTTCTCCTCACAAACTGAAAACTCTTTATAATACATGTATAATACAATACACTTGACAAATGTGTAAAAATCAAAATCATAGCTTACAAATACTCTTTAGGATGTGACCATAAATATGAGCTTGGGTAAATGTTAACATATTTGGAATATTGTTATATTTCTACTTTGAGACCCACTCCCACACAACTGATCAAATTTGTGTCGTGCTCTCAAAAAATGTTATATCAGTGTGGAATCAGTGTAGTGAGTATGTACGGCTGGAGTTTAAAACATAATACTGTTAATACATTTTCTTGTCAGCTGCATGAGTGAGTTTAAAAGAAAAACAGCGAAGGCCACACTGAACTTAGCCCTTGTGATGTGTCTTTCCCTGTGGGCTTACTATATCCAGATTAAGGGAGAGTTCACAGATAGGCGACAGGCTCCAGCACCCATATCCAATCAGACGGTTCCCTCGGGGGAACCATGTGGTGCACACATATGTGGCCACAGCCCCACAGCATGACACCAGAGTCCTCCAGGAGTCCTCCACAAGGATCATGGGAAGCTGTGAGTAAGAGGGCCACACTCTGAGCGAAGACGGGGTGATGTGTTTGAAGATTAGGCCACGCAGTTATGAACACAAGCAAAATATGTCATGAGGAATGTTACATTCCTGCTGCAGAGTGAGTACAATTAAGATGAGTTGAGGGAGGGAGTGCACTCGTGCTGTTGTCTGCCTTTTGAAGGCTCACACTTTTCAAGGCTCTCCCTCTTTCTGCTCAACAGCCTGAAAGTCTATTTGTGACACTCCTAACTTCTTCCCTGCTCACTTCATCCGATAGCACGATGACAGGGATGTATCCACGTCTGTACTGTAATGATCATGTGCATGCGTGTTTGAGAGTACTTTATATAGTCCACAGCACTCCCAGCTGAAGAGCGCAAGAGTGAGTCATATTTTGTCTGAAAAGGGCACAAATTGAATAATGTGAACCTTTTTGGAACAACCTTGTTTTAACTCTTATATTCAGAGAGAGTTTTTGTCAGCGTGAAGGACTTTACCACTTGAGAGGCTCTTACTTAAAATGCCCATCTTTGATTTTCCACTGTAAATAATGAAGAGTTAAAATTCCTCCTTTAATAATGAAATATTTGTTAAGTTTCTGATAAAAAAAAAAGGCAACAAGTCAATCTGAGAGGAGTAACTTGTCTTCATGTAGAGTGAAATATTTTCTTGATTTTGAATTAGCTATACGTTGTAAACAAAGGTGTTAAAAAACAGAATGATGTGCATTCATTTTCTACTCACCCTCATGCTGAGCAAGACCATGGAGCACTTTTTAAATATCTCAAATGCAGCCGCAGATCGGACAGGTTTTCATTTTCCCCCAACTTTCATATAATGGACTGGGGCTCGAACCAAAAAGGCCCATAAAAGTCCACAAAAACTTGGCAATATTCCTCCATACTGCTCATCCAATGTAATCCAAGTGTCCTGAGTGGGTATAGCATCCATAATTTACTTGAAACAACATAATTTAATATATTTTTATTGCCTAAACAATAGAACATTTAGCTGCCGCAAAGCACACCCCTGCGAGTTCATAACACTACGGAAGCCTCAGCGTTCAGCGCCTACTCTGCCAATAATGCAAGCGTAGAAGAAGAAATTTGCTGTTTACATTGTGCTAAGAGTGAACGGGCAGCGATCAAACCGGGACAAACACAAGAGGGGTTGGATATTGATTTAAAACAAAGAAAGAAAGAAAAAGAGAGATCTCGTCTGGCGCAGCTTCCGTAGTGTTGTAAACTCGCAGGGACACGCCTCGGGCAGCTAAATGTACTACTGTTTAAGCTATAAAAATATACTAAATGATGTTGTTTCGAGTAAATTATGGACGCTACCCACTCAGGACACTTGGATTACATTGGACGAGCAGTATAGAGGAATATTATCACGTTTTTGTGGACTTTTATGGACCTTTTTGGTTCAGTCGCCAGTGAACTCCATTATATGAAAGTTGGGAGAAAACGAAAACTTGTCCGATCTCCGGCTGCATTCGAGATATTAAAAAAGTGCTCCAGTCTTGCTCAGCATGAGGGTGAGTAGAAAAAGAACACACATCATTCTGTGGGTGTATCATTCCTTCAAGTAAGGCAACCAGCAAGGCAAAAAAAAAAAAAATTGAGTCAGCTGAACAAAGCAGTGTAAAGGAGAGTAAACTCAACTTCTGGTGTTGTGTGAACCTAAATTTAAGCAGTCAAACTCAAATTACAACCGTAGATTTAACAAAGTTAAGACAGGTATTCATGTCTGATCTCATCTTTGAGTTGAATTTACTCAAAGAAATTGAAACATCAGCTGAAATACATGAGAAGACCTGAATATCAGTCCCAACTTATTTAAATTTAAGATTCTACTTTGAGTTACCCTTTTAATTTACTGTATGTTACACAACAGCAGAAGTTGAGTTTACTCAATAAATCTTTGCAGCTGGTTTCTTTGCTATTTTAAGTTTGCTTAACTTTCTTTACAGTGACATGAGGTAAGAGGTTTGTTTAGTGTCATATTTTGAAAATATTTGTGCTTGATTAATCCTGAACAGCTCTTCTTAAGACCAAAGTCTTGAGACACCCTTCATTTCTTTACATACTGTCAAGGGAACTTAAAGGGATACCTTGTAACTTTTGGCTACTAGGGGCACTAAAGCTGTAACTTCCCACAGACCACACAACAAAATTAAACAGTCTATCTGATGTTTTAGAATTGTGTTTGCAGACCACTTTGATCAGCTGATAGCAAAATCATTGAGCCATAAATCAAAAAGCAACCGGTCACATGATCCAGTGAGAGATGGATCCGCTCCTCCAAAGTACCAATGTCCAGTTTTTGAGGAAGGCAGTCCCCTTGAAACACTGACAGGCATCAAGTGCTGTATATTGACCCAAGAAATCATCTATTATTACTTACATTAGGCTGATGTTTGGGTCAAAAGTTACACAGTGTCCTTTTAACAATAACAACAAACCAAATATGAATTGTTACAAAGCATTAAATCACAAATTGCTTCCCATCATCTCTTCTGGAATCTCCGTTCTCCTTCATGTAGTTTAGTCAAGTCAAGTCAAATTTAAAGCATATTTAAAAACAACCTCAGTCGACCAAAGTGCTCTACACAAAAATAATAAAATCAGAAGATAAAATAAGAGAGCAAAAAAGAAAAACAGTTTTGTAAGAAAAAAAAAAAAACATTAAACCACAGAAAAAAAAATAATACATGAAATAACATAAAAGCCAAAAGGTGGCTTGACTAGATTTTCACAAAGAATGGACTAAATGAGAGAAAAAGCAGCCAAAGTCCAAAAAAATAACCTGAAAGACCTGCAGAAAGACAGGAGAATTCGTCAATAAGACCACTTTAGAAAAAACTGCTATGAAAAATCTGGTTCTATAAAGTGACCTATAAAAATAACAGGTTGTCTCAAGACTTTTCCACAGTACTGTATCTGATCTAATTGTAATCTGTACTCACTGAATACACATACATGTAGATCATGCACCAAGTCTACACCTTTCTCCAGTTTAGCGGCTGTATTATATTTTATGAAAAACCTCACACAATGACAATAGGTTCTAGAAAAGCAAATAATCCTACAGTACTCCCAGAGCCATCACACTTGATCCGTGGATGAATGAATCACACTATGCTACCATTTCCCTCTCATCTTCCTTCCTGCCCCCTACAGAACCAAAGCAAAGCCAAAGCTCATATTTTCCCTGACAAAAGAGGTGACAGTGAAAGGAAAGTGAAGCGGCTTTAATAAATGCTATGGGAAAGGTACAAGGAAGAAGGTGCAGCATTGGAAAACGGTAACCTTTTTCAGATGCTGATTTAGTATTCATTATTAATGACCTTTCCCTACCTGAGTAAAGCTGCTGCCAGGAGCCCCTCCGTGTTTGTGTCTGCCAGAAGCTGGGGGCAGATGCTACGGCCTTGTTCAGACTTGTTGGCTGATGGATTTCTACACTTTCTGTGCATCTCCCTCACAAATACTGTTTAATTTGTCTGCACACAATCTCAACGAGGAGCTGAGTTCTACTGACAATATATAAAGAAGTGAGGGGTGTACACGTGCTGTGTAAAGAAAAGCAGGAACATTGTTGGCAGGATGTTGAAGTTCAGGGAAGCGTGCTCGACACAAATTAGGGGTCACACAAGCACGATGGGCGCTTTGGTATTTGGATTGTCTGTCTCTACCTGACAGAGGAGATGACAGAGATAGAGGATAGGAGGCAGATGGGAAGGCTGGTTGTGGGGGGGACTCTGTTCTCCTCACAGTATTCCTGCATTTACCACCTTCTATCTCATCAAAAAGCATTTTCATGCTAATTGATCTTAAAGAGTAACCATGCGTGCAATGCATTGTGAGCGTGCATCTGCAAATGTGTGCACTTGTGAGCCCGAACAATCACCTGAAATGTGCTCATCCAGGCTTGATATTCAATTCACAGCACCTACACACTGACAATCATTTCTGCTCTGTGAAAGACATACTCCTAAGTACATTCAAACTTCCCTGGCAGACAGTACAGTAAAACTGATCTATCTATCTATCGCTCTACCTGTCTGTTTATCCAGCAATCCCTTCCATCACTCTGCCATTCTTTGTCTGTCTGCCTCCATTTATCTGTCATTATCAGACAAAAAATGTAACACATAACTCCTCTCCTCCTCGATAAGGCTCTACACATCACTCAGGCACAAACGGTGGCGACTCCAGGAATACACACCCCCACAAGATCTCACCTCAATTACACCATTATTCCCTTTGTCGTCAGTTCTCTGTCTGAGGCTGAAAACATATTTCTGTTTAGCTTCTTTGTCTAGCCAAATGTCAAATTATTATATTGCAATCACCGGCTCTTCTCTCCGTGCCAGGGATTTAACTGTGCTGTCAATATTTGCTATCACTTCCCCTTTTAGCTGCTATAATTAGGCTTCTTACAGGGATAGTGCTGTGAAGAACTTCAGCCAAAGCAGAGTCTCACAGCCCTCTGTGAGGAGACTATTTTCAGATTAACAATACCTTAATTTGGCATCCTTCATTAAATAATGTATGATGCTGCGTGTTTGCCAGACCCTGTGGTACACTGATATTCATTGCTTCACTCTCAGGTGGTTTTGTTATTTCTTGGGGGGGTTTTTTTTTTTTTTTTTTAGCACAGATGCATGTGTAGAGATAGTTGTGAGAAACATCAGGGAATCCATCCAGGAATGGCTTTTTTTATCCTATGCTTCGCTTTTATTTTAAAACATTTCAAATTTCCCTGTATTTTGATTTATTGTGGTTAAAAAGAGTACATGTCTCAGAATTATCAGAATTACGGTTTAAAACAGGAACCAGGTGTTTATAAAGAAAGAGATGATTTTTTTTTCCCTTTAGAAATATGTTTTTAAGCTCCTATGATTTATGCAAATATATAAATATACTGTAGATCTAATCTTCAAGTGTATTTATTAATAGTGCAAGCCAAACAAAAACATGTTAAACTGCAGCCACAAGAACAATATCTGAATCCAAATAGAGAATAGAAAACCCCACAATTGATCATCCATCCATCCATCCTGTGCAGAGTATGAAGGGGCTGGAGCCTATCCCAACAGCTACCAGGCGAGGGGGCAGGGTACACCCTGGGCAGGACTCCAGTCCACAACAGTGATGAAAAATATGCAGAATGTTATTCCAGAGAGAGAAGTCAGTGACTGGTTCAGGAAAACATCCTTTACAAAAAGAGAAAGTCATTAACCTCCTCTCTTTTGTATCTCTAAGGTGTATACAAACCGTTACTAAGTTGTACAGATAGAGCCGTGATCCTCAACCTGAGTGTCAGGACCTTTTTCAGGAAGTCACAACATCCTTCTGTTGGTCTCCAGGTGGTTTTTCAAAAAGAAAAAAAGAAAAGAAAATGTATCAAAGCTTAAAATGTTATAAGGAAAAGCTTATACTTTACAGAACTTGTTTTAAATTATGTAACTTTGCTGAGAATGAAGTTTATTTTCAACAGTCAAAGTTTGAATGTAAAAAAGAAAGTCCAAGTCGTCCCTCCTGGAATAAACAAAAAGAAATTCTTCATTGTGTTGTTTTGCATCATGGCATCAAAGCTGCTATGGCTAGCTATAGACATGTTTCCTCAGGTAATTATAGAAAACCACTCTAGTTGTATCATCTGAGCCGGAGAAGGGCACCGTCAGCTGAGAAACACAAAACATCAACCCGAGCTTCAACACAGCTGTGACACCCGTGGAGATCCAACATGGGGGTCATGGGAGCATGAATGGCAGCTAAATCATTCTGGAGAGTAATATCTCCAACATGCTGAGGATCATCAGTTTGAAACGGGTAAAACAGCTCATTTCTAATTATTAGTTAGCTGTTTTGGTCTGACAGTAATACCATGGGTTAACTATTGATACATGAGATGATAGATGTAAGCACAGAAACCCGAGGAATGATCATTCTTTTACTTGTCTCTGGCATTTGGGTGAGATCTACTAACCTCTACATGGTTTACCTGTCACTTCTCCTGTATTTATGATATGAAAATATGTAAATGATCATCTCTGAAGATGAAAAGCAAAGTTCTTAAAACAAATCATTCCATTTTTACATTAGAAGAAGAGGAAGTTTTATTTTTTCAGTACACACATCACACATACCAACATTTATCCTCTGTGCCTCACCGATCACTAGTAAGAGTTTTTACAGGAGCAGGGGGCTGCCATGCTCCAGCGCCCAGGGAGAAGTTGGGGGGTTAAGGGCCTCGCTCGGGGGCCCACAGTGGTTCACCTTTGTTGCCAGTTTGGGAACTTGAACCTGAGTCTTCCGCCTCCAAATCCACCTCTCTAGCCATTACTTAGGCTTGGATGGTTAAAGGTACAGTGTGGGAGAATTTCTGAGGGATGGTGGCTGTCAGAGGCCAAAATCCTTCCTGACAAACATGTTTTTGTCAGGGTGTCTGTTTTGGTTAACCTTTGTTTTAGGTTTTGCTGGCCTTCCTGGTGGGGGGCTCCCTGCTGTGCAGGGTGACGGCACTGATGACGAATCAACTTCACCTGTCACTAATTACCTGGACAGCCCTCTGAAGCTTCACTCTGTGGTCTCCTCGTTCCCAGATTGTTGCGCTACCAAGTAGTGCAGCATCGAGCAAGCACTTACACGACAGTTAAAGTCATTGTGATTCTGTCCTGGAAATCCCCCCCAGCCAGTTTTCTCAGACTTTCTAATAAACTCTTATCATTTGCCAACCTGCTGTTTTTGCCTCTTCCTGGGTCTGACTTTTCACCAGCTGTAACAGATTTCATCTGCAAGTGGATCCAGATCCTCAGGCACAGCAATGACTGCACCGCAGGCAAACACTTGGACTTGTGGACATACGTCTTCTTCTCTGTGTCTTTATAAGGCATTACTTGTCTCAAACGATGCTCTGTCAGACAAAGCTGGTGATGCAGTTTTAAAGGAGTGATGACATAGCAGTAAAAAATGGTTCATGTAGTTGACATTACTGCATGTGTAAATACCCCCCCCCCCCCCCCCCCCCCCCCCCCAAAAAAGTCACTTTTTACAGCGGGGAATTGTTTTGGCATGTTAGACCTCTTTTCCTCAGTAATATAGTTGTGTGCGGTAATGATATGCAGCTTTACCCGGAGACCAAGTTTTCAATCATTTTGATTGGCTACACCTTATTTGGCAATAACCTTATTTACAGAAAGTAGGTCAAGCTGCCCTAATGGTCGGAGTTTGCTAAAGTTTGTTAGCAACGTGCATTTCAGACAATGAACTATGTTTATCAGACAAGACAGCATTTAGAAAATAAATAAACTTACAGGTAATGACAAGGTTGTGGTCGCCTCCCTCAGTGTTGCTTCAGAAGTTTTCTTTTAAATCCATTTCTTTGAAAACCCAGACCTGACTGCTCAGCAGTTACTCAGCTCCACTCAGGCAGTTGAATCATCCGAGAGAGAGGGGGGGGGGGGGGGGGGTCTGTTTGCTTGATAGTGTGCTCTTATTGGAGCAATTGAATTATGTAGAATGATAGAACTACGTAGAATGATAAGCTGCTGTCTGATTCAACTGTTTCTTAACAGAGAGACAAAGCTGACAGACCATAAACAGGAACTTTGGTACTTTGGACATTCACATGGCCTCATCAGTGCACAACAGATCATATTATACACCCAAAACCTCAGAAAACTGAAATTGGATGTCACGGCACCTTTAAAGCTCCAAGGCTTTTCACTTCACACACAGAGTTAGGTTTTTTGTCTCTTCAGAGACACCATAGTAGAAATGGAAGCTGCCATGAACATGTATCTACAGCTAGTAAATATAAATGGCTCGTTCTATCCAGACTCAACACCTTTTTCTGAACTGGGACCCAGACTAGTACATGAGCTCCCCATCCAAATCAAGCTGGCCCCAGTCTGAAAACTTTCAAATCACACCTTAAAATCAATGTTGTTTTTTTTTTTTTTTTTTTCCTTTTTTCTTTGCCCTTTTTAGTTGTTTTTTACCCCTGTTACCCGCTCTTTTTTTTTTTTTTTTCCCCCTTTCAGACATTAACACACTGCAGCATCTCTCAGAATGGTTTATAAACCCTGTCACCCTCTTCCCTTCTTTTGATGCTTCCACAGTTGGCGTTGCAGCCACAGTAGTTGCTGGACACTGGCTGCTGCCAAATGGCACGTTGGTGCATAGTTCACAATTATTGCAACAACATGCTTTATAGAGTTGTTCCGATACTGATACCAGTATCAGAAATGTCTCTGATACACTGCCAAAAATGCTGGTATCGGTATCGGCGAGTACTGGAGTTCAGGTACTGATCCGATACCACCTAATTTATTAAAATAAGAATATATTTACTGACTAGCTCTGATAGCCCTGACACAGTTCTTCTTCGTTGATCTTAACACAGGTATGCTGTGCTGCCGTATCCAGCCTGCTGGTAATATGATGGTTTTTTTTATAAAGTAGTGGTATTGGTACTCAGTATCATCTAATATCGGTAGCGCAAGTATCGGAATTGTTATCAGGAGGAAAAAAAATGGTGTTGGATCATCTCTAGCTCAGAGTTTTCACAGGTCTTTGGAGTTGGCCGATTCAGACGACTGTTCGCAGCCACTGTCAGACTGGTTGCACACTGGCTGCTACCGCTTTCAGTTTCATAAATAAATGTTTCTACTGCTTGGAGAATGGTGACTTTTGTTGTGTGTACATGTACTTATGGATACAAAAAGGTATTCAAAAGTATTTCAGAAAAACAGCAAAACCATGAGGGAAATTCAGCCGAAAGAAACACATTGCGCCGGGATTTCAAGAATGCATCAAGCTAGTAGCAAACTATCATCACTTCAACTTTGGCCTGCAGTGCGTTTTCAAAATAAGAGTCAAGACAATGCAAAAGTATTGCAAGGAACCCCCCCCCCCCACACACACACACACACACACACACACACACAAAAAAAAAGCCATATCGCCTAGGGGGCTCCATATAATTGTGTGTAGTTTTTTGTTTATATTCTGTATGTATTTCAGTTTTTCTTTTTGTCTTTAAATTTCTTCGTTTCTTTTCATATACTTTACTCCTACTTTTTCATGTACTTTTCTTTTTCAAGTCGTCATGCCTTTTTGAAGTAGCAAAATTCTGTCTCTGTGGAACGTCTGTATCTAGATGGACAGTCATTGTGTTCTATATGACATGAAAAAAATACTTTATTTATCCAAAAATTACATATTGTAATAGGATCTCTCTCTTTTTTTCCTGAACAATATATGTACTGCAATACATATACAGTATGCAATATGTATTCATAATACATATGCAATACACTGTACAGTATATGTAATGTGTACTGCCAATTTATAACCACATAATTTTTATAACCACATGATGTGCCATGAATAAAATGGATGGATTTAGAGAGAGTAAAAAAAACAATTTATCTTAGTGAAGTGATCTGATACCAATAAGAACACAAGTTTTAGTGATATATTACATTTTCTTTCCTTAACCTTTGATTTTGTTGCATACTGCACCTTTAGGGGATGAGTATGCAGCAGTTTTGTTTGGATTTAATGTTCATAAAACCTACTCAAGAATGTGTTTGTGTGTACAATAAAGAGAAAAAAAGTAATTCTGACTATTGTATAAAGTTTTAAGCTGAAAAATACATGAAAATATCTTGGTTGTGTAGAGAAAGTTTCAAGTTTTTGTTAGTCTATGTCAACCATCTAAAAATATATGTTCTTCCACAAAAACGTTTACTCACGCATTTACATAGATGCACATGCAGTGACGCATAGACTTAACTCTCTTTTTTTTTATGTTTTTGGCTGAGGGGGGGGAACCAGAAACCCACGTGTCACAGTCCTCTGTGAGTTATTTTCTCCCCTGAGCAATTAATGCAGCAGTGGAGTCGAAAAGTCTGGCCCCCAAAATGGCTGCGAATCTGGAATGGAGGTGTTACATCACCCTGACAACCAGGTCAAGTGACCTTTAAGTATCATCAGCGTGCACCAACAAAGCCAGAGGTCAGAGTTCATCTCACATCGCGACCTCGGTGGAATTGATCTGTTGTAGCGGAAATAGGATTTTTGGTGCTGCATGATTCAGACAGAAGCCAGACGATGAAGTCATTTTCTGTTTTGACTGATTGACTAGACGATTCATGACATCTGACACAACAAAACTGCTTTATAGTCACAAAGAAAGTGCAAAAGAGCAAGGTTAGATTTTTGAATGTGAAAGCAAGTGTGTGGGTGCCAGAGCTGGATTTTCGGTGCGCAGTGCAAGCCAGCGTATGTGATGCTGTCGAGAAGCTGGTGTTTGTCAAGAGGCTTGTGTTTTCAGGGCAGCCAGTCAGTCAAGAAGAGGAGCTGTCAGCATGGCTGATCCATGTAGCCGGCATTCGGCACAAGCACAGATGCCTACCCATGTCAAATGTCACAGCACTAATCTCTTTCCAATGCAGGCCAGGTATAACTGCAGGGCCAGGAGACAGGCACCTCCATGCACCACAAAATGATAATCCCAGGAGACTCTGCAATTCACAGATGTGCACACGGTAGTGTTAAAGGAATTTTGTTTTGTGCACAGCTCAATTAGGAAATGAGCAGCCTATACAGCAATTTCCAAAGGTTTACTAAAAACAAGATCGTATGCCAGGCACCATTTAAACTAAGTGAAAATTATTTTTAAGTGGAGCATTAAGCCTTGCATATCACTCTTAGCCTGGATTTTGGATTTACTTAAACTATTTTAGAAAAATGTACTAAAGTTATTTAAGTTTGATGTCATTACTAAGAAATACTGAGTGCGCTCTACTAATTTATATTTGAAAAAAAGTTAAACATGTGAATAATTTTAAGTTAGATGGTCACAAATTTCTAAGTTTTGGTCATGACTACGCCCTGCATGTTGTTCAGCATGAACAAACACCACTTGATTTTTACAGACGTAAAAATTCAAGCAGTCAAGAGTCAAGCATTTGTTGGACCTATAAAACAGTAAGTTTTTTCAATCACTTTAACCCATTTGTTGTGTTTAAGCCCATAGAAAAGCATTAAACCAGCTGCTAATGCAAAATAATATAGAAGACTCAGCCAAACGAAAAAAACAAGACATTTTTACAAGGAGGCACGTTGGATAAAAAAAAAAAGATTTGAGAAGATGCAATGTATACAATCTTAAGTGTTTTAGAAATAAAAAAAAAAAGGGGTCAAGTTTTGGTCATGCATTACTTAAAATTTTTAAAGGTACAGTGTGTAAGAAATACTGACATCTAGTGGTAAAGATGGGTATTTGAAAGAAAAGATGCTTGCTTTCAAATGGTTTCATATTCCAAGCAGTGTTGTGAATGTACGGTGGCCGTTAGTGGCCAAAGTTCTCCCAGACATAAAGATGTTTTCCTCTGTGAGTGGATTCAGTGGTCTCAGGTGTAGCTATGACTGGACTATGAGTAAATACTTTTAAAGTCTTTTAAGGCATTACTTATTCCAAACAGTGCTCTAACTCCCATAAAAAAAAAAGCTGGTATTGCAGTTTTAAGTTCAGAGGGTTCTCACTCCACTCACATTGTTTTGTCTATTTAGGGACACCGTAGTAAAAATGGCAGCACAAATATGGTAGCATCCATGTATGTGCACCCCAACAAGTAGCTATAAATGACTAATTCTGAGAAAATGAACATATAACAGCTATTCTAGTGAAGCGATTACACATCATAGAAACACAGTTTTGGATAATATATTTATTTTTTCTGCCGTTGACATTTGTTTTTTTACACACTGTACCTTTAAGGCAACCGGGCCCTCAGTTTTTTTTTAAGTAATCTCAACTTATCCAGGCTTAGAGTGTACCTAAACGTGTGCGCTTGGCTCATGATTCCCTCTGTTCTTATCACCACGTTTATTAAACCACACAAAGGTAGGACATATTTACTCCATAGATCTACTGGAAGGTCATTTTCAAATAGTTTTAATGGTTTAATGCCTTATTGAATGCTTTGGTGGCTTTATTTGTTTTTCCCACGGGAAGATAATACGCCTCCTCTTGGCACAGACTCAACAAACTTCCACGGAAAAGCGGTTCATTCTACACACGAGCAAATAAAAACATTTTTTTTCAGGAAATCAATAAAATTCTCCTTGTTGCATCTGTATGTATTTACACATGTAGTGTCCACATTTTTACACTTAAAATGCCACATAATCATAAAGGCTTGTAAAAACTATGAGGAGTTTTTTGCATTTGATGAAGTTATTTTTAAAAAAAACATGCAAGTTTAGGGTATACATGGTGGAGAAATATTCACAAGGCAGCATTTTAAAATACTGCAGGGATTTTGTTCTTGGCACATCCCCGCCAATCTCTAATAAATTGGCACTAATCAAGTCAAAAAGGACCCTCCTGCCCTTCTTGTCCCTCTAAACTTTCTGAGCATTTAGTCATGCGCCTGCTATTTCTTTCTCTCTTTGTGCTCTTCCTCCTAAATTACTGGGAGGTGATATACAGCCTGGATGTCTCAAGGCTAAGGGAGATTTAGAACTTTGTCCCACATGAAGGAGAGGTGAGAAAAGACATTACTATGCAGAATAGGTAATATTGAAAACGCCAGAGCACTTT
Organism: Atherinomorus stipes; assembly: GCA_023101725.1. Classification (NCBI taxonomy): domain Eukaryota; kingdom Metazoa; phylum Chordata; class Actinopteri; order Atheriniformes; family Atherinidae; genus Atherinomorus; species Atherinomorus stipes. The sequence continues at coordinate 80,594 of JALJCO010007983.1, read as the reverse complement.
AGGGTGCCCTATGCAGATTATCAATCTATTTGTGTAACTTGGCTACCCAGAATTTCATTTCCCTTTTCATTTATTTGCCTTGCTGCAATCGTTTACAGTGCTGAAACTGAAAATTGAAGCCATGACGAGCAAGGGAGCAATATTCCAAGGGAAAATAGGCTTCCCCTGCTGTATGATTGCAAACGTTCATTTGTGGGGACAAGGAGGGAGGGTGAAGTGACCTCTTTTTGATGAGCTCAAGGAATGTTTTGAGAATTAAAGAGCGTCTACATATGGCCATCTACACCTTTCGTCGCAGAGCCTTCTTGAGAAGGATTTTCATGTTTTTTCCCCTTTCCTTTTAAAGAGCATCACTTGTCATGTCAGAACGCTCCGTATTGAATTCAGCACCACGGACTGCATAAATTAGCCACCACTGCGCTGCACTGGTTTCAGCACCACGGACAGAGTCTTATCTCTGTCAGCATTTTCCGGCCTAAAAGCTTTTTGTTGGTGCTGCTCATCAGTTCCAAACTTTGAAAACTACATTATTTATCTAGTTTGTTTCGATGAAGTAGATTTTGGAAGGAATGGGCAGGCGCTTTAAATGTTTCTTCACTTTTTTCCCTTTCTGTTTAAAAGCTACGAAATGGACTGAAATGAATGTCGTTTGAAGGAGCCAAAAAACTCGCTGTTACGCGCTTTGCTCATTCATTTTCCGTTATTATTATCAGTCCAATGCGCTCAGAAACAAAGTCATTCCTCTACCTCACAGGTAGGTTGTGTCACGAAGCACCGAGAGGGAACCATCGTGTCGCCATACCTTACATAATCACCACGGCAGTACCCACTGAACATAATTACAGTGATTTGTGCCCTCCCATTTCACTCTTGTATTAAAAAATATTGCTGGAGGTAAGTCAGGCGTGAGCGCAGACAGGACCGCTGTGCTGAATGGAGTGTGGCCCCGAGGGAAAGCTTGGAGTGTCATGCCAAAGAAAGCCGAGTCTTGTGTGTCCCCCCCATCCCTTTTCCACCCTACCCCACCACAGCAACTGCTCCGACTCGGTCATGCCGTGAGAACGGGATGACATTACCGGGCCATTTAACTGGCAGAAGAGCAGAGAGAGGGGAGAGGCGCTGCGCCGCCGAGAGTGACTCTTTTGTTATTTAATGGTTAGCTAATGTCTTGGTGGTGGGTGGGGTGAGGGGGTGCCTCATATTCCAAAGTGAAAACAACATTAATTTTTAGCATTTCATTAATTTATAGCAGCCGTATTGCTGGCTCATTTTGGCTCCTCGGAATGGTCTTGCACGCGGCAGTTCCCCTGGGGCTGGATTTCACACTGGGGAAGATAATAGGGATGAAGCTTCCGAGAGGCTGTCCAGTTCGAGACACAAGCGCCAATGATACCATAACTCCATGGTTATTCTTCATTAATAAGCTGCTTTGCTGATCGTTAAAACGGCATTCATCAGGTTGGACTCAAACAGGATTAGAAGCACATTTACCATTTAGACGCTGCCACGACCCCGGCTGATTTTCTTCCCCTTTGAGAGAAGAGATGGAGAAAATGAACTGACTCCCAAGGGGATAGACCAGGACTAATGATCGTTATCAGTATCACGAGATGTTTTTGTCATTAAAATTAGGCTGCATCAGTTTGGAAATCCAGCTTCAAGTCGGTCTTTTTTCTTTCTTTTTTTTTTTTTTTTTTTTAATCGGAATTCTCAGATTATGGGCAAACTGACCTGTTTGTGACCGTGGAAGTGGTGTTCGTTGTCACGCAGTAAAGATCACGCTGTCCTGAGGCATGATGTTAAGAGTGTTGCGTGCGAAAGCAGAAATGACTTTTTCCCCTGCCCTAAAGCGTTTTCTGTTCGTTTCTTTTACAAAAGATAAACTTATTTCAGTTTATTCGACGTAAATAAATTGAATGGTATAGGATTTTTATGAATGAAAGACAGCAAAGATAATCAGGGTGTAACTTGATGTAGATCAGATGTGTAAAAGATATGTTTTACTGACATTTGTGGTGAGAAGAGCTCAAGATTAATGTTGAAGAATTGGTTACTGAATGCCTTTTCAAAAGACCACAGCAGCATCTTTGTGTTTTTTTTATTGTTTATATGATGAAGTCATCATTTTTTTTAGCGTTCACTTTACCACAATCCCTCAATTTTCCTCAATGTTTAGTTTTTTTCGTCATTTTTTCGGGGGGCATGGGGCTAATCTTTACTTAGGGAAATGAAACATTTTTTGCTTGTGGATTTTTTTCATCTGTTTTTCATTTCTTCTCTTCTCTTCTCTTTTGTTGGTTTTGCTTCTCCAATGTGGCCCCTCTCTACGCCACTCGGCGGTGCTCACAGACTTTCCCTTTCGGAAAACCAAGTCATCTATTCCACATGACTTTGGAAATGGCACAGGGAGCTAATAATTCGTCACCTAACCAGGGGAAAGAAAACGTAACAACAGTAAACAAACGCCCTAAACGAGAGATGAATTTCCCACCCATACATTTCAGTTTGGCATGCGAGGTTGCGTTTCAGCACCGCGGAGCTGTCCACCGGCCAGGAGCGGAGAGGTGGTACAGATTCACTACTGCTGCTGTCGAGGATGAAGACGCAGAGATATGAACAGTCATTTAAGCACAGAATCAAACCCTTGGAAAACCGCAGCCACATTTTCAATTACACTTTAACCGTGGCGACTGTCTTTGCATCTTACATGGACACACACCTCAGTCGCATGCAGTTTCTTAGCCACCAGTTAATAAAAGCAATGTGTAGGTAAACCAGTCTCAGTGTATAAGAGTCGTGAGTTCGTGAATGTGCTGTTATTTGCTCTGAGTAGGAGCACAAAGGACCGTATTCTCTATATCTCTCTATTTATAGACCCTCTCCCCTCGATGGAATGTACCACTGGTTCTTTGTATAAGAAAAGGGGGGAACAGAAAACGCTGTGCTTATATATGCTCGGGTTAAAAGCTTCTCTTTTTATTTGAACCTCCCCACTGTCCAGGCAAAGATTGGGCCGGCCCTGTCCGTTTAAACCGAGAAGACACCCATACCCACTCCTCAATGCAAAAAAATAAAAGGGTGCCAAGAAGCTGGGACGAAGGAACGTGGGTGTAAATAGACAGTGAACGCTCTTGGTCTCTCTCTCTCTCTCGCTCTCTCTCTCTCTTCTCTCTCCCTCCCCCTTTCTCCTTCTCTCTCTCTCTCTTTCTCTCCCTCTCTCTTTTTTTATGAAATCAATGAACGAGTTATTGGGTAGGACATAAATATAAGGAATCAAAGCCTCCACCGGGACCAACGACATTGCGCGCTTTTGATATGTGTCTTCGCCAAAAGCTACATGTGTTTTCAAATCATTGTAAATTCTGGCTTTGATAGGACGACAACGGAATCATCTCTGGCACGGCTTGGTCTCGGAACCAAATTTTGACCCAGACTTCAACCAGCTTTCTTTTTCTTTTTCTTTTTTTCTTTTCATTTCTGCTTTTGAACGTAAAACGGTTCTCCAGCATCACCATCTGCTGCTGTTGCACCCATCCCAACTCACTGGCCGGTCTGAAGATGGCAACTTTAACCAACGGCCAGGTGGACGGCACGGTGCACGGCGTCGGAGTCGTGTCCGCCAGCACGAACGGGCTCGTGAACGGATTAAACCACAGCCACAGCCCGGCGGGATGCCCGGCCACCATACCCATGAAGGACCACGATGCCATCAAACTCTTCATCGGTCAGATCCCCCGCAACCTGGACGAGAAAGACCTCCGGCCCCTCTTCGAGGAGTTCGGCAAGATCTACGAGCTCACTGTGCTCAAAGACCGCTTCACGGGCATGCACAAAGGTGGGTCAGACCCTCATTCCCCCTAAAATCATGTCTCTGCTTGTTTTTGTCATAATGAAATCAGTCGCATATTGGTGAGTTAGGGGATCCAAAAATTCGTACAGGGATTCATGAGCAAATTGTACATTTTTCCTGTAGAGCTGAAGCTTGAACGACTTTCAGCTTGTTGTTGTCGGGGTTTGTGGTTATTGGAATTACGACGTTTTCCTTTGTGAGACTTGTCACTGGTCCTCAAAGTCAGCGCTTCATTTTCAACCTTATTGAACAAACATATCCGAGCATGAGTGTCACGAAGCGGGAGTCACGACGGCGTGAATTAATGCGGGGTGATAACAGGAGGAGTGGTGTTCCTGTGTGACCAGCGTGCGCGAGAGTAGGCTATTCACACATGTAGTCCGGCGGCGTGCTTTCATTCACAGCGCCAAATCTGGGACTGTTAACTTCACGTTTTCAGTTCCATACAGCTGGGGGGTGGGGGGGTTGATCACCCGCACAGAACACTCTGTTGTTTAGTATGGAAGAGTGCGCGTTCATTTGTACTGGGGGGGGGGGGGGGGGGTTGCATACGGCCGTGCATAAGCAGGAATAGGCCTATGAACATATTGCACTTACAATAACATCCAGAATAGCTAAGTGACTTTACATAGAAAAATAAACATAAAATGTAAATGCTAACACATTTTCACACCAATTTATAAACTTTTTAACCAATCACACCTCCAGTAACTATTCAGTTGCACTTTATTTCCCATTATTTTCCCAATTATAACCATGGCTGGCGCTAAGCGGAATCTCTTTATGATAATAAGCTATTGATTACCGTAAATCTTCGTGAACTTTTGTTCTGATAGCGTTGCGTGGCCTTTTTTGTGTAAAAGCATATAAAAGAGCGGCCTCTGTTTTATTCTGTACTCTCAAGGGAAGAATTATTCAGTGCAAATCACCATCTAATGAGAGGTCACTAATTGATCCGCTTTACCTGCAGGACATCTCCCAGGAGAGCAGAGTACATCTAGAATAAGCAGCCAGTCTTCAGGACCCTTGTCGACCCTCTTATAGGCTCTCTCTGCCCGTGTAAACAATGTGTGACATCCACCATGTGTTAGGAAATGATTATGATACACAAATAATTTCAGAGGGTGGAGAGTGTCTGCAGGCATGGAGGAAACCAAAGAGGTGGGAAAAGGTGTGTGCCGGGAGGAGATATTTTATTAATAGCCCAGCTGTAGTAGCGGCTCCCACTTGGATGGTTAATCACCAGTGGCCCCAGAACTATAGGCTCTGCTCGCCAGCTGATTCTAAGAACTGTCTCCTCATTGCGATATACAGCCCTGCTTTCCGGGCTGGGCCCCCGCTTTCATTAGCGAGCCCCCGCTGTGCTCATATTTTAACTAGCTGGAGGCGCTGCGCTCCCTGGCTCACCAGCTCTCTGCGAGCTGTCTGAAGGCCGTGTTTCCTCCACAGCCTCCGAACACCTTCCCGAGGTGTCTATGGAGGGTGTTCAAATTAGTAGTAAAAGACAACGCGTCCCACAAATAACAGGTAAAGCGACTGACGGTGAGCTCTGCTGTACTGGTTTTATTAGAGATTACGCGGCAAAATCTGACTCGGGTAAGAGTTTGAATGTGAAGGAGTAAATAAACTTCAACTTCATGTGGCTATTTTAGATAGGAATCATCATTTACCCCCTTCTTTTCTTCAATATAACATTATCAAACCATTTTAACTGTTCGTGCTAATATAATTTTATGTTTAAGCAGAGTTATTCAGATTTCTGTATTTAAAACTCATATTTCCTGCGTTCTTTCTATAAGGTAGGGCTCTCCCCTGTTCCCTCAGCTTCTTCAGGCCATTCACCATTTTTCAGAGTCCTGCTACAAAGACAGCAGAGACAGTCAAAGTGAGGGCATGATGACCCTTTGAGGTGTGACATGCTCCAGTGGAGGGAAGTCTATAGAGCTGCCCACCAGAAATCTCCTCATATTCCTCTCCTCCATCTTTTTTTCCTTTTCATTAACTCCACTTGACACTCTTCATTCTCTCCTTCCCTTCATTTCCTTTTTGTCTTCCCTGTATGCACTGCCATGTTGCCTGTTCAGTGGCAGTGATGTTCCATGATGGCAGCGAATGTTTGAAACCTCAGCTTGAACCTGAGATTTCGCTTGTTTGACCGCCATTTCCCCTCACAGTTTTGCCCCACCTCTGATTTTTTTCTCCCCTCCCGGTGGCTTGCACATGAACATTTTAATGCCTCCTTTTTGCATACTGCTGTCTTCATTAACTTTTCGCCTAAAACGTCCAGAACTTTAACAAAGAGATACAATGAGCATGTTTTAATACAGAGCTTTTTTCTGTTATGGCAGGCAATAAAAGGGCCTCATCTTTTTCTGCTGTACATCAACAGGCCCCAAAGAACAGCCTTTGCTATGGTAATGCAACCTACGAAGAAAGAGACCCCTATTATAGCCATTGTCAGCTGTGCCTGTGATACTATTGCCATAACCCTCCCCATAATGACTCCATGTATCACTAGTAATCTAGTCTTTAGGATAGTGTCCCCTTGGAGTGGAGGGAGTGGGGAGGAGGGAAGCTTGGGACGGGGGTCGCCAGAGCTTGATAGCGGGCGCAGGGACACCAGTGCAGGCCTACATTCTCCAAATGATTTTATTTCTTTCCCCTCTGCGACCGAGCCATGCTAATAGAGGCCATTTATAATGGTCACCGGCTGCTGCTGCTGCTGCTACCAAGCACAACGGGGCTGAGAGGCATGGCGAGCACAAAGAGCCAACCCTTTCTCTTCTCTCTGGCATTGCAGCACAGGAGGTGGGGATCCATTCAAGAGGAGTAGGTGTAGATATGATTGCGAGCACTATTCATCAGCCTGATTTCATGTTGTAATCACTGCGGCAACTCAGCTGTGATGATACGAGGAAGACATTTAATAAGTGACGGTGTTATCTGCTGTTTACCGCTGTCAAATTTTCCAGCAGTATTGTCTATACAGTCAAACCTCCACAGCTTCCTTCCTTCACCAAGTTTGTTTTACGGCTGTTGCTTCATTTGGTGGTAATTTAATGCGAGTAATGTATTTGTCCTTGGTCAAACTAAATACATTAGCGACGGCTCTCGCCACAGGCTCAGACAGTTAAAGTAGTTAGAAAGCCAGAGAGTTGCTCAAAGTCAGAGCAGGTGTTGAAATTTTATCCAGAGCTGGGACACGTTGATGTAAACGAAACGCCACAGGTGTTCAGGTTTGGAGCAGGTCCTCCACTGCAAAAACTGCACATCTTAACCAAGTATATTTGTCTAATTTCTAGCCAAAATAACTCATTACACCCAATATAAGACATAATCACCTAAAGAGAAACACTTAGGAGATATTTATATCTTTAGGGTTGCCAAGATTAGTCGATTAATTGACTTAGTCAACAACTAATTTCACAACTGACTAATCGTTTATTGTCTTTAGGCTTTGTTATTCCTCTCTAAATTGCCACTGAACCTTCTGCTGCCTTGTCTGCCTTACTGTCTGCTCATCTTTACTTGAATTGTATATTGACATAAATTACACACTCGGAGACAAAAGTTTGGACATGTTTTTTGTTTAGATTCACTGAGAAAGTGTCCAAACTTTTGACTAGTAGCCTACTGTCAATATGCTACTGTTTTTATATGATCTGATTCGTCGACTAATCGCCAAAATAATCGGTGACTTCTCGATTTTCAAAATAATTGTTTGTGGCAGTCATAAACATCTTGTTAAGTGAAACAGTCTTTGTTTTAAGTCATATATTATGAGACACAAAATGTAACAATACTTGTTAAAAAATATAGCTAAGAATGAGTTTTTCCAGTTAATTTCAAGATATTTCAAGAAATGTTATCAAGAGAATTTTAACTTGTCCAGATCTTTTTGCTTATTACAGGCAAAAAAAAAAAAAAAAAAATCACTCATTTCAAGTGCCCTTTTTTTTCCAGTGTCCTCATTAAGAAAAAGTTGGTGAAAAGAGCAACACTTGCTTTTGAAATACTCCATCATTTCACTTCAATATGTACAGAAAATATTTATGTGCTCACTTATGTTTTAGTATAACTGAAATAAAACAAGGGGAGATGCAGTATAATGACCAATTGCAATCTTGTTTAAGTTCGCCCATACTGCAGATGGCTTATGCCACAGATGGGGGCTATAATCTGTGCAGATCATAAAGGGAGTTATGGTTCTCGCTGAATGCCTTGCTTTTGATATTTCAGCCGTTTACCTGAATGTGTCAGGCAAGCAGATTCAGGAGAGAACAGATCGTCGGGCTCAGTGTGTTTGCTGAGGCCAGGAAGTCACGATGCCAGAAACACCAAAGCCTCATGCTGTGTTTTATTACAGGCAATTAGATGTTACAGGTTGCCATGTACACAAAAAAGGAGGATAAAATCAGACCTGACTTTGAACAAAGAAAAGAGACACGTACGGGTGTGTTTCTTCGTCCTGCAGGTCTGCGTTAATGCAGCAAGCGTTCCGGCCGAAAAAATTTCACTCGGGTTGCATCATCTTCTCTGTGGGATCCGTCTCTCTCCTCCTCTCCTGTTTGGCTTGGGATGCCTCGATGAGTGATTGTGCATGTGTGTGTGTGTGTGTGTGTTCATGTGCTCCTTCTCTCCCTGGCCCAGAACGCTCCACTCAGCTCAGCTCAGAATGCACGCTCAGGCCCCACATTGCGGCCAGCTTCCACCAAGACGCATCATAATCGATTTTGGGTGTTTTGTCAGGAACAGAGGCGACGTGTGTCGCGGAGAAGGTCACTACACGCTAAAGTAAACTCGACCACCGGCGCTGCACCACACCCTCCGTCCTATCAGAGCTCAGAACTGCCAAGCAACAAGAGGTAAACAAGAGGTGGAGACAGAGCAGGGGGTAATTTGTCAGGAAGAACATTGTCAAGGCGCCGCTGCCTCTGTTGTCCATTATTATTGGAGAAGACTGTCCGCTGGGGGCCGGCTGATGGCCGAGCGGGGAGCCAGTTAGTCACAGTGAGAGATGGCTCGGCCAGGCCGAAGGAGGGAGTGCTCATGGAGCTCCTGCAAGGATTAGCATGCTAACAGCAGGGTTGGAGTTATGTGGCCTGTCAGGGAGGTGGAGCCCTCTGGCTCCTCTGACCTCGGCAGTCCTCTCATTAAAACCACTGACCTTTACATACACGGAGAGAGAGACGGTGCAAAGGGACGGCCGGACCTGCCTCTTCATCTCATTTCACTTCCTCAAGATTGACTGGCGCTAATTAACACACACAGCATTTAAACTGCAAATTATCCACGCGCAAAAGCACATAGCTTCATCGTCTAATACGCGATTAATCAAAAGCATGTTTGCTGTTCACAAAAGCAAGTGTTTAAAAGGTGTATTACATTTGAAATCCCTACACATATAAACCGAAGCTCTATAATTACATTGTTAGACACTTTATTTGCTGTTCAGGAGTTTATTTCTGGAAGTGAAATGGTCTCATTTGTATATGGGGGAGCTGTGGCTCCCACGTAGAGGGCAGCCCAGATCCGAGGACACACACAACGCCACGTGCTGCCGCTCAAACAAGTTCAAAAGTTTGCTGATATCCCAGGAAGATAACTTGATTGATAAAAAGCTCGGTAAACTCTAGATAGGCTGTTTAGTTTTCTTTGAAAAGATTCTGTTTTGGCAGCTTTTCTATCAACAGAAACCTCCTCAGATTGTTTTGCTATTTGCTGTAACACCAGATTGTACCAGAACCTACACATGAAACCATATTCTGATCCATGGCATGTCCAAGAATTTTTAAGGTGGAAGGCATCTCTGCAAACGTTCTACATAGAGTGGAAAAGCTTTCTTATGTTTTGACATAGTTAAATAGCCCAGAGCGGGGTCAGAATAAAGTCTGCCTTAAATGTTTCATCAACATTTGGCCTTTTGCTTTTCATAAAAAGAGGCTGAGATGCTTCCAGTAAAATTCCTCTTTTTTGTTTTTTCCCCTGTTTGTTTCCTAATGTTGCTCTCCTATTGCTGTGTTCATCACCCCGGTGTACCATTCTTTCACAGGATGAAAAAGAAAAATCATTTCTTGACAAGTGCTCCTTGGAGAGGTAAATATTTTCTGTTTTCGAGGCTCTTGCATCAGCGAAGCATTATTTTGCTTTGTGCTGAATTTTTAAAAAGTTGATGCTTTAGGCCTCTTCAATCTTTAGCTAGCTTATTACCATTTCCATACCCCCCTGCTTCAAATACCATTGGCCAGTACCGGGGAATGCAATGCATTTGAAATTTTGGAAAGTCTTACATATTTGTTGTGGTCTTTTACTTGTGTTATGCCAATGATTGCGTGCAAGTTTGCAGAGCTTTTGTGAAGCTTTCTGTGGGGGGGAACCTGCCTCTTTAACTTTTAGCTGGATAACATTCCACAGAGAACTGGTGGTATATCATAAGGTTGGAGGGAGAAAGCTGTGATAAATGTAGACACATTAATGCAGTTTTATGCCTACTACTTCAATAGCACGTTGGGTTATAGTCTTCAGAGTAGAGCCCTGGGACTGTTTTCTTAATCCCGCTCTTGCAGCATGTGTCCCCCCCCCCCCCCCCCCCGATGGATTTCTGACCATTACTGCCTTCTCCTGCACATGGTAGTTGTTTTCACAGCAACTTCTTCGATTTCGTTCCCTCTCCTTTCATCTACCTTATTTAATGTGTTTGCAACACTGAAAGTTGATGCTAGACTTACCTGGCTTTGCTTTTTGTACAGTAAAGCTTTCATTTTCCTCTTAAAGCAATTACTGATTTGTCAGTGTGGTTAGAGCGAGTAACTGGAGCCGGTGTCACACTGTTTTTTGACTGCTCACTCCTGTGAGAAATGTGTTGGATCCCAAGGGATCCACACAATCCCATTCCCAAAGCAGCCTTTTACCTCAGAGTGAATCTAATATTTTGCATTTGTGTCACTTTTTTATTTCACTTCCCCCCAAAAGATGCATTTTCTACTAATTCTTGAATTTTTATATGCTCCATGCAATTATGTACCACGTACACTGTACCGTAAATTCTAACGAGTTGTTTGTTAAGTTTAATTGAAAATATTTAGCTTGCCAGCACATCTATGTGGGGCCCATAAGGGTTCAATTTTGGCTCCATATGAGGGACCCAAGAGGATTTGTCCATGGTTGCCATGGTGGCCCCACCTGTGTCTGCACATATAGCCTGTAAGTGTTTGAATGGGCATGGGTTTGAACTGGGCAAATTTGCAGATCTCATAAGGCGCTTTCGGACTGTAGGAACCTTTTTGAGTTCCTATAACCTTTTCGGGAACCAGGCCGTTTTTTTTGCGCATTCGGACATATAGGAACTAGGGACCTCGGACCTCAGTTCCTATAACCTTTTTAGCTCCTACTCCGAGGAAGGTTATTTCGAGGTTCCATCGAAACTGAAATACGTAGATGTTTGGTAGAACTGGCAAACCGCACCCCTGTGTGATCTCTGCTTTCCAGCCCCGCCAACAACAAGAACTGTTACAATAGGAGTGTACCAATTCATTATTAAATCAATCACAATGGTACACGTCCCGAATCAATAACTATTTTGACATGTCCAAAAGCAATAGGCTTTATGCACAGCTCCAGTACTTCCTGAACTTAGTACTGCACGTTTCCTGTCTTTCATGATTGGATAAACTGATCAATCCAGTTCATCCAATCTTGAAAGACAGGAAACAAATGTGCAGTACTAAGTTCAGGAAGTACTGGAGCTGTGCATAAAGCCCATTATTTTCATATTAATTCAATGACCCAAATTCAGCTGCAAAGTGTGGCAGTAGAATCTGCGGCTGCAGCATAGACACTTTAGCGGACGGACCATCCACTAAAGTTCCGGGTGCACAAAAAGGTAAACAAGGGAAAGGGAGGGAAAGCTGGGAAATTAGCTTTGATAATAGCTTTGAATAAAAGAGATGGAAAACCCAAATACAGCTGCAAATTGTGTCGGTACAATCTGCGCCACTTTTGTGAACAAACCCCGGTCTGTCCACTAAAGTGTCCGGGCGTACTTCAACGAAAGGTAAACAAGACGTTAATAGGGCAGCTTTCCGTTACATGATACATATGACCGTGATGATGGAAAGCTGGTAAGTTTGCTTTAATAATAGCTTTGAATAAAAGAGATGAGAAACCTCTTTTGTATCAGATCTGCTGGGGTATAAGTTTGTAACTGTCGCAACGATTGCATCACACATGGTCCCTTACAAGGTCCTCCCTCATGTGTGAACGCAAACTGAAGGCGAAGGGTAGTTCTTATAACCAAACCCTGGAGGCGTAGTTATAGGAACTGCGTTCTTAGAACCTCTCTGTCTGAATGCGCCTATAGTTTCAGTTACATGGCTCCCATATGTGGAAACCCCCATGGGCAAACACAGGTGGGGCCACCATGGAAACTGTGGACTTGGGTCCCTCATATGCAGCCAAAATTGAACCCTTATGGGCCCCACACGGACATTCTGGCTGATCACCTTGTGAAGAGTAAGTAAACAAATTTAATTGTGGAAATTATTGTGGAATTATACTTTTAAAAAAAAAAAAAACTTGTGACCACTTAAGATATCTCAGTATAGTAAAATTCAAACCAAGTTGATATGACTTCAATACTTTCAGTTAGAGATGTGACATTAATGAACGAATCAGTTCTTTTAAACGTCTCTTTTCAATGAACGATGAGAATCAAATCTCATTTGAGAGCCACTCAGAGTTTCAGAACATTTACTATAATTTCCTCTGATGTAGCTCAGGTTTACTCTCTTTTTATTTATATTTTCCTTGTGTTTCTGTATTTTTCCTGCATTTAAAAAAAAAAATCCTAAATAGTTGGCTTATACTTCATAGAGATACATATATTTTTTCATTAGCCTCTATTTCTATATACGGAGGGTGAGTTTTTTACATTACTAAAATGTTCTTGTATGGAAAAGTTTTTGGAGCAACATTGTTTAGTATTGATGTTAATTGTAGCCAGATTAGTTTTTGCTGTACCGCAAAGTATTTTGGCGAGTGAAAATCCAACATAACAAAGTCTCTGTAAAAGCATGGGGATATGGAGTCACCTTCTGAAACACTTACAATGAAAACACAAGACAAATAAAACTTGCGACCAATAATTCAGAGTAACTTCCCGCCAACAGGGTGTAAATTGATGGAGTGTGCAAGTTTGAATTATTCCGATCAATACTTGCGTAATAAGTTGCTACCAGGGATTATTTACTTGATAAAAAGAAATTACTTTTGGCTGAATTCTGAAATAAAAAAAATAATGAATTAAACTGAAAAAAATAACCAGTCTTTTGAATGGGTCTTTAAAGGAACAGCTCCTCAAGATCCGGCACCCTTCAAAGAGCCATAAACCCAACTCTACTTTGAGTCACAAGGACTTAATATATTCTGCCAAAGTAAATAAGTTGTGCAGTAATCCAAAGACAAGGGTGCCCAAAGTGGGGCCTAAGCTGGTTGCATATTATTGCTTGTCAATTAGTAACCTTTACAGTTGTAACTATATTATTCCTGATTGTTTTAGTGCACATTACTCAGGACCATGTGGGAAGGTCATGTGTCATCATTGCAACATCTCTTTTAACGTGTTCTATTTTGTTCACATGCACTCATCAAGGGTGGACCAAGCACACCTTGTATCAGTGTATAAAGTACTAGACAGGGAGGGAGTCATGGGATTACACGGACATTTTACTCATGGTGCAGAACAGAACAGATGGTGCTGCAAAGTACAATGGGAAATATGTAAATAAGCCTATCTACCAGGAACAGGTGTGTACAGGTATTTTACACACCGTGAAAAACCAAGCTCTTAGTACCTGATTACTGTAGACAGTTATGCAGGTAAAACGTACAGAAAACTCGATGTGAGAAAGTAAATTTGGAAAAACTAGCATGAATTAAGGAAAAGCAGTAATTATCTTAAAGGGGAAGTTCAGGATTTTTGACATAGGGCCTCATTTTCGAGTGAGTCAGGATACTACTAATCACTGGAGACAGTTTCAACATATTTCACCCCATTATTCTAGTACCAGGAGGTCGCCCATGCTAATGTTAGTGTAAGTCAATAGGAATCTGCTAGCCTGTAATTAAAAACAATCTTAACCACTCCACAGAACATCAGAGGCAAATCATTTATAACTTTAGACTATCTGCATAAATGCTGTGTTAATAGAATAATGTTACAAATAAAACTAACATACATTTTGTTGCATTTTGATTGTTGCTGCTGAGTAACTTTACAAAGTTTTACTTCCTGTAATTGGCACTGGCAGCGGAGTGATACGTGCTACGTACATGAAGGAATCTGATTACACAAATGTACAGTCAGAACTATGGCCACGTCTGAAAGGCATGAGGATATGTCTGATTTTGAAGACGATTTTGAACTTTTTCATCAAACTAACTGTCAACATATCTCTATGAACCGGAATACACTGACAAAGGTAGTAGCACTACCACCCGAAAGCAAAGTATATCATACAGCAGCTGGGTAGAAACTAGTTCCTCGATTTGCAATGCAAAATGTATCATACAAGGCTAGTTTTAACACGAGTTGACTAGTTTAACACGGCATTTACACAGATATGCTTGCTGATTTGCCTCGGATGTTCTGTGCCATGGATAAGATTGGTTTTGATGACAGGCTAGCAGATTCCTATTTACTTACACTAGCATTAGCATTGGCAACCTCCTGGAACTAGAGTAATGAATGATATATGTTGAAACTGTCTTCAGTGATAAGTCGGACCCTGGCTCACTTGTAAATGAGGCCCTATGTCAAAAATCCTGAACTTCCCCTTTAAGTTAGGACATTGTTTGCATTTACAGTGTACATAAGTGTTCAGCACAAGAAGTTTAAACACCATGTCTTTTGCTCACTAGTTTAAAGAATGCAAATCTCTGCTGTGCTTGAACTCAGAAACTAGTGTTTTTCCTTGAGGGCCAAAGCTACTGACTATGCACAGTCAAGAGACATTATTATAATGGAACTTTATTATACCCAAGTCTGCACGTTTTATGCAAAATGCAGAATATAAAAGGAAAAACTTTCATTTTTAATGATTATGAACAGATTTTATGTCCAGATCTGACTACAACTCTAAGCATGCTCATGACAACAGGTCCAGCTGCAGCTCCCTGCTGCAGAGGCTTTCCACAAGGAAACAGCAGCATGACACAGCAAGAATATGAAATATGGTGCCAAAGTTTGTCACAGCTAACCGTGGCGGTGCCCCGTTAATGCACACCCTGCAAGCATTAATTCTTATTACACAGCCTGCTCTAAAAGTTTTTAATTCAATCTAATGTGCTTTTTATTTGTTTGGTCCTCTCCTGGATTCTCCTGAAGGTTAAAGTCTGTTCCAACAACATAAAAAGAAAATTGTTATGAATTTGTAAACAGATAGCACTTCACTATCGCTCCAACCTTTGATGCATGTACTTTCAATGACCCCTTTAGCCCGTACAAAATAGTTGCATATACACTAAACAAATCACTCAGCTTTGGTGATTTATGGTTCATAGAAAGTTGAATTGATGTTTATTCTCCTCCAAATTGCTGAACATAACTCAAAGTGGCGTATCTAGGTCTGCCTGCTAGGATATTCTGAAGCAGGGATTACATGAGCCGTGTACTATTTGTCCCAGACAGAAAGCACGTCAAACACCGGTGAGCATGTGTGCCTTGTCAGGCCAGACACATATTTAGCCTTTTCTGTATGCGTGCATTACACTCTCCTATGCCGTGCATTGACTGCTAGCTTTGAGTGGCCCTGATTCAATTCACTTTCTTCCCATCTCCCTTCATGCTTATTTCATGTCCCTCAATTAAAAATGCACCACGTTGACTTGTAAAAGGAAGGTGGGAATGGAGGTTAGGGCTTTTCAAAGATCCCTTTCAATTATTCAAAGCCAGGTTGATTCGAAAAATGGAGGAGGATTAATAAGTCATGTGGAAGATTTCGAGGGTTTGGGTGGCAAATGTAATCCAGGATGTTCTGACAAAACTGGCAGATGCATCAACCAAGAGGAAATGTTTGTTGCAGATCAAACTTGACAAGTTTTGACTCCCAAAGTCAGCATCCTGAGTTCAAACTGCTTGTTTCGCTTTAAGTGAGCAGCCTGGTTCGGAGAAGCTTTGGAATTCTTCAGTTTGTATTCAAGAAAAATATACAGCACACAGGTAAATATTACAATATTCCCACCCCTCCAAACCTGCCCACAGCAGTGCATTCTGCCATCAAATATTACCATTCAGATCATATTGGTATCACATGGAGGGAAAGTACATCAAGGCTTTATCCTGTCCTGCCGGTTGGAGAGCAGATAGACCAAAACATATCCCTGCAGAGGGAGATGGTGCAAGAGTGCGTAAAACGACAAGGAGCTCAAGACAGAGAGAGAGAAAGTGAGGGAGTGGGAAAGAAGGAAGAAGAATTAGGGAGATGTTGAAACAGGGATGATGTAAGAGAATGCGTGAAAAGAGGCAAGGGAGATCCATAGAGGAGAGGTTTGGTTGGCGGCTGCACACAAAGACAGAAAGAGAATATCAAGAGCCTGAGTGATATGAAAGAGATGGAGCAGAGATTGTACAGTGAGGTGGAGACTAAAAATGGAGGCAAGCAGAGATTGTTCAATGTCAGGCACAGAGCGAGCCAAAGGAATGAGAGGACGACGGAAAGGGCTGAGGAGAAAAGACAGCAGAGGCAGGGAAGGGAAGGAAACGACAGGCAGAGATAGAAGTAGAAAGAGTGAGGGACTCCCAGAGACAGATGTCGCCGTCTCTGGCCCCAGCAGATTGATAGCTTCTGGCCCAGTTCCATGCCAGGCTCTGACCCCTCTGTCCTCTGCTGTAATTTATAGGCTGCGTTTTGCCAGATTTAAGCACCACTCGGTGGCTATCATGGGCCCAAGAAGGGAGGATGACCTTCCTGAGATGGGAGCAGAATTAGACCCCTGCAGCTTCCAGCTGCCCCGTGGGTGGATAAGCAAGTGCCCTCCATATTAGCATGATTTCTGACAACGTGTTAATGGGACGAGTCTTACTCTAAGCTTGTACTTGTGTTTAACTCCTATCTTTGGTTTAGAAGTTTGTTCATGTACAGTATTTCATTACTTTAATGTAAACATGCAATTTGTTTGTTTGGCATCAGGAAGAATGTTTTTTTATGAGCAAAAATAGATACTACTAATGTCAGAACAGAGAAGCTCTACCATCATCTACATACTGCAGCAGAGAGGTTGGAGTACCTTTGATATATTTTGTATGGCTCTGAAACTCTTGATTTTTGTGTCGCACAGCAGCAAAGTCTGCAAAATCCATTGTTCTTTTGAAATAAGTAAAGCTGGAGATAACTAAAATGAGAGATGACTGATCATTTCTTCATTTTATCCCATAGTTCAGATCCTTTACTCTTCTTTATTTTTTCAGGGTTTTTTTGGTTGAATCATTTAGAAAAATAATAGGAAGCTTGGATATTTGTTCAGCTGTTTATGCCTGACTAAATCTATTTTTGGCTGTTTCTTTAAAAGGTGGAGTGCTTGAATTCACACTGTTCTGAGAACATGGTGAAGATGTGTTTGCGTGTGTCTTTGACTCAGTCCTTTAAGGTTTGCATTTAATGCCACACAGTTTGCCCTCTGATGCACATCATTGCTTTCATGAATATAAAATATTTTCAACTTTATTTAAAGTTTTAGCTATTTTTCACAAGAATGACTACGACTATGTGTCATGTTTTTGAAAAAAAAAGAACTTATCAGTTATTATTGATCAATAGTTTAAGACTTAAAAATTAAAATGTTGTTAAATGTTGATGAGTGAACGAAGTAAAGATGCTCTCAGAAACAAGGCTTGAACTTTTGTGGATTTGTGACCACATTTTAAGCTGCAGACACAGAAGTTCCACTCTGTTAATTAACAAGTTTAAGAAAAACAAAGCTGTCAAAGATAAGAAGCAGCAAACAGATTGCCTGATTTTTAAATTGTTTTTCTTGTATTCACTGAGCTGTTAATGACTACATTAATTTGATAAGACATTTAGATTACACTGCTCTGGATATTTTGTAATGTTCTCTCTTTAAAAAAAAAATCATCCAATTTCCAAACCAGAGCGGGTATTCATCTTCCTTTAACATCAGATTCTGACTAAACTTACTAGCTTATTATTAGATTATTGCCGTAAAATTAAATTGTTTGAATTACTCATCCCTCTACAGTTTTTTTTTCTTTTTTTTAAATCAGTAAAATATCCTTTTTAATCTGGCTGACCATAGACACCTCAATCCACTGAACAGCACTATCAGAGCCCTTCTTCACTGTGAGAAAATGCTCTTGTTGCTTATTACATGATTAGCTCCTGCCTTCATAAATCAGCCTGTGTTTTTGTGCAGACTGGTGGTGCAAATTAAATGAGAAGAACACAGCAAAACTTTTAAGTGCGGTTCTTGGAAAGTAAATACGGCTGGTGTGTATCTGGAGCATGCCCCCTAGTAGACTAACTTGGCTGATTAGCTGGTGGGCTCAGCTGGATTTGTGCTTGGCCATTCTGAGCGTTACCTCAATGCACAAATCAGCCCAGGGAATGATCTGGACAGAAAGCCTTCAGCAAATTATTACAGATTTGCAATTTAATGGCTTTGGAGGTCTCTCCCAGCCTTGCACAGGTTCCCAATGAGACAGAGCCTATTAGTTTGGACCTTTAATCACAGAACAGGAGATGGGAATCCAGGGCAAACCTATACATACCCAGCTTTACTCGGTGTGGAATGATTTCATGGGCTTGATAGATAGAGACAGGAAAGTCTGTGTGTGTACAGTTTGGAGTGTGTGAGTGTGCAAGCACTTGTTTGTTGATAAGCATCATTCCCTGGAGCAATATTGTGTGTGAATGTGTGTGCGTGTTTGTATGTGCAGAGGAGGGGGGTGTGTATGGATTGTTCATCAATACCATGAGATCTGTGGCCAGCAGCAATTAATTCTGCATAGACTTCACACAAAGTTAACAAAAGTCCATTTGCCAAACATGATGCTGACAATTGGAAAACTCATTTAGGTGTCATGTTGATGAAAAGTATTTACATCAAAATTGGTTTGTATTGAGGATAATTTTACAAATGAGGCATATAAGATGATATCAGGTGATGCTCTGAACTGTGGGGAATAGAATGGAAATAAAAAACATTTTATGATTTACACACTAAAAAGTCCTGGGTCTAACTGCTGGGTTAAAATGGGACCAACTAATTTCTGGATTATTTCAACCCAGACATTTGGGTTGTTGATTGTTGCCCAAACTTCTGGGTTAAAAAAAACCACTAAATTTTAGTCAATATAATTCAACTTCTGGGTCAAATATTAAACCCAAAAGTTGGGTGAAAAAATAACATTTTCTGTGTTGGTCCTACGCATGCGCCGGTATGAAGCTCTGACGGTATGATAACCTTCAGCCAAAATATCACGGTCTCACAGCATACCATGAATGCGCTCTTAGATATTTTTTTTAAGTGTCTGGGTGAATAAAAACAACTTATTTTGGCTTAACAGTTCCCATTATTGGCAAGAGTACCCAACTGCAGTTACAATGACCGACAAGGGCGCCGCCATACATCCAATCCATACAGGAAGTCTCAAGCGGAAGTTAGTTAAACACCGCCAAGAGTATCTATCTGCGGCTTGCAAACAGATGCGTGTAGTGTAGTTGGGTGGTTAGGGTTAGGAGAAGGGTCAGGGTTAGGGTTAGATAAGTTACATAGAGAAGAAACTTCCGATTGGGACTTCCAGCTTGGATTGGATATATGGCTACGTATCGTGACTGTAGTGGGGTCCCTTTCCTTATTGGAACATCTGTACTTCTTCCCTTGATGTTGGCATTGGCATCGGCAAGCGATGTGAATTTACCACCACCAACTAGGAGTGTGCGTCAGGACAGGCGGCGTTCACCTGACTTGCACTCTCTCCCTGTGTTTTATAAGAGAAGAATAAAGTTCATACCACCATCAAGGTATGAAGGTATGTCGGAAAATGTAATGGTTTTCACACCTCTACGGTTTTATACCGTGGTATGCATTGAAACTGAAACCGGCACATCCCTAACTGGTCCCTTTTTAACCCAGCAGTGGGTCGAAAATAACCCATTATGGGTGTACTTTCCTTTAAATAAAAGATCTGTGGGGTTCAAGGGTCACGCTTCCTGCTCTAACATGAATTTACACAACAAGAAAGTTACATCCACATGCACTTTGGTTAAAGGACTGACTTGTGATACTATTTGTCACAAACGGCTGGCTCTCCACAAGGTGTTTAAGTCTTTTTCCCAGAGCTGTAGTTGCCCTGATTAATGTGCCGATACAAAATGTAAAAACTATCACTTCAATCTGCCTTTCAACGTCCCAATTTGTCCAAGAGAAGGCCAAGCTTTTTAAATGAGCTGGATAAAAGTGACTGCCAAGGGGGATGAATATATATAATTATCTGTGGTTGGAGAGCCAACAAAGGGAGTTTTAAAATCAACTGTGTGCGCCAAAGGCTTCATTAGCTTGACAACAACAAAATGTACCACCCCAACTTGCAGACGGAAAGACGCAGGTATCTACAAAGCTATTAACAGCATGAAATCGCGCAGCCCTCTGTAGTCCAGCCTCTATCTGTGTAGGATTAGAAGCTATTTAATGTGCTAATGTTAACATGCCCGTGTGTTAATGTTGTGCTAGAGAATTATAAGGTGATTTAAGAAATGGGCGACCGTTTTGTTGGTCTTACGCATTGACACGTTAGAAAGGATGGATAACTGTTTACTTTGCATATGGAAATCCCTGAATGTCTTTCATCCGTCCTTCCTATAGCAGCTACTGGTCCATGTTAGCTTTGCAAACATCTTAATTGTGTTAAATGGAGGAAAAAGGGGGGAAGATTAAAAGCCATTAATGTGTGTTGTGTGAGGGTATGCTATTCCCGGGATGGTGCTTTTGTTCACTTTGGCAAAGCAGATGAGGGAGTTTCACCTTGAAACTCAATGCACACCAGAATCATTGTCATTGTGTGCACCTAAAAAGCAGCTGAATCTCTGTCTCACTCTTTTGGAGACTGTCAAACTTGCTTTGCTCGTCTTTGCATTTCTTTTTGTCTGCCTCTCACCATCCTTCTTACACTCCTTGCACGTCTCTCCCATGTTCTCTCTGTTTGTCTCTCGTGCTTTTCCCTTTGTAGCCCCGTTTCTTTCCATCGCTCCCTCTCTCTCTGTCTGTCTGTATGAGCGTCAGATAATCTCACTGGGGGAGACTTTAGAGGACTCTCCATCTGTGTATAAATAGCTCTGGATGAATTATTGAGGGACCTGGGGTTGCTAATAATCCCGCAGGACCCATCTGACAATGACACAGAAGATGGAGAGAAAACAATTACGCAGGCTTTCTCCTTCAGAAGAGTGGAAATGGGGGTGGGGGCGATCAGAGGCCTCTGGGAGCCTCCTCGCGGGGCCCAACATCTTGGCTAATAAACCCAATTAAGTCTCCGGAATCAATTGGAGGCCCCGGGGCGTCCTCTCTCTTCCTTCCCCGGACAGTGTGCAACAACAGGAAGTGTAATGATTCATGTCCCCCTTCTGCATTTGGATCATCCTCTCATCTCCATCTTGCAGGTTGGCAAGGCGGACGGGACAGGACAGGATGTCCGCTGAGGCAGGATAATAGGACAGGGAGAGGGAAGGAGAGGAGAGGCAAGTAGAGTAGAGAGGAGCACAGAGGAATATTAATAGGAGTGTTTATCCTGTAAGTGTTTTACCAGGGGGGCAAGACATGGGACCACTCTCATAACAGAATTGAAATGCTTTGTCTTTTTAGTCATACTGTGCACATCTATCTATCTATCTATCTATCTATCTATCTATCTATCTATCTATCTATCTATCTATCTATCTATCTATCTATCTATCTATCTATCTATCTATCTATCTATCTATCTCTGTCAGAAAAGCATCTTTATTTGGGGGAGTGGGTAGCCTGTGGTAATGTCGTGGGCCTCGGGTCGGGGACCCGGGCTCGAGTCCCTGACACGGCACCCAGGTGAACCGCCATGGACCCCTGAGCAAGGTCCCCAACCCCCACCAATTGCTCCCCGGATGCTGCAATTGGCTGCCCACTGCTCCCAGGTTTAACCTGAGATGGGTTAAATGCAGAGAACGGATTTCCTAATTGACACCCTAATTAGAATTAATAAAGTATATTTATTATTGTTATTACAATTGTTATTATCATTATTATTGACAAGCACTCTTCATGAAGACCATGCATAACTTGTGCCAATGAACAAGCAGCAGAAAGCTGAATCATCTGATGTCCATTGGTCGTCTGGTATACAGCATCCTATCTGTTAAATGAGACACCCCCCCTCTCCTCCCTATTTTAACAAGCTCATGCTATTTACTGAAGTTTGTCTGTGATTTCCTTTCGTCAAATTTCCACTAAAGCCTAAAGCTCCCCTTTTAACAAGGAATTTACAGTTATTTTTTGTGATGCACAATATGAAAAATTTCAACCAATATAATACCTGATCATTTCTAATGGCCAATACCAATATCAATATCAAAGCTGAAAATGATGTACACACTAAAATGGGTCCACTGAAAGACCAGCAGTTTGACCCACGAGTATTTAGCGTGTAATATTCATTCCTCCTGCAAAATTAGAAAAATACTTCTCCTGCAGATCCGGTAGTTGCTGGAGATGTGATAATGCTGCATGTTCCCATGCCCCACAGATTTAGAAAAAACAAACAAACAAACAAAAAACAGCATTCCGGGAGTTCGTCACCAGACAGCGTCTGTATATGGGCTAATTATATACTGATAACTGTTATTTACAATTTTATTTTTCTGTATTTCATCATTTCAGGAATCCATTAAAGATCCTTCTAGGGACAACAGATCAAAACTAGCCTTTTGGCTAAATCTGGTATATTTAGAAGTTTTTCTTTGTTTTTCTATGCTCTGTCTCTGTCAAATGAATAAATAAAAAATATTGTCAGATATCGGGTCGATATCGGACCAATAACAATATTTAGTTTTAAAGCCAAAATCGGCCGATACCTTGCCGATAATATTGTGCATCACTAATTATTTTCATATGAGCAACTGTTTTTATGGGGGGTGTGAGCCCCTTGGCTCAAAGGTAAAACTGGACACAAATTTTACTCACTACCTCCTAAAGCGGGGTTCTTCAACTCCGATCCTGGAAAGCTACTCTCCTGCAGGTTTTAGCTGTTTCTCTGCTTTCACTCACCTGGTCCGAATCAATGTCTCATAATGTACTTTTGTGGAACCTTTATTTGACTCAGTTTAAGCAGGGGAAAAAAACTGACACCTGCAGGGTAGAGGTCCTCAAGGAATTAAAGAACCCTGCCCTAAAACCTGAGCCTTAATCTGAGCACTCACTCTAGCACACACACAAAAAAACTGATTCACCATTACCAACATTTCGCTGGTTCAACAGCAGACGGCTGCTACTGATCCATCCCCTTGTTAGTCATACGCTGAACTGGCTTAGGTTGTTAATAAAACTGCACCACAGATAGAAACACTGGAACACAGACAGTTGGCAGGCGATACAGCAGCTAAAAATCATGCCATAATTCCTGCATCGCATGTAAGCTTTCCTGTCAGGATTTCCAGCTGATGACTGGGAGAAAAAAAATGTAAGAAGCCAAACATTTCCTAGCATGAATAAAAAAATGAAATGGTAGAGCATTGTTATTAACTTCTTCCTTAAGTGAACCATATGACTGCTGATAAGATTTTGTCTTTAACAGGAAATAGAGAATGACATGCTTGCGTTTTCTCTGAGTCAGTGACTTTTGACAACCAAATATACAGTATGATTTCAAGCACAGACAAGTGATTTATTTTAAATGATGTATCTGCTTCAAAAACTGGTATTTTATGTCTGCGGAGTTTCTCTCATGATGTGCATGAGAGCTACACAATTCACAGAGGAGCTCTCTCAGGCTTTAAGTGCTGTGTAGTCTAGTTTTTAAAGGAGAGTTTTAGCGTCCCATGATAGTCTAAGCACTGTTTCAGAGGTTTTTCCACTTTGCCAAGTACAAAGATCCCAAAAGAAATATTTAATTTTTGTAGCTTGGACGTGAGCATGTCCATCTGTTACACGTGTTATGTTGTACAATCTTAGTTGATTTCCCTATTTGAGCCAAAAGCTGCACGATGTTACAGAGCAGACTTTTGATTCCTTTTGGGAGCCATTCAGTGTTTAATAATTCATATCATGATGAGCTAAATTTGAGTCTCCCAAACATTTCCTGACAAATGGCTGAGGTGAGGAGATTTGTCTGAACGCATATTGAGGACAGATTGAGAAATTCAGTGAGTGTGTTTAGCCGTCAGGGGAGCCTTTAGGAGGCAGGTGTGAGGGCGTGTTAAAGCATTTTTCTTTCATGTGATGCACCCTGTAGTGTTATTTAAGAGCAGACTGAGAGCAGAGCATCACATGTAAACCCTCTCTGTGTGTGTTTTTGTCAGTGTGTGCATAGGTTTTCAGTCCTGACCCTCAAGAAATGTGGAGAGGGGTGGGAGGGTGAGTGGGCGACGGTGTGTTGGTGGGGGTGACAGTGTCCTAATGATGCATTTTCTACTCCATTGATTCAGTGGCTCTGCTCTCCAGTAAATCCTTCACATGCAACACATTAAAGCTGGCCCTTTTTCCTCCTTCACCGATCGATTAGCACAGCTTAGAGACGGCCACTCTGGGAAGCAGGGCGAGAGATGGGACTTGTTATCCCCAGAAACACACACACATGCACACAATCTACCATATAAAGGTTCATTTTTTTCCACATGTCAAGAAAAAAAGAAAATATCATATTTGTTCTCTATCTATAGCTGTAATCCCACACCCAATTAAGTGTTTGAGATGGAAAATGCTTCTATCAAAAGATGCAACTTCTATATTTTCTTAATTCATTGTTTCTTTATTGCCTGTTACCACTGAAACCACTTTCCACAAAGAGATTGCAAAATGCAACTATGTAAAGCTCATTAGTTTATTATACATCATTTTAAAACCTTTATCATGAAAACCTGATTGTTAAAAACTGAAATAAAAAAGTGTTATTGTGAGAAGAAAATGTAGCTGCAGAGCAGCAGCAATATCCCTTTGAAATTTCCCCATCTCCTGGTTATTAACATTTGTCTCTTCTTGCTCTTCGGTTCCTTCAGTGCCTTCCTCATTGAGCGTTTCTATATTATAAATTCTTCTTGTTTCCCTGAAGAGAGGATCTGCTTATAGTCACCTATGTGAGAGCCGGGCTGCTGCTGTATTACACTGCATTACAAATGAGTTCACCTCTTCTCTCATAATACTGCCCCTCAGTTCTGCCTCTCTCTTTCTACTTAAATTTAATATCATACTTAAAGACCTGCATTGATTAGTCTCTTAAACAACTACTGAATTTTAAAGGCCTGTTTTAGATGTGGAAAAGAAAAGAATGCTTAATGCATGTGGCTGAGGCTTGTTTTTCTCTACGTTTCACACAGAGAACAGGACCGTTCTGAGCTCATACTGTGGTATTCTGAGTGCTTTTTAATGTAATCAAGGTTTACAAGTGCCAGTTAAAGATTTTAAGATGATACAGGAGAAAGTTGGTTTGTTCTTGGACACCTTCTCCCCTAAAATAGCCTCTATCCTCTGTCTTTTTTTACCGTGGTGAGTAATGATCTGAAAGGTCAGCAAAGGTGAAGGGGATATGAGTGACTTTTGCTCACTCTATTAAATTACTATTCTTCACTGCACTGAAAACTCAGGGGTAGATTTAGTTTAATATATCAGTTGGAGATACTTCAAGGTGCATTTTTAGTTATAATGAATTCAAGCTTCTTGCAAATGTTAAAGTTATAAGCGTATTTATTCCACAGCTCAGAAAACTGGTTTTGCTGGAGGTCTTTTCCTTTTAAAAGAGTTTTCCCTTCTGCTGACACCTGACACCACACATGCATGTTCAGGACAAGAGAAGACACTGAAACAAAAGTTTCAGAGCAATCTGACGGATTCCTTCGCAAAGATTTTTCTGTTTCAACAAAATAACATTTTATAATTTCCATCATACTGAATTGAGTCGCACTGAACTGAATTAGAATGCGTTGGAATGAACTGGAAGTTACCCTATAATGCCACACACGTTTTTTATGAGACCTTTTGTATCACTATGGTTAAAACTTTACTCAAAACCCTGTTGGACACAATCTGATATGCCTGATACTACTGTAGGAGCTAGAGGACTTATCGTACCACAATAAACGCTGAATATACTTTTTTTTTCATATTTTGTTAAAAGGCTAAAAACGGACATGAGTAAGAAAAACAAACAAAAATAAAAACTCCCCATTTTTTCTTGGATTGGACTTTAAAGGGTTAAATACTGACTGTAATTAACTAGACTTGGTTCTGTAGTTATAGCGCTGTAGTCCCCTAAGATTACGATCAATCTGATAAGATTAGATAAGATTAAGATTTAGCAGTAAACTAATTCCAATTGAATTGAATTGAACTGAATTGAAGACTTAAGTGATAAGATTTGATCATATATTTTAATAATCAAATATAAATATTAATACAAATAAAGAGGTACTGCATCAAAGCACAGTACATGTTGGACATACTATATATATTATATATATATGTACTGTATATAATAATACATGTATTCATATCAAATATCAAACCATACAGAGTCTTTAATTTATTCTATTAACTTGTGTTCTGGTGGTGTGTGCGTGTGTGTGCGTGTGTGTGTATGTATGTATGTATGCATGTATGTATGTATGTACATAGTATATACATTTTTATTGTGGTTTGATGCAGTACTTCCTCATTTTTGTCTCAGGAAAACTGTTTTAGCTCCAGTCTCATTAGAGTGCAAAGCTTGCTCTGCCCTGTTTTATTCAAACGGGTCAACTGGCCCAGTAAAAATGAGGCAGCCTTTTTTTGTTGCATACTGTACTTCCACTTTGGCATATGATCAGCTTTTCAGAGAGCTCCTGCAAATTTAACAAATTAGATAAATAAATAAAACTTGCCCAAATAGTCCTAATCAAATGTTTTCATCACTTGGATTGAGAGCAGCACCTGAACAGCTTTTGTCTCAGTAGCTGAGCCAAATGAACTGGAAAAACAGACAAACCAGGCTTTGACCAACTGCCAGTGAACCCAGGTAAAGGATGTTTTAGTTGTTATGATGATGATGATTATTTGATAGCTGGTAAAATTCTGCTCTAGCTTCAATTAATATATGTATATAAAAAAACTTTTCTTGCACTTTGACCACTTTTAAGAAGCGGAGGAGGGTTTATTATTTCAATGGGATATCATGGTGAGGAGCAGAAGCTACACAAAGCACCAGAAAGCAATTCAGGAATGAGCAACATTAAAGGTGCTATAGAAGATGTTTCGGCATTTCAGAAAGCAGAGACTGTTAGTGAGTTTTTGAATAATGCGCCCAAGACCAACCTGCTAGATTCACAGCTCCCTCCTCCGGCCACAGAATAACGTGCACGAGCCATTCCAGTGTTTAGCAAACAGCAGGTTCTCCATCATGTCACAAACACAAGTAAACAGAATGTCGTTGTCTGAACGTTGCTGACTGCTAGCAGAATGACTGTTAGCTACCTGCTGTAAACGTCAGACGAGTGTGCGCAGCTTCCGAGTTGCAGTATCAATCACTCTCATTGGTCAGTCTCACCTATTACCTGTTGAACTGACCGTCAATCACTCTTACTACGGTAGTAAAAGTGATTGACAAACCAAAAGACAAATGAAAAAGGTAAGGAATGCAGAGATGATTGGCAGATGTTTTTTCAGCCCCATTACTTTCACAGCTGATGTATAATGATATCTATATATTGAAAGCTTTTAATTAATCTTAGCACATGGGGTAGTGAACCCAATTTTACTGAATATTGCAAAAATTGTTTAAAGAAACATCTTCTATAACGCCTTTAAAGTAAAAAGAAAAAAAAAAGTCCATAACTTAATACTACAATTATAGTCTTACTTAAAGTACATTTTTCTGCATTGTAACTAATGCTTCTCTTTTCATTGGATTGCATTTTAAACCCTGATGCAAACTGAATTGTAACTAAATCAAAAATTTCTTTAATACAATTAAATCCCCTGTTTTCTCTCACCAACATTAATTTCCATGGCATATTTGAACTACCTAAATTGAAAAATACTGAGGGTAAAGAATTTCCAACAGTAAATGCAGAGTTATCTAAGCCTAAGCACTTGCAACAATCCAGTCAGACCATTTTTATCTTAAGGTCAATCTTTTAAAGAGGAGAGAGAAACATTCCCCTGTTTATTGAGCAAAGGGTGTCCTTGGTCAACCTTTTTAGGCAGAGATTAGCGTTAACAGAACTGAGGTAGGGGGAGACATGGGGATTTCTATTGACAGACTAAAATTGGACAGCCTCAGACAAAGTTTCATGACAAAGTTTTTGCGAGGCAGAGCTCCAGGCTTATGCAGCAGAGTTTCAGCTGTGCCGTGGATAAAGCTTTTTAATGCTATTGACTCTTTTCAGGCTCTTACCAAGATGTTCTGAAATATTTAAATGATCACTGGGAGTTTCTCCCCGTCTGTGGCTGGGAATAAAAGGAGAGAGAGAGGAGGGAGCTTTTTATGTCAGCCTTTTACACTTCCTGAATTAATAGGCACAAGATAATTAGAGAATTCTGTGCAATAACATTGTCCCTCAAGTTTTCTAGTCTTGGGTGGCATCAGGCTATGCATGATAGTATAAAGTAATTCATGTGTCCAATAACAGTGCAAAGTGCTAAATCAGTAGTACTTTTAATTTTGGTATAATTGTAGTTAGTGTGGAGGGAGAATATGAAGACTACAGCAACTTATACCACAAACCCTCAACCAATAGTTAGATATTCTACAATATTCTAAAATCATTAATATTAAAGGAACACCATGTAACTTTTGGCCACTAGGGGCGCTAAACCTCTAATTTCCCACAGGCCTCACAATTTGTCCCAAAATCAAACCGTCTCTATCTGTGTCTTGAAATTGTGTGTGCAGACCACTTCTATCACCTGAGAGCGAAGTCATGGAGCCATAAAGCAAAGCGCTCCAGGTCACATGATCTAATAAGAAACAGATCTGATCCTGCAAAGTTACAATGTCTGGTTTTTGAGGAGGGCAGCCCCCTCAGAGCACTAACATGTGTCAGGGGCTTTATATTGACCTCAGAAATAATTTATTATTACTTACATTAGGCTGATGTTTGGGTCAACAGTTACACAATGTACCTTTAATGTATATTAAAGATCCTTAATATGGAAATTTGTGACATCAGTAAAATTGTACATTGCAGCCACCCTGCATATTATCACCTCACCCCACCTTCCCATTGAGATGAATGCATCCTCTATGCAATCTATGCCCCCAAAAGTGTGTTTCCAGCAGCTGCCGGCATCAGTACACCACCTTAACAGCATCAAATGGCAAATGCACAAAGTTAGCACCTGACTAGAGTCTTCAACTGCTCATTTTTCTTTTTTTTTCTTCTTTTTTTTTTACATAAATTTAAACACAAAAGGTTCAAGGAGAAGCAATTACAGTGACTTCCCACAAAGACAATGTGCTTTATTATGTGTGAGACCATGTGAAGCAAGTCATGTTTTCTTTGAAGTGATGCTAGCATACATGAGCTCCTCCTCTGGATGTCAGGAGATTAGCGAAATTATTATTTTCTAAAACATGACCATAGTATCTTTATACTGAGTAATGTATTATTCAGTGACATGGAGCTGCAGGTAGTGACAAGCATGTCATATTTCCTCAGAGTTCAGGTCATGATGAAACCTCTAGGAGTTCATTTTGGCTGTTCCAGTCTCAGCAAACATTATGATCTGCTCCCTTAATTATTCAGCTCTTCAGAGGATGGATGCAATGACTATGGGATATGATAAAGCAGTGGGCAATGATGAGAGCTCTTGTGGCTATATATCTACGCCAGATTCATTACTGAAAAAAATCCCCAGAAACCAACAGAGGGAATATACGTTCCAAAATGACTGAAGACTCTAATGCTTTGAGCCCTTGGACACGAGGAGCTGTTAAGTCAATGATCATACACTCTCAATTCAATTTAATCTGGGCTAAGACGCCAAGTCATGACATAAGTCTTCCCAGGGCACCCCACCTAGCAAGATCAAGACCCCACAATGTCAGACACGGAAACCAGCAGGAAAGACGGATCCATAAAGAGACAAGGAGAAAAATGAAAGAGCTGCTACAGCTGAATTTAGAGCGTGTGAGGTATACTGCTATATTTACATTTGAAAAGACTATAGCATGTGGCAAAACCTCTTCAGATCCACAGACCCATTCAGGAAGAGGTGGTAATATATGGTTTTGCATGAGCCATGCTTCTACTGGGTCAAAGTCTTTTTGCAGTGCTTAAAAGGAACTGCTCCTCGCTTTCCCAAAGCTTTGCATGAGGAAAGTGATGCTCAATGAATGAGCTGCATCACATGAAGCTAGCAGTGGTACAAAAATAGACATGAGCTGGGAGTCTGTAAGAGTTAGCATCGAGGCGATGAGGCAAGAACACTCAGATAGTCTTCGTTAGAAAAGCTAATTGGTTACATAGTCTGATTTCAGAAAAGACTAGAAAAACAGAGGCTGATGTCTAAAACTGACTTGGCATGATTGAACTGCAAAGCACTCTTAGTTGAAACAAATCCAAGTAAAGAGGGACATTTTGTCAGATGGAGAGAAATACTGTAAGTTTAGACTACAAATATCAAATATCTCATCCATATAAATGCATATATATGCATGACTGAAACAAAGGCAAGAGAACTAAAATAATGTTGGTGTCAATATGTGTTTGACACCAAAATAATTAGAGAAATTGTCTTCTATGACAACGCAGAACCAGCAATATGTGTATGAAACAAGTATAGAAGATCTCTTAAATTACATCTGTACGAATATAAAAGATAAAAGTTTTCCATCATCAACTTGTTGGGAATCTCTTCAGGCAAAGACAGCTCATCAAGTCAAGGTTTTCTATAGTTAACAAGGTCAAAGCTCTATGTGGTCTAACACAGCTGTCTTTTGAATAAGGCCTAGTGACAGTTGGTGGATTTCTTTCTTCTTCCCCCCACCAGAAAGTTATTCAGTCTCCACCATTCCCTTGCTGCTTTCTTTCATCTCCTCTCTTTCCCTTCCCCATATTTTCCTCCGTCTCTCACTCTTTTTCAGTTTCTCTCTCTCAGTGGGTGTGTGTCCCTTTAGGGTGTCTGCAGCAGTTGAGATAAGAAGCGAGTGTAGGACACAGGGGGATGGTGTTCACAGACGCTAGGTGATCTTATCTACTCTCCCTCTCCCTCTCTTTCCGAGCATCCCTTGCTGTTCTGCTTTTCCTCTCTGCTGTTCCTCTCCCCCTATTTCTCTTTGCTCCCTTGCCCTTCCCTCTCTCTCCTCTCACACACACATTCTCTCAGATCCCCTCTGCGCTACTGTTGATTTGAATTTAAAGTGATGGGAAACTAAATTGGCAGCATTGACAGCAGAAACAAACAGCTTATCTCCCTCTCCTGGGCCAATATGGGTCTTAGTCAGATACTAGTGCTGCTGCCAGCATCTGACTTGTGACAATGATGATAAATTGAACGTTTGTTGACTGTCACTTTTCATGTGTGTGTATGTGTATCTGTGTTTTCGCCATGTTGGCTTTGATGCCTTGTCCATACATTTGTGAATATGGTGAGTGGTAGAATGCGAAGTTCTGATTCATTTAATCTACTCCCAAAATTAAACTTTGCAACATATGCATTGGTCATACTTGACCGTTAATTACGTAAATGAAAACTATAATAATTATCCAGGGTTATTGTACCCATCGAGGTGCTGTTAGAGTTGCAAGGAAAAATAATAAAATTGATTGAAGCTTAATTGAAAACATAGAACTTCAGTTTTTTAAGGAAAAAACTACATCCACTTGGATGTAATCAATAGTACTTAACATAACACACATATGGATATGACATAATTTGTTTTTCCAATTAAAGTGAGTGGGGAAATGGTATAGCCTGGATCATGTTCCCTATAGCCTTCTCCTAAGTGTCTTTACATTTCAAGTTGGCTAACCTTAGCCAAGTGCTGTGAATAAAGATGAGATGTGCTTGCTTTTTACTACATGTTTGCTAATGCATAATGGCCACATTAAAGCTACATGCACATACTGTAAATGGTAGAAACAGCGTAGGTGCAGAACAGAGATATGATCAGCTGGTTAGCAGTGATTAATATGAGAGAATGTTTTGAGAAAAAGCTTATAAACGAAATCTGCATTTAATATCTGCCATACACATCATATGGAGTGCACTATACATAACTACCCTGATTCACTTTATATTTTTTAAGTGGTTTAGTGTTTTTGTAACATCTGTCATACTTATACCTTCTTGGGTTTTGATGAGTCATGTAGATATCTTTATAGACAGACATCTGTACACATGTTCCTCTAGTGCTACCTGATTTTCATGCAATAGGTTTTGAAATACCAGGTGCACAACTTGCCCCCCAAAAATTATCAAGAAAACAGGAACCTGAAACTTATCAGGCAAGAATATGCACAACAGTTTTCATCATTCAGTCTGACAAATATTTGAATAAACCTAGCAATAAAACTATAAGTTAGTTTCTTATTCTAACACATTCTTCCCCCCAATTTAAAAAATGTTTATAGACCATTCCAGGGCTCGGTATTGTTAAGAACTTCACGATTCAATTCTATTTAGATTTTTGGGGTTGTAATTCAATTCAATATAAATTTGATTCAATATTGATTTAAATGGTTCAATATTGATTCAGTAGAAAGTAGAGACTCTGTTGTAGATTTTTGAATATTTCATCATATTTCATAATATTATGCCCATGTGAACGTTTGTAGTATGTCACCTTACATTTTTGGTAAAACAATATCTGAAAATAAAAAATAGTTGCCATTTTGGTGTTGTACGATGGCCTTCGTTCATACAACGTAAATAACATGCACAGCTCCTTCCATCGGTCAGGAGGTGAATCAATTCAGAACATTTTTCAATCCGATATTGAATTGCACAGGGAAGTATTGCGATGCATCAATTAATCGATATTTTTACCCACCCCCATTCTCAGCTTTTTCACTTATTATGACTTGCATGCTGGCAATGTTTGTAGATAATGAATGGTAGATAAATAAAGTAGACTAGCTACCAGCTCAGTTAAAACAGCTAGCTTTTTGTGTTAAAAAATGATGGTACATATGTGCTGTGCCTTTGGGTGTTCCTTTCGGCTTCCCGAGGATGGGATTTTGTTATACAGACTGCCTGCTGACTCTGAACGATCGGCTTAATAGGTTGTTACAATCAAATAAGAAAAAACTGAAAGCTGCAGGAGAGCTCTCAGCTGTGTAGCAAGCACTTTTCGTGTCGATGGACCGATTGATTAGGCAGTTGTGGTATGCTAAATCAGGTAGCAATATCTCCATCAGTTGGCAGTTTAGAGGTTTTTGGTCCAGGATTTTGGAAAATCCAACAGTTGTGGAGCACCAACAAACAAACAGTTTTCAAAATATGGCTGTCTGACCTGCCCACATAAGTTTTGAACTGACTTGGAAAGTGTGAAGTGTGAAGTGCGCTAGCATCGTCCTTAAAGCGAAACAGTTACAGCAAGCTAACATTCACTCAATAGCAGGAGCGGGTCCCAGCTAGCCTTTTGCCACCCATCATGGGCATATGAATGACAATGGTCTATACCCACATACTGTAGTTTCATCCTTTATTTGAACCAAACACGTACCTTCTCCTTTTCGTGTTTGTCTAATCTGTCTCTTTCTTTTTCATTTTATTTTTCTTTCCTTTTTCCCTCCTCCTTGGTTTTATAATGTCCTGTCTTTTCACACTTGTTACACTTGCTATCATAATGAATGATGTATTAATGAAAACAAACAAAAGAAAGTTTCCTATTAAAGCAATTCCACATAAGTCTCTGACCTAAAAACTCGTTGGTTCTGACTTGTTTTTGATGGCATAGCTACTGCAGCACTCCACGGCTGAGAAACTTTTCCCAACTCTGTATCATCCTACCGCTGTGTTTGGCTTTATAGCACCGTGCCACATGCCAACAACTTGATATCAGCAACTGACTGTTTTAAAATAATAATGGTTAACTTAACAAAGAGGAAGCAAGGAAAGGAAAGAGAAAAATGACAGATAGAGAGCTCAGAGAAGAGATGGGATGCAAGACAAGTGCAGAATAATCTTTGCTAGGTGTGCCAAAGTCTGAAAATCTGGCAAGGTTCAGTCGTGTCACTTTAAAATATCAGCCAGGGGTTGAAATCAAATGAATTTACTGCCACTGAACATTCTGCTGATTCATTTCTTTTTTATTTGTAATAATGTTGGGTGGGCGAAAAACTGACTAGATACATTGGCAGGCACTGGATGAATCCTCCCAGTAAATAAAGTACTTTAAATAATCTTTATGTTATATTTACACACAACTTTAAAGTATGCACTTTCACACTTAAAACAATAACTGTAAAATGTTAATGCAGTTTTACATCTTCCTTTTTACTTTTACTGTAAAGATTTTAACACTGTATTGGATCATCAGCTCATAACTGCTCCTTTGCCGAAAATGAAGGATTCAAATTCCTCTTCCAGTGTCAAAAATACTGTTTGCGGTAGGTGCCTGTGATCCAAACATGCGAATGAAAGTCAGGCACATGAATCAGAGGCTTGCATGTTTTTCCTATGGGACAGTGTCGGCATGTAGCATTAACACGACAGGCCCTGGGAGGATGGGAGGTAGCAGAGCTGTCAGCGGCCTGCTCCCACTCCGCCTAATGAGAGAGAGGCCCGTTAATTAAAAACACCAACAGGCTGAGCTCCCCAGTGTCCCACCATCAGGACGACCTGGGGTTAAAGACACGGAGCAGAGAGGATGGAAGGCATGCTGCTTCTACATACAGTATACGATGCTGCCCTCAACAATAAATAGCCCTGAGTACTCACAAAGAACAAAGAGAACCACAAATAGGAAGAGCTATTAGAAGGGGGAGCTTTCTTTAAACTGCACTGCGTTTGTGTCTTTGGGGGAAGGGGGTCTATGATAATCGTCTAATGCTTAGCCCTTGATGTTCCCAGAACAAACTGTGGCTCTTTTGTCTCTTTGTGCTCATGTTTGCTGCATGGCAGCAGGGAACTGTTTGCCAAAGCCTGCATGCAGACGTCTGTGGTTTCAAGAAATAAAAAAAAGATTTGTCAAAGCCTGTGCATGAGGGTTTTTTTCCCCCTGCTGCAATGTTTATATTCACCTGTTTGTTCATTTGTGCACTAAGAGATTTAATTTTTCAGAAAAGCTGCAAAAATCATCATCATTATGCACGTACGCAGACATATTTACCATTTGAATGATATGTTGTCTTTTGCAGAATTTACCTGAAATTAGTTTAAATAAATGTATATGTGTGCAAACGCCTGCTTGTACATTATAAACTCAATTTGCATTGCAAGAACGCTGTTTTTTGTGCTGTTGTCTTTGTTAGTGTTTTATTAAACTGTCAAACAGAGGAATCATTAGCCTTGATCTGCAGATTGACAGTTTGTCAGCTCTCTGACAGTGGTGTGTGCCTCACTGTCAACAGGGGGTGGCGAGGGAACGGCTTACACGTTCCCCATGGCTTCATCGTCTTCTGTGCCTCCTGCGTCTCCATCTTCCTTCCACCCCCGCATGTCAGCCCAGGTGCTAACAAAACCGAGGATTGTGGGTAGTCTTGGAACATATGGAGCAGGGAGATGGAGAAATGAAGGGTGGAGGGAGGAGGGGGGAGGGGTGGCTGGGGGAGAGAGGGAGAAGCTGTCAGGCTGTCTATCCCTGTCACAGCAGCCAGGAGAGTGCGATGGACAAATGGATAACTGCTATTTCAGACTGCCAGGGAGAAAGCTCAGTCAGATTTGATGTGTTGATGTGGGCATAGTGACTCTCTTGCAGCAGAATGCACAAATCGTTCCACGTCGACGCAATTTTTGGTCCCACTTGTTTCTCTTTGGCGTTTGTATACACAGAAATGTTCTGTTTGTTCAGTCACTGAAATGCAGCTCATTGTGTATTTAAAAAAAAGATGCACAGACATACACACACACAAACATGAGCACATTCCTGGTGCGGCCATGTGGACAGTTTCAGAGCTTTGGCTGCAGGCTTTCGCTGTATGTGTGTGTGTTTTATTTACCTGTTTGCTGATGATCACTTTAAGCTATCCCTCCTTCTCTGTCCTCGGTTCACAGACTGTAGCATAACCACGTCTTTCTTTTTTTCTTTCTCTTGCTTTCTTTTCAGGCTGTGCCTTCCTCACCTACTGTGCCAGAGAGTCAGCCCTGAAAGCCCAGAATGCATTGCATGAGCAGAAGACCCTGCCAGGAGTAAGTCATACATGTCGACCCAGAAGCTGAATCTTACATAACGTAAACTTCTCTTCGGTTTACTGACAGATAAAAACTCAGTTGCTTTTTCTAACAAGTAACATCTCATATTTATTTCAAATCAAAAAGGAATCTCCATCTTTGCTGTGCTGATCATGCACCGTCTACACCACAGACCCTCTGTCTCTTAACCCCCCTCAGTGCACCACCTCCCCCTCTCTTCACTTTGACTGTCACATACACACAAACCCAAAGGGAGGAACCACACAGCATCACATCATAGGCATACTATTTATAGTCCTTCCTCCAGTTTGTGTAAATGAGTGTGCGTCTGTGCGTGTGCATGCACCCGTGTGTGGGCAAATGTGTGAGATAGAGAGGGATGAGAAAGTGGGTGGGCGGATGGATGGAGGCTCGTTCTACATTCATGTGCATGCTCTGCATTGTGCCGGCTGCGGACTGGCAGCGGCACACATACGTACATCACGACGGCACATCTTCACGACAGATGTTCTCACGCTGTGGATGCGATTAGTCACATGTACGGTGCAGCTGGATGCAGGGCGTGCTCGTTCATATGCTCGGTTTTTATTCATACATGATAGAATGAGGGACTTCTGCCACTGTCATGGAGCAAAAGTAGATATTCATTCATTAGCAGGGTGTGGGGACTTTGAGGCATCGTGCAACGTGAGCATTTTTTTTCTGTGTGTACACATACTTTCATGATTTTACATTTGTGCATATGTGTGTGTCTGTCATGCTTTTTGATTAGTGAGTGCTTGCACCTGAATGTGCGCGCATGCACATGAATGTGTTGCATGCACCAGCTCCGCTTGTGTGCATCTGTGTGTGTTGGGAAGTTTTGATGCGTTTCTGTCAGGCCCGGCTCGGTTTGCTCTGTTCGTTTTTAATGACGCCTCCAGGGAAGCTGACAGTCGCCGTGTTGAGCGTGCAGCCTTTGATGTGAGTGATTATGACATCACAGACGTGCAGTCGAGAAGAGCGGAGGAGTGGGGATCCGTGCTCTGAGTTTTTTTCCTTTTTTTCCCAGTGGCATGTTATTCAGAAAGAAAGAGAGCGGGAGGGAGAAACAGAGACTCAGGGAAAGACGGGAGGAAAGATTAAATATTTGGCCAAAGCCAAAATGCAATGTTGTGCTCACACGAACTTTGCTGCCTTTGTTGTTATTGTTTGACATGGACTTGATTATTCGGGCAAAAAGACAACTCTTTAAAATATTCTGCCTTTACATGTTTTAGGGAAATATATTGCATTTGGTTTCTACACTGTGGTGCATAATCAGCAAACACTAGTCACTTACTGTAGCATCAACCTAGATTTAGAAGAAAATGCTAAATAGCTATAACAGTCTAAAGTTTACATCGGATCAATGGTGAGTGGTAAGTAAACAAAAGTAATGCCACAGGACAGACCTAGATGCTAAACAAACCCTGAAACAGAGCAGTCAGAGAAGCAGAACAGGACACTGTCTTCTGTTGCTGGTGGAGGTAAAGCCAGCAAAACAGAATAAATGAGTTCATTAGAGACAGAGCAAGGACTTGGCCCTGGAAAAGGCAGTTGGACGTTTTATAGCAGACAATTACACCCTCCTTCCCCCATTCCTTCATTTTTTTTCGATCGCTGCATCTATCCTCTATCAATCCCTCACTCATGGGCCAAAACACGCTAAACCCAGCAGATGAAATCCCTTTTGCACCCTTTAAAGCCTCTTTCCCCTTCACTTTGTGTGCTGCTGCTCTTTTTATCGTCAAAGTTGTTCCCAAACACTTACATTTAAAAAGTTTTCCACTGCCCTTTTTCCTTCTGCTGCCAGGTGAGCTGAGAGAAGAGGGGATTTTGCTTCCTAGTGGAAATGCCAAGTAAGCATGGCTGTAGGCTGTTGATGTAGCTCAGACAAAATACTAAGGACTGCCTTGTGTGAAGGTGTATGTGTGCATCGTCGAGTGCAGCTGAGCGTTTGCCCTGTCAGGAGAGGCTTTGGGTAAACAAGCGACAAGCAAGAATATTGATGTTAAAGTGACACTGATTGTGAACTACTCATGATAGATGACAAATTGTTTTCGCATTCTTCGTTCCATTATAGCGCAGAAAACCACAGGTACACGAGATTATGCTGATGGAGGAGAAGTTTCTGCTAACATAATCAAATCAATTCAACTGACAACTGACACAGAAACCAGTGCTGCTGCATTGTTCATCGTCATCAAAATATCCAGGATGTATATTTGAAAATTAAATCAACTGAGAGACGATTTCTTTGAGAATAAAGCTGTCATGATGTGACATTTTTAACTCTTTGAGCCTTTTGCCTATTGTGTAGGTTCCTGCTTGAAAATTGCATACCCATAATGGAATGAGTATATCTCCGCAACCACAAGCTTTGTTTGATTAATTCTGGAGTCACAGTTAAGGGAACGCTTGTGAGACTTGTTAAGATGTGTAAATGTCAGTATATGTGTTGCTGGTGAAGAATAAATGAAGATGGAACATGGCACAAATGAAAAACATTTCCTGCTCGCTTAAAAGAACACTTTCAGGATGAATATAAATATCCTTGTAGAGTGATGCAGCCACAGCTCTAAACCTCTGTCAAGTCATAGTTTATGTGAAGATCATCTCTGCAAAGGCCAACACTGATTAAGTGAAGCAAAACAAAATTAGAAAGGTTTTAGGGTGAATTCCAATTCCCCCCTTAGCCCTAGCCCTTGGCTATAACCCTTCGTTTTGCGCGTTCATTTGAAGGGGTAGTGGTGTCCCGATCTAGTTCAGACCGATGGGAAGGGGGAAGTGGTAGGGCTATCTGGCCCTCGGAACAGAAATTTTCCTGGAGTTTTTACTAGAAAACAAGTGGTATGATATTACCCACAATTTCAGGCGAAATGTGGGCAAATTGGTGAGGAAATCAGCAGCAGCCAAAGAAATGCACAAATGTGAGTATTTTTTTGTAAATTAAATATAAAAATTGCTGTTTTAGGGTCACTTACATGTATCATAGACAGTTTATTACAAATGTGAAAAACATTGCTTGTTTCGTAACGTTACGTGCATCTGCTCATGTCTGTAACATACTGTATAAGCTTGAGTCGAAAGCATCTTCTTAATCTTTTCCTTTCATTTTTACGTTTTTTGGCCCAAAGCCAAAAACAAAACCTGATTGCCCAGGAAAGGGAGATTATGCTGTTGCAGATGGCATTGTGAACTTTTCCGGAAACAACCATGATGTCACTTTACTGCACCACGGACAACTATTAGCGACACATAAGGATTTCGGAGGGTTGTCCCATTCCCTAGGGGAATAATTCAATCCTTAGCACTTGAAACTCTGTTTCAAGGGCCAAGGGGAAGGGTATAGGAGTAGGGATGAAAATGGGAATTGGAATTGGGCCTTAGGACAGGTGGTTCAGTCTCCAAAATAGTTATCTTTGCACCACCTACTTCAAAAATTCCTCTTTGGAGGACCTCAGGTTTCAAAAGGTTAAAGTCAAATTGAACAATAAAGAAATGATTGAGATATTCATGGAATTTGTTTATAATTATAAACAAAATGCAAATCTAAAAGATTACTAAGACAAAAAGCATCATGCTCTGCGGGTCAAATGCAATCAAAAGAACTATTAATGCTATGACAACTGAACCTATATCACTCGTGCCGAGTATGTTTAGAGGTATATTTCCTCTGTTCTTTGAACCCTGGCCTGTTTGCAATTGAAAAAGACATCATATCCATTACAGTGAAGCAGACTGAGGCTTCATCATGACGAGTACTATCCATGTCTGCTTTTCCTCACTTACTCTTTGTTTCAAACAGAGCAGCTAAATCCCTCCTTCTCCAGCTTCTTTGATGCTGCTTAATACATAACCAGAGGAAAAGAACTACTGTTCAATTCAGCTGCATGATAACTTAGTTTGAATAAAACTTTAAGGGTTGGATTTCCCATTTCAGGTCTGCAGCTAAATGCAACTTAATTTCTGCACTGTAGCAATAGG
This sequence comes from Atherinomorus stipes, assembly GCA_023101725.1. Lineage (NCBI taxonomy): Eukaryota > Metazoa > Chordata > Actinopteri > Atheriniformes > Atherinidae > Atherinomorus > Atherinomorus stipes. The sequence continues at coordinate 40,207 of JALJCO010007983.1, read as the reverse complement.
ATGATGGATGTGATGGTGATCATGTGGATGGATTTAATGATTTATCAGCAATCCCTGCAAACTGTGGTGTCTACTAGCTTGTGAACCTGTGTTAAGTTGCAATACTGCACTCCAGTAAGTTGGTTTGTTATCTACAATATCAAATGCACATAATTAGGGGAATCAAATTTAGTGGTTTTTTCTGTGCTTAAAATTTGTACTATACTAATACTGCCAGTACTTGTAATACTGTGACAACAAACCCTCTAAGATTAGCCATACTGTATGTGATCATTTCCTCCATAAAATAGTGTCCCTTATCTTGTATTTAACATCTGTCGAAAAGTGTGTCAGTGTGGGTGTGCTATGTGGAAAATCTATGTGAAGAAGAAAGTTTGCGGCCACAGCTGCTGGATATTGCAACACTTTCGACCAGGGATCATCAACTCGGACCTCTTGGGCCAGTGTCCGGATGGTTTTCAATGCCACCCTGTGTCATCACACCTGACTCAAATCAATGTGTCATTGTGCAGAACTTCATAGGCTGTCAGACCTATTTAATTGAGGTGTGTTGGAGCACGGAAATGTTAAAACCTTACAGACACTGGCCCAAGAGGTCTGGAGTTGGTGATCCCTGCTTTAGACTAACTGTAAATTTAGAGTCAACTTAAAGGAGTAAACCTGCAACAATTGAAATGATTACCGGTATCCGTCTATAACTGGGAATGTAAAACCACATTCTAACAGCTTGTGACACACAGATCTGCAGTCTGGAGGCCTTAGGATGTCACATTTTTATTGAAAATGGCTACACCTTGAACATCATCATCATCTAACCCACTTCTGCAACCTTCCCAGTTACGGTACATATCGCCAGGCATAGTATCAACAGATCCATGGATGCGCCCTGTGAATGGAATACAAATAATCATCACTGTACTTACCTTTGAATTTAATTTCATAATCATCTGTTACAGTCATTGATGGAGAAGGTTTAGGGTATTAAATCATTTGGCTCAGCCATCAGAGAAGCAAACTCTCCAGCTGTACTGTGAATTTTTCTTCCTGCATCCTGGAAATGAGACTTGTCAAACAACAGATTCAGGAGAAACAGTGCAGATTCCATTCTGGCGTGGAACCAGACTTTTTACCCTTGCAGCTTTGCTCAGGGGGTTTGAACATCCTGACTGCATGTGCTTTGAGGACATGGACAAGGCTTACAACTGTGTCCCCCAGGAAACCATCTGATGGAAACACTTGATTTACCAATTGGCCAATGTTCCAACCCTTGTGTAACATTAGATAATTTGGGCAGTGACCATAAAATAATCTTTCCAGTTTTGTTTAGGGTTACCCACAGAGATTATTTTAGCCTATTTTGGGGGTGCTGGAGCACCACTAAATTGAATCCCACCATCCCTAAAATTTCAGAGATTTTTTTGTATATATATATATATATATATATATATATATATATATATATATTACATGTATATGTGCTTTTATTTTTATTTTACAAACTTAAAAAGTGTTTAAAAAAAAAAAAAAAACTATCCCATATTTTGTTGAAATGTAATATTTTCCCAACAAAAGTACAGGAACCCCCATCCCTCAAAAATGGTTTGATCCCACCTACCTTGCATATTTCAGATAGCAATAGCCCAACTTTTTTATGATAAATATTCTAAATGTTAGTTTGGGAAACTGCCAGCATCTCCATAAATAAGGGGGATAAATGGGTTTGTGATGGATCTGGTTCACCACTTAGACACAACACCTGCATGCCCAAAATAAGCTTCTCTCATACAGATAAGGCTGAACTGGGAAGAAAAGCAGCAGCAATAACTTTGTCTCTGGAAGCTGGATAATGAAAACCTAAATCTGAGGCTTGAAAAGGATCAAAAAACTTTTTAAATAAGAAGGAAACAGTGGGGTTTATTGGATATGGTTCACCATTGCAACAAGGCACCAAAATGCTTGAAACCAGCTTCTACAACTTCTCTCTTGATAATTAGTCAAAGATTTTCCCAAATAGTGCTCTGCTTATTTTTCACAAATGTGGGAATGAAATTGGGTTAAACTGTACAAAACAATGAAATTAATCTTGCCTGGCCAGGAAGCTCTCTGAGTATTTAGCACCCCTAAACCTCTGATCCTAGTATCACCCTTGGTTGCAAGCATGGTAACCCTCAATTGTGACTTCACATGCAAAAACATACATGATCAAATTTGACTCGACTTTAATTTAGGGTGTCCTGTCTGAAGGTCAATATCTAAAGGGCTGGGAGTGAGAAGGGGGAAAGCTTTGTTTCCACATTGAAGGAAAACAGTTTCTGAGCTTATGAAATAAGTATTTTCACCTGTTTGGAGGGATGGTGATGTGAGACAGGCGTCTCCAACACCAGGCCTTGACTGTCATCCTTGTGTTTCTGCACTTCAGTTTCAGACTACAGCAAGAGGCATTTAAAAGCTCCTTTATTGATTCTGGCAAAAGTCCTCACAAGTGGGTGGATGTGTTTTTTTCTGTGCACATGTGTGTGGTTGTGCGCTTCTGTGTGGGTCACAGGGTGGAGTTGCAGAGCTACAGCTTATGCAGCGTGTGCACAAACCAGAGTACAAATACCCACCAGCGAATCCTCCCGCACACATAGAAGTTCTAACACACGCAAAAAAAGTCAAACTAAAAAAAAACCCGAGATCTGGCATCCCCTCAAACGCACAGTCAAGCATACAGTATAGGTCAGAGCGCTGACATATGCCCCAGCGCTTCACACAGTAGCATGCACTCCTGAATACTTAACACCCGCTTCCAAGTTTGGAAATAATACATCCAAGCACACACATGCAGGTACAGTACAAAACACCCCACTGATACTCCCAAAACACTCATATTCCAAACACTCCTCTTGTAACTGCAACACAACACTCCTCGTAAACACTTCCATTCAACAACATGATACTGTGATACTCGTAGAAAGAGAGGGAAAGAAAGAGGGAGAAAGTGAAAGAGAGAGGGAGAGAAGGAGAGAAATACGGCGTCGATTGACTCTCACTGTAATAGTGAGCCAGATGAGAAAATATAGAACACTGTGAATCAATGCGTCATTCCAGAGTGCTTTAATACACACACTTCACACACACACACACACAACACACAATGTTTTCAGCCTGAGGGCAAACAAATACAGAAAAGACAGGACAGCAAATGAATAGCAGGAGAGAAGGAAAGTGGAAGGAGTGTATGACGGCAGACTGGAGAGAGTGGGTGGATGGAGGGAGTGGGAGGAGAGGTATAGTCGAGGTGCCTCTATACCGACTGATTTGTGTCTGTTTCTTTTTCAACCCCCCCTTCTGTCAGTTGAGATAATGCCAGGGCAAGAAATCCATGGCATTGATTGGATCCTGCGACCCAGTTTCATGGCAGCTTTTTCTCAATAAGTCACCCTCATTGGTCAATAACTGCCAGGCTCCCCAGGTAAAGTGGGTGAAGAGGTGTTTGGACGGGGGTGGGGGAATTAGGCCGAGCTCAGTTATGATTTGTTTCCCCCAGCATGCACAAGTCTACTTGTTCACTCTTCTTGTAGATTTTAGATTAGTGGCGCAATGTTCAGTACGCATAGCCTCACGTCGACATGACTAATGCCACCGACCGGGGAGCTAAAACATCCCCGCCTTCTCCGGAAGCCATCACCCCATCAACTATCCTAATCACCCCTATCCAAAAGAAAACCATTTGCCACATAACGTGCTCCACTTAATCAATACACAGTCATTGACAGAATACCAGAGTTAAGCACAAGCAAGTTTTAGCTAAAACAGCTCAAGCTTTAAAAATCAATAAGCACATTCATACAACAAAGACAAAGATTTTTGTAAGCTCATAGACTTAAGGAGTAACTTATTGGAAGAAGCAGCATGAGTTGGCAGTGGGGTAGCAGAGTTTGGGTCCAAACCAGAGCAAAGTTTCCACATGAGGCGATTTACAGGCTGAATCTGGCAGGTCATAAGCCTGCAAACAAAATTTAAACGAGTTGCCCTCAGCAGACAGTAGAGAGACAAAGAGGCTTCCTGAAAATGCAAAAAGACACAGGTTTTTGACAAACACCTCACCGTTCATTCATTTTGCAAGTTTTCTTCCAACAACATATAAAATGACTAAGCTGTGTTTGATGATAAACACCATACGGTGGCATTCCCATAGCTTAGCTCACTTTTGTTTTGGGGCTTTTTTGTCTTTAGAGCAGGACCCTCAGGAATGGACTATGTATCTTTCCGACCTCACTCGTATATTATTCCTTACTCGTTTGATGATATGATGAAATTTATTATGTACATTTCTGGAGCTCAGAAACTGCACTTTTGCTTGCAGCTGAATTTAGCTTTACGCACCACGTCACAAGCTAGCAAGCCGATATCAACACACTGGTCGTTTTGAAATTGCATCGTGGCTGATTGGGCAAAGAAATGAAAGAAGACGTTATCAAGGGAAGAAAGGGAAAGGAGAGAGAGGCACAGAGCAAGAGAGAAGACAAGAGTCAACATCAGAGTGGCTTTTACTGTCTGGAGAGAGCTCACAGTACAGGTTGGAGGCAAGATGGATGCTGGATTAGCAATCGATAAGGGACAGAAAATCTGCCAAAGTTCCGTAGTGCATCTTTAAAGGTTATAATAATAATCATAATTGGGGCAAACTGACGGATACGTGGCAGCCAGTTTGTGCCACCAGCCTCTAAACTTCCCACCAAACATTCACACACATTCATCCACCAATGATGACGACATTACAGCACACACAATGATATGCTAGACAACGGTGTAATGGCTAATGGCCCTTTTGTTTTTGCAACATGATAATTCTCTTGTGCACAGAGCTGAAGTCTAAAAATGAAGACTTGAAAAGAAGAGCAGGACTGTGTCTGCCCAGGAGCACTGAGCTTAAACCATCAGATATGTTTGGGATGAACTGAGAAGGTAGCCGTTTCCAGCCTTTGACTGGAGGCCGATGGAGCAACAGATTAATGCCCATGGTTTTGGTTTGATTGATTAACCCATTGATTTCTGTCATGAACTACAGTGTCTAGTCCATACAAGCTCACGCTGTCAGGTCTGTTTAATCCAAGCCAATGACAGTGCTTACCGGGTTGTCAAACATCTGAAAAGCATTTTGTTACTCACAGCAACAAAATGATAGGCCTTAATTCACATCCACTTCATAAAGTGGGTGAGAAAGTATTTAGTTAAGCTTCTCTGTGTGCATGTTGCTGATTTAGTTCATATCCTACACCATCTTCCCTCTCTCTATGATAGCACCATGAAATACTGCAATTCTTAAAAGCTATAACCACTTTGCCTCTCGACAAAGGTTGGATGGGACATCATGTTAACTAGCTCTTTATGAGCACAATGCCCACCAACTTTGAGACAATAAACAAGGCAAAAAATCAAGCATGCTGCATAACTGAAAATGTGGGTAAAAAAAGTGCTTTATGTAGCAGAAATGCTTGAATGACATTTTTATTAATCTCATATGGCTGTCGTTTTAGGAAGTCTGCATACGTTTTGCCATCTACACCAGCTTTGGTTAAACCCCTGTGAGGTATAACACATGAATGGTGCTGTAATTGTAACATCATTACCAGCCAACACCCCATCCTTTGTCATATAAAGTCTGAATGCGCCCATTATCATTAGGCTTTAGGCCTGATGTTACAACCTCCCATTGCCAAGTGGAGTTTGAGCAGATTGTACAAATGAGAAGTATTCTGCCTTGAAGCAGTCGTTCACTATAGTCCAATAAGCCAACTAATTTCAGAAGTGGTGCATGCTACCCGCTGGGTCAATAGATTGATGATTCATAAATGAAATCACACACCTTTTTACGACTGAGCCACACTTTAGTGCATGAAGCATCATGGCAATAAACTAGATTTTAGTGTTGAAAGGAAAATTTTAGCAAAAACCCCTGCAACTACTTGTAATTGTGACAAGTTTTTTAAATAAATTATTTTAATTAAAATTTTTAGTTATTCCCAAGTAAAATTCATCAATTTTGTTATTCCTGGAAATGATGAGTTTTAAAAAGTGGGATTCGCACTTTAAAAGACTGGATTGAACTGTATAGGCGCTTTCAGTCTTGCATTGCGGAACATGAGCGGTAAAGTCCATCCGCTCTGTAAACGGACTCGTCTTTTCAAACATGCCGCTTCCTTGGGGACTTATCGTGTCCCGGGCTCTTTCAGACATCAGGAAATGTTGCGTAAAAGTCAGCACAGCCCCTCTCTCCTTTCAACTCTGTCCGGAACATTTTCTTGTGCGTTCAGCCAAAACGACGTGCCGCAATATTTCCGCTATTGTGAAATGGGGTCCACCTGGTACATGTCCGCTACATCTCTGAGGTAAAATATCGGAACGCATGTCTGAATGCAAACGTTATAAAGAACAGAGTCCGCAATATTACCGCTTTCCAGTGCAAGTCTGAAACGGGTTTATGAGTAATATTATACAGTTCCTTTAAAGACCCACAATGTAACTTTTAAATATTAAGGCTACGTTCACACATCAGAAGAGAAGATGCAAAAGTTGCGTCTCATCGTCATCTTTTCATCCGCGTTTACACGAGCGCTGAAGAAATCTGTGTGCATACGAGGACGGAAGTGTGTATGGAATTTGATTGGATATGCACGCCAGGCAGTTGGGTGGAGCTGTGATAGAACTCCACCATGTCTGTGTACATGCATAAAATCTCCCTTAGAGCCGCTGGGTTTATGTAAGGTATGTCCCATTTTGGGGTCTGCACCAAAGACTGTAAATAAACACTACCTGCACACTACCAAGTGTGCGGACTCATGCACTTTGAAGCTATTTAATTGTTTCTGGAATGAGACGGCCTTGTAGTCCGACATTGTTCTTTTTCCTGCTTGTGTGTGATGTCAATGCGCATGTGACGTGAGCGTGATGTGAGTAGGTACACCATCATTTTTGCGTTTTGGGCCATGCAGACGAGAACGCAACAGCGTCGTGTCTTCAGGAATTCCACTTTGGAATGAGTCTTTAGATTTTTGCGTAATCAGCCCAGAATAACGCCGTTGCAGTGTGAATGAAAAGCACTTCCGATTAAATATTTTGTCATTTTTACCCGCAATTGTCCTCGTGTGAATGGCCCCTTAAATTAGGCATTTCTGACTCGTTTTGATGGCACACCGACATTCATTATGCACACATTCGAGCCATCACTGCCCAGCAGCATCCAGAGGTTTAGAAACCGCACTGCCGCATGTACCTTTTGGATCTGGGACAGACCATGATGTTGCAGCTAACTATTGGTTGCACACCACGTCACGGATATGCTGAACACAGGGGATTTGGCAAAGAAACGCAAGGAAATATTACAAGAGGAAGAGAGGAAAAGAAAGAGAGGAAGGCACAGAACAAGAGTCAACATAAGGCTGTCTTTTACTGGCTGGAGTGAATCACGTCATAGGATGATGATGGATGCTGGTTTAGCTGTCGATAGGGGGCACATCACTGAGAGAACTGCTAAAAGTTCTGTTGTGGGTCTTTAAATGCCATTACCGGATGAGATGAATGGGTTTTTTTTTCATTTTCAGCTGAAGTAAGTTGGCACTTTCAAAATTTCAGAGGTGCCATGCTCTTTTTAGCATCTCACTCTGTTGCTGGCACAAGCTATTGTCAGGCTGAAATCAACTCGTCCTTTCCTTGAGGTGTATTGATCCACAGAGCGTAGCCTCACAGCTCACCACCGAGTATTCATTCTCAACAGTCTGCCCCACTGAGCATTTACAAGTGTTAATGTCACAAGTGGCATTTAGGGCTCCTCCGTGTACTCACTAAAATGGAAAATGCTTAAAAAAAATCAATTCCAGGTGCGCTTTATGCACTTTTAGGAAGTAAAGTTCAACAGAAACTTCTTCCTGAGGCCCAAGTTGTTGTCTATGTGCTGAGAAATCAGTCATCCGATTCTTGCATGACTAGAGTTGTTTCATCAATCCCCAAATCACCGAACTTCCTCAGTGATATAAAGCCAGCCGCGGCTATGGTCGTCGCTGGGGAGAGGAATGCTGCAGCTGGAGCGGCTCTTCTAAGAAATAAGAATTTTAAAAAGCCTTAATGGTGTCCTATCCTGGTGTGCATGTGGCTTCAGCCCTGGCCCTACGTATAGTTCACAGATTTAAGTATCTCCATAAGCTGGTTGTGATAGTCATTCTGCCATTGTCACAGTTTTACCTCCTGCTGCTGCTGCTGTATTGAGTTTGCCTGACTCCAGCTGCTTTGAAATATCCTGCCAGTTCAGGGATTTTTTTTTTCTTTTTTTTTTCTCTCTGAATAGTTTTATGTCACACTGCTATATCTATTTGTCTTTTTTAGGTTCTCAAGCCGTAGCAGACATACAGTAGAGTGTGTCTTTCCACAACAGTAAGTGCAGTGTTGTCAAATATTTTTATTGTAGGCTGCTCAGGTAATTTACCATGCACATTAAACGTTGAAGAACAGAGAAAAGATAACTGGAAACAATAAAATGCAATAAATCAGTCACACTTACAGTATAATTTATCTATAAAAGTGGTGTTTTATGGCTCATGGGAGCATATTATGGACCAGACGGTGTGTACCTTTCCTTTCTGTCAAGCATTAGTGCGGCTTGGGATGTCTGTTCTGCTCCCAAGTCTCTTGCTCAGTTGTCAGTGTGGGACAGAGCAGATGCTTTGAAACAGCAGAGAACATTTTCATTCAATGATCTCATTTTTCCCCGAGGCTTTACAGGGCTCTTACAGCTTTTACTGAACAGCATGAAGCTCAGTATACTCTGCATCTCTCTCTCTATAATAGTTCTTTCTGTTAATCAATGGTCTCCAGTTTTTCAAAGAAGACCTACCGCTGTTATGAAATTAAAGGTTACTGAGAGTAGTTGTCTTAAAGCTCTTATATTTTATTCAGAGTCCCTTTAGGATAGTTAATTTGAGCAATGAACATTAGTTATAGCTTGTTTTCAAGAACGGCTTTGTATAATGTTTGAGTAAAGCTGCTCAATAGATGTTGGAGTTACTTTCTAGATTCAATATAACAGAATTTTAAAGTGCTCCTTTGGCACTGATCTAGGAAAAAAAAAAAAAAGTTGTGCCACAATGACGGTTGAAAAAGTCTTTACAAACCAGTTTGAACAAGAGCTTTCATAATGGCAACTAACAGAAAAATGACTGCATCAGTGGAAAGCAAAGGGCAATTTTCATGTCGTGCTTCCACTGCTGTTGTCTCTGCCTTCGATCATCTTAACCCTGATGGCAGACATTATTCAAGGAATGTAAAACAGATTATAAAAAGCTAAGCCTGTAGCCAAATTTGAATAAATGACATTGCAAAAACGATTAGAAATCAGTAAGATAAAGGAGGTTATGGGTGCAAGCAGCATGCAGTGATGTGTTACTCGGCTAGAGTACTGAACATTTTTAAAACTAGGACCTGCTGGTGAGCCATGCTGCAATATTAATGTTGTTTTGGTCCTTTAAAAGTTCTTATAAACCAGAAACACACCCACAGTTTTCAGAAAGGCGCAGCAAAATAACAAAACCCATTTTATTCTGTGACCTTCAACACCCCATCTTCACTGAAGCTGCTGGAATATATAATATGGCAATTGTAATTTCTTTGTTTGGCCCATATCATCTGATATGTTCGACACAGCGAGAAAGTGGCACTCAGAAATCTTATTCCCGACCCCGCCGAAGCAGCTGGAGAGCCGGTGGCCAGCAGATGTGATAATGACACAACGCACCAACTGAGACGGGATAGCGGGCCACGACTCAGGCAGCTTTTAATAATTGATAGCAGCCAAGGCCCCGGATTGGCCAGTAATTGTATTACAGGTCACTTCTCAATAGCAATTTGTGAAAGTTGTGGTGATGTGTGCCGGGTGGCGATCAATAGACACTGTCCAGAGAGGCAGCGCCCCCCACACCCCCGTCTCATGCTGCCTGTCTTTCTGTCTCTGCGGTGGCAACTGGAGATATTATCTTTCAGTCAGAATGGTAACGTTCTTTCACTCTACGCAAAATACCTTTTTTGAGTTAAGATATTTTAACAATAAGCACTACACATTTTAGGCACTACACGAAAGAAACCACTCAGATATCACCTATTAGTTCGTGGACTGCTGTTCTGAAGCATCATTTGGCTGTGACAGCTTCGGGCTTTGGGAGCCAGAAGTGAGGTGCAGGAGATGGATGGATTTTTTTTTCTCTTTGAACTCTACATTCATCTGCTTGGCAACAGCTGCTGCACTCACCCATCACTCAAAGCAAACCATCCATAATTATACATAACATTAAACCTTGATGCAATTCTAAGCAATAACTTTATTTCTTATTTTTTTGCATGTTGTTTGTTGTTTTGCATGTTTGTCTGTACTTTTTTAAGTATTATTTTGGATTTTCTTTGTTTTGTTTTGGGGGATTTTTGTTCTATGTGTTTCATGCTGGGAAATCTAGTAGCTTAAGTTAATGGTTGCAACTTGTCAATTTCTTCCAGGCATGTAGAGATAAGTCAGCTTCTGCGAAATAGGAGGTATTCTCTCAAGGGTGGGGTTTGATTAGTTTCTTCTGAAATATGGAAAAATGCCATTGCAAAATTGTGGGGGAACTCAAATAGAACCCACTTTGATTTGATGGAAAAAAAAATATTCATTTTACACAAATAACTCATTTACTCTTAATTTCATATTTATGACCACTCTTTTGTTTGTTTGTTTGTTTGTTTTGTTTTGTTTTTTGTTGATAGAGCACCGTAAATATTGCATGCTGAAACTTCATCGAGTGGCAGTGTGAGGAACTGCAGTTTTTTTACATTTGCACAGCTTTTGCAATGCAGTGAACAGCAGCTGTCTGTACATACAGTACATACATACTCACAAGGGGTGCTTCAATACATGTACTTGTTTAAAACTGTTCAATACAGGTGTGTACATAACCGTGAGCACTGTGTATGGAATATCCAACAAAACAGAATTTTGAATTTATTTCATCAACTTGCCCTCTGATGATGAGCTATGTGTTAAAAAAACTCAGTGGGTCTGGGTTCGACTACCCACTCGACTGCATTCACGTCAGGCATTTGGAATTACAGCTGCCCCAATCCTGGATAAGCAAAAGAAGACGGTACGGTACGGTACTTTTGGAACTGCCGTGGTTTTTATGTTAAATGTGACCCTGACAGTAAGCTGTTGTGGACAAAACAAAAAGCACAATGGTTAAAAAAGGCATGTTTTTTTGTATTGAAAAAAATAGCAAACCGTGACACTGAAGTATCGCACACAGATCTTTCTTTCTATCTATCTATCTATCTATCTATCTATCTATCTATCTATCTATCTATCTATCTATCTATCTATCTATATATATATATATATATATATATATATATATATATATATATATATATATATATATATATATATATACATGCAGAGAGAGAGAGATATTTAGATTTCAATGCACACGCTGTCAGTTATGCACCTGTTTAGATTTCAAACATCTTTTCTTTTTTTCCCCTAAGTCATCCTCTTCTGACTTCTGCATCTTTATCCAGTGCAGCACTCAGACACTGCAGTGCCCCTTTAAAATAACAATATACAGCCTACAAGGCTCAAACTTATACGAGTTGAAAGGAAGCCTGAGGTTCCAAAGGTTAAAATAGCACCAGAGCTGAAATCTGCCCTCATCTCAATGCACAGCAGAGTGCTTTACTTTCTGCTGGAGTGCAGGCTTTGAGCCTGGTGGCCCTCTGGCTGCAATCATTCTCATGAAAGTTATTTACTGTTCGAGCCTTTCTTTTGTCTTGCTCCCATTGTTGATGTCTCGGCCACTTTGACGTGTAAACTATCATTGTGTCATTTTGCTGCATCTGGCGTTCATTCGTTTTCTTAATCCGTCTCTTTCTCTGTCTCGCCCTCTCCTTTTCTGGTCTTGCTCCCTCTGCTGTGGCGTAGAGAGGAGGAGAGGAGAGTGGAGGAGACAGTAGATTTTGCATGCTCTAAATACAGCCTCTACGTGTGTGGGGTGCTGTCATCAAAGGAGAGAGGGGACAGGGGATGGTTCACTTCCTTTGTGATAGTGTGTGTGCATGTGCAGCTGATTGTGTATGCATCTAAACGGGCAAGAATTCCTGCAAACATCAAAGCTGCTCCCTCAGTCACCTTTTTGTCTTCACTCTTCTTCTCCCTCTCCTTTCCTCTCTTCCTGTCACTCTCACTAATGCCCATTTTAGCATAATTTTGTCTGCATTGCCTTTTTTTCTGCTTGTGTTCTGCCTTTGCTCGCCTGTCTGTGTTGGTGTGTCTCACCTCTCTTGCATGTGCTTGGCGGGGTGTGACAGCATTGAGAAGTCACCAAAGAGGTAAATGATGATAGGCCATCCATCATGCTTTATGGACTCTGTATGGTGCTGCCGTGGAGAGTGGCTGCACTGTGCAGTAACTCAGAACACTCTGTCCCTCCATATAACCTGGCAGGGGCTCTGCTGCTCGCCTCACCTCCGCTGGGCGAGTGTTTATGTGTGTGAGACACAGGGGGAGTGTTGGTCTGACTCACCCTCTTAAGTGTTTCTCGGTGTGTGTTTGGGATTCGCTGTGTGTGTAGACGTGTGCAACGGGAAACGAGAGAGGGCTGTGACACTGGCAGACTATATACAGTGAGCTTTCATCTTGGCCTGATATGCCACTGCTGGGATCATCAGCTCTGACCAGAACACACCAACACACAACTTACACACAATGCGGAAGTGTTCAAGAGCAAGACTGAGGTAATCTAAACAGTATTTGCTACCCTGGGCTTAAATTTCTCTCACTTGAAATTCGTACAGATACCTTAAAGGAAGGCAGTAGTTCTAGATCAGCCTGCACAATATACAGCCACAAAAGTGAGTACACCCTTTTCATTTGTGCAAATATTTTATTATATCTTTTTTGGGAGAACATTGTTGAAATGAAACTTTGCTACAATGTAAAGTAATTATTGTAGAGCATGTGCAATTGTGTAAATTTATTGTCACTTCAAGACAACTCAATACAGAACTAATAACATCTACAGTAAATGGCAGGCAGCAAAAGTGAGTACACCCCTGATAGCACAAAGAGTCTTCCTGTCTTCCATCCAGCTGTTGGATGTTAGAGGCCTTGTGCTCCTTCACCTTCTGTTTGAGGACGGCCCACAGATGCTCTATAAGGTTTAGGTCTGGAGACATGGTTGGCTATTCCATCGCATTCACCCACCCTGTCTTAGAGGTGTGTTTGGGGTTATTATCATGTTGGCGTAGTGCCTTGTGGCCCAGGTTCCAAAGGAAGGGGAGCATGCTCTGCTTCAATACGTCATGTTGGCATTTATAGTTCCTTTCACGAACTGTAGCTCCCCAATGCCAGCAGCACTCATGCAGCCCCACACCATGGCACTCCCACCACTATGTTTGACAGTAGGCATGACACTATTTTTATATTCCTCACCTGGTTTCCACCACACACACTTGACTGTCAAAACCAAATAAGTCTATTTTGGTCTCATCAGACCAGAACACATGCTTCCAGAAGCAGAGCATGCTCCCCTCCTTTCGGAAACTTGGCCAGTTTAATTTCTTTAGTGTTCTCCAAAGAAAAGATATGATCAAATAAAAAGGTTGTACTCACTTTTGTAACTGACCGTATACATCACAAAGATGATCTAATCTGCAATATCTAATAGTGTTTATGTTTGCAGATATTTGTCAGGTGATGATGTTCCAGTATTGATTGTACGTTCTTGCGCTGTGTGTACCCATGGCCAATCAAATAGGTTCTTCTAATAGAACAATGTTGTAATGAAAATAATCTACTTATACTTATACTTATTTGTTTCCTGTTACCTCAATAGGATACCAACCACCTGGTGTCTGAAAGACGCGTATCCAAGTATTCTATTATCGCAAGTCCAACAATGCTATCACATATCCCAATTTTTCTTAAAATCATGCAGCTGTGGTTTAGATAAAAGAAAATTATTATTAAACATTATCTCTTACTTACCTGGTCTTAAAATTAAGTCAACAGAGATGAAAAACTATGTTAAATTGCAGAGGCAGACTCATACCACCCATCAGGCATGGGGCAGGGTTATTGTAGTGAACTAAAACTAGCAGTGAAAAAATAATTTAGTCAACTGAAATAAAAAAAAAAAAACGAAAATTAAGAAAAAAAATCAGCGAAATACAAACTACAAAGAACAATGCAAAACTAACTAATAAACTGAATTGTAGATAAATTCAGCTTAGTTTTAGTTTTAGTTTCGTTTTCTCCCTTGATAAGACGTGAGATGCCTGTCCCGCGACAGCTGCTGTTCTTCCACTTTTCCTCCAGAGGCTGGCAGTATAGCGGTTATCATCTGCAGCACCTGAACTAGAAGAAGGTGCGGAGCAGACAGAAATGGCTAAAGTTGCAGCAGGTCGAAAATGCCACAGCATTTTTGAGTATTTATGAATACTATTTGAGTATTTATAAATACTGTAGTATTTAGTATAAATCATCGGAGTATTTCCAGTATGACCCACTGATGGATAAGTGTAAGTGTATTGTGATGAAGACTGATGGGAACATCTGTGGAATGCAACTGAAACGGAAAAATCCAACAAATGTGAAAGTTCATTTGCAAAGTTCTCACAGAGACGCTCATGAAATGTTCACGGTTTCACTGAAGATATGTGGTGAGAGCTGTATGTGGGCTGATTTTATAGTTTGCCTGTTTGGATAAGGGCCTGTTAAAAGTTGACACAAAAGTTGAATTTACATTCAAATAATTTGAATAATTGAGGTTCAGGAATTAAAATAAAAGGATTTGATAATCCATATTTTATGTCACATATTCTTCCATACTTTTCAACATTTACATTTCAAGACTTTCTCTTAATACCTGAAAAACTAAGACTAAGACTAAAACTAAATAAAAACTAAACTGAAACTAGTCAATTCCTCAAAATGAAAGCTAAACTAAATCTACGAAATCATTTGTTGAACTTACGAAATTAAACTGAAATAAAAAAAAGGAAACTGCACTAAACAAAAATAAAAACTAATGAAAATTTCAAAACTACTGTATAATTACCTTGGCATGGGGGGTGGAGGGTGATAATTTGGGCTTGTTTAGAACCTGAAGTCGCTCATGAACTTCTCTGTATGAGTGTGTTCTTGAGTCAAATTGGGGGGGGCGCATTGGTCTGACAGCTGCAGCTTGGCTGAAACTGTTATATGCAACGGACAATGACCCCAAGCAAAGCAGCCAGTCTACAACCGAAGGGCTGAAAAAGAAAAGAATCAAGGTGTTGACATGACCCAGTCAAGAGTCCAGACCTCAACCTGACTGAAGTACAGCAGCAAGAACTGAAGTGAAGTGTGTAAAAACAAAGACTTGCAAACTTCAGTGAGCTAAAGCAGCTGGAACAACAGCAGATAAAAATGAATCCACAATGATCTGACTGACTGACAATGTCATATAAACAATATTATTACCGGCAAATACTGCTGCTAAAAGTAGGAATACATATTTTTGTTTTTTTGTTTTGCTTTATTTTGATTTTTTTAAATGGCCATGTAACAAATGTGTATATAATTTTAAAGCCTGCTGAAATCAGAATTTTTTGAATAATCATTATTATTATTCTGTCCAAATATAAGACTTTAAAATTACATTTCTTTTTCACACAACTGTAAAGGATGTGAAACAACCAGTTACCTACTTTGGAGGTAACTATTGGTTTAAGAGCCAGAGGAGGATGTTTCACAACAAATGTTCCCTGACAAATGTACACAGACTTCTGATCAAGGTTTTATTCAAACATGCCAGATTTAAAGAGAAGGAAGCCTAAACTCTAAAAGCACAAACAATTCCAGGGGAAAGTGTATGTTTAAGAAACCGAACATAATACAAACCTGCACTCAAGGACTGAAATGCAGAGTAAACTGCTGACTCATGAAGCTGCATGGCACCTTTCAAAGACTGGGATTTAGTTGTGAAAGGAAGGAAGAAAACACATATAATCACGGTGAGATTAGGGCGAGATAAAGATGGAAAGAGCGAGTGATATATTTCCTTTTTTTTTGTTTGATATTTCAAGAATAAACTCATTAACTTAAGAATAAAAATCACACTTGAATAAAGTTAATTTCTTGGTAAACAAAAGTTTTTCTCTGTGACCCATTACTCCTTCATGCATGTCAGCATCTTTCATAGGCAGACATAACATTTTCTAATGCTAACTGTACCAGCTGACTTACAACCATTTAAAATCTTTACATCCCTCTTAGACTTACAACTTCCTCACATCCCTTTCTATCCATCTCTCTGCTCCTCTTTGTATCCTTCACTTCAACAACCCCCTCCTTCTGGTGAGCCCTTTCACACTTTTCTTTTCTCACCTTTCCACATGGAAGAACAATTGCTCAGAGTCCTCTCTCTTCTGTCTCTGTCCTCCTCTCCTACACTTCCTCTCCTCTCCACCACTCGTAGATCCAGAGGGAATCACACTGTCTGAACCAAATGTGCCACAAACTTGTCAGATGATGTTTGTTTTCCACTCTCTTCCCATACTTCTTTTTCAGCCCGACTGTGTGTTTTAACACTGTCTACATATTTGACAAAATGCTGTGACACACACACGCAAACACACAAACAGTGCTCATGCATCAACAGACCAAAAATTTGCAATGTCATTAATGAAATAGGAATCCATGGAGGGGGTTGGGGTAGAAAAGAGCAGCAGCCAGACTGAGTCCCAAGGTTTGTGTGATAATAGGGTTTGTACGGTCAGACAGCTTGTTAGTGTGTGTGTGTGAAGACGAAAAGTAAACAACTTCTCCACTAAAGCTCCCTAGAAACGTTGAATATGGATATTTTGCTGAACACCAAAGGTGTTTTCAGGGACTAAAACAGCTGCATTCTTGTTAACAAAAAAAGAAAAAAAATTCTTTCTACCCTAAAAAATGTAGCACAAACCTGAGCTCCATTTCTCAGAGGAAACTGTTTGCCCACTGAATATCTGCCACTTTTTAGAGACCATCGTAAAGAGACCAGAAATCTCTCTTAGCTTAGTACATATTACTAATACCAAGTTCTAAAGTCACTATTCCTTCAGTTAATGGATGTCAGATGATTTAGATTTATGAATATCAAAGATCTAATATTCTCAAACTTATCTATAGGCTCAGGTAAGTTCACTCATTCTTACTTACTTCATTAATCAAACCACTTTGATGATGATGACCTGCATCTGGTGATGGGCAATATAGCCTCAAATATTGCGGTATTATCTGAAGTTTGTGCGGTAATGATAGAAAGTCGTTCTAAAAATTATTCATACCAAAAAGTTATGATAAATCAGAATTCCATGAAAATCATGACACTGATTTTGAATTGTGGTTCAAAAGAAATATTAAATGAATAAAAAAAAAGACACAAAAAATAAAACAAGCAAACAAGCCTGATGGGGCTCCAAAGCTAAAATTTTATTGGGCAACTTTCTAAAGGGAATCAGGTGTTTTCTGTAATGTTCCAAAAAAAGCAAACTTTTACACCTGTTGACGGGTATTTCGTGAGAAAGGTGCTCTAATGTGTCTGGGACAGTTTTAGTTTGTTTGTTTGTTTTAATTATCGTTTTCAACCACAATTCAAAAGCAATAATTTATTTCACTAAATTATAATTTTATAAAAAATTTTTTTACTGTATTATCACTTTCTTTACTTTCTTGTTTTTTGAATAACTATTGTGAATTTGGTCTTTTCTTTAATTGGAGGGTATGAATAATTTTGAGGACGACTGTATATTGCAATATATTATTTTCTTTTTTACTGTATATATACATTGAAATGACTGTTTCTGAACATCCTCACTTATACCAGATACATTGCACCAGAACAAACACTTCAAAAACCATAAAAAGTCATTTCAAGACCACTTATTCTGCAAAATGTAGGCCTATCTTAAAAGAAATAATAAACCATTCTAGTTCTACAGTTTTTTCTATGTTAAAAATAAAACGACAAATTTCAAACTTTCAATTTCTGGTATAAATATGAACACTGAACATCAGTGTTTATGCTCTGCATGCAGTGATTAAACTTTCTTTGACAACAGAGATTGTTCACCCGGAACAGCAAACGCATTGACTTTGCCATTAAACCCACATGGGAACTCCGTGGGTGCTCGTGTCCTGAAATCAGTGCCTATGTTTACCAGTGTTAACTTCATCAGCCTATGGTAGCGTTAGCATAACATTTGCAGTTAATTTATTCAGCTTGTAACATCTAAAGCAACTTGTCAGCCACTATACGCAACAGGACTCCACACGTCACTAGTCGGATGGTCTAGAAGTTTACCTGCCTGTAGGTCTCGCCCAAAGACCGTAAAGAAAAGGGAACGAACCTTCTGCTACAACACCCGTTGGTTTTTGAAGAACTAAAAGTAAAGCCAGTTGGGTGTTCTCATTGTCTCCATCTTTGCTGCGTCGCTTGTGCTGTCACTCCCCGAAAATACAAAAATGGGCAAAGAGCAGCAAAGGATTGACAGCCATCGTACTCTGGGCTGAATGCTAACCGATGAAACTTGAAACTAACAGAAGCTAACTAAGATTAGCCCCCTAAGC
Source organism: Atherinomorus stipes (assembly GCA_023101725.1). Classification (NCBI taxonomy): domain Eukaryota; kingdom Metazoa; phylum Chordata; class Actinopteri; order Atheriniformes; family Atherinidae; genus Atherinomorus; species Atherinomorus stipes. The sequence goes on along the minus strand of JALJCO010007983.1, from coordinate 21,561 downwards.
GGGGGGATAAAGGTGAGGCATGTTTGGACTTGTTCTTAACTGGATAAAAACCAGCATTTTGCTGTTGGAAATGCTGGAAGCATTTCCACTTTCAGATGTTGCAACTGATAAATAGTGAAAATGACCAATAGAAGAAAAGACAGAAGAACAGGGCAGAAGAAGCAAACAAGAAGGACAGTTCAGGGTAAGTCTGCCAGGAAGCATTGTAGCTTACCTCTGGCAATCCCACATTCTAAGTACACCTCTAAAACTCATTCCAAACTTTGGCAAGATGCTGCACCTGCACCGACATCCTTTATGAATGTCACACCCCGTGAGAGGAAAATGATTACGTTGCAAAGAAGACAGGGGCGGAACAGGAGGGGGTGGGAGAGAAAGAGAGAAGAAAAATCACTTTGATGGATTATGCTTCTCATGGGACAACCTTGTAACATTTTTGGACAGGAGTCTAACTCAACCAGATTCTCTCTTACAGCAGCCATTCCCTTTTTTCTATCATCTCCTTTTGTCATCCCAGACGTGCACTGGCTGTGACAACACTGCCAGCGGTGATACCTAATGATACCGCTTGCAGGAACTAATTACTACCAGTGATTAAGAGGGGAGACGCCGCTTCTACCACACATGCTGTCTTTGCGAGTGGGAGCTTTTTAATTGCCTTTGCCAAATAAATGATGACCAAAGATGCATGGACCCAGGATTCGTAATGGAATCTTAGTGCTTGGTGGCAAAGAGCGAATACTTCAGGGCCCTTGGCACTCCGTGCATGCAGATGGTGCCGCCTGCTCACAACCAGAGCCTGTTGGTTGATCATTGCATTAAGGGCACCTGTGAAATTAAATAGACAAATGAATTCCCCACTGGCTGCAAAACAGAATGTTAGCATTGCATGAAAGATGGCTAAAATGATGCATGCATTAACTGCTTTTGCCAAAGGGAAGTGTATTTTAACATTGCAAGTCAGAGGTTCGGGCCTGTAAAGTTACTAGAGGAAGTAAAGACAGGCTGTAGCAGCAGTGTAATCTCAGCTGGATGTTGGAGATGTGGTGCCTGTGCACATTTGTTATCCCTTAAGCACATCTAGACCTAATTAACAACCATGTTCCACAGCAAGGTTGTCTTTGGCAAAGATCCAGCCCAACCAATAATTCATTTACAGAACAGTAACACATCTTCATGGGTAGTAAAGGACTTCTAAGTTTGACATGGCTCTTACAGGAGCACTTAGTGGTAAGCTACTTCGGGTATAGTGTATATTTTCTCCTTTAATGACTTCTGTGAGGAGAAGTTCTCTACACGCTAATAATTAAAATGTATGCTTTTTCACCTCAGACTCTTCACCTCGTTTTTAAATTCCTATCCCTAAGATTCTTGCTTATCATTTTATTGATTTTGAGGACACCTTTGGCAGTGAAAGGCAATGATTTTGCTGTCTTGAACTGCATTTCTCAGTGTCCCCTCTTAAACTGTGTTTATAGTGCTTAAGCAGAACTGACAAATGGGAGTCGCCTTGTCTGTAGTTACAAACTAATATCTGCACTGCATCAACACATCGAAAATGCACGAGGGGATTTTTGGTTGGGGAAAAGGAGGCTTTTCCTTAATTTAACATAATTACCTTTAACTATGTCTTTTTTTTTTTTATTTTTTGTTAATAATATATATATCTCTCTCCCTCTCCGCCCCTCCTCCAAAATAATAAATTCAAGGCAAGACTGCCAGTAATAAATGAAAGACCAAGAAGATGATGCAGGTCCCCCATATCAGAGGGGATCTACTGTAGACCACTCACTTGGTATCTTGTAGGTGTGGGACATAATATCAGTGCACTAAAATATCGAGATATTTTATATGCCAATATCACATCAATATTTCAAAACACGGTATCGATCTATTTTACTCACAAAATCTCACAAGATTTTGTTCTATGAGCAGCGGTCATGCACGTAGAAAAGTGGCTGCGTTCCATTAATATCTATGTGCATCTGCAGGTTCAGGTTAAACATTACACACCGTGAAAGTACAAGTTAAATGTGTGCCCAGGTTTTCATAGACCGCTCAGTTGTTGGAGATTGTAATGCACTGACTGAAATGTTCATTTCTCATATGCACTAATATGCGTTTTCATATACTCATATACTACTTTGTTTAACTGTTTTACTAATTTCACATAAATTTGTGTACATTTGTACTATTCCAGCTCAGCTGTGGTAATATTGTTTTCAAAAGCACTTTATTTTTTATTTTATTTGCACATCTATTTAGTTGTGTTTTTCCAAAGTGGTAAACATTTATGTTCAGGGAGACGACTGTAAATGGTTTTAGAATGAGATCCAAGTGGCAAAGAAACCTGTCCAAGTTTAATAAATGGGGCATGGATAAACTGAATATCATTGATTTTGACTCATTTTGTTGTTTCGGTCATCTGATGTACATAGGTGTAACTTTAAGCTGCATTTAAAATTTTTCTGAAGTACCTTGAATATTACAACATATCGCAGTGTCACAATATCACAATATTGTTTCGTATCATGACCCATGTGTTGTGATGTATCATATCATGAAGCCTTTGCCAATATCCACCCCATCTTGTGTTTTTCTTTTTCTAAGACTTGTGTTAACTTAACTTTTAACTCAAAGACAGATGCATTTTTTTTAGATGCACTCTGAGTAAATAACGTTAAGTCTGAACGTCTGCAGATAACGCTCTGTTCTTCATCCGCTCAGCCTTGGCAACTGTTCCTTTTCTTACTTAAAACAGTTTTACTTGTTTTTCATGCTGCGACTTTTGAGCACACAGGGGAATCTTTAACGGGAAGCAGCTGCCCACTCAGGACTGGCTATTGTAAAATTCTGCCGATGCACACTCACAATGAGGTGTTGTCTAATTCTATAGCTGCTGAGGATTTCAGAATCCCACTACAATGCCAGCATATAAGCCCTCTTTTTGAGCTGAAGCTTGGAAGGACAGATACCATAGATCATTCACAGATGTGTTTTCTTCGTGGCTTTCTGCCATGGGAAAACAGAGCTGAAGATGGGAAGTACCTAATTTTTTTAATTGAATATCCCCATCTCATTCCCTATAATCACTCACATCTGGTTCCATATACGGACGTCTAAGCTTCATAGGTTTGTGTTTTTCACGTGCTATTCTTCCAAATCGTCTGTAGTCTCCAGCAGAACTTTGATATATAATTCCTTTTGTTGCTAGCTGTGTGCAGGCACTGGCCGAGGTGAATCAATAGCAATTTAACGATGACTTATGGCTGAATATGTGCATACACTGGACAGAGTGAGCACAGTATGATTGTGGTGTGTTTACCTAGTGAGTGCTGAGTCAACAATAATGACACAGCATTTCTTTTCTTTTTTTTGCCACCCCACCCCTCACTGTTTCCTTCCATCCCTCGCTGGGATTTCTGTGTTATTTTTCTTCCCTTGATCTCATTACATCATGTCTTAGGGGCTGTATTCATTAAAGTTTAAAAGTACACTGCACTCCAAAGTCACTAGCGGTGAATAACAGACCCCCGTTAGCCTATCTCAGACTTCTCGCTCTCTCCATCTCCGCTGTCTTCACTCCTTCATGTCTTTTTGTTTTCTGTGCTATGCTGTGGAAGTGTGAGCCCCTTTCATTCGCTCTGCCTCTTATTCACCACTGAGGTGGACCACTGAGAAAAATCTGCCAACACTGGGAGGAGTCCAGATGTTGAGACTGGGAGACAATGCTGCTGTTCTTTAATTAAACTTGAGCCAAGTTGCACTTGTTTCCCCTCAGAGTGAGCTGTACTGGTTTTATCTGAACGTAAATGTTTTGGCTCTTTAAGTTTATCTTTTCTGTACCTTGGGTCTTAACAAAAGCCCGTTCTACTGTACCTCTCAAGCAACAGAACTTGTCTGATCAGCAGTGGCGGGTTTTGCCAAGCAAACTTACATAATGTGACCCTGGGAGCGAAAAGATTGTACATAAATCTCTATAAATGGAAGCTGACAGAGTATCTGGCCATGTGGAGTCGTAACCAGTGATGTAGCTGAGTGGGAAACTCTCATACTCTTCGTCCTCCCCCTGCATTGCCTTAGATTTGTCTGCTTCTTCTTTTTTAATGAAAAACTTCATAACTCTTATAAGACTCATAAATGTAGCTTCCAAAAATATATTTTTGAATACACAAAATTATCCATTGATGCTGCTTCTCTTCTAGTCTAGATTATATCAACTCCAGATACTAAAATATCCTGGCAACCAATGCAAATCTTGTTAAATTCAGACACTGTGTGACTTTTATGGGTTTATCTCTTTTTTTTTTTTTCAATACTTCTTCTGGTAAAGTTTGGTCCAATTATAACGCATCAACTGCAGGCGTTTGAAGAACAGATAGATACGTGTGTGTAGTTATTAATCACGAGACGTCATCTTCATGCAATGCACAAATGCGTGTGGCGATAAATTATTGATGTGATCCTGGAGATAACAGTTGCGCTGTAATTGCATGTTGTTATTATCAGGTTTAAACAAGTCTCCACGTCCCCTTAATGTGATTACACATCCATAATTGTTCTGTTATTAGCTCGGTTTATTATTCATAACAGTAAAAGCTGATTAATTGACATGAGTCCAAAACATGTGCTTGATTTTCTGTGTTAATGGTGTATTTTAGCTTCTTATTTCCTGTAGCCTTTTTCTCTTACTTGTATCATGGCCGCGGTTTAGCTGCAGCTGTGGAGGCAGAATACTTAAAAGTGACGTGTGGTCGAACCGGAGTTTGAATCACAAACACAATTCTCTGCAATTCTTGCATTGAGATGTTTTGTGAGCCGTTTGCTTGTTGTTTTGTTTATTCCTTCGGGCCATGACGTTACTTTGGAAGGAAATATCAGTTTCCTGTTAAATTTGTCTGTGCATAATGATGCTCCTCAAACAGTGCTGACAATTTTACTGCCACCATCAAAATCTGCAAATCTCTACAATACTAAGTAAAACTGTACTCTCACAAAGAAAAACTGCATTAAATATTGTTGCAAATTGGTTCCTGTGTCTGCTTTTTTAGGCTGGTTGCACAGAAATACATGAATGAGTCACCAGCTGAAAGAAATGTTCTTTTTCACAGCACAAAAATATGTTTGGGGGGAAAAAGGGCTCAAAATATTGTGAGATTGGCTGTTTGCTGTTTAACGTTAACAGTTTAATTGCTTTTAGGGAAGTGTTCATGTGACATGATGGGAAACCCCAAACACGTAGGTATTATTTTCTTAACTTAAATATTTCTTTATAATATAGCTTGTGTTTTGTAATATATTGGCCTGTTTTATTCCTAAATCTGATCAAGCAATAGCAAAGCGAAGGAAAGAAGAGGCTTTACAACAGGCATCTGTTGCAGGACGTCCAGGGATAAACTCCACCAATCCTTAAAGATCTTTCTGGGAATGTTAAATCTGACATCTCTGACAGTTTCAGTTTTTTATGTAATATTTGGCCTGTTACAATTTTAATAGAAACCGGTTATTTTCTAACTGTAGTATTTTTTAAACATCTTGGTTTATCATTTGGTGTATCATTTATTTCTATACAAACTATTCCTTTTTCCCCTTTAGACCAGGGGTCTGTTAATTCGAAGAGCAAGTTTTACCTTCAACCCTGCAAAATAAACTCATTTAGAGCCACAAAACTTACAGGACCTAAAAAAAAAAGAAAAGAAAACATATAATTTTTTGATAAATTTCTACTTTGGGAAATTTGCTGCAATTTTTGGAGGGCGATTTTATATACATATATTTTAGGTTTAAAAAAAACTTTTGAATGAAGAGGATAAATGCATTTGCTTCTTTGGGAAATATGTTTATGGAAAACTATGTTGAAAAAACATAATTTCCAAGCTGATGACAAAAAAAATCTGAAAAACATTACTGGTACAGTACTTAAAGAGTCATGTTGTGAAAATTAAATGCAATTTTTTCATGAAAAACCTGCTAAAATCTGCCTCTGTTACTATATCTTTTATCTAAACACACAAGTAGGTTCTTTATCATTTTTAGCCAATGTTATCAAGAGCTATTGTGAAACGCCTGGGGACCCACTTGTTGCTCCAGAGCCGCTTTAGACCAACATAAAATCTGAGATGGCACAATGTTTTCTGTTAGAAAAAAGGCAAAAAAAGAAAACAACACAGCAACAGATTATAATCATATCCTTAAATAATATTATATTGTATTGTATTGTATATTGTGCTAGGTTAATTGATCACTCTAAATTGCCCCTAGGTATGAATGTGAGTGTGAATGGTTGTCTGTCTCTCTGTGTTGGCCCTCGACAGCTGGCGCCTTCCGGGTGTACCCCGCCTCCGCCTGTTAATAGCTGGGATAGGCTCCAGCAACCCCGCGACCCAACTAAGCGGACAAAAATGCTGACTGACTCCTGTATTAAGACATTTGTGCAAATGCCAATGCCAAACACGCCCTTTAAAATCATCTGATGTTAACATTAAAACAAAAAGCGTGCCTCCATTCACCCGACACAGCATGTTGATGGTTTTACCAAACTGCATTCTGTTTGCTTCATTATCTTGCAGTTCACATGAAGCAGCCTCTGCTCCCAAACATATGATATAGAGGCTGGAGGTTTCTCCATAAATAAACCAGAATTTGTTAAATCATTAATTAATGATTGTTGAATTTACAGTCAGTTTTCAGGAGTTTGGTTTGCTGCGAAGGCACTATGCAGGACACTTATGAAAGGAGGATGGATCTGTTTTTAATAACCCCATTTCGCAAATTTCTGACAAAGATTTTTGCCCACAGATTATTCTAAACCAGCCAAGTCTGAAGTCCTGCCACCTGATCAAAGTTTAAGGCATTCATTTATAGCAGCTTGAAGGGAACGAAGAAATGACATCCGGCTGGCAGAAGGGTTCAAGCAGTCTTGCTTGATATTTCTTGAATTAAGAAAGCAGATATTTTCTTCCGCTGTGTTCATTAGTTTGTTTTCCAAAGATGGTACTTCGCTGTCTGATGGGATATTTTTTAATATTGTAATCCCCATTCTCCTATCTTTTCACCAGTTTTTAATTTTCATCATCCATCCCTTGTTTTTTTGTTTTTATTTTCAAAGTAGATGCTCTCATCCTCTCCTCGCCTTTCTTACCTTATTCAAAACCCCTCCAGCTCCTCCCTCGCTCTTTCCCTTCCCACCCACCCTCCTGTCCATATCCCTGCCCTCCTCCACCCTCACCCCGCTCCATCACCAGCTTCTTATCTGCCTCTCTCTCTGCATTTGCATCATCCTCACTTTTCTCTCTCCCTTGTCTAACTCTTCGCCAACATTAACTCACTTTCTCTCCCCCCTTTCCCTCGCCCTTTCTCCGCGTCCCTCTGAGGCATGTTTAATTAAGCGTAGGGCTATGTGTCAGAGAGAGAGGGAGAGAACTATTGCTATCTAGAGCACCAGGCTAGACTAGGCAGGGTCTCCTCCCTCTTCTCCTCCTGTTTTGTCTTCTCCTCCTCCCCCTCTCTCTTTGGCCTGGGCCAACCATAATTACCCTGCTCATTAGCAGAGGCAAGAGGTATGGGGGAGAGGAGGAGCCAACAGGGGAGTGACAGAAGACAAAAGGGGAGGAACAATTTGCAGGAGAAGAGATGGCAGGTGTTACACACAAGACGGTCCTTCGGGGCGAAGTGTGTGAAGGAATGGACGACCAGGGCATCATCAGAAAAGTTAGAGGAAGAAAATTTCAGAGTATTTACAAGCCTTATTAGATCTGAGAGAAGCATCGCCTCCACCAGAGAGGAAGATGTTATTTTTCAAATGGGGACCATTAAAATGCTTTTATACGACTATATACTTTACATATTTGTGTGCATGATTGGCCCCCAGTGTGCGGCATGTTCTTTTGAAGCTTCGGATGTGTGCATGCTCAAAAATAAATGGTGCATGCCTGCAAAATGTAATTAGGCACACAACCAGTGGGGATGATGGAAATTAATCCAGTAACCTGCTTGAGCGTTGTCATGTTAAGTTATGTTAATGCTGTGCAAAAGAGAAGGTGTTGTCACTTCTGCACAAGTCTGTCTTGCAATAATTTTGGCCAATCGATGCAAAATCATATTCAGTGAGAACATTTTTAGACTGCTTAGGGAAAATTATTGCTCCTGTGCAGATTTCCAAGCATGACAGCCATGACATACACGTGTAATAAGGACGTTTGATATTGGCTTTTTTTTTTTTTACCAATATCCAATATACCAATATTGTCCAACTCATTCCGATATCTGATATCAGCCGATACTGATTTGTGAAGTTGTATCTCTCTTGACTTTTTGCGTGAGAGAAAAAGTAGCTGACAAGTTAGCTGTAGGGTATACTGTATTTTCTGGACTATAAGCCACACTTTTCATATTTTAGCTGGTCCTGCAATTCAACATACTGTGGAGTATTTCTTACTTTTTCATTCATACTGACTGACATTAACCAAAGAGTAAACATTACCGTCTAATGCCACATGACGGCGTGCCAGGCGAGATCCTCATCTTAGTGAGCGGAGTTCATTTTGAACATCTGGACTGTCTGTGCGGTGGTGCAAATCCACAAAAACATGTTTATCTTCTTTTTTATATGTATGATAACCGGCAATAACAACAACATGCTGACATTGTTTAAGCTCCTAATGCATTATCGATCCGTTCCCAATTTTTGTTGTGTCATACAGAAAAGTAAAAAGTAAAAGCTGACACTGATATTTTCCAATGATATTTAACACCAATCTCAGCCAATAATAAAGGAAGGCCTATAATATCAGACATCTTTAACTTGTAACTTCATTTTTTTTCCTGTGTTTATCAGTGAAATCGAAAATAGCATTTAATTCAGAATAACATTATGTCTTAGTTTAAAAGCAGAATCTGGAGTTTTCCCCCTGAAAATAAACACTTTACTTGTGTGAGTGAAATCCGGCTCAATCCGCACCTTTTGGCCTCTACTCTCGTATGGCGGTGAGTTTGCAACTCCCTTTCCGCCTGACTGTATTTTGTCTTTCTCCTTTGTTTTGGTGTGTTCGGGACATTTCTGGGTGGAGTTTTGTGGGATGTCTCCAGCCAATGACAGAGGCCATTGCACTTTGTTGGGATAAACTCATCATTTGGAACAAACTTCTTTTTTTTCTTTTCTTTTTTTAACTTAAACATCGACTGGAGCTGGCACCAGATTTACTTGAATTCTCATTAAAAATGGCGGATGCAGCGAAGAAAAGGAAGTATTTTGGAGCGAAAAAAGCTTTAGATAGTGCACACTCGAAAACCAGGGTTGATATTAGTTTGGCTTTCACTCACTTCTGAGCTTTGAAGGAGAGTCTTAGGGGCTGAAGAGCGATGCGGTCGTTAGCCCGAGGGGAGGGGCTCTCCATTTGAACAGTGTTTACAAGAAACACTAACATTTTAGATATTTACTCATATTTTTTATTATATTGTATTTTACTATTTTTTTTAAAGCCCTTGCATTTTCCCTTTGCACATTTAATTTTCCTTTATTTATCAACCTGTGTTTTTTTAGTGTTATAATGTTTTTCTTTGTAAGAGAGTGTGAGATGATGTAAGCGAGCTGCAGACCAAGTTTAATTTCCTTTGAGATTAATAAAGGACTTATCTCTTATTTACATCAGAAGCTTTTCACACGTACAGCCGATCAAACTGGCCTGCATCTCCAAAAATGTCATGAAACTGTTGATCTGGTCAATCACCTGATCTGATCTGGTCTTAAAACGGCATAAATACAAAATCAAAGGAACAGTAATGCGTGACACTGTGTCAGTATTTTATGAAAACTATGCCAAAAGGCAGAAAGGTGTTTAGTAGTTTGTACCAGCTTGAAATTATCAGTGTGTCATATTGCTGTGGAGGAATTGTGGCCCTTCTTTCTAGCTGCCACTTCATTTCATTGATGTTTGCATGGGTTTGTTTTCTATATTTTGCAACAGCATTTTCAATCAGGTTTGGCAGCCCAACAGCCCACAAACCCTCCACCCCTGTACTTCAAAATTTAATGAGGTATGTGAGCTTTTATAATGTGGTTGATTTTCAGCAAACTGGTCATTATGGTTAAACATGTCCACTTTAAAGAACAATGTTCCAGAAGTCTTGTTGTTTGCTCAGATCCAACCTACGCTTTTTCAGGAGTGAGAAAATTTCTCTTGCAACCCTGCATACTCGGCCTTTTTTTTTTCAGTCAGTCATTTTCTGTACCGCTTATCCAGTTCAGGGTCGCGGGGGTTGCTGGAGCCCATCCCAGCTATTATCAGGCGAGAGGCGGGGTACACCCTGGACAGGTCGCCAGTCTGTCGCAGGACCAACACAGAGAGACAGACAACCATTCACGCTCACATTCATTCCTAGGGACAATTTAGAGTGACCAGTTAACCTAACATGGATGTCTTTGGATGGTGGGAGGAAGCCGGAGTACCCGGAGAGAACCCACGCATACACGGGGAGAACATGCAAACTCCACACAGGAAGGCCACTGTTGGAATTATTTGAACCCCCTCCCCAGCTGGGACTTGAACTAGTGACCTTCTTACTATGAGGCTGCGGTGCTAACCACCACGCCACCATGCAGCCTTTTTTTTCTCAAATTATACTGTGATGAACTTTAACACTGAATTAACAGAGGCCTGTAGAGTCTGAGATAAAACTCTTCAAATTTTTGCAATTTTTCTGAACATTGAACAGGCTAACAAATAGTCAACCTTACAGCGACATCCACACCTAAGAAGACTGGGAAGTGTTTTGAATGTTTTTTATTGATGCATTATCCTTCTTACTGTAACGTGGACTTCAAATTGTTGTAAAATAGTCTTATAACCCCTCCCCAGATTGATTGTACATTGCTGATGTCTTTTCTCCTTGGTGTTGTATTGTAACACACATCTGAATGTCTAGTCTCCCAAAACATTTGCTTTAATAGAGGAGTTCACACTTCTTGATGATCGATTATTCCAGTCCATTTGATTAGCAGCATCTTGCCGCCATTCACCTTCTTAATTTGTATAGAAGCAGTAAACTTATACATAGCTTTTCACACTGATGGATTTTAGCTTAGATTTGTTAAATGAATAATGACAAGCTGTAACATTGTACTTTATTGTTCACCTGCAGTTGCATTTAAATCATTTTAAAAGCTGGTAAGGACTACATGTGTTAGTGGGACCTGTTGAATGAAACTTTAGATTTTAAATAAGAGGTACTTTCCTTTTCATATGACTGTATATCATGCTAAATTTCCCAGAACCTTGCCAAAGGCTGCATGTGTTTCAGAGGAATTCTGGCTGGTGTCAGGTGTGCTGATGTGCAGACTTTACAAGCTTACGCTCCTATTTGTTGTCCAGGCAAGGTTCCAAGAGAGCAGGTTCATCTAGCCCACATGTTGGGAGCTCTTTGGCTGCTTGGCCTCCTGTGTGCAAACTGGCATGAAACACAGCCCTTTTTTTTTTTTTACAATTTCAGTGAAATTGATAATGGTTTGGAAATCTCACTCTTAAACTTTTCTTTAAGAGTGTTTGGCTCTGATTAAATGCCTTTTTGATTCATCTTTATTTGTTGATGGAACATAACAGAAAGGCAAATGGTTAACTTCAAAACGATTTAAAAGTAAACTGATAATAACTAAGCTGAAACATGTAATGCACCATTTTTTACCAAAGGAAAATATCACAATTCCTCTCCTGTGCTTCCATTTGGCCTTTATTTCTCATGTTTACATGGATTTATCTCCTTATGTCAGCTTCAGCTCCCCTTTACTTTCCTCTCTACAATTTGCTTTCGTCTCTGAGAACTTGCCTCCTTTTTTTCTCTTCTTTACCCAATGTGACTTTATCAAACTTCCATGAGTCTCATAATTACAATGGGGAAAAAAACACTCCACTTTTGTCAGCTTTCAATCCTCTGCAGTGGCTCGACTGAATTTCTTCTCTTCCTTCAGTCGTCTACTTTAATTTTTCTCTTTTTTTTTCTTAAAAGCTACACTTTATTTGACCCCCTTTGATGTGAAGGAGTTTTGGGGAAACAGGGCTTTCAAAGAATAGAACTTTTTCTTTTACTTCCAGTAGTTAATGTTTTCAATTCACAAGCTAATTGCTTGCATTATCTGACATTTACAAGCAACGTTAAAGCATGAACACTTTTTAAATTATTTGTTTTAGAAGGCTGGATTTGTATATTCTTGTTTATCTTTAACACAAATACGAAAAATCTGAGAAGTACTGTAAATATTTAAACACTATGACCAGGGTAGTACCCCAGGTATCTAAAAGCTACTTAAACATGCCATTAAAACAGTACACTTCACTGCATATACCAGTATTGGATACAAATACACACAGCACATCCACACTTTTCAAAACCATTTTGTGCCATTAATGCTGGATTGATCGTCATAAAAAGTAGCTACCACAGGATACAAAAAAGGAAGCTGTCTGTTGAACATGATTGAAAACCTTCACAGGAATTTGTCTTATTACCGCTGCAATATTGATGAAAGTTTGCTTTTGTAGTTAATTAAATGCATAATTGAAGACCTTTCAAAACCTTTGTATTTTTACTGCATTATTTTTGTTTTAAAATGTATACATATACTGTATATAAAACTCTTTAGAGGGAAAATAATTCTCCAGTTTCTCCTGTTTCTTCTGTTTTACTGTCGTTTGGGATGGCTACCTTCATCACAACAGCTTTCTTCTGCTGCTTATCCATCATTACAATGTCTGGGTGGTTGGCCATTACCATTTTGTTGGTCTGTATCTGGAAGCCCCGCAGGACTTTAACTGTTCTCCAAAGCCTTGAGAGGCATTTCCCATTTTAATGCAGGAGTCTCCAGTCCATATTCTGCACAGTTTCTCTACACTTTGCTGGCTACTTGGTCTTGATGTTCCATGTATTCTTTTCCTGACAGTGTCTTATACCCTGCTGTTTCGTCCTTGATTGTTTCAGTCCTGTTTAGATTGTTTCTTCTTTCCACAGATTTCGCCTGCATCTAAAATTCTACCTGGTGCAGTAGATCTAGAATCCAGCCTGGTGCAGCAGATCTTGGATTCTTCCTGGTGCGGTAGATCTAGAATCTTGCCTGGTGCCGTAGATCTAGAATTCCACCTGGTGCGGTAGATCTAGAATCCCACCTGGTGCGGTAGATTTAGGATCCTGCCTGGTGTGGTAAATCTAGGATTCTGCCCGGTGCGGTAAATCTAGGATTCTGCCTGGTGCGGTAGATCTTGGATTCTTCCTGGTGCAGTAGATCTAGAATGCTGCCTGGTGCAGCAGATTTTGAATTCTTCCTGGTGCGGTAGATCTAGAATCTTGCCTGGTGCCGTAGATCTAGGATTCCACCTGGTGCGGTAGATTTAGGATCCTGCCTGGTGTGGTAAATCTAGGATTCTGCCTGGTGCGGTAGATCTAGAATCCTGCCTGGTGCAGTAAATCTAGGATTCTGTCTGGTGCAGTAAATCTAGAATCCTGCCTGGTGCCGTAGATCTAAAATCCTGCCTGGTGCCGTAGGATTCCACCTGGTGCGGTAGATCTAGAATCCTGCCTGGTGCAGTAAATCTAGGATTCTGTCTGGTGCAGTAAATCTAGAATCCTGCCTGGTGCCGTAGATCTAAAATCCCTCCTGGTGCGGTAGATCTAGAATCCCGCCTGGTGCGGTGGATCTAGGATTCTGCCTGGTGCCGTAGATCTAGGATTGTGCCTGGTGCGGTAAATCTAGGATTCCATCTGGTGTGGTAGATCTAGAATCCTGCCTGGTGCGGTAGATTTAGGATCCTGGTGCGGTAGATTTAGGATCCTGGTGCGGTAAATCTAGGATTCCATCTGGTGTGGTAGATCTAGAATCCTGCCTGGTGCCTAGATTTAGGATCCTGGTGCGGTAAATCTGGGATCCTGCCTAATGTTACAGATCCGGGGTCTCTATTGCATTGGTGCTGAAAGCCTTGCTCCTGTGACACAGACCCTAGCTCCAATACCAGCAGCCCCTGCAGCTACCTACTCATGGCCAGATATGGCCCCTAGTCTTCCCCACCCTCTGGTGTCTAGCTGCACCACTGTCAATCAGTCCTGAGATTTCTGAGTGATATTTACTCGCCTAATTATAAGTTGTCTATGTTAAACTTCAACTGTCTAAACCAGACAGAAATAATATTTCCCAACAGAGTTTGGAAAATGTGCTGTTAAGCTAGATAACACTTCTATACTAATGTGTGGAAATAGCTTGTGAGATAAAGTAGTTCTTTCTGGTCCCTTGTGAACGTCAGTGGTTCATAATCAGTTTCTCTTTGTTGTGTGTGTTTTACATTTGCATTCCGGAAATGTTGTTATTGCAGTCATTAAAAAGCTTTCACAATTAGTGTCAAATGTTAAAATATTACTTAGTCAGAACTTATGTGACCATTATAACTACTGAGGTATTTTTGTTTTTGTTGAATTAGTTATCTTTTCTGAATCACGATTATTATCTCTTCTGGATATTAAACTGAAGCTTTGGTATATAACTTATATCATAAATCACCCCATTCCCAAGGCCAGATCTCATTACCAGAGTCATGTTGGGTAATGTGAAGAGAAAGCAGACACTTTGCTTACAGCCTGAATCCACAACTGTGGTAAAACTTCCAAGGTGCTTCAAACAGTCAACCTTTAAAAAATAGGACTTCATTGTGTTTAAAGTGCAAAAATAGTACCAAAAATCCAAGTCTATTAGCTAGGAATGTCCACTTTTTTTGTGAATTTGCAAACAAACTCCGATTCATATCAAAGAAGTGAACTCAGTCTACCTACAAACATGAATCTCATCCACTTTAAGGGAACCAGAAAGGAGTGGATTACAAAGCAAAGGACATTGTGGATTTAACACAGGGGATTCTAATCAATGAGATGGCATTGTGAACTGACACACTGATAAATGTAACTATCTTGTGATCGTTAAAAGAACAAAATAATAGTGGGGTAACAAGATGTTTGGGCCTCAAGCAAAGTATTACACTCTTGTTAGTAATCCAGCTAGACTTCACTACTGCATTTTAGTTACTGTGGGATCGCTGGAACGGATAAAAAAGTAACTAAATTCCTTCTAGCTGTTTTGTAGCACTGTTGCAAAAATGTGTCATTGCTTACAATTTACAAGGAGCTGTCAATGTGAAGTCTACATGCAGTGTCACACCCATCTTTTATTACAATGATTCCCAACCTATTTTCCCTGAGGGTTGTCTTCTTACAACTACCAGAAAGCTGTGGACCCCCCTGTGGTAAAATCATGCTTGGTTTTATGCTTTCATTTGCTGCTCTTAACTCTAAATGATGCTCTGTGGCCAACTCTTTTGATAAAAACCAAAGTTAAGGTAATTATCAACATATAGCTTTACTTTTATTTGTTCATTTATTTATTTATTTTTCAAAGAAGGACAAACCATTTGATCTGATGTGAGACATTTCTCAGACATCTCATTAATGAAATGGTGCAAAGTGTTTTCGGGCACTTAGAACACTGGTTCAATGTAAATGAAACACCCAAATGATAAACTTAAGCAAATACACCCCAACTCATTTCTGTTTGGACATGACTTTCATTTAAATCGCACTAGTTCTGAACAGTCAAAACCTCAAGGACCCCTTTTGGTCATTGGGGGGTTCCCTTGGGGTTCCAGGGATCCCAGGTTGGGAATCATTGTTTTATTCTATCCATACCACACAAGGGGCCTGCAATAAACTTGTGGCTGCATAAATAAATAGCTTGAAGTTGCTTTAAACTTTGAGCATGAAACTGTATCTTATGCCAGATTTTCCCTCAACTTGACATAAATATGCAAGTGCTAGCTCTATGCTATTAACCATTCCTGCTTGGGGTTCATTTCTTTGGGGCAAAGTAGACAACCCACAACAAAGACAAGTCCTTGTAACAAGGTTTTCAGCCATTGTGATTTTAATTAGAGGAATTTGGCCACAGCTGACACTATTAAATCCTCTCATTTGTAATCTGAGTGAGTTGGCTGGGGCTGATGAGATGACATCCAAGACTCAATCAGACTCCTCAGCCCCTCTGAGAAGACATATTTTGTTCAACTCATCATCTCAAGCAAACACAGGAGTACAAAATGGTTTGACTTTGACAAAGCAGTATGATAACAAATAGTCCCACTTATACAGTCTGTATTAAATCATACTATATATATGTATATATATGTATATATATATATATATATATATATATATATATATATATATATATATATATATATATGTCATTTCAAGAGACAACTTTTAGTGCATGTGAAGTCTGGACACAGTCAGTCAACAGATCACAAACAAAACCTTACAGTCAGTGGATTTAAGCTGATTTAAAAGGACTGTTCTTCTACAACAGTTAGACTGCCATTTAGCGCTGCCATTTAGCGCTTTAGATAACTTGGTGTCAGCCATTGTCATGGGGGGCCCACAACACTGTTCCTATACACTCAAACAAAGTACCAAATTGTACCTTTAGGTGTCCAATGGCTTTTTACTGGGGTGGTACCCTTAAAGGTATTGTTGGTAAACCCCTAACAGTGGGGACTTTGTGCTTTGAACCATAAATGTACCTTTCAGGCTCCCAAAAAGGTACATATAGATGGGTTTCCTGTTTACAAACATTGACAGTTGCGTGCGCAACCAGGGGGCAAAAAGCCTGTGTTTTGTATTACAGTCTATGGCCAAACACGCACTCAAATCATTCATAAAAATGTAAAGTAACCTCAAGAAACAAAGAGAGATCGTCGTGTTTTAAATAATATTGAATAAATCTGTATTTTGATGACGAATAAAAAAAATACCGATGCAGCATTGCTGTGTTATATCTCTGTTATTATTACACTAACTTGGCAAGGGGAGTCATCACCCGGAAGCGGCAGTTTTCTTGTTAAAACATGGATATTATTAGTGTTGGACTTCATTTGAAATTTGCCTGAAAAACCTGAGTTAGAAAGGGGCTTAAACTTTCGTTTAGACTCTTTGTTAAAACCAAAAGGGGCCACAACAATCTGCAGCCTGCAGTAGGTTCAGTTCAGCTCCGGTGTCATCTTCACCACCTCCATATAGGAGCAACTTTCACTAGTTTGGGATTAAACCAGGGAAAGATGACATCATCACTACATTTGGAAAGGAGGCGATTCCAGCTGTTAGGGACTAACACGCATTGCTGTCGGTAAGTTTCGCTGCTTGTGTAACGTTGTGCTTTATTGTGGGTGAGATCGTGGTGGACAGTAGACAGACTAGCTAACTGCTAGCAAGCTATCAGTATAAACTCAAACGCCATCTGATTTACGACCCCCGTACTTCGTATTAAATCTCCGGGATGCGTTGTTATGCAGCGTGAATGTTTGTAAATGGCTCCACAATCAGTTTATTCTTCCTTTTTATTTTCCTGTCTGAGCAGAGGACGGCTATCACACACAGCTACAGTGTTGTGATGCAGCCGATCGCGGCAGTGATGCATTAGTACCAATCTCCCGACTAGAACACGGGAATATTTTCTGCCACCGCGGTGGTTTAATACAACATTGTGACCATGGTGAAAAACTAAATAAATCATATAGTCTGAACCTGAATAAGTTATCTGGAGGGTTTGTGAAGATCAGTCACTCCTACTGTCCTATTTTCACCATTTTCAATTTTCACCATTTTCAACCGTTTACGAGCATTAATGTTTTGATTTTTGCAACCAAACAAATACCAGGACTCAAACATTATATTTCCCCGACACTTTCACGTCATATCTTGACCTCATCTGCATTAAAAGTCGAGTCTTGTACGTAAAACACAGGTCTTCTCATAGTTCAATAATGCTTTTCCTTTGTTTTCTTGCCCCCTGGTTGCGCGCGCATCCTATCTGTGACGTCGCTCAGAAACCCATCTATAGGTGTCTTGAGGTCCACTTATGACCCTTACAGGATACATAAATTCAAACTGTACCTTGAGGGACAGAAATGTACCCATACTGTCACACTATTTCTGACAGTGTATGCATGCCATCTCAAGTAGAGGAAGGCTGTCACCGCACGAACCACCTGTATTAGATTAAATCTGCCCCCTCTGGTTTGTAATTGCATTTGCCTGTTGCTGTGTATTTAAGAATAGAATGGCCTTGGTCCCCAGGGCCCTCCCCTACCTGTCGTTCCAGCTCCTGTAGAGGGAGCGAACCAGGAACAGCCTTGGGATAAGATGTTGTCATGACAACTAAGAGGGTAAAGAAAAGACTTTTTTTTATTTACCTGTGATTTTTTTTATTTACTTGTGCTGGTGGATATCTTTTTTATCACCCACTCTTTCATTATTTTACATCCACTTTAGTCACTTCCTTTCATTCTCTGCTCTGCAAAGGGAAAAAATAGCAACAGATGATGTTGGGTCTCCCTGGGAGGTGGAAATGAAGGGCTGTTGAATGGGAACTCATATTTCATTTCCCCATAATTTATTAAGAGAGACTGGGTTAAGGAGAGAACATTGTGCTAACATGGGGAGGATCCTCGTCATAATCATCCCCCAAGAGTCATAAATGAATGGAGGGGGGAACAAACCACTGGTGACACATGTTTTCTGTTACATAGTGTGCTTCATCCAATTTTCCTGTCTTGGAAATTTGCAGATAAGCTCTTGCTGTATATTTGCTCACGTCTTGTATCAGATGGTCACTTCAGGTTCGTGTACTGTTCTCATTATCAAAGCAGCAGTAGTTGACTTGGTCCTGCCAGATGCAAGGATACAGGATGCTTTGACTCACAAATTTTAATTGCTATCAACTGACTTGGAAGGCTCTGATGGGTTAAACTGGAAACTATGAAAGTAATAATGAAGGAAATGCCCCTTATTTGAAGACACAGTAGCACGCTCTTGTATAATTTCTCTCGGCAAGCTTGAAAATTTCCACACTTGTCTCTATTACAGTAATAATTATTTTTCAACCAATAACTAGTACAGTATTCTATGCCTTTAAGTGCCATTAAGCGCCATATGTAACAATGAGGAGAGTTAAGAAATTTGTTTAAAACCATGCAGCTATTGGCTATAGATTAAGCAGATTTTAACAGAAGTAGCTGTGTAGGGTAGAAGTACACCTGCTCCTGCATTACTTACTTTAGAAAGACAACAATCATTACCATATATGGCATAAAACAGTGAAACTCTTTTGAAGTGGGGCTTGCACCAGCGATAGGTTGTACATGATAACGCACAACCTGTCTGTTAATCGCAAATTACAGGCGGTCTCCCCTTCATCCCTGATCCAGCTCTCTCAACAGAGACGCCAGGGCCAAGGAGAATACTACCTCCTGCCAAGTCCCCACCTCTCCCTGGTACAAGGTGCTTATAAATCGGCATCCTCACAGATAGGTCAAGGTTTTGATTTGGTCATGACCTTAGTTCATAAATCTGAATGATGTAGGGGCCTTGGTTAAAAGGCTGCTGGATCAACTCTCAGATGGGATACCCCTCCCTTGCTCTCAGCCTTTCTCTCTCCTCAGACTCTCTCTCCCTCTTCCATCTCTCCCAGCCTCACGTCCCTTTTTCAGTCCTCGCTGCAGTCTCAAGTCCCCAGAGCCGCTATAACAGGCAGAGAGAGAGAGAGAGAGAGAGAGATGGCGAGGGGGTGAAACAGGCAATCAATAAATCAATATGTTTTGCGCCACTAAGCTAGGGTAAGCTCACTCTCTCAGAGCTGCTTGTGCATGTACACACACACACATATACACTCACTTACCATCCCAGCAAATTTCTCTCAACACAAACAAACAAATGAAGGCCCAGGACAGAATGTCCCTTGCCAAAAGACATTTTGTTGTTTTAGGGACTTTCTTTTTTCTCATTCTATTTCCTGTTTTGGATCATTAAGCCATTGATTTTTATTTCAGCGGGTAAGTGGTGGTGGGGACCCCAGGGAACTGGCTGAAAACCTCAACAGAGTGGCCCCAGCAGGAGTTTCTCTTGTGACAGGCTGCACCCAGGGGCCACTGGGTCCTCTTAATTCTGCAGGGAAGATACTATCGCCTGATATCAGTCATTCTGCCAAGCAATCCAAGACTTTGCTCCAGAAGAATATTTATTGAAATGGATTTCTTACCGCTAAATGTCCTTGCCATCACAAGAATTGCTAAAAACTTGTGCATTTAGTTATTGATTTTGATTCTGTTGTTCTCAGAAATACTAGGAACTGTAAAATATTTGGCTCTCTATGGATTTTAAGGATGTAAAAAGTTGACTGGAGCATCTGCTTTCCTATCACCATGTCCAATATTTTTAGGTCCATGGAGGCGGTGAGGGTAAAGCAGAGAGCAGAGATACTCTGAGATACACTTGCAACTCTGGCAGACCAAGGTTCAGTTGGCCAACAGCCAGGCAGATATTACAGTCAGATATATAGTAACACAGATGGATGCACTCAGCCTAAAGAGGCTGACATATTGGCCACTGCTGTCATAAGAATGACATAATACCTATCCTGACAGGTAATGAAAATAAAGGCCATTCCACCGCAGAGTTGCATAAGCGCTTTAACTTCAGCTCATATAATGTAAAACATTGCCCCTGACATATGGAATATCCAAAGGGAAGTTTTCCGAGTGGCCGGATGCTGAAGCTGAAGGTCTTACGATTGAAAGTGGTCCCCTAATATGCCATGGATGTAACTCTTGATTTTAGCAATAACAACCCAGCATGCCAAGAGTTCTCCCGTGTGTCTCCTTTATGTAGAGATATTATTCTGCATTTCATTAAAATGCATCTTAGCGATCCCTGCTGAATCGATGTGATCTCTCCTCCAGAAAATTCAAGAGTACCCATGCACTCTGACAAGCAGCTTGGTCAGAAAACGCAAAATTATTTAAATGTGGTGTGCATCATTAAAGTCTTTTCTTGCAATCTGTATTGAAATGGAAGTGTTTTGGGATTTTACATATTTATATATTTGATGAAATGGACTTCTACAGTATATTTTAATTAATTAAGGGGAATTAAAAGTAATAATTATAGTCTTTTTTTAAACAATTTAAAAGGCAATAAATGAATGAGTGATAACTTGCGGTAATGTATCTATTTATCCTCCCTAAAGAGAATACCTTGAAAAGCCCTCTTTTGCAGCAATTACAATTTTAAGTCTCTTAAGATAAGTCGGCATAAGTATGTTCCAGTTCCTTCAACTTGATGGGATCTGTTGGTGTGCAATAGTCTTTAAGCCATGCAGCAGATTTTCAACTAGATTGAACTCTGGTCTTTGGCTAGATAATGTTTTCCATTGAACCACTTCAGCATTGATTTACTGGCATGATTAACTATCAGTCTGAATGCTGAATCCAGACTCA
The DNA here is from genome assembly GCA_023101725.1 of Atherinomorus stipes. Lineage (NCBI taxonomy): Eukaryota > Metazoa > Chordata > Actinopteri > Atheriniformes > Atherinidae > Atherinomorus > Atherinomorus stipes. The sequence goes on along the minus strand of JALJCO010007983.1, from coordinate 211 downwards.
AAGCTCCTTAAGACTGAAACAGATTGTACTTTTCCTGTATTTTGTACCACCCATCACTCTCTCACTTCTGACCCTCAGCATGATGCTGCCACCGCCACACTGACCTCTGGTGATGATGTTTGTTGTTTTTGTATTGACACAAGTATTTGGAATTAGCAAATCCAGCAAAAGACTGCAATTGTAGCCTAAGTACCCAGAAGAGCTTCATTCG